>OY284492.1:34504961-35704961 GCA_958336395.1 Ctenicera cuprea | reverse complement strand
CGGGCGACGCTACGAAAGCATGATATCTAAATTAACACGTAATTCTGAAAAGCAAAAAAATGTTTTGTTAGAACAGGCACATATCCTTGATAATACTATATCCACCATACATGATCTTTCTGAAAATCAAAAATTACTAAATGACAACCTTAATAAATTTTTGTTAGACAACGTAGAAATCAAACGAATACTAACTGCAGACTCTACTCATTCAATAATAAATCAATCTATTCAGTCATTACAACTATTCATCAACGTTTGGCTCGAATTAGAAAATGCCATGACTTTTGCCCAAGGACAACAACTACACCTCTCCCTCGTTGATAATAATGACCTCATTCAATCCCTTAACCAGATAACCGAATCTCTGACCCAACTCCAAAATTCTAATAAAAAAAGTTTATCTCTTCCCTATCCGGCGAATTACAAATATCTTCATCTATACGAATCAATTATTACAACAAAAATATATCAAAAAGACAAAGTCTTCACGTTTATTTTTGAAATCCCCTTAATCAAACCTTTTTCTGATTATCAGTTAATCAAATTGATTCCTTTTCCTGCATATTATAATACAGATGGTAAATTCCGTATGGTCGTACCCTCTTATAACACCCTGTTATTCACTAATGATTTCAGCGTCCCCATTGAAACTGATCGTTGTCAGCAAACCTCCGTAGGACATTATTTTTGTTCCCAAGATAACCATTTTAGCATTCCAAATTCAAAATTATGTGAAACACAACTATTATCTTTCTATGATAATCAAACATGTCAGCCATATGTTTTCGACTTAACTATAAACAAGATATTACAAATTGACACAGCTACATGGCTAATTAGTTCACCTACCAAAACCATTTTAGACATACAATGTAGCCAGGCTACTAATAGAAAAGAAATTACAGGGTCAAACCTAATACATCTGAGTCCAGACTGTTCAATTTTGATTAATCACGATGAATTACTGTTTACTATGAAATCTTCTTCTACTAAAGAAGTTACTCTAAAATTACCCAGTATCGGTAAATTGCGAGTACACCAATCTAATAATATCAATATTTCAAAAATTGACCTGTCACCTATCAATACCCAAAAATTGGTTAGAAACCAGTTAAAGCTTAGTGATCAAAAAGAAAAGTTACTAAATGATAACTCCCCGGTCACAGGTTTAAATATTAGTTCATTCATTATTGCTAGTTTATTAAGTATTATCTTCATATGTACTATATTATACTTTTATTGTAAACGTAACTCTTTCAAAGCAAAATTAATTGAAATTTTAAACACATCGCAAGGTAAAGCGATCACACCTGATAATGTACCAAATTCATCTCTGCTGCAATGCAAAACTTAAATATTGCTTCACATATTTAAGATTCTTGGCATGGAGGAGTTATGTGATAACAATTCTCTGAAGAAGCACAGATAAAGAGTATTGTATTTCTTTTGATAATTTCTTTCCTGTGTGAAATCTTCTGCTTTTAGAGTTAGTTCTATTTTAGCTTTGCATTAAGTAGGCTGCCGGATTGAACTCCGACATTTCTGTAATTTTTAAAATAAATAGTTTTTAAAAATACGTTTGGTCGTTAAATAAACATAAATCGCGTTACGCGCACTCTTGTGTAACATTTAAATTGTGAATAGTCGTGCATAATTGGTTTTAGTTTCTAGTATCCTGAAGGTGCTCATAATGATTGTTTTTAAATATGAATGGAATTTTGAGTTTTTCATTATATGAAAACACTTTTTTGCATTTTTTTGATTTCATGGCTGTGAATACCCAAGGTTCTTAAACTGTTTAGGGACCGTGGTAACCTTGGTGAATACCCCCTGACATGCTCAGTTGCGTTAAGTTCTGACTCATGTTAATTTGGATGGGCCATAAAATAAGATTGTAGTTTAAAACAGAAAATGTTTTTTATAGTAATGGTAGTGGCAAAAACATTGATTTTAAAACTTCGAATTTCAGATTTTAACGGAAATACTCGTTTTGAGGTCTAAGGAATACAAAAATGTGTTTTTTTTAAATTGTCTCGTTGGGGGTGGGTGGGTAGGTGCGTCCCCAATATCTCCGGAACCGTTTTTTAATCAAATTAGCCAATTAGGTATGTGGATGTTTTTTAGTAGCAGGTAGTTCTTTGTAAGATTTTAATGGGAAACGGATATTAGACATGTTTTTTTAAGCTCGATTTATTTAAACCTTTTTTAAATTTTAAAAACAAATAGTTGTAGCGCATCCAAAGGCAAATTAAATGCCTTCTTACCAAATGCTGTATCTTCAAAACGAAGGCTGCTACGAATGTTTGAAAATTTTTACCTTAATATCTGATTACTCAAAAATCTTTGGAAATAAAAAAATTGTAATAATGACAGGATTTCAAAATTTTCACAAAATCATTTCTAAAAAATTGTCTGCGCCATTTTTATTAGACTTTCTGAGCTGATAGATATTTTTTACTAATCTCTCAAATTTTACTCTGACGCCCTCCAGGGATTTTTTAAAAATTCAGAAAACAATTAATTAGATTTTCAAAAATGCAACGTCAATCGTTATAAACAGTTCAATAGAATATTTGAAGTAGTTTACTAATATAAAAAATAATTTTAATTACGCTCATCGATTAGCTCTAACTTAAAAAATACATATATTTCATTTTTTTGCATGTTTTGAATAACTTATCAAATTGACTATTTACAGCGATTTTTGGTCCAATGTTTAAAGCGCAATATCTGTAGGGCGGTTTATCTTGCTTTCGTACGGTTTAGCTGCTATTATGCTTACAGCTGCAGTACGACATCCTATTGCACAGACTATCGCAAGTTCGAATGCCCACTGGGGCGTTACCTTTGTTTACTTCTTTTTTTGTTTCGTTAATTGTTGTTAAAACAGTTTTATTTAATCGTTTATTGGCGCGAGAATATTTAAAAGGCAGAAAAGTATGGGAAGGTACCAGCGGCGTGTTTCGCCCAATTTTTACTTTCTCTTACTTTTACTAAAGCAGGGAAAGTTATGATTTCATGCAGAACTTCGAATCTCATAATTGTTTTAGAGTCCAGGAAACCCAAAAACGTGGATTTTAAAAAGGGGTTATTTAAAATGTTGTGAAAAATATGAGAAAATGACGTGTTTTGCCCTTTTTTTTTCAGAGTCGTTTAGTCGAAATTGCCAGGAAAGCGTATCGCCTGCCATTTTGAAGCTAGAAAGTTCGGGGCGTTTGATTTGTTTTAGGGCTCTCTATCAGAGTTTGCGCTTAGATTTGTAAAATACTGATTTTGAAAAACTGGTACCAAAAAATGTATGTAACTTTCATTTTCGGTTCTGGATTTTCAAATTTCATCAAAATGAATTGGTGTAGTAGTTCTTGAGATTTCGAGTGTTAAACACATGTACACACCAACGCTTTGTAAAAGCCACTTTTTTGGCCTGCTAGATATCTAAAACATGGATTTTTTAAACAAACATCCCTGTACTGGAAGTAATGGGAAACTAAAAAATACATACAAAAATATTCCAGTTGTTCTATTTACTTTAAGTGAAATTTTGATTAAGTTTTTAACAACACATATTTTTTTATTAAAGTGGCTTAATCATTTGCAGGTACTTAATTCACACATTGGATAAATATGTGGAGCAAGACTACAGTTTAGTGTACTTCCACTTTGGATTAACAAGCAAAAATAAGCCTTCTATAGCGTGGCTATGGCAAGCTTACAAAGCTTTCGATAGAAAGTATAAAAAGAATCTACAGGCACTATATCTTGTACATCCCACTAGCTTTCTGAAAATAATTTCTCAAATATTTCGACCAGTTATCAGTGTTAAATTTGGAAGGAAAATTAATTACATAAATTCATTGAAGGAGTTAAGTGAACATATAAAATTAGAACAGCTATCAATACCTGAACAGGTCAAAGAGTAAGTATTTAGTTTATTTGTGTGTTTTGATACATAAGAACAAAAAATGAATAAATTTTTAATTTCTTCATACAGGTATGATAGAAAAATTGGAGGTTCAAATAACATTACGGTCACTGATTCACGGCCTGAATATCCAACACAGCAATTTGGTGTGACCTTGCAATTTATTAAGCAGCATTATAAAGTCGTTATACCACCCGTTATTAGGCAGTGTGTTGAATATTTGGATACACCTGATGGTAAGATTTTACAAGTCCAAAATAGAATTTAGTGTAATTTATAAAAATGTTCCAGCCTTGGAAACTGAAGGGTTATTTCGAAGATCAGCCAATGTTTTGCAAGTAAGACAGTTGAAGGAAGCTGCAAATCGTGGAGAAACTTTAACATTTGATAACCCCCACGAGGCTGCCGTCTTATTGAAAACCCTCTTGAGGGAACTTAGGGAACCTTTGCTTACTTATGATCTTTATGATGAAGTTATGCAATTTCAGAGTAAGTATTAAATAGTTATTTAAATGTATGCTACATGTGTCACACGAAATACTCTTGATAAATAGAACTACATAAAAATTGCTGTCACATTACCAAAGTACTAGCACATAAAAGAAACCTCATTTCCAAAAAGTGGCTTGTTTTTATAAATCGCTTTTAATAAATTTCGGCCAAAATATTGTACTAGAAGTGAAAATTGTTGGTTAAACAATTTTAAAGTTTTTATTCTACAAATTGCATAAAGTGACAATTTCAATTTAAATTCTTAAAATTAGAAATTTTGTATTTCTAAACTTAATTGTTTTGATTTGGTAAATAGTTATTTATTATACAAGACGATAAAGAGATATTTTATTGACAAGTGAAAGATGTTAGTTCACAAGCGACGAAGGAGCGAGTGGGCCATCTTTCACGAGTCGATAAAGACTCTTTATTGTCGTGTATAATATACAATTTTATTTTGTACTTAATGTTAAATGATAATCAATAGTAATTTATTTCTATAATAAAATGTTAACTCGCACAGATGTTTTATAGTAATTGTTGCGATGGTGTTAGCAATGATCGTTGTTTTGTTAGTTTGTTTACTTGTGTCAACATTCAAAAATTTTCACGAAATTATTTTGCTTGTGAAAAAACATGGATATTGAAGCTACAGTGAAAAAAGAAATGGCTAAATTGTTGCCTGAGAAGTCCAGAGAAGCATATGAGAGAGTATGACAGCATCATCAGATAAGTTACCTTCAATGTAATAATTTAAATTTGTGTTATATTATGCAGGAATGCATTATAAATAAACTGTAGATAAAATTCTACAGTTTATGTTAAAATGTTTATCTACTAAAAATGAATGCATAAAGCCTACTTTTAACATTAAGTACAAAATAAACATATTTATTGTTGGCAACTGACCAGTTCCTTATTTTACCAGTGTGCTTGTTTCTTTTGGAGTATAGTCTGCTGTGGTTTAATAATAGTATCAAATTTGATTACAAAAAGTTATTTAAATTAAGTAACGGGTGTCCAGAAAGTCTGTCAGTCCTGGGCGGCTATGGATTGTATAACGTATGTCTTTGGATATCTTTGTCCAAATTCTTGTTTACACGCATTGATGGAATAATTCCAATTTCCGTTTTCTAATTGTTGACCATTGCGAAAATAAGATTTCACAATAAACGTTTTTTGTTCGTGCGTAAACATTTTATAACAAGAAATATGCAGAAAGTAAATAATTCAAAATAAAACCTTTTAATTTAAATTGACTTTGACTTATCTCAAATAAATTACTTAGATATGACTGAATAAAAGACATGCGTTATAAGTTATACAATACATAGCCGCCCTGCCCTGACTGAAAGACTTTCTGGACACCCGTTATTAACAAACTAAGTGGAAATTTGGTTTTTAGCAAATGCAATTTGCTTCTTTTAGATACCAACTGTCAATGTTGAAAAATTACAGTAAATGTTAATGGAAATAAGATTATTATGTTAAATTTAGTTATAGAAAGTTACTAAAGCCAAAACTGGCAAACTATAGGTAGAACATTGATTTTTAGCACCTACATGCACTCTCCTTATTTTAGATATCAATTTTTAATGTCAAAATATCTGAAAGTTTTTGATTGTCGGCGCCAAAAAAAAAAGGGATAAGTAATATTGTTGATGTTAGCTATTTTTCTATTAATTGAAATTGCTTTTTGACTTTGGCAAAGCACTATTTAGACCTTAGTGCTAATTTTATAAATAATAAAATATTTACATTAGGAAAATAAATAGTATTTACAATAATGTGTTCTAACAATTAAAATAATGGAAAACAAAATTTAATCTCAAAACTTAGAGAGTAATTCAGAATTATGGTGCATAATTTTACCCATGTGTAGAATATTAAAAGTGAAGTGACCTCAATTTTTTTGTTTTGATATATGTTAATTTTTTTGGTAGCTATGGGTCCCCAAATGGGATCCACCGAAATTCGTTAATTGATGGTATATGTATATTGGTCCAATTTTCTTTAAATTTGGTACAGAAGCTCAAAAAATAAATTTAAATATTGTCATTAAGGTATTTTTACAGTGGTGCTTAAAAGGCTCTGGTGATAGCATTCTCCCATTTCTCATTTTTGCTTATAACTTTTTTATTGTTAATTTCCTGTAATTTCTAATACTAAATTTAATTTTACACAAAAAAGGTATCTATGTATAACTGTCTTTTTGGCATAGGGTGCACCGTTTTCGAAAAAAATGCTTTGAAGTAGCTACCCGTGTTATAAAAATAATCAAATATAGAAATTGCTATTTAAACAAATGAATTAACATAACAAATAAATGAAATTTAAAGATATACGTGTTTTTTTTCGAGTTTTTTGTCATTTTTGTTTCTTTTAAGCATTGCTGATCTTTAGCATTGAAGGAGGTATGCATTGCATTTATGGTAAAATGCCTTACAACTTGGAAAAAGACATGTTTTGTTTGTTTTCATTCATTCGTTTCCACGGCAATGTCTTTGATTATTTGCATAACACCGATAGGTGCTTCAAATGGTTTTTCTCGAAAACGGTGCATCCTATGCCATAAATACAACTATACCTTTTGTCTGTAGCATTAAATTGTACATCTAAGGCTAATATTAAAAAAAAATTAACCACTAAAAAGGTATAAGCAAAACATGCGGGTAAAATTTTGCACCACGATTTTGAAATATCTTGTCTAATCATGCAATAGATGGCAGCATGTAGTAGCAGTTAATTCTAGCCACATTTTGCCCTCTAGTAAGTAATATTTTAAAACAAACCTCCCATTGTTAATGTCAGTCAAAACGTTTAAAAATTTGTTTGAGTGGATCTCAAATTTCGTTACAGTCAGTTTAGAGCTGCCAAAATCAAAAATTGACAAACTAGGCATTTGCCTAGGAGCACCAAACTTAAATGGGGGCTCAATAGATTGGAATATATGTTTAAGAGTTGTAGCTGTTTTATTTTATATTCCCTGGAGTTCGATGATGATAAGTGGTTATATTTTTTTGTGGGGTAAAAGGGGCTCAAAGATATAAATTGCTTACAGACGCAAATAATCAAAATCTGGCTCTGATAGCACCTACATTTAAAAGAATTTTGAATTTACCATACAAATAAAAATAAGCTATGTCAGATTTGGTTACAAAAAATGATACAAATGATCAATCTTATAGTGTTTAAAATCTCCTTGGGTGTCCATGCAAATATAAGACTGTGTCAAATGAACACTGTCAGAACGATACGCGATAGTGATACCCGATACTTTATCAAAAAAGTGTTACGATATCGCTACCTGATTTTTTTTTCAGAAAATATCGCGATACCAACAGTTGATACTTTTTCAATGGGGAAGGAGCGTAAAACAAAAAATAATTTGTGACGGGTTTCTTTAATTATTTTGAAAAAAATAAAATGGGTACTTATAAGTTCTAGTTTTACTTGGTTGAAGTTCATATTGAGTATGAATAACAAATCAAGTCATCTACAGACAAATAACCAAGATCAAGTCACAAAGTTGTAGTGTTCCTATAGCAGCACCACCTGTTTGCTTTTTAATACCGTGTGTTCAAAAAGTAATTACATAAGGGTTGGCCTTGGAAAATAAAATTTGTCTTTGCATGCTTTAGAATTTAAACAAACAAAACATGATGTTACTTAAAATTTTAGGTTAAGCTTGTAATTTGTTATTTGTAGTGACACTGACAGAGTGATGACAGTTAAATTCTAAAGCATGCAAAGACAAATTTTATTTTCCATAGCCAACCCTTATGTAATTACTTTTTGAACACATGGTATAACGACAGATAAGGTTAACACTACAGATATACGACCCCTTATACAATTTGTCCGTTCATATTTGGAGACGAAATTAGCGTTAGTTTGGCTGCAACGCACCAGACCAATTTTAGGGCGCTGCTATCGCAATTTGTTTATTACTGTTGAAATGTGTTGCAAACTGTTTTATCGGGGATTTGAGTGCATCTGTCACAGATAACGTTAAAAACCTAACCTTATTTGGGATCTGGTTAAAGCGTGTATTTTATATTTTCCTTGTGTTTACTGTTTACTGAAATTTGATATTTCAGAAAAAGTAAATTATTGTTGAACTTTTGTTTGTTTCTTCTAAAGTTCTGCAGACCAAATGTGTATACCTACATTCTCATTTCACCAAAAGCTAGCTCATTCTAATGTTTTTAACTTTAACACTGCATTCTGCAAGGTTAGGGTTACCTTATTAGTTATTACAGACTGCAGTTTAAGTGCCAGAGCTGAAGACCATAGGTAAAGGTTTTTAAAGCTTCGCCACATAAGGGTGACTTCAAAGTGACGCTATACCTAGATATTTACCTTATAAATTATATTGATTATATTTTAAAACTGTAATATGTAATAGTTCCAGAGGTATAACGTAAAATAAATTGTAATTTAAATATGTTTTGAAGTTACAATTCTATTGATTTTATTATTAATACACTAGATTCCAGAACTGTATCATACGTCTTTGTAGTCTTATTTACTTGGAGTCTGTCACATCATGAATATAATTTAAGTAGAATTGACTTCAATATTAATTAATTACGAAAAATAGCGATTTGACAATTAAACATCTCAGATGAAATTGTTAAACATGGCAGATGGCTGTCTAACTTTTGGTTTGAATATGTGCTAAGTAATCTGCTCAATTACAGTCATCTGTGACTTAATTAATTGTGAGAGTACAAATTGTCATTGGAGCGCCATCTTTTTGCATAACATTAAAGGGGAATTACACTAGTAACGCCCTCTATTATGTGCGGCGAGAAAAAGTTGCAAAGCAACAAACCGGCAAATTTTCTTTCTTATCTTTTTGCAGATTATTAATCATATAAAGCAAGCTGCTGATAGCTCACATATTTACCGTATATCTGTAGTGTTAACCTTATCTGTGGTATAACCTTTGATAATGGCATGTAAACATGTCGAAATACGTGTAAGGTTAAAATAAATAAATATTGTTGAAGTAATAAAGTATTTTATATATACTCAATACACACTTTGGGTTTGGCCCTGTTAAAGAATATTACCATAATGGCATCATTAATGTGAACTGGGCTATTTAATATTCATGTCTCTGGCAGATTTACTCTTACAGTACAAAACACACTTATTTGAGAAATTTCAACATACTAATGAAGTTCATTGAGTTCAGAACTATAAACGGCGATACCGGGAGTGCAACAAAATTGAAGTAGACATCATATAATGTGGTTTTATATGCATAATAATTTCCCAAAATTTAATTTTAAGATGTTGATAAGTTAATAATAAAATAAATAAAGTAGGTGAGAATATCTTTGGTGACACTCAGTATTTAAACTATATTTACTCTTCTTCTTCTCGGTGCCTTCTCCTATCGGAGGTTGGCGACAACTATGTTGAAAGTCTCTCTGTCTTCTGCTGTTCTAAATAGCTCGTGTGTGTTCATCCCGGTCCAACCACGATGTCCGTTTTCTTCCCACTCCACGCCTTCCTTCTATTTTTGCCCTTCATGATTAATTGAAGCAGCTGATATTTATCGTTCCTTAGAATGTGCCCGAGGTACGAAGTCTTTCTCTTAATTCTCGTTGTTGTTGAATACGCCGTAACACCTCCACGTTTGTCACTCTGTCAGTCTACGGGATTTTGAGCATTCTCCTGAAGGTCCACATTTCGAAGGCCTCCAGCTTTTTTATTGAACTAGCTTTTAGGGTCCACGCTTTCGCCATACAATAAAATTGAATAAACATAACATTTTACCATGCGGTATCTCAGCTTCAAACTAAGATTTCTATCCGTAAAGAATCTTCTCATTTTTTATAAATATTTCTCTTGCATATTCTATTCTGGTTTTGATTTCGGTCTCCGGAACTAACTCTTCTGTGATCCACATCCAAGGTATTTGAACATCTGCACTTGTTCAATTTGCTAGCGTTCAATACGAATATCTGCCATGATGTTATTTTGATTGCTGAATACCATTATTTTAGTTTTTTGTTTATTAATTTTCATTCATAATGCCTTTCCTTCAGCGTCTAATATGTCTAATAAATTCTGTAAATCTTCTGCACTCTCCGCTATAATTGCGGTGTCGTCGGCATATCTCAGGTTATTAATAATTACTCCATTTATTCTTATGCCCTCGATAGCTTCTTCCAAGGCGTTCTGAAAGATAGTCTCTGAATAGAGGTTAAATAATAGTGGCGATAGTACGCAACCCTGTCTTACTCCTCGTTCTATTTCTATGCTATTAGTGATTCCATTCACCATTCTGACAGAGGCCGTTTGGTTCCAGTAAAGTTGTTTAATGATCATTATTTCATTTCTATCGAGTCCTCTTTTTTGTAGCTGTTCTATTAGTTCTGCGTGTACTCAGTGTACACTATATTTACTCAGCTTAATAAATATGAGCAGTGTTGTTAGGTAGAGGAACATTTTCCGTTTCCTAAAAATTTTTTTTAATTTCTTAGTGTAAGTTTTAAAAACAAAAAACTTTATGAATGTGTTTTCTGTTTTTTAACATACACATGATTTGCATGAATACAATTACTTACACTTTGCTTTAATTTAATTGATTTTCAAGGTTGGAATAGGGATGAACAATTACGACAAGTCTCCATTCTCGTTATGGAAAAATTACCCGAAGACAACTACAAAGTTTTGAAGTACGTCATTAGCTTTCTGTCCAGGGTAAGATCTTTCATTATGTTTATAATAATTACATTTATTTAAATTTTTTTAAATTATAATTTAATGGCAGGTGATGGAAAGGGCAGATCTAAATAAAATGACTGCACAGAATTTGGCTGTGGTATTCGGTCCAAATCTGGTTTGGTCAGAAAACGTCACGATGTCATTGTCCGCCATTGGGCCCATAAACATGTTCACCCAGTTCCTGCTTCAACACCATGGAGAAATTTTCATAGTTTAATGCGCCAGGTTTACATTTATCATCAAAGAATGAATTTGTGATTCGTGCGACGATTGCAAGGTAAATAGGAATACAGATCGTGATGTTTATTTTTTGTTATTTTTCTACTTACCTGACTAATAATATACGATAGAAATAATATAAATTAGTAGATGTATTAGATAGATACTATTATACGAAAGAGACCGAATAGATTTCGCAGTCCTGGTGTTTAATATAAACGTGGTACACAGAAAATAGTCCAAAATACCAAAGAGTGTTACATGTACAGTTTTGGAAATTTTTATAGAGCTATTAAGTTCTTAATGTAAATATGATTTATCAAAAAGGAGTGAAAACAAATTAATTAATTGGGAAAATAAAGTATTGTTAGTAATACAAAGTGAACTTAAACTTTTAAAAGTTAATGCTTGTTCTCAACTGGCCCTTGATCGTTGAAGATATAAAAAATATACCTACTTAAAAGACTGCAGTATTATTGGTTAAGGATAGTTTTTGTTGTATTACGCATCAGAATGTAACAGTTTAGTATTTAAATAGTTTTATTTTAAGTGTAACTGTGTAAGTTTCTTGTCATTTCAATTTTCTACCTCTAATGTTTATTATTAACTAATCATTCCACTGTCTTTTGTAATAACTATTTTTGTATCATGTTTTTTGTATTGCATTTTTTTTATGGGCATTACTAATATGTATGGAGGATAAATGGATCTGATTTATTTAGTAGATGAAAAAGACCAAATTAAAAAAACTACGTCTTTTAAAAATTGCCAAATAAAATTGATAAAAATTTTTTTAAACATTTTCTATCCATTACATAAGATATTTGTTGTTTATTTAACCTCCATCAACAAAATTCATTATTAATAACTATTACTTCTATAAATTAATAAAAGCACAAGTTGATGTTTCAGTAATGTACAGGGTGGTTAGCAAATATTTGCCTAATGCACAATAAATTGTTCATGTTTGAAAAAAAAGTAAGCCTAAGTTATCAGTAATAACACAACCACAAATTTCTATATAAATGCACTTTATACGCGATATCTATACATAAAGGTCTGTACAAAAAGCTTCCACACATTTCTGATACCAAGATAGAACGATTAAATCGACCTTATATCTATCTAAATATGGAAAATTGGAAACGCTGTCTTTATACTCCTACTTGGAATCCTAAGCATCTGGTATTTCAAATCTTTTGCAACTCTTTTCAAAATTTGCTTTTTTACCTGAAGACTCCGCTCACGTCCATAATCAGCAGTTGCTGGAGCAAATTAGCTTGTTTCGCGAATAAGTATCTCAAGAGCAGCAGAGGTATGATGGTTTGGTAAGCGATGATTTTGAAATCTTTCACTGTATTTCCTAACACTTGTGCAACCATTTTCTAGACAATACCAAAAAACCAATAACAGATATGTCTGTTGTGCCTAAGTGTATTCTACAGCCCTGATCAATAAAGAAAATTAGCAAAAATGTTTACAGTTTTTATCATCGTAAATAAACATGTACTGGCATTGTCATTTAATATTTGAAAGCAAAGCCGCTGTGTGCAACAAGAAATTAAATTAGTGAAATTTTGGTCATCAGTGTGCTTGTTCAGCAAATCATAGTTTACTTTTTTGTCTAAACAATGGCAGATAGCAAAATCTAACAAGAGTCAAAAAAATGTTGGAAATAAGTGTGTCTTTTCCTAAAAAAGTTTTAAAGGTATTGGCGTAACTGTTAAAAAATATGGACTTTTTGCAATTGAATGACCCACTTTCGACCACTTGCTCAATGCTGATAACCAAAAAAATTATGTCAAAAAACATCTGCTGCCGATACATATTCACATCCTAAATTAGATCGCAATCGCTACAAGCATTCTTTTGTTATTTAAAAAATTAATTTTTGTAAGAACTTTGTGGCTCGATGGCGACTCAACAAAGTACTTTTGGATAGAGGTAAGTTTAGTTCAATCGTCATATTTCGCTCTCAGAAATATCTGGTAGCTTTTTGTACAGCCTTTCAGAGACAAAAGTAAAGCCATTTTCTAGGTCATTGTCAGTTTTGTTATATGTTACACATTCAAACTGTTTTGTAATTCAAGATTGATAAAAATTAATATACCTATACAATTCTTAATTGTAAAATCGAGTTGGAAGGTATGTTGCAAGCCTATTGGCACAGTGGCTGCAAAAATTATCGGAGAAGCTAAGACACTTTGCAGTGTTTTAAGTTAAGTTTTAAAAACAATTATGTTAAATACGCGATTATTACAAAACGATGGTAAATTTTAATAAATTTATTTAAAATATAAATTAATTTAATCATTTTGATCTTCAGAAAATGGCCCACAGGCCTCACTTATTTGTTTATTGAGAAGCTGGAGTCGTGTATCTAGTAAAACTATATTGAATTCTGTAAATCCAACGAACTTAGTTTTTTCAATATACAGGTCGATGTGTTATCCCTGTGTTATTCTCTAGACATTGTTGCTAATAAATTTTATTCCCTAATGAAAATTGTTGGACACCATCTGAAGTATCATGTGAGGTATTTCAATCTATTTAACATTCAATGTGAGTGAGCTATAATGTAATCCACAATTTTCTTAAATTGTACTGTACTTTTTTTCTCTCCAGTCTAATAGAGATCTTTGTTCTATTTTCAGCCATAATAGAACAAGTGATATGATTATTATCGAGCGTAAACTGAGCTGCAGATTCAACGAGTGCGAATACACGAGTTGCATGTGCTGCTTCGGTTTTAACGATAATTAATCATAACGCGGGCTATATTTAGTAAGAGAATATAATGAATAAAACATTATGGCTAACCAAAATTATTTTACTAAGTGTCATTATATTGTAGTTGCTATGATCGTAAGGTGGTTACCAGAGCAACATAAGTAAATAACGCAATAGGATTTTTTTTTTATTACTGCTCAACAAAGGTTTGTTCTTTATAGTGTATTCTAGGTAATTTGTGGGTAAAATGTTGGAAATGGAGAGGGGGTTAAATGGCAGGCGATCAATTATATAAATACGGAGTAAATTAACTCTTAATTATCTGGTTAATTTACTTGGTAAATAGTCCACTCACAGCACTAATCTAAAATATATTTATAAAACAAACAAATATTTATCAGTCTGAAGATTAGAACATGTAGAGAAATTTAAAAAACATTGATGTTATCATGGCTTACTCACATGGAATGATATAGAAAAATTAAGTAGGTCAAAGAACAGTGTACTAGGTGTCCAGAACTGTTATTAAATACATAAACAATTTGATAAACAGAGCCACCTAGGTGATGTCCTTATATATTTAAATAAACAGTGTAATTAAAGTCTAAGAAAGTTTATCAGCAACAAAATTTTTGTGCACAACTGCCCTTTGCTTTGCAATTAAAGGTCAAACGATTGAATTGTACAGAAAACATTGTCTATGAAAAATAACACAAGCCGTCTTTTTTTTTTCTCTCCTTAGCAGCTGTCAGATAGAAAATGTGAATTGTAAAACAATGTGCATGTATATCTGCCCATGTATATGTTTGTATTTACTATCACACAATAAGGGAAAAAACGAAATAAAATCATTATTACAATAAATACTTTATTTTAATTAAAATAAGTATATATTAACACCCATAAAATAATACAATATTAATGAGTATCTGTATATAAAATACTTAATCACTTTAACAATTTCTATTTATTTAAACCTTATACGTATTTCAGCATGTTAACATGCCATTGTCAAAGGTTATATGAAGGTAAACAGTTAGCGTTGTTATAGCAATAGAACTTTTTTACTTATCTTGGTAATCGTCTGCAGATGACTTGATTTCTTATTCCAAAATGTCCAGTAGAGGAGAATTTAACAGATCAATTTGCTCATTCATTAACGGTACAGTTTTTAAATGTTTGTGAATTTCAAAAGCTTCTAGTATATCTAATTTACGTTTATCATCACAAAAGTGTAAACATTTTATGGTGTTATTAGATGTCATTGAATGATTTTGTTCTAGTAAGTGTTTAGCGTAGTTGGATTTATGTGGGTGTTTGTATTTGTAACAACGTACGTGTTCTTTATACCTAATATCAAAATTTCTAATAGTCTGGCCTATATAAACCGAATTACAATGCGAACAATTTAATTTGTAAATGCCTGATTTTAACAAATCGTCTGTTTTTGATTTTGCATTAAACAAAGTATTTAAGATGTTCCTAGTTGTTTTAAAGCTTACTTTATATTTATTTGTTTTGTTTATAATTTTAGCAATTTGTTCTGATTTCTCACCAAAATATGGGATCGAAGCATATTTAATTGTATCGAACGAAGTTATGATATTCGGATAAATTTTTTGAATGGCTAATTTATAATCTTTTTCTTTAATTAATGTATCAATAAGTTTAGTATTATAACCATTACTGTATGCAATTTGTTTAATAATTGAAATTTCTCTATTATAATTAAACAAATTGCATACAGTAATGGTTATAATACTAAACTTATTGATACATTAATTAAAGAAAAAGATTATAAATTAGCCATTCAAAAAATTTATCCGAATATCATAACTTCGTTCGATACAATTAAATATGCTTCGATCCCATATTTTGGTGAGAAATCAGAACAAATTGCTAAAATTATAAACAAAACAAATAAATATAAAGTAAGCTTTAAAACAACTAGGAACATCTTAAATACTTTGTTTAATGCAAAATCAAAAACAGACGATTTGTTAAAATCAGGCATTTACAAATTAAATTGTTCGCATTGTAATTCGGTTTATATAGGCCAGACTATTAGAAATTTTGATATTAGGTATAAAGAACACGTACGTTGTTACAAATACAAACACCCACATAAATCCAACTACGCTAAACACTTACTAGAACAAAATCATTCAATGACATCTAATAACACCATAAAATGTTTACACTTTTGTGATGATAAACGTAAATTAGATATACTAGAAGCTTTTGAAATTCACAAACATTTAAAAACTGTACCGTTAATGAATGAGCAAATTGATCTGTTAAATTCTCCTCTACTGGACATTTTGGAATAAGAAATCAAGTCATCTGCAGACGATTACCAAGATAAGTAAAAAAGTTCTATTGCTATAACAACGCTAACTGTTTACCTTCATATAACCTTTGACAATGGCATGTTAACATGCTGAAATACGTATAAGGTTTAAATAAATAGAAATTGTTAAAGTGATTAAGTATTTTATATACAGATACTCATTAAATATGGACTTTAACGAAGTAAAGCTGGAATTGATAAATAAAATACAATATTATCCTATTATTATTTATAAAACAGCAAATCGTATCCCCCGTTTCTATGGAATTAAAGGTATATAACCTGCTAAAATGCATTGCCTAATAAGTGGAAAACTTTAAAATTGTTAATGAGGTATTATAACAATGTTATAACCCACTTTGTTATAATTTATTGGGAGATGGTAAATTATCAATTATATAATCCGGCTAAAACAGAAAAACTTATTACGCATCGAAAAAAATTGACTAGCGATACATGAACTTACAGTAGCAAACCACCAAGTGTTTGGCCTAAATACCATTCGTCCAAAAAATGTCATTTCTGAAGCAGGGCTAATCACGTGCAAGTGGAGATGCTGAATTGAATTAAAAGGTGGCACATGAAAACCTAAGCGTAAGTCACTCACATCGGCACCATTTTCTTGTAAAATCCTTTTACCAGAACTTATTAGTTTTTCCACTAAAATAATTGTAATTATTGTAGAATATGCTAATGAGCTAACTGACGTTCTACTTTTCGCAACGATTTCGTTATTTCATATGCAGTTTATGTTACATCTTTTTACATTTTCAAGTGATAAAAGACTAAGGTGTCACAGAAACTACATGCGGAAATATTCGAATCATTTCTAACGAAAACGAATTTTCTGATTGAAAATACATACTCAGTGGCTTGTGATCTATCGTTAATGATTTTACATCTTTTATGTGTTCTTTTGGCACAACCAAGTAGTGGTACTTAGCTGCAGGCTTGATATCTTGAAAAACCACAATTTCTTCATCTTGGTACAAGAAATCTGTAGGCTGTGACCCCGAACATATAGCACAAAAAATGCAGTTGGAAGACATCTACAAATTTGAGGTTATGTTACATAATTGATGAAACACAAATTATTAAGTTATTTGTATACACATAAAACATTACTACCTTCAAAGTAATTGATAAATGTATTTTTTGTGCACTTGGAACCAAGGTGCGCACAAAAAGTTTTGATAATAAACTAGTTTTGACAGCTGTCATTGACAACTAAAAAAAATAACACCATAATCTGAAGTCCCTTTTAGAGTAATGATTAGATAGATTAGACAGACAACAAAATGAGCGCCCCACATGAGCCCTACCTGGAATTATCCGACAACCCGGTGCGTTTTGAGGCTGTGAATCAAGTAACAAACGTGTTTTTCGATGATTCAAACAAACAGGTACTTCTAACCTATTTATCCATGTCGACTCCAATGAAAAATAATGTTTTCAGGTGTTTGCTGTTAGGTCAGGGGGTGCCATGGGTGTTGTCGTAAAGGGACCGTCTGAAGATACTTCTCCGATCAATTTTCGCATGGATGATCGGGGTCCTGTCATTTCTATAAAATTCAGTTTGGATCAAAGCGTTCTTGCAGTGCAGCGTACAGCAACATCAGTTGAATTTATGAATTTCAACGGTACCACAATCGAGGGAGAATTCTCCCAAACTTGCAAGAAAAATTCTAATCTGTTAGGCTTTGTATGGGCACAAAATAACGAAGTTGCTCTTATTACCGATCATGGTATCGAATTATATTTGGTTATTCCAGAGAAAAAGTCATTAAAACATTTAAAAACTACGTCTATTACTATTCAGTGGTTTGTATGGTGTTCCAGAAATAAAATAGCACTTTTAGCTTCTAGTCACGGATCTCATTTGCAACCTATTTTGTTTAAGCCAGGAACTATAAGTAAGCTTTCAAAAGTTGAGAGTAAGTTAATAATAGTCCTAATTTAAAATTTAGTTCATGAATTTGTATTTTGCAGCTGAACCTGGTCGCATGACTCTGGAGCGTGATGTGACATTAGCAACTCTGTATGAAGTACCTGCAGTTTTAATTCTAAGGCACCAAAGTGGTCCTCAGACTGCTGAAGTACATGTACATACTTTAAATGGTCCAGGACAATCACCTATTCGAAGTCACGTCTTACAGTTAACTCTCTCTGGCAGGTTTGCTATCAATGTCGTTGATGATTTAATTTTGGTTCATCACCAGGTACGATTTAGACTATAAGGCGAGTTTCCAGCCACTTTAATTTTTTATTTAGGCTTCCAGGAGTTCACAAGTATTTGACATAGCTCTACCAGGAGAAAGTGATGGTACAGTTACCTATCATAAAGCTGTAGCACCTGCTAAGTCTTTAAAACCTACTAGTCTTAAACTTCCTGGACTTGTGGAACCACAAATGCATGCATGTGAACTTTGTATCCTTAAAATGATTTAGTTACAAGAAAATTGGTAATGTTATCATCACTTAAAATGCCAATTGCACATCTCAAAGATAGATGTAGAACTGACCAATTCCCAACTTTCCAGAGTCCTCCAAAATTAGTAAAACTTCTTACAAAATTACTATTGGCTTTCTATTAAAATATAACGTTAGTTGTTCTGATGGCTGCCCCCAAAAAACTGTAAACTGGTCCCACTAGAGGGAACTAAGTACCTTCTTTGGGAGTTGGTCTTCCAGAGTCTTCCAAAATTAGTACAATATCCCACTGAAATAATATTCGTCGTCTTTTAATAAGCGTGGTTCCCTTGTTTACCTTTAGATCTTAATATTTCATTTGTTACTCTGCTGGCAGCTCTAATAAGACTGCCAAATGGTCTCCCTTTAGTGAACCAAGTACCTTTTTTGAAACTTGGTCCTCTAGCATCTTCCAATATCAGTATAAACTTCCACAAAATTAATGAAGGGCTCTTTTAACAATTGTGTTTTCCCTATTTACGCTCATGTCTCCATATTTTATTTAGTTTCCTTGCTAGCAGCTCTGACAATGTTTTCAATGATCCCGCGTTAGGGGACTTAATACTCTTTGTAAAAGTATGTCTTTCAGAGTCAATTCGAAGTAAGTGTAAAGTCCCACAAAATTGGCCCTCTTTCAATAATAATTGACATTCTATTTATTATCAGGTTCCCATATTTCATTACTTCAATTGTTGACAGTTCTGTAGATGGTTTAAAAGTACCGGGTGATCGTAAAAAAAATTATTCAGACCAGGCCATGACCAAAGTGTTAAAGTTGGCAATACTTAATATAAGCTAATTGTCAAGTGTTGACAGCTGTAAAAATTTTGGTTAGATACATTTAACTTAATGTATCTAACCAAAAATTTTTACAACTGTCAACATTTGACAATTGGCTTATATTAAGTATTTATTGCCAACTTTAACACTTCGGTCATGGCCTGCTCTGATTCATTTTTTTTACGATCACCCGGTACTTACTTGATTTATGTAGATATCGATAGTCAATTGTTTCTTCGAACGTTCTAAGTATGATCTTCTGTGACTTGATTCACAAAGTAGAAGTTTACTTTTTCTGCTAGGTAGAAACATGAGTTACTTTTACTTGTAGGAGAAAAAGTAAGTTTGACCATTACAAAAATGCACACAAAACATAAGTATCCATAGCAACTAGAAGCAGCAAACAAGCTTACTTGACTTGGCTTTTTTTCAATTGTATGAATTATTTTTTTATTTCTTCATTCTTTTATTTTCTACGTTTGAAGAAACAATGTAATGTGCCATTGGGACTAAAACTAACTTTATGTGCCTTGCATCAAATTGCCCGGCTTGCTGCCGCTTGTCGTACAAACTTTCATGCTCGCCACACAAAGTCCGACTTTTATTCCTAATGACATAATATACTGTTATTCCATTGTTCTTTAATACTTTGGCTTTTAACTGAGATTGCCTGTCATTCTTTAGGAAGTCATAATCAACTGCCTATTTTCAGGGTTAATGTTTACCGTAAGGTTGAGGAAGACAGTGACTATTCTTATTCACGACCTATAGATATCAGTTTTAAATCGTCAAAAGTATAAAACACTAATGCTTGGATGAGAATCAAATTAAACATGATTGATAATTCCCTTGTAGAATTGATAGTGCTAGTAAAAATACGGATAACAGCAGATGTCTTACAAATTTGTGTTGACTAGCAAATATAAAACGCTGCATATACCCCATGAAAATTTATTCTTAACTCCCTATAATAAATCAGGCAGTAGGAAGACAGAGACAGAATGAACCGATAATAAAATATAAGAGAAATAGGTGTACTGTATTACTTAAAATGTAGCTAAAACACATTTCGATACTGATAAGCTATGCATTTACCATAGTCAGGAAAAAAGAAACAATTTTGAGACGAATGTTTAAATTAAACGTGCGTGCATAGAAAATGGCCCACTTTAAACTTTTGACTTTAACTACATTTTTTTTAGAAACTATTCATCAGATCAAAATAAAAAATATGCTGTTTGAAAGACAATTTAATATGCTTTAATATGAGTTTAAATTTATTAAAATTTATTTTGGCTTCTTAGGCTTAATATAGTGAAATTAATACATGAAACAAATTACAACAATGCTAGTGTCTCAAAATTTTGGACAATTTCAAAAAATTCTTCCTCAAAAACTGATGCTTACACCATTTTTTATACCTTTCTGAGCCGATAGAATTTGCAATGAACTACAAATTTGTTTTCTACTAATCTCTCAAATTTTACTGATGCCCTCCAAGAATTTTTGAAAAATTTGAAATTGATAAATTATTTATTCAAAAACGCTAACCTGAATCGTTATAAACTTTTTTATACCTTTCTGAGCCGATAGAATTTGCAATGAACTACAAATTTGTTTTCTACTAATCTCTCAAATTTTACTGATGCCCTCCAAGAATTTTTGAAAAATTTGAAATTGATAAATTATTTATTCAAAAACGCTAACCTGAATCGTTATAAACTTCAAATAATTTGATAAATTATATAAAATGGTTTCTTAGGATTAACAAGAATTTTCAACCATATTAAAAATTAAGAAAAAAAAAATACTTTTTAATATCAACAAACATGTTTTCCAGAACTAGTTTTTTGGTCCAAAGTCCGAAGTGCATTTAATCAGTTGTAGGGTGGCGGTTTGCTGTGCTCCTATCCTGCATGGCTAGCCAAAGTTTTAGCTTACTATCTTTATACGATACGCGACATCGTATTGCACAGGTTGTTACAAGTTCAAATCACCGCTAGGGCGTTTTTTTAAAATTTTTTTTTCTTGTTTTAATTTTTGTTAAAACAATGTTATTGGTCATTTATTGGCGCAAGAATACTTGAAACGTGAAAAGTATGGAAAAGTACGTGTTTCGCCCATTTTTAATGTGATCTTCAGGAGTAGTCCTTCCACTAAAATTTTCTGGGTTTTTGTCCGGGCTGCTTATCTGCATATTTGCGAAACTTATTTAAATGAAATTTTTTGTGGTAGAAGAAATTACCAAGGAAATGTTTTGAATGATTTGTACAGAAAAAAAAGACAATACACTTCTATTGTAATTATAATAATTTGGGAATACCTTTATTTTCATCGACTTAATTGTTTTATAATTTGTAGAATCTTGTTCTGTACCGACATATTTGTGAAAATGTTGCTTAAGTATAACTGCCTATTTAAAGCTGAGTTTACATTCTAAAAACAATTTTGTTGTCAAAATAGTATTGGGAAAACTTCTGAGCGACGGTCAAATATTTCTTACAATATAGGTAGTTATTCTTAATTACGCTTTATTTTGCATCCTTGATAAACCCAGGTTTGATATACGAACACTGATGCCCTTCCTTATCATTTATAATAACACCTTTATATCTGCACGCTATTCTAAACATCCCAGTTCAAGGGAAATTGTTTACAAAACAATTCACAATTTGGGGAGACTGCAGATAGCAACGGTTACAACCAAATGAACGTGCTTTCATTCTAGCCATCTATACTAAAGTGGCTGAACTTGTTGGGTCTTGTTTGGCCTGTTAGGTTTGGCGGCGCAAACAAATTAACAATGGTTTTATGGGAAGGCACAACTATATAATAATTTACTTTAATACTCCATTGTTTTCCCTAAACTATGTAACAATAATTTCTTTATGTTGGATAGAATGTCGTTAGTATAATTAAAATTTCTACAGTTTAATTTAATTTCCAGTTAAATCTGGTAAAAGGTCCCCTAAAAAAATAAATATTTTCAATATTTAAAAAAAGTATTTGTAAGTATTTCTTTAAAACATGAAATATCTCCGGTCATCCAAACATGTCGTATATGTATGTAGTAAAAAAATTATGGTAGCATAAAATTGAATATTGTTCAAAACTATTGTATAGTTGTCCGTAATAGCATTTTTATATTAGACTTCCATCACCTTAACTTTACATTAGATTCACCTAATTGGGTTGTATTTCAACCAAATATTGTGATAGATGCAAAATTAGGATGTTTGTGGCACATAAAACTATGTTTACCAGTACTATGTGCCCAAATACCCGATTTATCATTATGTACACAACTGGCTTTAAAACGAACCTGTGGTAAAGACGTACTACTTAAGGTAAATTGTAATCCCAATTTGTAAGTTTAAAAATAGGTATTTATTTTCTTTATTTTAGTTATTGTTAGAACATGTAAAACTTCCAAAACCTTGCCTTCAAAAACTGCAAGAGTCCTTTAATCACATCAATTCAGTTTACCGTATTTGGGCTGAAGGGGAGTTGCAGATGCAGACAGCATCTCCACCCAGCGCTCCACTCCCTGGTAAACCTCCTTCACCACCACGAGTTTTGATAAGCCAAAGTGACATCTACCAACATATGTTGCAAAAATTAATTGATAAAAAGGAGCTACTTCAAAATGTGGAATGGGCACTTATAAGTTATATGACTTCACTGTCTGAATTTAGGATTCCAGCTGAACATGCTTTAAATGAGTTATTGATTACAACATTGGTAAGTTGTAATTTTTCAAAGAGGAAATCATTTAATAAAACATTTATGTCTAGGTAAGGAGGAAAAAATTCACCGCCCTTATGCAAATGCTACAATATGGAGTTGTGGCAGACTCAAAACCACTTGCTTGTCTCCTACTTTCGTTAGGAAATTTACATCCAGCAGCCTCACAGCTTGCACTGGACATGCTGGCACGGTTAGGTGCAAATGAGGAAATTCAAGAAGTTCTGCTTGATCAAGGACAATTATTATCAGCCCTTAAATTATCCCAAGAGGGTGTCAGCCCTAGAAAATTTCTAGAAGCAGCTCAGAATTCTGGAAATCCTGCCCTTTTCCACAGCACTCTTTTTTGTTTTAAGTCGAATCTTCAATATGCCAACGCTTTTTTGAAAGGTAAGCCTATTTAATTTTGGAAAGATTAAACGAATAGCAAAAGTGTAAATACTTAACACGTTATATGCCATGTGGTCCATGAGCTATACGCAGATTTTGATATCTAAAATGGTGCCTGTACTTTTCGAAAGCATTACTAAAGTGTTTTCTTTCAAGCAAAAAAAGAAAACTTAAAAAATTGTTGGATGTGCATTCGTGGGGCTTAACGTGTTAATATTTATAAGCAACTGATATATTTTTTAATTGATTTATTGGTGAAAATAATATGTGAAAGATTAGTCTTGATGCTGGATAGGGTAAATATCACATATGGATTTCACTTCCTGTTACTAGTGGAAATGTTTAATTAATCTTATACCAAACTAGCTTGTGGAGTAAAAACCATAAGTTATTTCCCACATATGACCTCACATCTTTTATATTCAACATTATTTTCCCTATTAGCTTAAGTCCCTACTATTCTGTAGTTTTCTCTCCTTTTTTTTACTACATTTTTAATTTATGCATTATGGTCATAATTACTAAAAACAATATTAATCGAAGTATTTAGTAATGATCTTATTTAAAAGATTTCTCAGTTTGAAGTAAATAATAAATAAGTAATCAACCTCATATTAAGATTTCTGGAATCTTAAACAATGTTTATCTGTTGAAATATCAAAATCAATTTTACATCTTTATCATCTATGGTAATTTATCAAAAATAAAAAATAATTATGTTGTAGAGGGGTGCTGTTTTCGACTCGTGCGTCACTTTTTTCGTGTACGTAGATATGATGTCACTGCATTTAATTTTATATGCAATGATGTCATATACAGGCTGAGTCAAGCTATACGCCTTTTTTTTTAGTGAGTTTATTATTAGGAATTTATTAAAAATTTTTGGTATGCAAATGTCAAAATAGCGATTTTCAACTGTTAATTTTTATATGGAACGGTACGACTTTTTTTGGCTTAGACGATGCTGTATGATGTTTACAATATGATCCTTACTGAATTTGTTCACAATTTTATGATTCAGCCGTAAAATATGCATTCATTATGTTAGTCTAGTAGGTCGGGACCTGCGAAACGTACTTTGATGTATTTGCACAAAACGATTTAATGATTGTAAGGATACAGAGTGAAATCATTATTTTAATAAACATAAAGAAACAGAAGCTCAGGTATTTAGATTACATTGAACAGGGTGGCCACTTTTCTGGAAAACAGGGAAAACCGGGAAAAGTTAGGGAATTTAGAATTTTTTTATTTTGGTCAGGGAAATCAGGGAATTGTACTAATTTCAACGTAAAGTCAGGGAATTTCACCAAATAGTCAGGGAAAATTCTGTAAAATGCAATTATTTTAATTTTTCTCCGCAAAACGAAAATTTTGTAACCTAGGTATATGTTTATAAAATTTATATTTATTTCATTTGGTTTTTCCTAAAAGTTTAGATGTTGTATTTAGTTATGCTTGTGGAAAAATTTCCATTTGCTATAAAGTAATTTAAGTTTACTTTGCTAATTTTTATGTTGGGTTACAATTTTGATTTAAAAAAAACAACAGAAATTGGCTTTTGTGCAATAAAAAAATGAGTCGGGGAAAACTGAAGTTTATCAGTCAGGGAAGTCAGGGAAAAGTCAGGGAATTTGAAAAGCAGTTTTAAGTGGCCACCCTGTTGAATAATAGTTACTTCAATATTAGGATAACATCAAATGAAAAATATAAGATTATAAACTAAACTAAATTTAAATAAAAAAAACTAGAAACCGCAGTGGTAACTAGAACAGTATAAGTATAATAATGGAATTAACAGTTTACAATTGTTTATCGGAATAATAATTTTGTTTAACCTAACACCTAAACTGAAATGATAGAAAATAATAAACGAAGTAATAGTGCAAAAAGAACGTCAACAAAAATTTCTACAATGTTTCAGTGAATTATAAAAAATGCTCAAAATGTTTTCCTTCGCGTTCTATGCACACAGTAAATTTTCGTTGTAAGGATCCCACGGAACGCAAAACCATATCAGCAGGTATCAGTCGAATACATGTTCGGATTCGTTCTTTCATATCACGTGCTGTTGTAGGCTCTTCAATGTAAACTTTGGATTTTATATAACCCCGCAAGAAAAAATCTGGGGGTGTTAAGTCGGGCGATCTTGGTGACCATTCAGTTCGACCTCCATGGCCAATCCATCGATTGCAATAGTTTCATCAAAAGTTCACTTATTTTACGCAAAAACATGGTGACGCGTGCGTACTTACCGCCCTACTATACTAACATAATGAATGCATATTTTACGGCTGAATTGTAAAAATTGTGAAAAAATTCAGTAAGGATCATATTGTAAACATCGTACAGCATCGTTTAAGCCAAAAAAGGTCAGACCGTTCCATTTCAAAATAAAATCGCTATTTGACATTTGACGTCCAATCAAAAAACTGACTGCGCCAGGTTGTAGAGCACCCTTCGAAACATGCATACCAAAAAATTTTAATAAATTCCTAATAATAAACTCACTAAAAAAAAGCAGTATAGCTTGACTCACCCTGTACATATATGAAAAATTAGATGCACGAGTCGAGAATAACCCCCTAGTGTAAAACCAAGTGTGCACATGCTAACACTCATCATGTCAAAAGCCAGTTTTCTGGTATTTTTAGGTCCAGAAATGCGTTGATCTTTCAAAATTCAGATATATTGAGATAAAGCAAAAGCATCATTAACAGAATCAAATGAAGCTAATTTAAATTTTGAATCCCAACTTGAACTGTCCATTCAATTTTTCTTAAAACGTCCAAAAGTGAATAGAACACCAAATATAACGACCATATACTAGAAAAGTTTTTGGCATAAACAAATAATTGCTATTCTGATTTGCTACACAATTTTTTTCAAATATTGTGAGCATATACAATGAGCTCGTAATGTTTGGAATAAATTCAATAAAACATTTTAGAAGGGATTTCACAGAAAATCATATCAGCCTTATTTTTTAAAATGTGGCTTTTTTCCGCTATTGACATTTTTTATCATGTTTTTTAAGCTGTGTCATCATCGGCATTGCTTTTTAAATTGCAACCCTTGTTTTTCTTCACGAATAGAGCACATTTTTCTGAGTACGAAAATGTCAAAAACATATGACCTTGAAGAACAAAGTTTTCGAGATAATCAGTAAAAGCTTCAAGAAAATCCCTATTTACCCACCTGTCAAGTGGCAGCAAACAACAGAATAGTTTAAAGCTCTGTTAAGAAATATTTGAAACTGAACAAATACCATCCGTATAAAGTAATTTTGTCAAAGAAATAAACGAAGATGATCCTGGAAAGGAAAAGGCAACATAAAAATTTTGATGTATGCAATTTCCAACAATATAATATCCATACATACAAAAACTTTTCTTACGTTAATTTGTTTTTCTTATTTGTTAAAATTTTGTCCTATATTTTTATGGTAAAAATATTGTACCTGCAGATATGATATGAGGGCGCCGGTGGCGACAAAACTTCTAGCGCCGGCCCTGACCATAACCCAATAAGAGTTCCGACACCGTACTAATGTGCCTTCATAGTTACGATTGATACATCATTTTTCAATCATGTATTTTTTTTGTGGATGTTTCACTAGTCCTTAGACCAGGATTAAAAGAAGCTAGTTACTACAATAATTTAGACAGTATAATCATGTAGAAAAAAGTATAACATACATTAAGGAGGATTTTTGGTATTGCCTTTTCTCCTTTTGGCAGCACTAATCTCATTTTCAATTACAAATTTTTAATATCCGGAGTGTAAACTTGAATAAGAATAGCAAATAATTAACTTTTTGTAAAAGAAAGTAATGCTTCAATATGTTGAGTGAATGACTTGTAGCTCTTTTAATTTATTTACGAGAATATTACAAATATCATTTGTTTTTTTTTATTGGTTACAGATGAGCGTTTAGACAGCTTTGTTCAACATTATAAGACTCTCTTCCCTGACAGTTCAAACAATCCCAGCAGTAAGTAATAAAACAAGAATAAAATTTATATAAGTTTAATATTTAATTATATAATATTAATATTTTTATAATATATATCACAACGCGTTATAATAAATAAAACGTTTTACAACTAATAATTGCAAATGACTAACATGCTCTTCAGTTTCTTTGTACATATACAAACACATCCTTCGGACAAACACTAAGATAGGTAACAAAAGATATCAATAAATTTTCATACAATAATGGACTAGTATAAATATTAAACAAAAACTTAAAAATGGCCTTCCAGATCAGGCCTCAGTCGCAAATTATCACCGACTTTTTCACGTCTGCTAGGAGTAGAAGGCTCATGTTTTGATGAATATGTTCCTGCCATTCTACACTGAGGGCAGCTTACAGCACCGTCTAATGCTGAGATGCAGCTGGAGTGAAAGCCGTGGCCACAGCCCCATACTACAACCGTTTGCTCATCGTTTTCTTGTTTACTGTTCACAGGTTTTTGGCATAAGCCACACATGATAGTTTGCACAGAAACTCCTTTTCCATGTAAACATAAACTTTTTGCTAGGCCTGAAATTTACCAAATGTATTATTTATTAGTTAACATATTCCGGTTTATAAATAAACAGTGATGTGATTTTACCGGTAAAATAAAAAACGGTAAGTAAAATCATTATTTTACCGGTAAAATTCATTTCACATCAAAAATTATGTCATTGGATTCCTTATAAAAAACCATTTAGTTTGATACTAGATACTCGACAGGTCTACTTAATACTTGATACGAAAACACAAAAAAAATTCAGTTATTTATAATTTATAAAAATATAACGGTTACGTAACTTGCAGTTACAGTTATAATTATTAAAGTATACCTAAATTAAATACAAAGCAAAATGTGATAAAAATAAAAAATATGAAGATATAAATCGAAATAAACATTTAGATAATCCATACATATTATAAAAGCTCAAAGGTTTTTTTTCTCCGGTTCCTCCAGCGGCTACCGCTTCACCAATTTGGACCATTTTTTTTTAAATAAAAGGTCTCTATCCTCAGATGGAACATGAAACATTTTTATATTTTTATTCTATGTCGATTTTTCAATAATAATTATTTTAATTTATAATATATAATATGAAAGTCTGCTACACGCGCTTTACTTGAGGCGACATCTACACCAACGTCGCGTGTCCCTTATGGAACTAATGCATCACGTGACTTATCATTTAGCCGGTTCTGTCAACGCTCAGTCTGTCAGTGCATTGTGCGCTAGGGTAACACTAGTAGTTATTTATTATATCAGTGGGATAAAGGCATTATTAACACACGAATGCAGTGAGTTGCCCGACGAGGGCGTTAGCCCGAGTCGGAGTAAGAGCATGAGTATGTTAATGGCCTTTATCACATGTATATAATACAATTTTTTATCTATGTCTGCTCAAAATTGAAAAAATTACATAATATTTAAAATAAAAAAATTATATAATTTTGACAGACCATCTTTTTTATTTAACATCAGAGTAGCATGGTATTTTATTTAAAAACAGAGTAGCATTGTATCTACATAATTTATTATCGTCATAGCAACATTTTTTGTCAATAAGTGAGTTGTTTTCAGTTTTTCCTTGATTTGTGGTGAAAATTGTGAGAAAACCGGTAAATATAATTATGAGTGATTGTGACAGTATTCCGTCGGACATAGAAGAAGCTGCAACGATGGTAGTTTCTTCATTGAAAAAATAAAACTTTTGGTCAAAAATTGTCATATCCCACTGAGTGGGATAAGTGATCCTTATCCCATTGAGTTGGATAATAAACATCATTATGCAACTCAAATGAATGATATAATAGGTTCTTATCCTAGCAGAGGTAGATAAAATAAACATATAAACATAAAGTTAAACAAACTTAATAAATGTAATTGATGTAACCTTTAATAACAAAAATAAAAAATATTTAATATATATTATTATATTATGATTGGTTTTATGAAATTAATCTTTAATTAGGTTTCCTACCACAAAACATTTCTGACCCTTTCCAAGAAAAATAATGTTTTGTTTTGGAGTAGGACGAATATCCACATGCGGCAATTCAAAATGATTTTACCATTTTACCGGTAAAATGTGATTTTACTTTACCGATAAAATACCATTTTACCGATTGGTAAAATACTGAGACTCACATCACTGTAAATAAACCTACGGAGCTTCAAAAACTACTCTTAATATTAGCAGTCGACTTGTACGTCTAGTACAGAGTGTGTAAATTGTTATCCCAGTTGTAAACGAAATGAGAAGCATTAAACCTTTTTTCCATCCATCCATCCATCCATACATATATAAAAGCTCAAAGGGTATTTTTCTCCGGATCCTCAAGCGGCTACCGCTTCACCAATTTGGACCATTTTTTTTCAATGAAAGGTCTCTATTTTCAGATGGAACATGAAACATTTTTATATTTTTATTCTACGTCGATTTTTCAATAATAATTATTTTAATTTATATATGAAAGTCTGCTAAACGCGCTTTACTTGAGGCGACATCTACACCAACGCCGCGTTTCCTCATGGAACTAATGCATCACGTGACTTAGCATTACGCTGGCTCAGACAACGCTCAGTCTGTCAGTGCATTGTGCGCTGGGGTAACACTAGTAAATTTTAAATGTGTAAGTCACTAATTAGCAATTCGGATTTAACAGAAAGTTATGTCAATTTGTGTTTTGTTTTCAAAGAACATCCAACGTACTATTTGATAGGTTTTAGTAGAGCCTTAATTTTCTTTTAATTGTTCTTTCAAATTTGAATTTGATCAAAATGCAATTGCATTTTTCTCCCCAGTTTATTCACCAAAAATTTGAAAAAACCATTGAAACAGGCTTTACCAAAACCTTCCAAAAAACACGTAGGATGCTAATAAAAAATTAATTGAAAACTGAAAATACCCTAATTTTATTTCATTAATTGAGGAAGAAAAGGAGGGTGGTTGCGGTTTCATTTACACCACTGGGTATTTATGAAATTCAACTGTCAAATACAAAGTAATAGTATTTACCAAACCCATACAATGACAAATTCAAAAGGATAACAGCTTATGAATTTTATTTTATTTTGGGCTACTATAAATAAAGATTGTTATTGTTGTGCAGTAAATACCTACTTCTAGTGAATATTACACAACGGTATTCCTTTATAAAGCTTTTGAAAGCACTACATTTTGTCTATTAGCTATTAAAACTTTAAAATACTCACAACAGTAAACGATTTTAAAAATACTTCACATAAATTTGAAGAATATACTGGTTCCCAGTTTTGTAATTACACAACTTTTTTTTGTCTTTTTTTTTTATCAGTTGGCAAACACAAAGTATAAATCTATATCTAGTATGATTCGTGCATTTAGAAGCTGAGCAACCCAGCATTGTTATAATCAAATTATTCTGATTGTAAATTGCATGTAATATAAAACATTTTTGACATTGGTAAGTGGACCCCAAAATGGCGGCCAAATATTATGAATGCGATGACCTATCTTTCATAGCAAAGTTGATTTCTACAGACTTTGCTACTAGACAAGACAATCCAAGGAACGCATAAAAGATTCAAAGGGCTCCTTGATCTTTTCCTAATATGAACATAGACTTTGATTCCATAATCTCACGGACACGCGTTATAACTATAAGCCCCTAAACATGAATGTGAATTTGCAAACATGCTATAGTATACTTTAAATCAGTTTAGCTTAGACTCACAGTTTTTTCTCTTTTACTTTTTGAGAAAACTTAGATCTGAAATCTGTGTAGTATTTCGGGAAACCCTTCCTTGTTTAATATTATGAAACACACTGAATAAATAATATAAAAATGTTAATTGTTGCTTTTGGAATCTTCAGCTGTTGTTCACTGAAATGTCGTGTAGTTTTGGTTTAATAATTTTATATTTCTGGAAAATCATGTACTTCCAGAAATAGCCGGAAGTAGCACATCAACTTTGCTTTTTACTTTCCTATACTTTCAGTATAGGGAAGTATTGATTTCATGCAAATTTTCAAAGTTGAGATTTTAACGGAAATAGTCGGAAGGGGGTCCATGAAGCCTAAAAAAGTAATTTAAAAAAAATGTCTGTCTGTGGGTGGGTGGGTCCCTTACGCTCCATATCTCTGGAACGGCTGGACCGATTTTGATGTGCTTTGGAATGAGGGGGTATATCAAAAGTTCACCGACAAAATAAGCTTTTAAAAAAAACCGAAACCGGAAGCGGAAGTTAGACGTTTTTTTTGGTAGCATTTTTTTCAGAAACTGAATTTCGGAATTTTTAATAGTGGAGATTAAAGAAGGCCTTAGGACAAATCAAACGATTTTTTACCGAACTCTCTAGCTTTAAAATGGCGGCCGCTACGAATTTTTGAACATTTCGACTTTAACGCCCATTTACTTACTCAAAAACCAGTTACATCTTGTTTGGTAGCCCTTCAAGGGTACTATACCATGAAATATAATTAATTTTGAAAATATAAAAACGATCGCAATGACCACTCCAAAATTTTGGAATTTTTCAAAAAAATATTTCTCAAAAACTGCCCACACGTTTTTGTTTAAACTTTTTAAGCTGATAGAGCTGGGAATCTTCTACAATTTGTTTTTTTGCGCATTGCTATAATTTCACTGTGACGCCCTCTATGAATTTTTGAAAATTGAAAATTGGTACCCTTTTATTTATTTAACAGGGGGCAATAAAATATTTCTGTTAAAGCAATATAGCTCATCATTGATAGCAAAATCCGAATATCATAATATTTTTTTGATACTTTAATATTTAGGGGGGCTACTGTTCCCCCTCCCCCCCAAAATTTTCGCTACAAAATTAAAAAATTGATTTCTTCTTTTGTTTGCTCTAAGAGAATCTTTTTAGAAAAAATCAAAAAATCAAATTTTTTGCCCCTTAATAATCTTTTTGTCCTTAGAAGAATTCCACATACTTTCTACAGCAGTTGTATTCTTGTACTAGTCGTTTAATGTTCAGTGTAGCCTAACTTTTTTATTTTAATAGATCGACTCGCAAACCCAAGAGCAAAGTTGTAGGGCAAATTCTTCTCGATTGTATTTAAGAAAAAAACTTCAGTTTCCAATTTTAATATGGCGGCCACGGTAAAAAATAACTTTTTTTTAAATGGATACGTGGCATTTTGGCTTTAAAATCAGAAAGGTTTTGAAATTCTAAATACAAATTAATAAGAGTAATTTCTTGCTAAAAATAATACTTCTCGAGTTATTAATATATTTTCAAATATCAATTTCCGCGCTTCCGTTGATTCAGTCTGAATATTTTACCCAACCTTATGCTTGCAGCGCAGTGGTCGGTCTTTCTTCAACCGCTTCAAGATGTTACAACTTATAAGAACTATTTACTTTAACTAGTCGTGTCTAGAGTCTCTAGACAGGTGTATATCGAAAGTGTTGGAAAATATAAAACAATGTATTTAAATGTATAGGAAAGTCCAGACGAAGTGTTTCGCTCATTTTTTACTTTCTCATACTTCTACTGAAGTATGGAAAGTTATGATTTTATGAAATTTTTTGAATTTCAGATTTTAATGGAATACAAGAAACCCAAAAAGTGGTTTTTAAAAAAAGGCTGACTGTCGGCGGGTGGGTGCTTTCGATCCCCTATATCTCCACCCCTCGACTGATGTTTGTCTTATTTGGTGTGTAGGTTTTTTAGCAGCAGGTAGTTCTTTGTAAGGTTTTTAAGCAAAACCGGAACAGAAATTAGACATGTTTTCTTGGTTTCTTTTTTTTCTTTCAACATTGAGTTGTAGAGCATCTAAAGGCAAATCAAATGATTTTTTTCCGAATGCCTAATATTCAAAACAAAAGCCACTACGAATTTTTCAAGATGTTACTTTAATGCCCGATTATTCAAAACCAAAATATCCAATCAATAAAAATTATTATATTATTTCATAGCCCTTAATAAGTATAATCATCTAATGCAAAAATATTTTTGTAGATATGAAAATTGTAAAAATGACAGGTGTTCACAATTTTGGAAATTTTCAAACAAATATTCCTCAAAAACTGTCTACCACATTTTTTTAAAACTTTGTGAGCCTATTGGAACTTGTAGTGAACTACAAATGTGTTTTACTAATTTCCCAAGTTGTACTCTGTCGCCCTCCATGAATTTTTTTTAAATTTAAAATTGATTAATTATTTATTCAAAAACGCAAACGCCAATTGTTAAAAACTTGAACAGGTTAAATAGACTATTTGAAGTTGTTTATTAGGATGAAAAAGCCATTTTGAAAATTAAACAAAAACGATACTGTTTAATATCAATTAGCCCTAGTTAAAAAATATATTTTACATTCTGCATATTTTTGGTAACTTTTTAAATAAACTATTTACAGCAATTTTTGGTCCGAGTCTAGCGCCTTACGAGAATAGGTAATCCCAAGTGCCGTGCACTGTCGGAAGACGTAGAGTTATAAATATAAAAACATCCAAATATTCTCGAAGTCTCCTCACACATGTTCAATAAATAAAGTTGCTACCATTGTTTCAGCCGAAACCAGAATACATCGGCCATCTTCAGGCAAAAAAAAGAGGAAAAACCAAAATCTAAATATACAACTATTTATCAAAACATGGCTTAACCTAAAAACTGAAAGGAGAAAATTTTGTTATTGCTATGTACTATCTCTACCATTAGCTAAGTTTTTTGATGACTTCTCAAGTTTAAGGTACGTTATAATTTTTAAAATGTGTGCTTTCTTGTAAGTTACATGTATTCTAAACAAAAATCTTTGTAGATTTTGGTTTTCCCTCTTTTTTTGCCTGAAGATGGCCGATGTATTCTGGTTTTGGCTGAAACAATTGTAGCAACTTTATTTATTTAATATGTGTGAAGAATTCCAGAATATTTGGATGTTTTTATTTTTACTAAAAATCCTCATTTGACGATTACTATGAATCAATTCCACTATATGTATACAGGATACGACGATAGTTAAATTAGAGAAAAGTTGTGGAATTTAATGCGCACTAATAATCTAAAAAGATATTAGACCTATCTTGCTTAGTTTCTGAAAGAACTGGAAAAACTGAAATTTCGGATTTTCTGTTTTCGGCTATAACTCATTTATCATTTATGTTACATATTTCTAGTTAACACATTATTAGAACACTTTTTCATGCTGAATCTTAATTTTTGATCAGATTTGGTATCACTGTTACCATTGCTCATTTTCGATTGTCAACTTTCTTTCTTTTATTGGACGGCATTTTAAATTTTTTCATATTTAAATAGATTTTTTAATTCTGATTTCAACGATGTGTCACACTTTGCATTTTGTTTAAGTTTTGAACATTTTATTACAGAAAATAAAAATTTCATAAGAGTGCCATGGAAAGATGACGTCATTTAATTTATTTTGAAAAAATCTAGTAGGCTATGAACTGATGGGAGTAAAACAAAAGACTATGTTTATTTACTTTGGCCTTTAGATACATAAGGTACGCAAAAATTTCAGGATACTTTGTTTTGAGCATAGGCAGCAGGTTATGTTATTTTTTACAAAAACAAATAAAAGCAACATTTCTAACATACACAATTTACTAAAAATTCCACTTGCAGTTTTTATGTTTGCAACAGACATAACAAATTTGAATAACAGGTTAACTAAATACAACAGATAACACCAGAACTGCATTAATACAAACAATTATTAAATAAATGTTCAAAACATTTGACACCTTAGTGAAACATCCTCAGAAGCTCGCCTAAAATAAACTCTGTAATCTGTGTGTTTAATAACTGTGTCATTCATTTGTTTTTGTAAAAAATAACTTATCCTGCTGCCTACGCTCAAAACATGTTTCCTGAAATTTTCGCGTACCTAATGCATCTAAAGGCCAAAGTAAATAAAAGTAGTGTTTTGTTTTACTTCCATCAGTTCATGGCCTACTAGAATGTTTTCAAAATAAATTAAATGACGTGGTTTTTCCATGGCACTCTTATGAAATTTTTATTTTCTGTAATAAAATGCTCAAAACGTAAACAGAATGCAAAGTGTGACACATCGTTGAAATCAGAATTAAAAACTCTATAAGAAAAAATTTAAAATGCCGACCATAAGAAAAAAAAAGTTGACAGTCGAAAATGAGCAATGGTAACAGTTATACCAAATCTGATCAAAAACTTAGATTTAGCATAAAAAGTGTCCTAATAATGCGTTAATTAGAAATATGTAATAAAAATGACAAATGAGTTATAACCAAAAACAAAAAATCCAAAGTTTTTTTTTTTTTAGTTTATTCAGAAACTAAGCAAGGTAGCTCCAATTTCTTTTTAGATTATTAATAGGTATAAAATTCCACAACTTTTCTCTAATTTAACCATCGTTGTATCTATTAAAATAAGCGAGATCCCCATAGTTAACACGCAATGTGATACATCCTGTATATGTAAGGTTATGCTTATTGATATTTTTGACGATCGATACAATACCAAAATTTAATTTTGTATTGATACCATATATAATCAGAATTATCTATATCGATACGATATTCTCAAGTTTCATATTTACATTGTGAAGAGATCAGAAGCGCAAGGGGAAAGAAAATACAATTCTACTGTAAGAGTATAATGTTTCAGATTTCTTAATACCTCGTGTAGATATAAATTCAATCACATTGGCGCGAGAATATTTAAAATGCAAAATGTATGAGAAGGTACCAGCGACATGTTTCACCCATTTAATAAATAGAATAATTAAGTATTTTGAGTGAGCTAGAATTTTTTGAAATTTGTTTCTGAAAAACGATTTTGGAGCGTATTTAATCTAGAATATGTTAACTTTTCTAAATCACAGTTACCATGAATTCAATCATAACCACAAGAAAACAAGGCTCGCTTGTTGGGAAAATAACAATGTAAATTCAGAAATATATTGAGATGATCTTAACGTTTTTAACTAAAGTAATTTCAAAATGTATAACATATATACAGAAACACAGTGCCACAGAAGTGGAACCACAAATAACCTCTATTTATAAAAAAGGTTGAAACAACTTATGCGATAATCATGGTGGCATATAAATACATTCAGCAAGATAAATAGATTTATCATCAGCAATAATATAGAGGAACAGCACCAAGACAAACATTCAGAAGAACATTGGGGCACAGACAATATTTTCACCCTATTACAAATCTTACAATAAAGAGAAGCAACGCGAAGAGAAATACATGTAGTATGTATAAACCTAATCAAAGCATTAGACACTGTGCCATTAGTAAACCTGTGGAAAGCGCTAGAGGACACAGAAATAAATGCAACACATAAAATAGTGAAAAAACTTTATAAATGATAAGATCTAAAATACAGATAGGAGCTGAAGTACCTGAAGGGTTTACTGTAACTAAAGAATTAAAGCAGTGTTCCATGTCTCCCACAGTATTCAATATTTATATCGACCAAACACACACAGGACTATGACAAATTGCTGCATGACTCGTAAGTTATCTGAAGAATACCATAAATTGTCAATGAACGTAGAAAAAACATGTACCTATACATGCAGAGAATTATAAGACATAATCCTGAATACAGGTCAGGTAATAAGAGGGTACAAAGAATATGAATATCTAGGGGTAACAATATATAACCACTGGAAATAAGAGAAAGAATAAAAGAAGGAAGAAAAGTAATTGTCATTTTGAACTCTATACTATGGAGCAAAGATTTTACAAAAAGGAAAAAGAAACAAATATATAACATGTTCCTAAAAAGCATAGTACTGTAAGGATCGGAAACATGGCAACTAATTGACAAGAATAAAATACAATTACTTAGTCTAGACTATTGGGGATCAGCACAAATATCAGATCAGAACATGTACGTAACCAACACGTCAGAAGAATCATGAAAGTAGAGAATAATATCGTGCAGAAGATGCCTGAACATCCATTACCAAAAAGAGCTTTAGAATGGATTACATCAGAATGTAGAAGAAGGGGTAGACCTAGAAAAAGTGAATTCAGGGAACAAGAGAAGCAATGAAATGAATGGACAAGTAGAAGAACATGGAAGAAGAAATTGGGCAAGTACGGACCCTTTAAAACGGGAAAAGAGAGAACTAAAGTTTTGGTGGTAATTAATAAAAAAAAAGAAAATTAAGCACAATTTATTAACAAGATAACACTGAAAATTTAAAGTTTAAATAAATAAAAATTGTAGATACTAACATTTCAGTAAATACCCACAATCGTAAGGCACAACAATGAATGTTTGTTTGTTTGTTTATTTAATCTTTCACCTCTTATACCCGAAGGTGTCGAGGTCTTTCACTCTGGGTAGGCTATTCGCTTGTGTAATAGGAGGTAGTGGGGCCTTTTGGCTTTTAGACCGCTACGCTCCTGAAGCTTATGCCACCCTTCATGCACATTCATTCAATGTCATTCACACACATGTGTTTAATTGTATGTTTTATGTTGTTTATGACTTTAGTACTTGTCCTGGTCAGTCAGTAATCAAGGCAAGCGCCGTTAATTGTAACCCAACGTCGAATGGTTACCGAGCTCGATACCGATCCACAGAATTACAGAAAAAATTTCTGCTGCTTCCAGAATTCGAACCGAGAACTCACGCATTATGTTTGTTTCTTTAATTGAATTGGTGACAATTACGATCTATTGGAATTCACAATTTCCCTTTTTAATACACTCCAAATCGTTATTTTTCATGATAAAAGGATTTTCAAAAAACTTTACTTTCGTAAAGTAAAGCTCTTTCATAATATTAAACAATATACAGGGAGTTGTATTTAAAAAAACAAAGTTAATGTCACTTCTGGTTATTTCCGGAAGTACAAAATGGCATTTGATATGTGGATTTGGTAAAATATATGGCCCTAAACTATGCTTCTGAAAAGAATTGTCCTAAAGTAAATAACAGAAGAGCTATAAGCTGGTGTTTTGTTTGGAACAAACAGTATCTAAATAAAATATTGTGTGGGATACTAAGACACCATGAACAGTGTCGCGTTACTCTACTACAGAAGACTGGATATAGGGCGGTCAAGTGGAAATTCCAGTATTCATGGATGCTTTAATAAATTTAAAACCATCCATTGACACGTGAATTTTTTGAATTTATTATACAAATATCCATGGATTTGTGAATCCCCACTTGGGTCTGCCCTCCCTTGATTGTTGCACTGATTAGATTCCTATTCCTTCTTTGACACACTCATTAATTGCGTATATGTTTCCTACAATCTGTATATCTGTAATGTGTTTAAGTAAAGTACTATGATACAGAAAAAAACAACTCTCGAATTTTAACGGAAATACATGTTTTCAGCATTTCCGAGTCTAAAAACTGTACACTTATATGTGATAGAGCGGCATAGACACTTAGTCCAGTTATCATGTCGCAAAAATAGGGGGTGTACGGAAATAACTCTGGAATGAGTTTTGTTTTGCTTAAACTCTTTATTTGGGTGTCCAAAAAAAGACACGGAGTTTGTGAATTTTAACTCGGCCTAAGCCCTAATAGTTTCCAAAGTAGTCCTTCCAAATAACCCATTGTTTAAATTTTTGGCCCAGAATCGTAACTTTCAGATTTCTTGAAATACCGTTGTCCGTGATGAACATACGTAAGTAAAAGTGTAATAAATTTGTATTTACTTAAAAATACATAAATATGCATGTAAATTACATAATGACTTGTTTAAAAGGGGTAACGTTGAAAACTTTATTGCATGAATTATTAGACCTAGAGGTTTTTTTTTGTTACATTTGTGTAGAATGGAGTCCCCTATAATTTTTTCCAGTGAAACTTTCCTGTGAAATGATCAGAAAAAAAAACTATTTTGAAAAAACGAATGTTTACATTTTTTATACGACAAAATCAGGTTTTTTAAGAGGTCATATTTCGGAAACCATTAGAGGCACGACATTCCTGAGTTATTTCGCTAAAAAATTACCTGATGACTAGCCTAACTAGTCGACATAAACAAAAACTATGTTTGAGAATTAGGGTTTGTGCCTAATCTTCGAAGTCGACTTATATGGTAAGTACTCCACGATATACGATTGATACTATGTAAATTAAAGAATACACTCTTACCATGATGTAAATCACAACCCAGAAGCTTCAAAGTAGTCCCAAGCATTTGCCTGTCATGCTGGCAATCTGCAAGCATTCCTCTTATAAGAATTTTAATATCCCCTAAACTGGCATCAGTAACAAGCTCCAAAAGTTGTGCAGGTGGAACATGTGGTGCGGCAGAATGTAACAGTTCCCTCATTGAAATGCCGTCTACGGTACTGGGATGCTTTAGAAGTTGTAACCAAACCTGCTGAGCACCCTTAGCATCTAAATGCTCGCTGCCTCTTATGCAAACACCAACTGCAGCATCCGTCATATTGTTTTTAAGAAGTAAATTTAATGATCCTTGGAAATCCCCATTTTGTTCTAAAAGGAAAGCAGCTGCCGCGTGCATTTGGTATTGCTGGCTAATTTCCAACGCTTCTTCTACTCTGCACAAATTTAACTTGACATAATTATAAACCAAGGACGGGTTTTTAACACAAAGTAGCTTTAGATACTGCTCAGCTATATGTGGAGGTAATTTAATATCAGTATAAACTATTTCACTTAAAAATTTATACAGCAAATCTGGATCGGGCTCTACAATTCCATAAAACTCCTCTGCCAATTCCGGAAAATGTTCAACTACAATTTCAACCGTCTTTTTACTGTCAATAGTCAAAAGAATTTTAAAATTCACCACAAATTGTTCTTGAATACAACGTTCACTGTCATCTATGTGTCTTACAATGTAATTAAACACTTCTTCATGTCTCACTTTGTCTTTTAAATAGCACTCTAGAATGGAACAAAAACTTTTCTGCTTTTCGTAAATATTTTCAGCTACCTTATAGCATTTTGATTCTAAAGCCATTTTTAATAATTGTTCTAAACTAAGATGCTGCAATTTATCTGCGTTTAAGAGATCAATCCAGGCTTGTTCTCGTTCCATGTGATCACGTAAACCTAATACTTTTCCTTCCATATCTGTCAAAGATTTTATAACAGTGTCTAAAATTCCTTCTTCTGCGTTTAGGTTATTTGAGGTGACTAATCGAGAAACAAAACATGCTAAAACAATCACCTGGCTATCCTGCAAAAAGAAAAAAAAATCATAAATCACAATTAACAGCTTGAAGATGTTTTCCTATTGTATCCAACACTTTAATTTTAAATTTAATAATAATCCTGTTATAAAAATCAAAAATATCTTAATTAATAGAACATTAAGAGCCTTACACTATTCTGGTAAAAAGACAAAAAATATCGTTCAGTTCAGCAAGAACTTTTGTAAAAGTTTAAGTACCTAAAGCAGCTATCTTCAGTAGGCAGTAGGAAAAAAGATTTGTCCTACTGAAGATAGCTTCTTGATAGCTAAAATCTACATTTAGTACATAAAAGGTCTTATCTCATTACATTCAATTTACTTCAATTTTAAAAATAAAATTTCTTTTTTTGCGTTTATATGCTACACTTCGCCGCAAAATTATGGGATCAGAAATAAAAGTGCTATATTTTTTTTATCGTTGAAAATATTGTTATGAAACTCATACGCAATAAAGATAGGACTATTTATCGCTACTTTAGGGACATTCATATCTTAAGATATCACAAAAATGCTGCTTAATAAGAAATACTGCAGAAATCGCATAAGTCTTGTAATTAAAAGTTGCCTGTCAGGGTGTTCTAAACAATCGATACAGCTAATGTCCAGAGAAATTATCTTTCGGAGGTAGATGTATCTAAAGTGGTCACACTGCTCGAGGAAGGCTATACTCAGAGAGAAGTTGCTGCAAGGCTTTTGGTTGCGCAGTCAGTGATTTGCAGAGTGTCTCGGCGGTTTCTAATGACAGGGAATTATAGCAGGATACCTGGCCAAGGTCGTAAAAAGAAAACCACCAGGCGTGAAGACCGGTATTTGGTCGTAACAGCGAGACGTGACAGGTTCATCACTGCTCGATCGCTGAGGAATGATCTTCAACTATCCACCGGAACAGTCATTAGCTGCGATACCGTATTGAGGAGACTACAGGATGCTGGTATGAAGGCAAGACGTCCTGCAACCGGCCCAATTTTGACCCCCCTTCACCGGAGGCTACGTTTAGCATTTGCTCATGAACATTTGAACCGGGGAGGTGAAGAATGGACAGCAGTGTTGTTCACCGACGAGTCTAGATTTTCTCTAACCACCAATGATCGACGTGATAGAGTGTGGCGAAGCGCCGGAGAGCGTTTTGCTCAAATCTAGACTCGTCGGTGAACAACACTGCTGCCCATTCTTCATCTCCCCAGTTCAAATGATCATGAGCAAATGCTAAACGTAGCCTCCGGTGAAGGGGGGTCAAAATTGGGCCGGTTGCAGGACGTCTTGCCTTCATACCAGCATCCTGTAGTCTCCTCAATACGGTATCGCAGCTAATGACTGTTCCGGTGGATAGTTGAAGATCATTCCTCAGCGATCGAGCAGTGATGAACCTGTCACGTCTCGCTGTTACGACCAAATACCGGTCTTCACGCCTGGTGGTTTTCTTTTTACGACCTTGGCCAGGTATCCTGGAATAATTCCCTGTCATTCGAAACCGCCGAGACACTCTGCAAATCACTGACTGCGCAACCAAAAGCCTTGCAGCAACTTCTCTCTGAGTATAGCCTTCCTCGAGCAGTGTGACCACTTTAGATACATCTACCTCCGAAAGATAATTTCTCTGGACATTAGCTGCCATTTATTTTGATTTAAGTCACTGTATCAATTGTTTAGAACACCCAAACAGGCAACTTTTAATTACAAGACTTATGCGATTTCTGCAGTATTTCTTATTAAGCAGCATTTTTGTGATATCTTAAGATATGAATGTCCCTAAAGTAGCAATAAATAGTCCTATCTTTATTGCGTATGAGTTTCATAACAATAGTTTCAACGATAAAAAAAATATAGCACTTTTATTTCTGATCCCTTAATTTTGCGGCGAAGTGTATTAGCAATAGATTTTTCTAAATCTGAAAACTGAATCTGATAAACAACCTTAGGGAAGATCCTAACTTTCTAGCTTCAATATGGGAGCCGCTACGAATTTGTGGAAATTTTTACTTCAATGACGTATGACTAAAAAACAAGCTGACGGATTGGGATCAAATTGGTATTATAATAGCCATAGGGGAAGGAACACAGTGTCGATATGTAAAACAATTTTTGTACAAATAAAAATTGCGTAGTATAAAAAAAATTTCAAAATTTTGGATTTTTCAAAAAACTATTGCTCACAAAATGGCCACACTGTAGACTCATAGAGATATGGACAGGCTACAATCTGGTTCATGTCCCAGCCCGCTAACTTCATTGTGAATTTTTGAAAGTCAAAAATTTAAACCCCTTTACTTAACACAGTATTTATGTTTAAGCTAAATTGTCCATGTGTGGTAGTAGAATAAGGTTCACAAATTAAGTTTTAGGTACAGCAATGTAAAATGGGAAAATGACCCCCCCCCCAACCTAATTTTTGGCAGATGTATTTTTCCTTTCGTTGTTAGATTTGTGTAATGCCAAAAAATCGGCATATCTTCTCAAAAAAATTTTTCGCCTCCAAGCAGAGTATTTACTATTTACTAGCTTGTTCACGCATTAGGGATTGAATCACAGATATGAGGAAAGCGGCCTGAACAGTCATTGAACGATATATTGTTATACAAATCTGCTTTTGCAGATATGGTGAGTAACAATATCTAAAGTATAGGAAAGTCTACGCAATGTGCTTTGTTCATTTTTTTACTAACTGAAAACATCAATTTATTATACCACATTAACAAGCTTTTCACGCTACCGGCAGTGTAAGTAGGCCTTACATCCATAGCTACAGGGATCGTAAGTGGCTGATAACATTCGTGTACTAGTTACCCTTGACGACGGAACTTAATAGCACAGATAAGGTTAACACTACAGATATACGACCCCTTATAAAAAATGTCCGCCCATATTTGGAAACGAAATTAGCGTTAGTATGGCTACAGCGCACCAGACCAATTTTAGGGCGCTGCTATCGCTATTTGTTTATTACTGTTGAAATGTGTTGGAAACTGTTTTATCGCGAATTTGAATGCATCTGTCACAGATGACGTTAAAAACCTGATTTTATCTGGGATCTGGTTAAAGCGCGTATTTTATATTTTCATTGAAATGGTAACAGAAAAAAAATAGTGAATATTTGGGCTTAGAATAAACCGTAATGGGCTGGTTCGTTGTGCATGGTTGTGCCTAATAGTACAGATAAGAACATGGCAAAGGGTACAACATTTTTAGAACAACTTATTAAAGCTTTTGCCTGTTAAGTGGCAAGTGCTCGATTATTATGATTTATATGAGTCCTATAAAAATATGTAGATGATTTTGGAATTATTATTAAATTTAATTCACCACAAACAGAAAATAAAGTTTTAAAATTAGACTGTGCAATAAATGTGTATGATTAATGCTTGATAAATTAATTTATTTGCAATAAATTAAAAAACTAGGTACACATCATGAATATAGTTTAAGTAGAATTGGCGTCAATATTAATTATTTACGAAAAATTGCGATTTGACAATTAAGCATGGCAGATGGCTTTTGGTTTGAATATGTGCTAAGTAATCTGCTCAATTACAGTCATCTGTGACTTAATTATAAATTGTCATTGTAGCGCCATCTATTTGCAGATTATTAATCATATAAAACAAGCTGCCGATAGCTCCCATATTTACCGTATATCTGTAGTGTTAACCTTATCTGTGTTAATAGTGTCACTTACGTTCCTAGGAAAATAATGTTGATTTTAACTGTTCGTTGATATGGTAACAAACACAGACAACTTAGAATAATGGAGCTTTTAAAAAATAATTCCGATGACAGCTGTCAAAACGAACTTTTAAAAATATGATTAAATTTCTACCTGTAGGCCTACTTACATTGCCGGTAGCGTGAAAAATTTAATAAGTAACACGGAATGTATCGACTAATAACATCCTCGGCAGGCGACAAGCTTCGGCTCCGCCTCAGCTCGTATTCGCCTACCTCGGATGTTATTACGTCCTTACATTCCTTGATACTTAAATAACTATTATAATAATTTGGTAAATAGAGAAAACATCCTTTTCTTTCTTACAAGAACTTTTATGTATTTAAATATACACTTTAGCAGCTAAGCAACTATCTTCCATAGAACATACTTATTTAACCTACTGAAGATGGTTTCTAAGCAGCAGAAATTTAAATTTAGTTACAAATCTATTTGCCTTAGTAAAGATGGTTGCTTACAACGGAATGGTACATTCAGCTACATAAAAGTTCTTGTAAGAACTCGAGTGCTTTTAATCTTTTTATTTTTTCCATTTTCCTTGCAGCTTGTTTATATTCATTCTTAACGGAGATAAAACCTACATCAAATTCTGGCGGTGTCACAATTTGCAGCAAAATCTTAACAAGTCGTTGTCTCTGGAGGAGCCCCATTTCTCCACAGAACTCAACTTCCTTAAATGCGAGTTCCACAACATTTAAACATTCCCTGGTGTTGTACTTCAGCAAGGCTCTTAGATATGGATAACTTTGCTCGTTTTCCATAGAATTAACGGAATGGACAGTCTCAAGACAGCGTAAAATATCATGTTTAATTCTAGGTACGTCCCTTTCTGGTATCTTCCCATGTGGATAACCCAAACCGGCTAAACAAGCAGACACATAAACCAATAATGTGTTGCCCAGTCTGTGATTGTCAGGTGTAAGCTCCATTATAAATTCAGTCAAAGGGCTAATATAGTCACCCATGGTTTTCGTAGTAATGTGTATCCATGCTTCGTATAAATTTTGATTTCTGCATACTTTTAAGACCTGATTTAGATCTAGACAACTTAGGTCGACAGAAAGGAGGACGTTTTCTAATAACATAGAGTTTTTGTGCACTAGATGTGTAACTAAAGCTTGGGCTACACTTGGGTTGAGGAAATAGAGAGCTCCGTTACAGATATGGTCCGTTAATAATGTGTAGTACCAGTCTAAAATATATTGGTCCGATGATATTGCTTCCCATAAGTCGTTGCATAACAAATTTCTGAAAATAGAGAACACAGGGTTATTCACACAAACAGGACAATATGGAAATCAAAAAGATATCATCCTTTGCTTAGATCTTAGATTACAAAAACAATTCATTAATAAATCATAGTTAAGGTTGCATACCTTCAAACCTTCAGGCTTATACTAATACACTGCTCAAAACCTTGAGACAGGGACAAGTAACAAAGGTCGATTAATATTTTTTAAATATTTAACCCTTTAGCTGCTACAACCCTATATTACATTTTGAAAAAGCTACCAAAATAGGATATGGCCATAGATCTACGTTCTGCGATTTGACAAACTTGTACTATGCCCACTAATGTACGTATGAGGTTCCACTCTTGAAGAATATAGAAGGCATAGTAGGACTATTGCATGCCCTATTTGAATGATCGCTTTTTACGTTATTTTTCACATAAGCAACCCGCAAAAATATTCAGGCGTGTTTGCTGTATTTTAAATGTACTATGATGTCCGATTTTGTGGGTTTGAGCGATAAAGAGACCGAACTGCTTTACAAAGTAATAACAAATGAAAACTTCGCAGGAAAAAATAGCGCCGGTCAAAAATGTTGCTGGCAAAAATGGCGCCACAAAATTAATGCAGTGAGAAACGTTGCCATACAAATACTTTGCATTTTCATAAAAGTTTGATTTAATTTGTGTAAACCTTAAATCAAATTTTCATCAAAATGCAAAGTATTTGTACGGCGATGATTCTTATGGCGTCCATTTTGAGAACGCTATTTTTGTCGACGGCATTTTTACCGAAGCTACTTTTGCCGGCGACATTATTGATAGGCGCTATTTTTGCAAGCGCCTTTTAGCCGGCGACATTACTGATGGGCGCTATTTTTGAGGCAACAATTTACTCTCCAATCCATTGAATGGGCAAAACGTGCCTCGAAGTGGGTTATGAAATCCTAACATTTCTTTGAAGAGAAATGATCGGCATTCAATAAATTTGGGTCTTGCAGAACAGTAGCGCTTACTGGAATTATTCCATTGTTCCTCAATTATTGTAACGTTGTGAGATAAAAGATTTGACTCTTCTTTTGTTGTTAGTAAATGCATCTTTCATCAATTAAATAAACAACGGTAATTCCTAAAAATTCTAAAATATGCAACTGAATATTCGGCCAGATAATCTTTATCCGGTCCGAAACTATATGCCGAATATCCGTTATCCGGCCTTTCAACATTCTGGATCCCTTACATCTTTAAAGTCAATAAATCAATTTTCGATGTCTGAAATTCAATTTGTGAAGTCTAAAATTTAATATTTGACGTCATAAATTATTAAAGACTTGAGAAAAATATAATTTTGTTTTTCATAATTCAGGATAAAAAGTAATATGGCGTTCCATAAAAGTGCTTTGCTCAGTTTTGTCCATATTTTTAAAATCCGTATCCATCTGTATCACACATTCCCTCTTTCATTTTACTCCATTATTATTGTCCGGATCCGGATTGAAAATTGTGTTCATTAGTCCGCAAGTACCAGAAGCAAATTTCTAAACATGTGTAATAATAAAATTTCGTTAAACATATTTCCTAAAAGGTTAAACTTCTTTTCAGGGGTGGCCATAAGAGGGCCGCGTCTGGTTCCTTTTTTCTTTCCTCTATGTGCAGCGTGGAAAGTAGCAAAGCAAGAAATCGGTATATAGGTGGGGAAAAAACTTGCTAAGCAGCATGCTACAATACAATCACATATCCTTTTTTTTATTTAACTTTTACATTTTAAGCTTAATTAAAGATGATATGCGGGCTGTAGTATGTGATAATAAATGCATAAGAAATGTGCCTTCTTTTTTCTCTGACCAATCAACCTCTCTTGCCACTTTCCAAAATGTGCTTATCGATTGAAAATTTAATAATCGATTTTATTTGCTCTGTTAACAAGCATTTCTAAGCAACTTTATCGTCTTAGCATTCAGTTTACTGAAATAGTACTTGTTTGCTATAAAGGAAGTTATTGATATTACCATATCAAATTTTTAACATAACCTTAGAGATGGGTGAAGTAATATGCATTGAAAAAAAAATTGAGCGTAATCAAATATCCAATAATTATTGAAGAAGCCGCTGTATAGTATTGGTTATGTTACGTAGCTAATATTATGCAGGGTATTATTGAAATACGTGCAGATAATAGAACTCACCAAACTGAACCTTTTGCCTATTTATCATTTTTCCAAAATCACACATTTTTTTAGCACTCCATTTTGTACATATACGTGCAAAAATGCACCATTTCCCGAGGTTTACTGTATACACCTGTAAAAATACGTGTGACGATTGCATAACCTTGCTTTGCTCGTACACAGACTGTCGATTTTATCAGGTGCATACGTACACTACAAGCATCTCCAAAACTGTATGAGTTACAATGTCGGTTAAATTAGATAAAAGTTGCCAATTTAAGGGAGAAATGTAATGGAACAAAAAATGATAAACAATTGCTTGCATGGAATGGTAGAAAACAATTAAAAATCAAAAATATAGAGACTAACAATGCTCATCAGTTGTTTTCATCATTTCCATCTATTGTCTAGATAAGATGTAATACAACTGAAGCAAATTTATGTATTTGTCTTAAAAACTTGATATGAAAAAATTGTTTTTAATATAATTGCTTAGAGGTATTTTCCTAAATAAGTATATTTTCAATTTTTAATAAAAAAAAATAATTAAAAAAAAGTAATACTTCATATTTTTAGAACCTGTTTCTTTTTTTTTGTCGTTTTATTGCACAGTATATAATAACATTCACATAAAGGACCTCCAGCACGCAGACGAAGTATAGGCAACACACCATACAGTCCAGATCAGAAGGTAGAGGTGCTTTCGTCTGAAGGGGCGACCTGCGAAACATCTCTGCGCCGAGCAAGGTTTTTTAGAAGGAAGCCAAATCTAAATGTCAGGTGAGAGAAACAGATGCAATAGTACTGGTTCAATAGCAGAATTTCTGAATAAAAGGAAAAGACTTGAAAAGGAAAATCAAACAGGGAAGGAAATAGAACTGCTTAATAAAAGCAAAAAAATTGCAAGATCACCCCGGGGAAAGGAAAACAAGACAGAAGAACAAGGGGAAAGGGAGGAAGCAGATATGGATAAGCTAGAGAAGCTAATAATGGGGTTATCCTCGCAAATTCAAGGAATAAAGGAGGACACCAGTAGTACTAACAAAGCCATGGGTAGCATAAACGAGCAGCTTAAAAAATTTGGGGAGGAAATAAGAATATTAAAGGAAGACGCAATTAAAAAGGAGGTGGAATGGAAAAAGGAAAAAGGTGAGCTACGAAATGAGATAGAGACAATGAAGAAAAGGCTAGAGAAGCAAGAAAGAAAGGAAAAGAAAAATAATATAATAATAAGAGGGAAGGATTTCAGCAAGGAAAATACCAAACAGGAAATAAAAGACTTTATACAAAATGAAATAGGAATAGAGGCAGACATAGAAGAGACTTACGGAGTAGGAAAAAGAGAAATGTTGATCACGGTAGCAAAACTGGAAAGTTTCGAGAAAAAAATAGAGATACTAAAAAATAAAAGTAGGCTAGGACGTAAGGAAATATATACAGAGTGTGACCTAACACAAGAGGAACAAAAAATTCAAGCCACGATTAGAAAGGTGGCAAGAGAGGAAAAGGCCAGGGGAAAGAGAACCAAAATAGGGTACAAAAAAATTGAAATTGATGCAACCCACTTTAAATGGAGTGAAGAGGAAGGAGGAAGCTTAAAAAGAAGTGAAGATCCCGGACCAAAAAACTAAGTACGATTGAGAAGGACGGAGGAACGATAAAAAAGACAGGCGAGAAAATGGATACGAGACTGGTTATAAAAAATAAAGCAATAGAAAACAAAAGAAGACTGGAACTAGGCTTCTGGAATGGACAAGGGTTACTTAAAGATGGAAAAATGAAACAACTGATAAAAGAAGCAAAAGAGTACAAAGTGGACATTTTGCTAGTACAAGAAACAAATATAAAGGAAATCTCATCAAGGAAGATAGAGAATTACATCTTCTTCAATGGTGGAGGAGAACGAAATAGACTAGGAACTGGTTTCCTAATAAGGGAAAACCTGAAAGAGATGGTGACAGATTACAAGGTGATAAGTGACAGATTAAGTTATCTGAGAATAAGAGGGAAAGTGAGGAAGTACTGTCTAATAAACGTGCATGCTCCAACTGAAGATAAAGAGCTGGAGGAAAAAACTGAATTCTACGATAGATTAGAAGAAGTGCTAAGTGACTTACCAAGGTATGACATAAAGATAATTGCAGGAGACTTCAATGCGAAGATTGGAAAAGAAGAATGGGTGGCTGATGTGGCAGGAAAAGAGAGCTTACACACGGAAACTAACGATAATGGTCAACGACTAGTCAACTTTGCAGCAAGCAAGAACATGATTGTCAGAAGCACCTGGTTTAAAAGAAAAGACATACACAAGGTTAATATGAACGCAATAGATAAGGTGAGATCGTACAGAGGAGCTGAAATAGGGTCGGACCACTTCCTAGTCAAAGCCAGATTAAGAGAAGTTACGCACCATGCTTCTACGAAAAAAACGAAGAGAAGTGGCTGGAATCTGGAACTTCTAAAAAACAGCAGGATCAAGAAAGAGTACAGCAAAAGGACAAAAAATTTGGTAGAAAATAGCGTACTCCCGTCGAATATAGAAGAACAGTGGGAAATAATAAAAAAATCGATATACGAAGGTGCCGCAGTACTAAAAACAGAAACGAAAAAACTGTCAAATGACTGGTTTGATGAAGAATGCGAGCAAGTAGTAAAATAAAAAAAGAAAGCAAAAATTAAAATCTTACAAGTGAAAACCGCGGAAGCTCAGGAGGAGTACAAGATACTAAGAAATAAAGCCAATAGTTTGTGCAGAGAGAAGAAGAGAGAAATGCTAAACAAAAAACTGGATGAAATAGAAGAATAGGAACTCGAGGATATTCTACAGAAAGTTGTCGAGTGAAAAACAAACATCTTACCAAACCACAATTGGACTAAAAGATAACGAAGGAAAATTATGCCTGGAAGAGAAAAAAATACTGGGAATCTGGGTGGAACATTTCAGCAAAATGATGGTAAAACAAGGACACAATATTGAAGGGATGCAAGACGCTGAAAACGAGAATCGAGAAATCAATCTACCCACATGGGAGGAGTACTTGGAAGCAGTTAAGAAATTGAAAAATAATAAAGCCCCTGGCACAGATGACATATCAAATGAGTTAATAAAAAATGCGGACGAGGCACTAGGAAAAAGACTGTTTGAGTTAATAAAGAATATATGGAAATCCAGAGCGATCCCCCAGGAATGGAGAACTGCAATTATAAGGCCGATATTAAAAAAGGAGACAAGACGATACCAGGGAACTATAGGCCGATATCCCTATTAAATGTCACTTACAAGTTACTAGCAAATATGGTAAACAAACGTCTACAGAAAGAAGTAGCCGACAAGATCGGACATTACCAGTCCGGTTTCAAGGATGGAAGATCAGTGGTGGACAACATATTTATCCTAAGACAGATACATGAGAAATGCAGCAAGAAAAACATACTAGTGCACACTGTCTTTCTGGACTTTAAGCAAGCGTATGACTCCATTGAGAGGAATCAAATAATCCAAGCGATGATAGACCTAGAAATCCATACAGAATTAATAGCACTAGTCAAGATGATCCTACAGACAACAACAAATAAAGTGAGTTTCCAACATCAAGAATCCAGAACGTTTGAGAGCAATGTAGGACTCAGACAAGGCGACCCCTTAGCAACAACTCTTTTTAACATAGTTTTAGAAAATATAATGAGGAAGAGCTATGTAGACCAAACACGAGACATTCTAAAAAGCTCGCATCAATGCCTTGCCTATGCCGATGATGTGGTTTTCCTGTGCAGGACCAGAGAAGAACTAAAATCCTTAGTTAGAGACTTCCAGATGAAAGCAAGCAAGGTCGGGCTAGAAATAAATCCGGTAAAATCACTATATATGATTCTAGGTAATGAAAAACAACAAGAGAACCAGCATCTAGACATCAAACTTGAAGGGGAAAAGACGATAAAACTAAATTTAGTTAACAAAGCTACCTACTTAGGCGTCGAGTTCACAAGCGAAGGTAATTATGAAGACGAAATTAAAAAAAGAATCCTGGCAGGATCTAAAAGTATCGGGTGTTGTATATTTAATAACAAGATCACATCAAGAAAAACAAAATTAAGAGTGTATAAAACGATAATACGTCCCACGGTGACTTTCGCAAGTGAAGTATGGGCCACAACATCAGAGAGTGAAAAGAAGATAGAAAGTTGGGAGAGAAAAGTGCTGCGCAGGATCTTCGGAGGAGTGTGTGAAAACGGGGTCTGGAGACGTAGAACAAACAAAGAACTAGAGGAGTGCTATAAAGATACATCGATAGGTATCATAGTAAAACAAACTAGACTAAGGTGGTTAGGGCATGTGGAGAGGATGAGTAACAATGACCCGTTAAGAAAGCGTTCAAAAGTGAAACAGGTGGTAAAAACAGACGTGGTAGACCTAAAAAGACTTGGTGGGACAGTGTAAAAGAAGATTTGAAGAGATACAGCATTAAAGAATGGGAGAAGAAAACCAAGAAAAAGAAGGAATGGAGGAAAATAGTAGAGAAAATAAGCCAAAGGCCTTCTGGCCTGTAGCGCTGTTTTATATATATTGCACAGTAAAATACGTTTTTATTGAATATTTTCGTTGAATTTAAAATTAAGTATATTAGGCCATATATTGTTGAAAAGAGTAACTAATAAACAAATGTTATGAGGCACTTACATTGCTTGTAACCATTGATGTATGGCGTACTTAACTTTGCCGCTAGTGGGAATAATAAACTGCTGTATGTGACTGAGACCATGCCTGAGCTTTTCATGAAATGCTCATTACACTATCTCCCTACCATATATCACACTGACTAGCCAGCCAGTGCCGGCTGATAACATTTTGACGGTACACAGTATACCGTCATCGGATAACATGCAGAGTAGTTTACCGTTAATTTAAATTTGGACGGCAGATGATGTGGTGTTTATGTATGTGTTCTATATTCTAGTATTCTATCAACATACTAGTCTCAGTACTAGTATGCGTGTACAGCGTTGTGAGGCATAGGTTGGTCAAGAGTTCAAAACCCGTGCGGTAACATTTTTAAAATAGTAATTTTACTACTTTTAAAAATGGAGTACATAGGTTATTATTGTTTGCTGCTGCAGTTGGTCATCTGAAAATCTTTTATTTAATGTTTGCAATTTATTACTTCAATTTTTTAGAGCGTTAAACATGCTAGAATATATTTATTATCCGGTTTTTTATGTTAATTCATAATTTAATAATAATTAAAAGGTTTACTGTTTTTGATTTTGTGTAACACTTAAATTATATTCTTATAGAGTCATTTATATGCCACCCCCTACTATTTTCTAAATTGTCAACAACACTATTTTTTTTTTAATAAAACTTGTTTGGGTCCTAGTGAGCTACTTTCTGCCATACTCCAAAATTTTATGTAATGTCACATGGCTGTGCAGTGAGGTCATCGATAAGTTTTTTAAATGGTAATATATTAATAAATATTTTCTTCACCATTAAGGCAGAGATTTTTTTTCTCGTTGCATTGATATACATATTGCATACAATACAATTTCGAGAAAAATTTAAAAAACTGATTCAAGTAAACTGATGTAAACAGGCCACTGATTTAAACAAAAACACTTCAAATGTTGCAGTACTAACGCTTATTTACAATAAACAAAACGAAATAACAAAAATATAATGTAAGTTAAATAATAATAACAATTTCTGCTTCACCAATAACTAACACCACATCAATTAAATCATGTCTACGAAAACGATTATCCATTTCGTAAATAAGATCTTGTTAAATAATGATTTAACAAATGAAGAACATTTCTTGTTTAGATCCACAGCCTGCTTATCTAAACCGTTTTTTTTTACTATATCATTGTAATGAGAAAAAAATTTCTTTCGTAACTACCTACGAAAATATTTATATTGCCATTTACAGAAAATGTTATAGTGCGGCATTAAGTAGCTGTCCCAAACGGGGCCTGGACATTTCGCCGAATGCCCAAAACGCCGACTGTTTATTTTGTATGTCCAAACCGTCGACCAGGTCCATAACGCCGACTATTCGAGGACCATTACGCCGACTAACGTACATTGGACATTTCGCCGAACGTGCCCAAAACGCCGACACTTGTTAAACGACGCCACAGATATCGATAAATTAGCGTCGAAGCCGAATAACTGCCGAACCTTGCGTGTCCATTACGCCGATTGTTCCACAAAGGACACTTTGCCGACCCTGACCAAAACGCCGAAACGAGACTATGACCAAAACGCTGACCATGTTCAAAACGCCGAACGCTTGTAAGGGACAGTTTGCCGACCTTGACCAAAACGCCGACAGCATATTACAAATTACTTAAATTGTAATTTGTAGTGTGAATCTTAATCAGGAAAATCATGACAATTCATTTGAATTTAAAAAATCAATTAAAAGAAAAAATCTATTTTAAATAAATAAAAGAGTAGATAGATCATTCTAAATTAGATTGATATTTTTCAAAATATCATTTTGTACGCCTTTTACATAGTCTTTATGTAATATTCGTATTTTGTTTGTTTGTAATTAATTAAAAAGTAGGTATTAAAAGACAGTAGTTTCTTTTTTTTTTTAAATAATTCATTCTAATTATGACTACAATTACAATTACAGCATATTTGCCCAAGTCTAGTAATAATAATAATAAAATAAACAATTTTCAATTTCTTTAGAATTTTAGGAAAATAAATATGTATTTACGTGTTTCATCTTTATAATGATTTGTAATAAATCTATGTACTTAGATTTGAATATAGACAATTCTGATGATAAACGACAGTAAATATAAGCTGGAAAATCCGAAATCTGCTAATATTTCAATTTTGATTGACCAGCTAGTTCCGGCAAAAATTTGGTATAGGATTTTCGAATCTAGGATAAAAAGTCGCAAAAAAAATCTGGGGGAAAAAGCCGTTGGAAGAAAAAGGAAAAAACATACATAACATAAAGCCGACGGAAAAAAGCATAGAAAACATCTGAGTATAATATACTAACCTTAAAGAAAAATTGCAGTTGAAACGTTATGCGTTTCACTTTGCGAGAACTTAAATTTACTGAAAATAGTGTTAAAAATTTTTTTCAAATAGAACGATATCAGCTCGTTATGTTTTTTAAAAAGAGCATTCTTTTTCGATTATTATGATACCTATAATCGATATTTTGCTTGACTTGGTGGGGTATTTTCCTTTAAAACAGAATATCGTTGAAAATCGAAAAAAAATCGTGTCAGTAACTTTTCTCAAAAAATGAAGAGCATAACATTTTTACGATTTTTATTTTTAGATTAATATATGATACGATTTTAAATTAGCAGTTATCTGGATCATTTGTTAAGCTTTTACTATCCGGATAAAATCCAAAACCAATATCTGATAAATTCTCTATCCTGATTTATTAAAAAATCCGGTATCTAGATTCATATGAAACATTCATTATGCGTATTTAACTGGTAAAATTGGACGTTGAAATATGTACTTATAGTTATTCAGATGAAAATCGCAGAGTGAATTGTATACGCGAATTCCAATAAAATAAATGATTAAGGTCAATTTTTTAGTGTACATAATTATATTATTCAAATTTTAAAGAACACCAATATATCCGTTAGATATCTGCTATTCGGATAAATTCAATATTTAAATTTCGAACATGTCAGCATAGGTAGCTGCAATACATGCCTACAAATTTGGCTTTATTGAAGAAAATATTATTTAATTCGTTTCTTTGGCAGTGAGCAGAGGTGGGAACAAACTTGTGGACAGCTTTGGGCCATTGTTAACACCGCTACACTAGGAGCGGAAACTGTAATCTAGGTTTCACTTCTTTGTCTGCATCAATAAATGAAATGCAAATTTTGCAGAGTTATTATTTCTGAAATTTGAAAATATGTTTTGACTTCGGCTGCTTAACCGTTCACAGTTTGGAAAAATACAAATCTTTATTACTTTCGGCTAATCTTAAAATTTTTTCGCCCAAACCTAGTGTCGGGCGGTTTAGAGTGTAATACAGCTGGTAATTAAGCGATAACCACTCGCATAATACAAAATATATACAAAAAAGCAACAACTATAATAAAATTACACGAAACAACTAATAAAATCAAAATAGAAAGAGGGATACGACAAGGTGACACGCTATCACCCAGATTATTTACCTTAGCACTCGAAAATATATTTAAACAAATGAATTGGGAAAAGAAAGGTCTAAATGTGGACGGCAGATATCTATCAAATTTAAGATATGCTGATGACACAGTGGTGATTGCGAAGGACGAGGCAGAGATGCAGACAATGCTGAACGAAATCTATGAACAGTCAAAGATAACCGGTCTAAAATTAAATATGAAAAAGACAAAAATTATGACAAATAGTGAAGTAAACAGGTTCACAATTAACAATGAAGAAATAGAGGTGGTTGACCAATATATATACCTGGGACATAAGTTAAAATTGGGTAAAGAACACCAAGAAGCAGAAATTAGCAGAAGAGTGAAATTAGGTTGGGTAGCATTTGACAAACTCGCCAATATACTTAAGTCAAGAAAATTCACCAAAAGACAAAAAGCGAAAATCTATGATACATGTGTCTTACCAGTACTCACTTACGGACTTGAAACGTCTGTAATTACCAAGAAAATAGCCAACAAAATAGCAATAGCCCAGAGAGCTATGGAAAGGCAAATGTTGGGTATAACTCTCCGGAAAAGAAAGAGAAACGAATGGATCCGAAATGCAACAGGTGTGGAGGATGCAGTAGAAAGAGTGGCCCAATTAAAATGGAGTTGGGCGGGACATATAGCAAGGAGAACTGATGACAGATGGACAACCCGGCTGCTACACTGGAGACCAAGAACGAGTAAACGAAACGTAGGAAGACCTTTAGCTAGATGGTCGGATGATATTAGAAAAGTGGGAGGACGCCAATGGTTCAGAGTGGCAACCAACAGAGAGGAATGGAAACACATTGGGGAGGACTATGTCCAATATTGGACCAATAATGTCTGAAGAAGAGAGAGAGAGAGAGAGAGAACCACTATAATCCTCCGTCTTGCAGATTAAAAATCTTATTAGATGTAAAAGCCTTTTGAAAAAATATATTTTCCTAGTAAAATTAGCAGATGTTCCTAGTTGTAAATATGCCGATTTTTTAAAGGAGTAATAAACAACTGGCAGGTACCAGTGGTTTATACCCCTCCTAATGCCGCTTTGTAGAAGTGATTTTAAAATGCAATGAAATGGATTCCTTTTATATTAACTTACATAAATATATCAAATGGCCAAATATCTCTTCCAAAAATAAGTTACATACTTTGGATTAGTTTTATTATTTGTTGATAACATTAAATATTAACATTAATCTTTACTTTAATTAAATTGAAATATTATATATAATATATAATATCAATATATATAATAACAATTGGTTTAATAAAATCTTATTGGTCAGAATTTTAGCTATTAAAGTATGCACTAATGACACAAATGAATATGTCTGTAGTCTTTTTTGAGAGGCTAAAAGTTATAAGAATTATTCCAGTTATATAATATCAACACCTTATAGCTGTCGTCTATCCTCAATACTGTTTAGAGATAATATTATAAAAACAATAAAATTGAAAGTGTAAAAGGTCACAGTTTTAACCAATATGCAAATATTTCAAAAATCAAATTTATACTATCAGCATAGAAAAATAGACATAACATAACAAATCCGAAATTCGGATGTAAACTTACAGGGTGATTCTAAAATATCTTTCATAAATCGGAGGGTGGACTCATTCATTAAAAAGAAGGAAAAAAGTCTATACAACCTATGTCTCAAAACTCACCTTTTGCAAGATGTAAAAAATTCACGGAAAACATCCAGGAAAAAAAAACAAGGAAAAAAAATTCAATTATATACGGCGTACAAAATGTTATCTTGAAAAACATTACCTAATTTAGAATAATTTATTTTTTATTTATTTAAAATAGATTTTTTTTCAGTTAATTGATTTTTTTTAATTTAAATGAACTGTCATGATTTTTCTGATTAAGATTCACTACAAATTACAATTTAAGTAATTTCTTTTCGCGAATAGGGTTAAATAACAAATATTTCATGCCAGTGCTGCGTTTTAAAGAACTTGAGAGCCGTGAAAGATAAAAATTTGAAATTTTTATCTTAACTCACAACCGCGACGCCACGCACAAATGTAAAAACGAAATTCAAAATTTTTAAAAACTGTAACGATTAAGGACTGCTTGATTAAAACAAAATTATAATCGACAGTTGCCCAACCTATTGAAGAAAATTACTTACATAAAATCAAATACATTAAACCTTATGATGCCATTTTCTTTACCGGCGTTTACTGCAACCTATGAATGAATTACTACAAGTCCATGCTTGTCTCCGCTATGTTCATTTATGGTTCTGTCGGCGTTTTGGTCAGGGTCGGCAAAGTGTCCCTTACGAGTGTTCGGCATTTTGGACATGGTCGGCGTTTTGGTCAGTCTGATTTCGGCGTTTTGGTCGCGGTCGGCAGAGTGTCCCTTACGAGCGTTCGGCATTTTGGACATGGTCGGCGTTTTGGTCATACTCTCATTTCGGCCGGCGGTTTGACCGCGGTCGGCAGAGTGTCCCTTACGAGTGTTCGGCATTTTGGTCGGACTGCTCTGTCGGCGTTTTGGTCAAGGTCGGGAAAATGTCCCTTACAAGCGTTCGGCGTTTTGGACATGGTCGGCGTTTTGGTCAGGGTCGGCAAAGTGTCCTTTGTGGAATAATCGGCGTAATGGACACGCAAGGTTCGGCAGTTATTCGGCTTCGACGCTAATTTATCGATATCTGTGGGGTCGTTTAATAAGTGTCAGCGTTTCGGGCACGTTCGGCAAAATGTCCAATGTACGTTAGTCGGCGTTTTGGGCGTAGTCGGCGAAATGGTCCTCGAATAGTAGTCGGCGTTATGAAAACTGCAAGTTTCAACATTGTTTGGGGAAGAACCTCAACACCCCCACCCCACTCTTGGGATATTCCCTAAGCTAGAAGCCAAATCATACTTGCAAAAATGTTCTTTATATTGATTTTAGAAAGACCCTAGAATAATCTTGTATGTACATTTACCTGTAATTACTACTTACATTTTATTTAGTTTAACACAGCAATTGACTGCTGCCGTAAGGCTGTCGCGATCAATCCCATTCAGAGTAAGGCTTGCCAAAAATTTTTCCAGCAACATGGTGGTACCTTTTTCTCTGTGTACACCCTCATCTGCAGCTAAATTCAGCGCCTCCGCCCATCTTCCCTGTTCACTTAAATACGTCAGCCGTTCCGGCCATGTTCGTAACTTCACTAAATGCACACCTTTAGTTCCCAACACCAACAACTGATCACCGCGACTGGACAAACTGTTGTAGCAAGCACGTTCTCCGGCTAGTGCAAACGCTTCACTGACACCTCCACCCAAAGCTAAAGCTTTGAAATGAGCCGAACTATACACTAAACCTGCACTCGTAAGTTCTAACACTTCCAGTTCACGTTGACCACGAACTTCTATGAGTCTCAAGTTCTCACTGGTGTCAAGTGTTGCCAAATGTCTTGAACCAAGCCAATGAAGGGCACACAAGGTGTAAGACAGCCGGACCGAACGTAAAGGGGACAACCTTAGTTTGCTACTGTTTAATCCAGACATGACTCGGGTGTAGTTCAACTCGTTGTTTCGTCCCCAAGCCAAGACGGGCAGCAAGACCTTTCCTACTGATACAGTTTGCCATGCTAACAATGGTAAAGTTGTCGCTATTCGTGGAAGCTGTTGTGTAAACAGTATCCTTAAACGTGGCTTAATTGATATTACTATAATCTGAAAATATGTGAATCAGTTTCAATTGATATTTTCTATATTTTGTTGTGTTAATTCGATTAACATATAATCAGATCTAAAAACACAGTTTTGTGGCATTTAGGAAGGTGATGGTGCTGTGCATGTTCTTATGCAGTTTGGTCCCTTTAATAACATTCAGCCAGATTGCAGTTGAAAAAAACATACATGTAGTCACTGCAAAATCATGGCTGCTTCGCGTCAAATATTTTATACCTAATCGGAAACCAATCGTGTGTGGTATCATATGAAAGGTCATGTCTACTTTTGAATTATATGAGAACATTTATTCTAGCTTTAATATTAAAGATCAGGGGCGTATTTATTACACTAGGGCTTTTAGAAATTCACATTTCAAAAGATCTTTATTAAAATTACATCAAAGTCATGATGTCCATTTAATAGAGCGTAAGTTGCAATGTAAAACTTTATTATTCCAAGTGAGCTTAATTCAAATTTGGCATCCATTTGAAGGTGTCGATATTTACATTCTCAGTGTAGTTGTATTAGTGTTGAGTGAATTGCACGTAAATTGCCGAAAATGCGTATTTTTGAAAGATCTTTAAATTTACTAATACATTATTGCGATCGAGCTTTCAAATTTACTGAAACTTAAAATATTCTAGATGTCCTTAAAATGATGCACATTTGCATGGATTAGCGGAATTTATGATTTTGCATTTTTTTAAATCCCGCAATCTGCCTGAATTTGACTGATAATATAGTCTCTAATAAAATGCCCTCCTCTGAGGATAGGGGAATACCCTAAAAATAGTAGACAACAAAAGGCTTATTATTGCCTGTTGTGTCACGCTAAAAAATGTGGGAGGTCATGGGCGCCTGCAGGATTTTTGCTAGAGGGGGTCAAAAACTTTGTCGCATAAAAAATTCTTTTGGGTATAACGATAATAAAAAATAACGGCCGTAATTACAATTTATGTTACACTGTTTTCGTGATTTGTTAAATAAAAAAGTAAAAATAGAGAAATAAAAAATCCATTGTTACATTCTTTTTTATAAGTACATTGTAAATCACAATATTTTTCAAAAATCCTAAGTAACTAGGGGGGGGGGGGCAACTGCCCGGGCTTGCCCCCACTTGCCGGCGTTCATGTGGGAGGTAGTTTTTAATAAAATCCTGTTATAGCCAGTTATTTCATAAGAAAATCGTATGACACTAATTAACAACTTATAGAAAAATTGATTTGAGCATGATTATCACAATTTCCTGGAAATTTTTTATACCTAGACAAACCTAATTATTCAGCAAAATTAACAAGGGAAATTCTATGGTAATGTCAGTTCGACATTTAAATTAAAATATATTGAAGTGTCATAGCAAGTAAGTTGCTATGGATATATTTCTATTACAACCTGATAATTTCGCGCAAAATTTAAAGCCTGAATTATTACTTTTAGTGGCCGTGTTGTTACGATTTTCTTACCGAATCTGCATTCGAGCACTAATTCATGTCCGGAAAACTTTCTATCGTGCATTCCGACAACGTAATCAGGCTTATCATGGTTGTTGGTGTAAACTAATTTCGATTTTGCTACTATAAATTTACTATAACGTGTTCAATAAGGCGTTACAACTCCTGCTTGCCAAAAATTCCAAACATAATTAATATTGATTCATAGCCACCTGTATGTTGAAAAACAAATGCATTTTTCCCTCTCATTTATTAACCCACTTCAAATTTGAAAAGAGAATTTTATGCTCTACAAGAATCTATTGTTATATGTAGAAGGAAGCCTATTTAAAAATATGAAGTTGGCGTCATTTCCGAATAAACTGAGAGTAATAAATTAGTGACCTATACATTATAGGGTTAAGCATAAGTATCGAATAATTGTTATAATTCCGTAAATAACGTTTTATTGAAAAACCCTTCAAGCAGTGTAGTGATTTTGATATAATGTTCATAGTCCACATGTCAAAATTTTTGAAAAAAACGTATATTTCAAAGTAGGCTAGCCCAGTACTGCAACACGTTTAACAAAAGAAGTAGGACTGAAAGCTAACTCAGCAACTTAAAAATAATAACAGAAAAAACAACACACGTAAAAGCATTGAAATTAAATGTTCAAAATGTTTCCCGTTGACTTCTTGACAATAATGTAGCAGTTGAACAAAACCACGAAGTGAGTTTCGCAGTGCGTCTGCCGCAGTATAGTCAGTTCTTGCTGGATTTTTTCTTTAAGGTCATTTACATTTCGCAGTCTCTCCTTATAGTGTTCAGTTCGAGTGGACTTTCTCATATGAGATATTAAAACATACCGTATTTGCAAAAGTGTTTTATAATTATAACGTTGTACAGTTCACCATCTGTTAGATTTCTAAGAAAGCAAGCTATATAGGCAATCCTCCACACTTTAACCTTTACTATAGCTCATTCAGTCCGACAAACTTTAAAAATTGATGCGACTTAGTAATCATACCTGCTCAGATCCCAACTTGTTCAAGGCCAAAATTTTTTGTGAATAACAATTTTTTTAAATTAGAAAAATTTGGGATTTACATTTTTTACACTAGCCAACCAAACTTTACAGTTTTTTTAAAACTAATATTAGATTTCAGTTCCACTAGTCAAGATGAGTAATTCTTCTTACACAGAAGTTATTTATTGTTTCCTGTTTAATAAATAAGGGGGTACCAATTTATGATTTTCAAAAATTTTTAGAGGGTGCCACAGTGAAATTTTGGTATTCAGCAAAAAATCAAACTGTCGCCGAGTAGTATAGCCAGTTTTGAGAAATATTATTTTGTTAATTTCAAATATTTGGAATTTACATTTTCTACAGTAGCCCCACCAAGTATAAAAGTATCTAAAAACTAACATTAGATTTTCATTCTACTAGTCAAGATGAGGAATTCTGCTTAAAATTTTTTTATCAGACCCCGTTTAATAAATCACAGGATAACTTAACCATTTTCGATTTTCAATAATTCATAGAAAGCGCCACAGTGAAATTACAGCTTTCAGCACAAAAAAAATTGTAGCGAATCTTCGGTTCTAGCAGGTTACAAAGTTTAAAAAGTAATCACGAAGTTTTTGAAAACATTTTTTGTAAATTTTCAAAACTTAGAAGTGCCACTGGGGTTCAGATTTTGATTTGAAATTAATGTTGTTTCAACGTATACTACCCACAAAGTGCTCTCAAACACGTTGTAGTTGATCTCAATCAGACAACTACTTTTTGAGTAAATGGGCGTAATGTCGAGATTTTCAAAAAACGGTAGCAGACACCATTTTTAAAGCTAAAGTTAGGTAAAAAAAAGTTTTCATTTGCTTTAAGCTCTTCTCTCAGATCCTTTGCTCAAATTTCCAAAATTTAGTTTTGGGAAAAAACATAACTAAAAAAACATGTTTAACTTCCGCTTCCGGTTTCGGATTTTTTTGAAAAGCTCAACTAGAACTCCAATTTTCAATATACCTCTTCTTTTTCATTTTTATCAAAATTGGTCCAGTATTTTCGCCTTTAAAAGTGCCACACATCCACTCACCCATAGACAGACATTTTTTAAAAAACACTATTTTGGGTTCCTTGAGCCCCAAAACGTGTATTTTCATTAAAATATAGATTTCGAACAATGGCCTTTCATATGATACTGAATAATATTGTTACCAATTTGTAATATAATGTATAGTTGTTAACCGTCTTCAGTGGTTAAATAACTGGAGCCCAGCGAATTCTTTTCCAGGAGACCAAACTACATAGGAAAACACAAATTAGGAGTACTTCCGAAGAGCCACAAAACTGGGTTTTTAGATTACGTAGATATTTCCTAAACACTAATTTTGTGTTAATTCAACACAGTCGTACCTTTGAAAGTGTAGCCATTGCCACTAAAATGTTCTGGCCCAAAAATTGAATATCATGACCCTGTATGAGCGGTTCAAATATACAAACTTCTCCACGAGCTCCAGAAAAAAGGCATTTTGAATCCCATGTTCGTACCCCCAAGCGTCTGTTGAATGTTAATGAAAATACACAGCCTGCAGAGTCGCCACTTAAAGCTAAACTATTTAGAGATGTAAAGCGTAAATGTAGCACAGCCGATTGTGGGGCATGGGCATCAGGTAATCTTCGTATTACATCTCCATTCATTGCATCTATCATTGATATGTATCCACGTTCATATCTGAAAAAATCACAATATAAAAGTTATGTGAGTTTACAAAATATATATTGCCAATTGGGATTGTACATGGTATCTAAATACCATGGCCATGGATGTTGCATATTATTATATTTTGAACTAAAATATCTAGAAAGGAGAATGATATTTTCAAACAGGTAATTAATACAGAATCCAAATTGCAACAATATAGAATTAAAAATAATTTAAACAAAACCGTTAAATATTGCTACATCGCAATGGAACACGTTAGGATGATCAATAATTTTACGCTATGCACTATGAACAGCCATAAAATGTTTCTACTACACTTTTTCTTTATTTTTAATCATAAAGAAGATCTAAAAAAACATTGCACTGTTGATCCATCCTGTATATTATAATATTGTACACTACCTGCCAAAATTAGGAGGTCGGGTATACAGGTTGTATCACATTGTGTGTTAACTATTGGGATCTTGCTTATTTGAAGAGATACGACGACTGTTAAATTAGAAATAAGTTGTGAAATTTTATGCCCACTAATAATCTAAAAAGAAATTGGAGCTATCTTGCTTAGCTTCTGCAAGAACTGAAAAAAATGGAATTTTGGATTTTTTGTTTTCAGCTTTAACTCATTTGTCATTTACGTTACATATTTCTAGTTCACGCTTAATTAAGACTCTTTTTATGCTGAGTTTAAATTTTTTATCAGATTTGGTATAACTGCTACCATTGTTCATTTTCGACTGTAATTTTTTTTTTCTTATGGTCGGCATCTCAATTTTTTTTATATTTGAATAGAGTTTTTATTCTGATTTCAACGATGTATCACACTTTGCAGTTTGGTGAAGTTTTAAGCATTTTATTAGAGAAAACAAAATTTGCATAGGAGTGCCATGGAAAGACATCCTTATTTCATTTAAAAAAAATTATAGCAAGTCATGAAATGAACGTTACTATGGAACTAAAACAAAACACTACTTTTATTTACTTTGATGTTTAGATACATCAAAGGTATATGAAAATTTCAGGAAATTTTGTTTTGAGCAAAGGCAGCAGGTTATGTTATTTTTCACAAAAACAAATGAATGACAAAGCTTTTAACACACAGATTACAAAAATTCCCAGAAATTCCAAGAGTTTATCTTTTAGAGGAGCCTCTGAGCTTGTTTTACAACAGTGTCAAATGTCTTGCAACGTGGGTTGCAAATTTCAACGTTTTCATAATTGTTTGCATTAAGGCAGTTTGAGTACTATCTGCTGTATTTATTTAAGCTGTTATTCAAACTTCTTATATTGGTTGCAAACATAAAGTGGAATTTTCTGGGAATTGTGTATGTTAGAAACTTTGTCATTCATTTGTTTTTATAAAAAATAACTTATCCTGCTGCCTACGCTCTATACAAAATTTTCACATACGTTCGATGTATCTAAATGTCAAACTAAATAAAAGTAGTGTTTTGTTGTACTTCCATCAGTTCATGCCCTACTAGAATTTTTTTAAAACAAATTAAATAACCGTGGTCTTTCCACAGAACTCTTATGAAATTTTTACTTTTTGTCATAAAATGCTCAAAACTTAAAGAAAATACAAAGTATGGCACATCATTGAAATCAGAATACGATACTCTATTCAAATATGAAAAAATTTAACATGCGGTCCATAAGAAAAAAAAAAGTTGAGTCGAAAATGGACAATGGTAGCAGTTATAACAAATTTAATAGAAAAATTAGAATCACTACCACGAAAAAGTACAGGAAAAACCAGCAGCTCCGGCAACAAAGAAAGGAAGAACGGCAAGTGAACGCTCCCCACACGAAACAAATAAGGTGGGTGAGGAGCACGCTAGCAAGATTATAAAAGCGACTCCAAAAAACTAAAACGGAAGAAAAGGGGTGGGATTCTCGAAGACGACAATGGCGATAAAAAGGACACCCACAAGGTAAAGAACAAAATTTTTATAGCAACTTGGAATGTCAGGGGCACATATGAGGAGGGATTAATGAAACAATTAGTAAGGGTACTAAAAAACTACAAGGTCGACATATTAGCAGTACAAGAATAGAAACAAAAAGGCAATGAAACTTACGACATAGACGGATACACATTTTTCAAGAGTAGTGGCACCAATAGAAGACTAGGGACAGGTTTTATAATTAGCGATAGATTGAGACCAGCGGTAATAGACTTTACACCTATATCGGAAAGAATGTGTTGGCTAAGATTAAGAGGAACATATCAAAAAATAAGTCTTCTAAATGTGCACATGCCAACCGAAGAAAAAGAATTGACAGAAAAAGAGCAGTTTTATGCCCTTGTAGACAAAGAATACTCGAAAATCCCGAAGTATGACTTAAAAATGATACTAGGCGATTGTAATGCTAAATTAGGGAAAGAATTGTCGTATTTTCCAACAATTGGGAAATTCAGTTTACACGGGGAAACGAACGAGAACGGCAGAATGTTAATCGACTTAGCCATAGATAAAAATATGAAAATTAAAAGCACCCATTTCCAACACAAAAACATCCATAAAGGAACCTGGAGGAGCCCCGATGGGAATAATAATAATAATATCAGCCTAAACATCCCGGTTTCGGGCAAAGGCCTCCCCCATATTCTTCCAGTCCTTCTTGTTCGATGTCAGGTTCCTCCACTGTTCCCCTCCCGCTTCTATTATTTCTTCTTCCCACCTGGATACTGGTCTCCCACGCTTGCGCTTACCTCTTCTTGGTTTCCAGCAGGTAGTCCTCTTTGTCCATCGATCTTCTTGCAGCCTCATTACATGACCTGCCCAGTTCCACTTTAGTAACCTGCTAGTACTCAAAACATCTCGCACTCCTGTCCGTCTCCTGATTTCTTCAAGTGGGATTTTGTCTAGAAGTCTTATGCCAAGCATGGACCGTTCCATCTTCGTTTGATTCACCCTTAACTTATTTTTTAGCTTATTATTTAGAGACCATGTTTGGGCACCATAAGTCAGACTCGCAATAACACAGCTATTAAACACTTTACGTTTAATGCGCACTGCTAACTTTGCTTTAAAGATATGCTTTAAGCTCCAGAAGCATTTCCACCCTGAATCAATACGTCTATTAATTTCTTTTTCCATGTTGTTGTTAAATGATATACACTGCCCTAAGTATACAACTTCTTCTACATACTTTATCGTATTAAGTCCCAACCCTATGTTTTCCGCTCTTCTATTTGTTAAGGCGTGCGTTTTATCGTAATTAATTACCAGACCTGCTTCTTTGCTTGCCAGTTGTAGTTCATTTACCATGTTAGCCAGCTGGTTTCTGGATTCTGCTAGCAGTACCACGTCGTCTGCAAAGCGTAGGTTTGTTATCTTTTTGCCTTCAATAGATATTCCATAGTTGTTCCAATGCAGTTTTCGAAATATTGCCTCTAGAGCGCAGTTAAATAGGTTAGGCGAGAGAGGATCGCCCTGCTTTACTCCTTTATTTATATTAAATGATTTTCTTGTACAATCTAAACGTATTTTTGCCTTCCCTTCCTTGTAAATATTTTGTATTAATCTTATATACTTATGTTCAATGCTTTGTTCTTTTAAAGCTATTAACATAAAACTGTGGAGTAAGTTGTCGAATGCTTTGCTAAAATCGATGAACATTATATGTATTGGAATATCGAACTCACGACATTTTTCAATGATTTGATTAATACTGTGAAGGTGGTCCATTGTTGAGTAGCCGGATCTGAAGCCTGCTTGTTCAATAGGTTGGTTTTCGTTCAGTTTATTAGCTATTCTTTCCTTGATTATTCTCATAAATATTTTGTATAAGGTGGATATCAGGCTAATGGGTCTAAAGTTATTCATGTTATTTAAGTCGCCTTTTTTATGTAGTAGGATAATAGTTGATTCTTGCCAGGATGTTGGGATTGTTTCAGTTTCCATGATTTTGTTGAATAGGATTAAAATTAGTTCTTTCGTTTTTTGCGGTATATAACTCAAGTGCTCCGCCGTTATTCCGTCTTCCCCTGGTGATTTTTCCTTCTTCAAGCATTGTATGTTTCTTTCTAGCTCCTCCATTTTTATCGCAGGGGTCACTTCTCCTCCCGGAAATTTTAGCTCTGATAATATGTTTTTCTCCTTGTCGTTTCCCTTGTATAAATCTTTGTAAAAATCTGTGGCTACACCGATTATTTCCTTGCGGTTCCTTTTCAGTTTGTTGTTAGTGTTTTTCAGTTCTATAATCCACGAGGTGCCTCTAGAGAGTTCTTTTGTAATTTTCCTTGTAGAACCCGATGTTTCGATGATGTCCGTAATTATTTTTTCTTGAAATGATCTTCTGTCTTGTCTAATTGCTCTTTTCACTAATTTATTAATTTCGCAGTATTCTATTTTCGACCTTGCGTCCTTTCTTAGTTTGAACTGTTCCCTTTTGTTTATTAGCTCTTTAGTTTTCTCTGTAAGCGCCTTGTTTTTTTCCTCCTTGTAGTTGTTCGAATAGTTTATATTAGAAGCTGTTGTTATCGTACTGCATATAAGATTATTTATTTGGTTGATTCCGTATTTACTTAGTTCTTCGTTATCCCAATCGTCGCTTATTTCCTTTAGTTTATTGAAATAATGTTCCTTCATTTCACATGGTATTTTATGAATTTGCGGCTTCTTTATTTTTCTAGCTCTCTCATATTTACCATTTATTGTTAGACTAACTCTTATCAACCTATGATCTGTACTAAACTTAAATTTATTTATTACTTCTATATTAGTTACCCATTGTCTTTTATTTGTTAATACATAGTCAATTTCGTTTTTTACTTGCTTATTTGGCGAAATCCACGTCCATTTCTTTCCTTTTCTCTTTTTAAATATCGAGTTGACTATTACCATTTTATTTTCTAGAGCGAATTCGAGCAGCCGCCTCCCACCTTCGTTCCTTGTTCCATATCCATAGGGGCCCATTACATCGTGGTCCTCTTTTGTTGCCATACCAATTTGGCTGTTGAAATCACCCATAATTATAAAGTTTTTAGTGCTTTTTCTTAAATCATTGATTGCATTACCTACTTCATCATAAAATACTTCGATATCTTCTCTTTCTGCTAACATTGTAGGTGCGTAAACTTGTACTATTCCAACTTTTACATTTCGTTTTAGTTCTATGAGCAACGTAGCGCATCGATCCGAGTATCCTTTAAATTCTTGAATTTTATTCTTCCATTCATGTTTGACCCAGAAGCCCACTCCATACATACCTTTTCTTTGCCCGATGTAATAGAATATATGGCCTAATTTTGTCTCTAAAATTTTTTCTCCAATGCGACGAATTTCTGAAAGGCCTATAATATCCCATTTAATGTCTGACATGGCATGGGCTAACTCTTCGTATCTATCATTTGATAATAGTGTTTGTACATTTATAGTGCAAATGTTTAGATCTATCGATTTACCTACACGTTTGGAGTCTAAATTACTTGTTTTTTTGTTGGTAGATGAATATGAGGGGTGGTGGCCTTCTACTTCCCTAATGGCCAGTTTGCTGGGAAGCACCTTATTAATAGTAACATCATTTGTTTCCTTGATTGTGAGGTTGCTTGTGTCGTCATCCGTAATATCCGTCCTGCTTTTAATGGAGAGTTCCGTTAGGTCTCCTCCTCTGAGTTGCTGCAAGTTCTTGTAGGGGTCCTTTGTTGTTGAGGAAACCCCTTCAATAGTGTTTGATGGGAATACTATTAACCAAATCGACCACGTACTAATAGAAACCAGAAACGAGAGAAGTATTACGGACATAAAATCGTACAGAGGACCTGATGTTGATTCGGATCATTTCATGGTTGGAATAAAAATGCGACAAGTAATACCAACCGGTCCACCTCTGAAAAATAAACAAAAAATCGCGTTACCGAGGTTGCAACTACAGGACAAGACTAGACAAGAAAATTACAATAAAAGAATAAATGAAGTACTAGAGAAAGCAAAAGACCAGAGGGATGTGGAAAGAAACGTAAAAATTGAAGAATGCATAAAAAAGGTAGTAAATGAACAGGCCGATAAGAAGTACAGGAAAACAAAAGACTGGTTTGATGAAGAGTGTGAACATGCAATTAAGGAAAGAGAATCTGCAAGGAAAAGAATGCTGATACAGAAAACAGAAGCAAGTAAAAGAGATCATGAAGAAAAGAGGAAGAAGTGTAAAAAGCTGTGCAGGGAAAAAAAACGCAAACTAAAAATAGAACTTCTCCAGGAAATTGAAGAAAGGTACAACAACAGAGAAATTAGGAACTTTTACCAAGGACTAAAGAAAACGAAACAAGGATATCATTCAAAGACAATTTTCTGCAGGGATAGGAACGGAAAATTACTAGGGGCACAAGATGAAGTAAATGAAAGATGGGCTGAGTATTTTGAAGAATTATTAAATAAAGACAAAGACAATGAATATGCTGAAAGCCATCAGGAAATAAGTCAAAATATTAACAAAGATGAAGAAAATACCCCAGAATTTGACGAAATAGCCCCAGATTTTGAAGAAATAACAAATATAATTAAAAAATTAAAGAACAATAGATGTGCAGGCCCAGATGGAATTCAAGCTGAGGCAGTAAAATATGGCGGTGAAAACTTACATAGGGAAATATTTAAGATGATCCTAGAAATATGGAATAAAGAAGACGTGCCAAAAGTATGGAATCTAGCATATATATGTCCTATACACAAAAAAGGAAGCAAAGAAGATTGCGGAAATTACCGGGGAATAGCGCTGCTGAATGTGTTATACAAGATACTATCCACATGCATAAAGAATAGGCTAGAAAACCGCGCAGAAAAGATCATAGGCGAATATCAAAGTGGATTCCGGAGGGGAAGGTCAGTTGTAGATCAAATTTATACGCTAAGAGAAATCCAGGCTTCGGGTCACGAATTTAAATTAGATACACATCTATTATTTATAGATTTTAAGCAAGCCTATGACAGTATACGAAGAGCCAAATTATACGTAGCGCTAGATAAATTGGGAATTCCTCCAAAACTAATCAATCTAATACGAATGACACTACAAAAAACGGAAAACAAGGTTAAAGTAAATGGAACATTGACAAGAACTTTCACGGTCGAAAGAGGTCTGAGACAAGGAGACCCACTATCAGCTATCCTGTTTAACTTAGCGCTGGAATATACATTACGCAAAGCAGATATAAATAGAGATGGGACAATTTACCAACGCCGACATCAATGCCTAGCATTTGCGGATGACCTCACAATTGTGACAAGATCAAGACAGGAAATGCAGACTGTGGTAAAAAGGTTAATGTTAAGTGCTAAGGACATGGGACTTGAGGTTAATGTTAAAAAAACAAAATACATGACATGGAATGACCAACCATATCATCAGGATAAACCACTGAAGGTTAAGATAAACGAAAGCATAAAATATAATTTCGCGGAGGTGGAATCCTTTATATATCTAGGTACGGTGGTATCCAGGAAAGCAGATCCCAGCATAGAAATCAAGGCAAGAATAGCATCGGGTTCAAAAAGTGCAGCTGCGTTAAAAAATGTGTTAGTAAGTAACATGTTCCCACGGTTACTGAAAATCAGAGTTTATAAAACAATAGTGCGGCCTGCTGTGCTCTACGCTTGTGAAGTGTGGAGTTTAAGAAAGTACGACCAACTTATTTTAAATGTGTGGGAGCGGAAAATGCTTCGAAAAATATACGGGGGAAAATGTGTCGAGGGCCAGTGGGTAAGACGGACAAATCAAGAGCTGTACGAGTTATTTGGTGAGGCGAACATAGTGGGTGTAGTGAAAGCACAAAGGCTCAGATGGTTAGGTCATCTGATAAGGATGAATAAACAAAGAACTCCCAGTAAAATATACAAAGCAGAAATTAGTGGCAAGAGACGAAGGGGCCGACCCAGAAGCCAGTGGAAGAAGGAACTGCAGGAGGACCTACGCTGCTTGAATATCAGAGGATGGGAGGATGGAGCCAAAAATAGAAACAAATGGAAGGAAGTCACAAACCAAGCCATGGGCCTTCTAGGCCTATAGGGCTACTATATATATATAAGAATCAACATAAAAAAGTGTCCTAATAGTATGTTAACTAGAAATATGTATTATAAATGACAAATGAGTTATAGCGAAAAACAAAAAATTCAAAATTTCAGTTTTTTCAGAAACTAAGCAAGACAGCACCAATTTCTTTTTAGTATATTAGTAGGCTTAAAATTTCACTTAACCCTCATCATATCTCTTCAAATAAGCAAAATCCTAATAATTAACACGCAATTTGATACATTCTATATACTGTTCTGTATAAAGCTGAATTTAATTGGTTCCTTAATTTTGGCAGGTAGTGTATTTTGGTAATTTAAAGAAATTTTCATATTCAACTCTTATCTACCAAGCTATGCTTTGGATCTAAAAAAAAATAATACACCCAATGAGAGACGCCATCTCTAAAAGCCCTATATCCTTTCCAACTTAATCAACTTTTTTTTTAATTTCCAAAATAGTAATAGTGAGCATCTGCATATCCTTTACAAAAGCTGCTGTTCACAAGCCCTCTTACATTTCATACATCACTAAAGGTAAACCTTACCCAACTAGCAATCTAGTGGAATCTAAATTAAATGCTAAAGCTGACACAGCCCCTTGATCACTGGTACTAACATCGTGACAACACCAACATAATTTCTGATCGGAATCAAACGCTAGCACAAAACCGTGCGATGTTCCTACAGCAACATACTTTACACTATTTGTTATAACGGTTGGTAAACCAGCACCAACACGTTCCTGAAACAAAACTGTATCATCGAACGATTTTAAACAACGTCGTTTGTCTTATCAACCCCTGCAGAAGAAACTTGCGATGAAATTCCTTGCAAAATGCCATGATACAACATCGACCGAAGCTTTTGCGTGAAACTCTGTAATGAATGCAGCGATGTACTGTCGCTGCCTTCTTCAGATTCCATATCCCACAATACACTTTCCAGTGAAGGGGGTACAACGGGTGGAATGTCATATTCGAGATCATTTAACTGTTGAAGGATGTGGTTATTAGTTTTATTTATTCAAGTAATAACATTTAGACAAATCAAACCTCTTTGAAATCTAACAGAGAATCATCCGAGTCTTCAATAATAACGGAATCGGTTTCAGAACCCATTTTTATTACCTTTCCTGTGTATTCGCATCACATAATTAATACTTTGATTTGCTTGGAATTATAGAAAGGGGAGGTTACTTTATTTACATTACTACAAACAATGCTACAAACATATTTGACGTATTCCGTTGGCCACACCGGTGTATACTCTGTTTCACAGGATACAATATGAAGTTAGTCGATTAGTCGAAGAATCTAGAACTAAGTATATCGGATGTAACTGAATTTGGCAGCTCTGTAAGGCGCGTTCGTTAGGAACACCCCGTAGGCTGGAAACCCGTAGCCCGGAATCAAGGTCGTTAGTCCAGTGGCTCTCAATTAGTTTAGAAATGCAGTTGTAGGAGGACAAACTCTAAGTTTTAGACTTATGCAACCAAAACAGCAAACGTGTATTATTGTAGAGGTTTATTATTATCACTTCGTAGACATCAGTTAATTAATTATTGGAGTTTTAATTGGAATTTATTATTAGACATAATTTATTTTATAAATTATTGCGTTGATTGTTCTAATAATTTTATAAATTTTGATATTTGTAGGTATGATTGAAAAACTGTTAAATAATAAGCTATTCCCAAATTTAGCAGTTAATATAGTAGGTATTTAAAAATTTTTTGAAATAAATTATTGGTATAGGTAACGCTTTATTATGTTAAGTTTACTTAAATTAATAGCCAATCTAGCATTCAGTCAGTTGTTTAACCTGTTTATTAATTGTTATCTGTCTGTATTTACAATTAAAACGCTTTTAAAAACAATTTTACACCTAAGAATTAAAACAAGTAGGTAGTAAAACATAAAAATTCAGCCTGTTTTTGTATAACTGTAGTGTAGGTATGAAGTAAAGTCAATCTATAATACCATATTTTCCAGAGCAAATAATATTATTTATTGTCTAGAAAGTATACATCAGCTTGTCCTATACGAATAAATACAAATGTGGCTAAAAATGTCAAGTATAAACCATTACAATTTATTATTATAATTTATTATCTACATTCAAACCCTTTGGTGTTTGATTAGGTATATACTTCAGTGTTGAATTAGTTGATGTCCATATTTTTCGTTTCTATTAAAGTAGCTACTTACTCATTATCACAATTTTGAAACTAAATACATAGTGTGATAACTTTATTATTATTACTTAAGTGTTATTGATTTTTTTTAAATAAGAAATAAATGAAGTTTGAAGTAGTATTTATTGACATATCATTTTTAACATATATGTACATACATTAGTATACACACACCTAACACATACAAAATTACCTACTTAACAATGTTGTGAGTTCATAGTAAATAATTCGACAATGAATAGCAACTCTAGAAATGTGAGAAACTAAATTAAATGTTTAAAATGACAAAATCTGCAAATTAAAAAAAAATTATTTTACGGAGAAAATGGAATGTACCTATTTATCATATTATAATATAGGTACTACAAGGTACAAGCTAGGAACTATTTAATGGATCATAATTGGGATGGTATATACTATAATATAAACAAGGTCGAGAATAGAAATCAACAATTTAAAGTACATAAATTTAACCAAAGATAAATAATTCTAATTCTTTTGGTTTCACGTTTAGCAGTTTTGTTATGGGCGCCTGGAGCTGGAAGATATCTGGCACAGTCCGATGAGGCTCTTGGTGAGATGTATACACAACACTGTAACTGTAATTAAATATTGTTACAATAAAAATAAAAAAATTAATTTAAGATTATACATGCATGAAGTACAAAAAACAAGACATGAATGCATGTAGTGACAAGTACCTTGTTTTTAATTATATTTATTCTGCATGACGGACTCCTTAAAAGGTTTATTTATTAACCCTCCAATTTAGGGGCGCAGTGAGGCTATAGTACTTTAACTATTACTTTTATGAAAATTCTTATTCTGGTAGTTTTCTAGAAACTGAAATAAGTTCTGTGAGATAAACAAGGTTTTATTAATTTATTGTAAATAAAACAATTCTTGACTTCAACAGGTTTTGTATTTTAGCTTTATATGTATTTCAACGTGTTTACACGTCATTATCAAAAGCAAGATTTAAAGTAAACAATTGATGTTGCTATAGGAACAATAAATTTTCATAACTTGATCTTGGTTTTCTATATCTGCGTCCAGATGACTTGATTTCTCATTCTAAAACGTCTAATAACGGTGAATTTAAGAGATCAATTTGTTCATTCATTAAAGGTACAGATCTTAAATGTGTATGAATTTCAAATGCTTCTAGTATATCCAATTTACGTTTGTCATCACAAAAGTGTAAACGTTTTATAGTGTTATTAGATGTCATTGAATGGTTGTGTTCTAATAAGTGTTTAGCGTAATTGGATTTATGGGGGTGTTTATAATTGTAACAACGTACGTGTTCCTTGTACCTAATATCAAAATTTCTAATTGTCCTATATAAACCGAATTACAGTGCGAGCAATTTAATTTGTAGATGCCTGATTTTAGTAAATTGACCGTTTTTGCTTTAGCATTAAACAAAGTGTTTAAAATGTTTTTTGTTGTTTTGAAAATTATTTTACATTTATTTGTTTTGTTTATAATTTTTGCAATTTTTTCTGATTGATTGCCAAAATATGGAATTGAGGCGTACTTCATTTTATCTGATGAAGTAGTTGGATAATATTTCTAAATAGCTAATTTATAATTTTTCTCTTTAATTAGTGTATCGATAAGTTGAGTATTATAACCATTATTGTATGCAATTTGTTTAATAATCGAACCAAGTTCACCTAAAGGAACCGTTAAAGCCCTATGTACCATGGACCTGTATGCTGCTAATTTATGTGATTTATGATGACAAGAATCGTGTGATATTGTAATGTCTGTTTGTGTATGTTTTCTATGAACAGAATATTCAAGTTTATTATTTGAATTAATTTTTATGTTTAAATGTAAAATGTTAATAGACCTATTTTGTTCAGTTTCTAGTGTAAATTTTATGTTTAAATGCAAGCTGTTAATAAAAATCAAAAATTCATTAATTAACTCAAATGAACTTATCAAAATATGCTAAAATGTCATCAACATAACGAAACCAAAATATAACTTTTTCAGAATGGTTTGATTCAAATATTTTATCTTCTAGATTTTTCATAAATATGCTGGCTAAAAGAGGTGAAATTGGACTTCCCATGGGTAAACCATCTTTTTGGAAATAAATTTTATTATTAAAAGTAAAATAATTTTGATTAATGCAAAGTTCAAATAATTGAAAATTATAAATAAAGGTTTTATTATTCACTCTAAAACTACTTGTTTGTTTAATGGCAAAAGACAACTTGATATCCACCTGTAATATTTTTTTATTTTAAAATAGAAAATTTACAAAGTATTAAATCTATTTGGTTAAAACCTCGACGATAGATACAGACAGATGACGAAAAGTAATTAAATAAGTTGTTGAAGACAGCATCCGCAATGTAGTATTATGCAGTGATGTAAAGAAGAGTATGGTGTTTGCACTCTATTCAATTGTTTTCATTCTCAAACTTTGACAATCTCAGGGCTCCTTGTAAATTTTATCAGCAGATGGCGCAACTGTAAACGTCATTTTTATTTTAAAATAAATTTGAAAAGTAAGAAGTGTTTTTATTCATTTATTATCACGGTAATATTCTAGGCAAAAAATGCGAAAATACTGTTGTTTGTGCGGCCTATCAAAAAACGATTATTTGCTATTCCCAAGGTGAATTTTGCTATTTTGTTTAACTATGATTGCTAATTTTGATGGAATTACAGACTAAAACAAAACGCGAGAATTGGAGTCGAAATTTTAAAAAGAAAATTCCCGAAAATGGTTTTATTTGTAGTAGGCATTTTAATGACACCATTCAAATTAAACATAAAAGGCGGATACTCCTTAATAAAGAAAATTCATAAGACTTCCATCACCATCAGCATTCTTCTATGATAAAAATAATTATAAATAAATTTCAGAATGTTTACTGCAGATAAAACTAATGCGTATGTACCCGACGATAATGAGAACATATCAGTAAATTATGCTTTGTACCAACTACCAAGTTAAGTTTATACAGTCATTGGAAGTAAAGCGTTACATTTTTAAGTAACGATTCCAGTAACACGTTACCCTGGAATGCGCTTGTAAATGAGACCACTTTTTTCTAATCCCTGATAAACAGCTACCATGTAAACGTATTTTTTTGATAAAATCACCACCCAACTGTTGCAATCAGTGACCAATTTTAAGAAAACATGCTAGGCATGCATGCTAGGCTAGCAAACCTACCTATCTACAGTTGCACGACAATATGTTTAAGCCGCAATTATTGTTAAAAATTAATAAAGATTTTTTAAAATGAATTAGTTTCCATACCTGTCCTTTGATTTATTTTAATAAGCTAGGAAAGAAATTACCATAAAAAATGAAACGAAAAAGTATTGTAGTTACATTTTAAAAGCAACTAAGTAGTTTATTGTAAATAAAACAATTCTTAACTTCAACAGGTTTTTTATTTTAGCTTTATAAGTATTTCAACATGTTTCCAGGTCATGAACGTCAATGAGGTTTATTACTAAGTTAAATTTGCAAGATGACCACCAGAAGGTAGAGGCAAATTAATAGCAGAATTTTGTTTGTTTATACAGAGCCTTCGTTAATTACTGATACCCACGGCTTGGGAATTTTTGGATAAAAGGCTTACCAACAGTGTAAGTTGGGTTGCCTATATTTTGTGGTCACGTGGGTAAAGTAATTAATGAAGGCTCTGTATAAAGTCAGTGTAAACACCACAAAATTTAAAATAAAGTTACGAATCAGCACCTAACATTTTAACCAATTGAATGCAGATTGTTTTATATCAAAATTAAAACTTATTAGACTTTAGCTTTTAAGCATATATCGGCGTACATACATTAAGATTAATGAAAGCGATGTTTTTGCAAAAAACTAGATTTAAAGTTTAAGAAAGTAGGGTCAAGTGGGCCACTTTGAGACAAGTTCACCTTGAGACAAGCGCGATTATTTTAAATTTAGCGCCTCTAGGAAGTATTGCATGAGACCGTGACTGTATGTAAAGTGACAGCACAGGGATTCTAATTGCTCGATACGTTTCGAGTACTTACGCCATCTTTTCAGCAAACTGCGATTCTAATGTGCTATGTGTCGAGTCGCTATCAAGTAGATCCGCCATTTTCTCACGGTAGCTTCATAGGCAAAGAATATCAAAATACCCAGAAGCGTCGCTTGTGTCGGTTCCTTTGATGTTTTGAGCACAATTTGGGTGACCTTCGCCATATTGAAAATGGTTAACGTCAAAATTAAATGGCGCCAATTTTAAATATAACTTGTAGACATACAACACAAAGAACTAACTAATATTGCTAAAGGTAATTCGCAGGAAACCGAAGCACGCATTAAATAAAGTAATAAGTAAAAATAATTCTGTAGATCGAGTAGGATTTTTATTAGGTACGTGAAATGCAAATAAAATTACATTGTTCAATATTTTGTAGCAGGTATACCTACCGCGTATTGTTATGTCCAAATGGTACGAATATTTACCAATGTTTGACTAAAACTGATTACTTTAAGTAAAATTCACAGAACACAATTTACTGCTAAGTCAACCAAACGAACTGCTCCGTCTGTGATGCTGTTGTGGTATTGTGCTACATTTGACACGCTAAATAACTGTAATACCCTTAAAAACGATACCTGAATAAAATGGATGAAAGAGGAACCTTACATGGAGTGAAAAATAATGTTATTGTATCTACTGTTAATTATTATGGATGTTTAAATACAATAATAAACATTAAGTTGAACATAACCCCCAAGTTACATCTGTCAGAACTTGACAGTTAAACCATTTACAATATGGCCGACTAAAGTACAAAAAAATATCGAAGTGACGCTTCTGGGCGTTTTGATGTTCTTTGTCATAGGTCCCGAGTTCGCCAAACAATGTATGCATCTTACTCCAATATAACATGCTGTCTTTTTCTTGTCGAAGATCGGCGCGAATTTCAAAGAAGGAGCCGGCAATAATTTGCAAATGTTTAAATTTAAATTAGCAGGTACGTGAAAAACTTCTTATTCATTGTGTTTAACACTTCTTCAAAGCATCTGCAAGCAGCAAGTTTACCTACTTTCTCTTTGTTTTATTCTTAAATATTTAAGATTAATTTGAATTAATTATGTAAGTAAAGGAAAAACAATTCTTAATTGATAATTAATTAACTTCTGCATTTTTAGTGCGCATTTTAAAGTCACCAATGCCCACTATTAGATTAAATTCTGCAGGTTTAGGAGAAAAATCCATAGAAAAATGGCAAAAAGTAAGTTACTTCAATTGCAAAGTTGCACAAAAGCAATACCTACTCAAAATACTTGCCTATGATCTTTATAACACCACTCATTAAAATTCTGTTGCATATTTTCTTATTATTAGACATGGAGCGACTTCAAGTGTTGTCTTAAGAAGAAAGCGGGCAAAATCACAAAATCGCAGCGGGTAACCGGGGCTGGACCTCGAATAGAAAAAAAACTGTCCGAGATAGAATTGAAAGTAATAAGTATTTTAGAAGATACATTTTATAAAGGATGTAAAGTGATAGAACGTGGATTACTTACAATAACGGTCTTATTTTTATTTCTTCTTAGTTAAATTTCTTGGAGAATACACATGAGAATGAAGGAGGATGTTCCCAAAATATATAAATATAATTTAGAGTTAACCTTTTAAGAATATGTTTTAGATCGGTAATTAGCTAGTCTAAATTTCATTCTCAACGACACTTGTATAACCACATTTCAATTCTTAAATTTTTGAAAAGTTAGTACCAAAGATTAGGGAGAGTTAAGATGGGAAACGCCGGTAAGAAGTGTATGGCCAATACCGACCACAAGTTGGAGACATTTTTAAACATCTGAGATACTAGATGGCGTAGCAGACAGTTACTGGAAGCCGCCAAATTTAAATTTTCAGCTGCATGTTTGCGGCAAATTTAAAATTTCCAATATCGAATCTAGGCACATAAAAGTAAAAAACAGCAAAATACGAATCTAGTAACTAAACTGAAATACAAAATACATTAACATAGGAAATGTTTTATTAAAATCCATATACAAGTAAAGCACATAGCTTATTCCAAAGATTACCTCCCTAATCTTTGGCTTATTCGTGTGAAATATTTTTCAATTTTTGATTTTTAGTGTACACCTTTTTTTCCTTGTTTCGATTTTCTAACTGCACTGCCCAGTGACATCTCATTTTTATAAATAACAATAAAAACGAATCTGGTTTTAGTAGTTTTCTGGGATATGTGGACTTGAGTTGTTCAGGTAAAAAATGATCACAACAAACCCTGTAGCTTTTCTTTAAATACGAATTGGCCACCAACAGATCATTGCGTCCACTAAATTGAACCCATTTTTAGCCCTGTAAACACCACCAAATTTAATAATATATCATAAAAACACATTGAAGTTTTTACTTACGCTTCCGCACTTTTTGGAAGGGTAAAAAATGCTTTTTTTCACTACTAGTAATATGGCGTAGCATTTTGACACATAATAGAATGCTGTGAAATTCAATTTCTCTACCTTTGCTCACTGACAGGTAACTAATTTTTCATTATTAACCACTGGTAAATAATGAACAAATTTATATTTTTTGATAATCCTGTGACAGTTTTAAAGAGAACGTTTTTATAGCACGATTTAATATAATGGAGAGATTCTATTTAATGGTATTTTATGCATCAAATAGTTGTTTAAATAAATTAATTTAATTTTAAAAACTTTGCTGTATTTGAATATACGTTTTTCGCGCCGTAATAAATGACAACTCTGTCAATATCAATTTCGCCTATAATACAACCACACAAAGTAAAAAAGAGAAAATTGTTAATAATTTCAGTATTTTAGATGAAACCAGTTCTTAAAAACAATATTTTTGAATACCAATGATGATTTAACAATTTTCAAACAACTGTCATGCCAGCAAAACAAAAAAACTGTCATTTGTTTTATAATTTGAAATAAACAGAGATTTAAGTTAAAATAGTTATTTTTCGACAATTATAAGGGTTTATATCACTAGTAGTGAAAAAAAAAGTATATACGCCTCGGTAGAAAAGTCTTATAGCCCTCGGGCCTTACATCCCTCGGCGCTACGCGCCTCGAGATCTAACCTTAGCCCTCAGGCTATAACAGTAGACTTTTCTACCTTGGTGTATAATATACTATTTTTCACTACTAGTAATATAGCGTAGCATTTTGACACATAATAGAATGCTGTGAAATTCAATTTCTCTACCTTTGCTCACTGACAGGTAACTAATTTTTCATTATTAACCACTGGTAAATAATGAACAAATTTATATGTTTTGATAATCCTGTGACAGTTTCAAAGAGAACGTTTCTATAGCACGATTTAATATAATGGAGAGATTCTATTTAATGGCATTTTATGCATAAAATAGTTGTTTAAATAAATTAATTTAATTTTAAAAACTTTGATGTATTTGAATATACATTTTTCGCGCCGTAATAAATGACAACTCTGTCAATATCAATTTCGCCTATAAAGGCGCGTTCTCATGATTCGATTTTAGTTGATCAACTTTAGTGGATCAACTAAAATCGGTCAAGTTTTTGGTTCACACACATCGTACATTTCAAGCGTAAAAATTGAATCGACTAGTGAAATAAAATGGCGCCAACTAGAGAAATCGTCCGTATAGGTGTACAAGTTATTACTAATTTACTGATTCAAGACCAGTCTATGGTTCCAAAGACAGTCATGATCATGATAAAGTTCTATAAAGTTGAACATAGTACTTTCCGACCACTTCATTTTATAATAAAACTATAATATCTCGTAAAACAGCAAGCAGACTGCAGAATGCAGCACAATCGAATGATTCAACTTGACTGATAAATGTTCACACGCTTCAAACGCGTTTCAACTCGTCTAAAAGATAGTGGTTGACTCATAACTTGAACGATAAAGTTTGAATGGGTCAATCGTTTGTGGAATCAACTGAAGTTGACCGACAAAAGTTGAAATGTATGTTCTCACAGCAATTTTCATTTGATTTTAGTTGATCCACTAAAGTTGATCAACTAAAATCGAATCGTGAGAACGCGCCTTAATACAACCACACAAAGTAAAAAAGAGAAAATTGTTAATAATTTCAGTATTTTAGATGAAACCAGATCTTAAAAACAATGTTTTTGAATACCAATGATGATTTAACAAGGTGAATAATACGTAGATTTAATCTTTCTATCGATACATAACTTTCTGTATTTTAGGTTAAGTGCTTACTATTATAAATATAGGGGTTAACTTCAAAACTGTCATTTGTTTTATAATTTGAAACAAACAGGGATTTAAGTTAAAATAGTCATTTTTCCACAATTGTAAGGGTTTATATCACTAGTAGTGAAAAAAAAAGTATATACGCCTCGGTAGAAAAGTCTTATAACCCTCGGGCCTTACATCCCTTGGCGCTACGCGCCTCGGGATCTAACCTTAGCCCTCAGGCTATAATAGTAGACTTTTCTACCTTGGTGTATAATACACTGTGTCCATAAAGTAACCCCCCCCCTATCTAACTTTTGAACGACTTAATATTTTACTACAAAATTTGGTGTGCTTTAATGGGAAATTAAATACTATTTTTTAGCTCATAATTAAATAATGTATCATTCAAAATGGCGGCTGGGCGCCATTTTGAAATTTTTTTTTAAATAGAAAGGGGGGTCGAGTGACACCTCATTTGAAAGGTCTTTTAGTTCTGAGTCTGATCCTAGAGTTTCAAAGAAAAATATTCAGCCATAACAAAATGACAAACGTTTGAAGTAAAGAAGGTTATTAAAAAAAACTAAGAATTAAAGCAAAAACAAATGAAATTAAGTGTTCGAAATGTTCACCATTTACTTCTTGGCACATAAAAAGTCGGTTATGACATTCCTGCCTCACATTTTCATAGGATTCTGGAGTGATATTTCTGCAAACTTCTGTAATGCGTTTTTTACAGAAATGTCACTCCATAAACTTATGAAAATGTAAGGCAGGAATGTCATAACCGACTTTTTATGTGCCAAGAAGTGAATGGTGAACATTTCCAACACTTAATTTCATTTGTTTTTGCTTTAATTCTTAGTTTTTTTTAATAGACTTCTTTACTTCAAACGTTTGTCATTTTGTTATGGCTAAATATTTTTCTTTGAAACTCTAGGATCGGACTCAGAACTAAAAGACCTTTCAAATGAGGTGTCACTCGACCCCCCCTTCTATTTAAAAAAAAATTTCAAAATGGCGCCCAGCCGCCATTTTGCATGATACATTATTTAATTATGAGCTAAAAAATAGTATTTAATTTCCCATTAAAGCACACCAAATTTTGTAGTAAAATATTAAGTCGTTCAAAAGTTAGATAGGGGGGGGGTTACTTTATGGACACAGTGTATACTATTTGATGCTCCTTTTTGTTATTGTTACAGTCATTGACAATGCAGTAGGAACCGTGACTCATGGTTAGCAATAAAAATTGCTGTTTAAAAACACTCAAAAACGGAAATCGAATTAACAATTCACACAACTTCAACAAACACTACAACAATATGCTTTATGCTAATAACGAAATCAAATAATAAACCCGCGTGCGCCAACCAAACAGTAAACACACATATTTGACGCATTAGCACATTTTTAGAATATTAGATTTCTACTTTCTGTTGTTACCGATCTCTTTGCACGATTACATCTGAAGCAATAGATGGCGCTACTTTAGATCTAGTTGCTGCGTTTCCCATCTTAACCCTGCCTAATCCAGTGTTGCCAATGTGCGGGTAATTACCCGAAATGTGGGTATTTTTGATGCATGTGGGGAATTTTGCGGGTAATCAACTTTTGAGGGTAAAATGCGGGGATTTTGACATTTTGGAATTATTATTAGTTATTAATTAAAAATTAAAATCCTGTACTTAAAACACGTCAATCTTTTTTTTTGTGACGCTTTGTGGTTTCGGCAATAGTCGTTTTACTGTAGCAGACTACGACTACCGTCGAAAGTCGAAGGACAAAGTTGCTGTGTACGTGTAAAATTGACTAACAGAGCAGACAGTCTAATAGTGTTCTGTATTATCGGTAACCCTTCACCCATTATTTCTGACGTAGAGGTTAGAATTTTTGAAGCTGAACTTTTGCTTTGTATTTATTATTATTATTTTACATATTGCCCATAATGGATCGATTTTTATATGCAATTTCATGTTTTCTATTTTTATGTTTGTAGTTCCTTGCTCGGAAGAGAGGCTTATAAATTAATTTTGTTTTGTATTTTCATATTTATTTTGTGTTTCCTACTTTCTTTAAATTTAATTAAAAATAGTGTTATTTTTGAATTTGGCGCCCTAATAATTTATTAGAACTAATCCCCCCTCCCGTTGTACCTTTTCTAGATCCACCCCTGGTATTAGGAACATGCGGGTAAAAGCGGGTAATTTGTTTTCATACTGTGGGTAATTTAAGCTTATGCTGTTGGCAACACTGGCCTAATCTTTGGTTAGTACCTAACGAAAATTTTAAATTAAAATCTAGTAACGTTGTTATTGTTCCGTTTACAAAAAATTTTGTTTATATTTATGTCAATCATCATAATACCATTTCAACATTAAAAAATGTGTTTGGAGAACCAATTTATAATATAATTAATGTACCTGATGAGATTTTCACCAGCTTCTTACCTACTCACGTTTTTGTAAGTAGTGTTAATCAATGTAATGTTATTCAAAGTTTCTATTTTTGCCTAATGTCATTGTAGACCCCTGATGAAGAATTAAATAAATTCGAAAGCTTGGGATTATAATAAAGAGTTTTTTCTTTGCATCAGCCCTAAAGACCGCAAAACCCGTTACAAAATTTTCATTTTGTGTTATAACAATACGGTCGATATTCCCCGAAATTTTTTAATTTTATATTGAATATAAGTAAGCTTATAATTGTATAATTTGGCGTCTTTGTATGCGCAGTTCTCAGTTCAATTAAGTACCTACACGCTATGTAACCTACTTATATAGGTATAATGTAATTACAAAAATTTTCATAAACTTAAAAAGGGCAGGGTATCCAAGCAAGTACATCAACTAGAGTTCAAATGAAAGTATCAGTAACTTGCGATAAAGCAAGGGAGAAGGGAGCAGCGTCAATGGATGAAATGAACGGAAAAGACTTGGGCACAGTTACAATAAAAAGGAAATATAAAGCACAACCGCTTGCAGGAGTTTTTTCTACTGTCAGGTTGGGAGACGATACTGTTATTGTTAACTTTTGTTAGCTTTTTAACCGGATTATATGTGTTGGAAAAAAACCACATAAGCTGAAGGAGTGTTTTACGAGTAGTATATAAAATGTTACTTTTGGACCAGGACATTTGGCATACGGAAAAAATCCATAAAAACCGGTCAAAAAAGAGCCCAAAATCTTTCAAAAATCACTAATTTTTAGACACCCCAAAAGTACTCAAAGACCACCAAAAATTGGGCACACGAAAAAATGATTGAAAATCAAGCAAAATTAGCTCAAAAGCACCCTAAAACCCTGTAAAATCCCTTGTTTTTAGACACCCCAAAATGGCTTTTTTACTTCTGGACCAGGGCATTTGGCACATGCAAAAATCGCTTAAAAACGACCAAAAAAGGGCCAAAAGTCCTTTAAAATGCCGTAATTTTTAGACTCCCCAAAAGTGCCTTAGGATCTATAGACCATCAAATATTGGGCCCATGAAAAAAATGGTTGAAAACCACCAAAAAAGACCTTAAAAAAACCTTACAAAATCCCTTGTTTTTGACACCCCAAAATGGCTTTTCATTTCTAGACCAGAGTAATTGGGACATGCAAACAATCATTGAGAAACCACAAAAAAAGCCTCAAAACCTTTTAAATCCCCAATTTTTAGACACCCCAAAAGCACCTCAAGTCCACTAAAAATTGGGTACATGAAAAAATGATTAAAAATCCACCAAAAAACGACTCAAAAACCTAAAAAATTCTCCATTTCTTTAATATTCTAAAATCTCTTTTCATTATTGGACCAAAGTAATTGGGTACAACGACGAAATCGATTAAAGAAAATAAAAAAGTGCTAAAATTCTATAAAGGTCATTTATTTTTCAAGTCCTCTTTAAAAAGGCTTTTAAATTTCCAAACCAATATTTACTGAGTTAATAAAAAAAAGTGCAAAACATTCCTTATCACTTGGCTTCAATTCTCATATTCTCACAGCATCTACCCCTTAACGACAGCTTCTAGGACTTTATTCCTAGGTGTCTCGGGTAGCTCACCATCACGATCAGCCGTTTCTGAATTAACAGAAGCGATCATTAATTTGGTATTGCTGTGAGTCTTGAATAGGAGAGGGAGCCTGAGAATGTTTTGAAAATCCTTGGCTAGCTCTTAGTCAACCCTATATTTCTCCCTTAGATCATTCAACCCCTATGGCCACTCGGGGATGAAAACCAGTCAGAGATCAAGAGTACCTAACTGTATTCTCAATTATATAGAAAAAAAATTTCTTCGGCTAGAATCGAACCAATAACCTTCAGATTACTAGGTCAAGCTCTTGAGTATCTGAGCCAATTAGGCCATGGCTGATTAATTTGCTTATCGGTTATAATAATACAAAAATTTAAGATTTTGAACTAAAAATTTTGTAATTTTCACAGTTGGAAAGTAAAATATTGGAATTTTTGTAATTGGAAAGTAAAATATTGGAATAGCTAGAAAACGTAAGGTAAGTGATAGGCACCGAGTACGGGGGGCTCGGGGGCTAAAGCCCCCCTTGAGACAATTCAAGGAGGGATGAGCCCTGAGAAAAATCAAAAAAAACTTTTCCATCAGAATGTAATGGTACCGGTTTTCGTTTCAAGCTAAGCGTAAGCTAGTAAATAAAAACTAAATTAAACAAAAAATAGAGAAATAGGAAAGACTAAAAAGATTTTTGTGTAATAAATGTATGTTATTTATGAGTGCGCTAGCGCGATTATGCGCTCGTATGGATGCGCTGGTTGTGTGAGTTTCTAACGACGGAAGCTGACGAATAAAAAAAATTCAAAATGTTGAAACCCACTGACTGATGACTATAAAAAAATTACGTTAATGCCCATAAATGAATAAACAGATTATTGTAAAATGTTATTTAGTATGCAGTGCTCGCTGTAAGAAAAATCTACTGTATGTAAAATATAAATAATTTTAACTTCAGCGTTCATGTTGGTGCGCGCAGTGATGAATCTGATAGCGCTGTGACGTCAATCTTTTTATTAGAGATGTAGCTGAATTTTTTGTATTATGTAGATGGTGAAATGCTACTGTTTATGCTCTCTGGAATGTTTTTAATGGAATGGCCGTGCCTAAAGCGTAGCAGAAGGCGCGAGCTATTAGCGCACCGCAATACGGTTCACAATATTTTAAATTTTCACTGCCGCGCCGCAACAAAATTCTTTTGTTTATATGACCTATAGGCGTCACCTTACCCATTAAAATTTTCCGGGGTTTGATCCTGATCTGCACATTTACCTAGTATTTTTAGATATTACTCCACAATATAAATTAAACTTTTGCATGTACTATGTTTACAATGTTTTTTTTGTAGTTTAACTGATTTAAAAGAAATTTTTCTGGGTACCTTTTTTTATAAATATTTGATGATTTTTGCAACATGTAGCATTCCATAATAATGTTTATTATTAGGGATAGGATTTCTGTGCATTAAATGTTTTTTTTGCTGGTAGATAGTAGACAAACGAAAAGTGAACATGTGAACCACATTGTGTGACTTTGAAAGTGCGTATAAATGCATGATACACTGACTTAGGTATAACCGCAGCGCGACCAAAATGCGTCCGTCTCGCGCATGACGTCATCCGGTATATTAGTATATGGGTCTATCAAAAAGTAAAGCTACATCCTCTTTGGGGCCTATGGCACATGCTACCGTTTTTAACGCAACGCAATTCATTTTATGTTAAATAGTACGAGTGTTTTATGAATTTTAAAATTTATTATATTTTATGATTATGATAAAATTTTATTTTGCTTTAAATTTTTTTTTCTCCAGTGCCTTCTAAATTTACATATACATATAGTTTATTCTTCTGTAAGTCCTTGTCCTAACAATGCATTTTAAAACTACATTATAAAAACTGTCACCGTGAAATATCTGGAAAATAGTTTCTCCATGCTGTATAACTTTACAAAATTTTTCTGATGGTCACAACAATCCTTCTCTGCTTACGTGTACTATTCAATCATAGTTATCTGTTATGGGCTTGCTGTTATGAAGAAAAGTGTGTGCGACATAACCAGCAATCAGCGATGTGGGTTTTCCAGAAAATTTTAATATGTAAAATTTTCTGGACAATTTTCTATGGTATTAAAAACAATATCGCTCTCATAAAAATATACCGGGTCTTCAAATAGGACAAAAGCATTGAATTTTACCTATTTCAAATTACTCGTCCCCAGTTCGACCAACAAGATTGGATGTGATACCAATCAAGAGAGTATAATATTTTACGCCATTTAAAATGGCAAATGTATTAAGTGGTAACTACTTTTTAATAAAAATTATTTAATAGTATACTATATACCAAGGAACTGAAGTGCTTCATTTAATTCCGAGTGTAAAAGTTTATTATAATAATCACACGAGGGATTGAATGAAGCACCTCAGTCCTGTGGTATACTCCCTATGTTTTGCACTTCCAAATAATTTGAAATCAAAATAGTCGAAATTTTAAAATATGCTGTCAACGTGTCAATCCAGCTTTTTAAAACGTCAAAATTTAAATCGTGGTTTCTGATGGCGACGAAACATACTCGGTAACTTAGCAATTTATATAGTACATCTACAGATTTCTAATAGTTTTAAAACTATTAGAAATCTGTGAGTACATCTTAGCAATTTACTTATATTTAATCCCTTGGGGAACTTTTGAAAATATTAAATCCCTCCAGCGTTAAAAGTGACACTTTAGTCCCCGAAAAAAGAAATCAAATTAGTACTTTTACTCCTGGAAGTACAAAAATAATATTATTACTTTTTGTTCTTCAAAAATATGACTATCCATGATAATGATATTTTAAATTTGACTCAACTGAGAAAATTTTCCAACCCACATCACTGCCGGCAACATATTTTAAGAATAACATTTGCATGTAAACCTGCGTCTTTGTATTTCTTTCTATAGATAAAAGTAGGAACTGTATAAGGGCAATGCTATAATTTTTTTTTAAATTCCTTTTCATTCTATAGGTTTTGGAATTCAATTGATGTAGCACACGATGCACCTAGTACTGACCATTTCCACAGAAGGTGCTCTAGTCGAAAATCAAGTGTTAGTGTTAGTCATAAATCATAATATTAATTATAATAAAGAAATGACAATGAAAAATATAATAGTTTTTCTAATTTATTTATGTACCTGTTTTTGTCCACTTCTCTCCCTCCGTTTTTATTGTTTAGTTAAACTTTCAGCAACTTCTAGCTAGAAATTGCACCTTATTTTAAAATTTTTTTCTGTGGTACACCAAAAAGTACGCATTTTATTTAAATTTTTTCTATAGTCTTTATCACTGAAGTGATCAGAACAAATTCTTACAGTAATTATTAAATAGAATAAAAATATAAGTAGTTAATTACTAACTTATATCGCTTCTTAAATTCATCACTTCTGTGCAAGCGCAACATCTTTGTGAAAAACGAAAAAACTATGGTGTTTTGCATTTCTCGTTGTGTTTTTAGGTTTTGCAGTTATACAGGATGTATCAAATTGCGTGTTAACTATGGGGATCTCGCTTATTTGAAGAGATACGACGATGGTTAAATTAGAGAAAAGTTGTGGTATGTTATGCCCACTAATAATCTAAAAAGACATTAGACCTATCTTGCTTAGTTTCTGAAAGAACTGGAAAAAACTGAAATGTTGGATTTTTTGTTTTCGGCTATAACTCATTTGTCATTTATATTCCATATTTCTAGTTAACACTTTTTCATGCTGAATCTAAATTTTTGATTAGATTTGGTATAACTGTTACCATTGCTCATTTTCGACTGTCAACTTTCTTTTTTCTTATGGTCGGCATTTTAAATTTTTCCATATTTGAATAGAGTTTTTAATTCTGATTTCAACGATGTGTCACACTTTGCATTTTGTTTAAGTTTTGAGCATTTTATTACAGAAAATAAAAATTTCATCAGAGTGCCATGGAAAGACCACGTCATTTAATTTATTTTGAAACCATTCTAGTGAGCCATGAACTGATGGAAGTAAAACAAAACACTACTTGTATTTACTTTGGCCTTTAGATACATTAGCTAAGCGAAAATTCCAGGAAACTTTGTTTTGAGGTAAGCAGCAGGTTGTTATTTTTTACAAAAACCAATAAATGACACAGTTACCAACACACAGATTTGAGAGTTTATTTTAGACGAGCTTCTGAGCATGTTTTACAAAGGTGTCAAATGTTTTGAACATTTATTTAATAATTGTTTGTATTAGTGTTATCTGTTGTATTTATTTAACCTGCTATTTAAATTTGTTGCAAACATAACAACTGCAAGTGGAATTTTTAGTAAATTGTGTATGTTAGAAAATTTGTCATTCTTTGTTTTTATATTAATAACATAACCTGCTGCCTACGCTCAAAACAAAGTTTGCTGAAATTTTCGCGTACCTAATGTATCTACAGGTAAAAGTAAATGAAAGTAGTGTTTTGTTTTTTTTACCTCAATTCATGGCCTACTACAATTTTTTTTATAAATTAAATGACGGTCTTTCCATGGCACTCTTATGAAATTTTTATTTTCTGTAATAAAATGTTCAAAACTTAATCAAAATGAAAAGTGTGACACATCGTTGAAATCAGAATTAAAAACTCTATTTAAATATGACAAAATTTTAAATGCCGACCATAAGAAAAAAAAAAGTTGACAGTCGAAAATAAGTAATGATAAGTCCTACCAAATCTGATAAAAAATTTAGATTCAGCATAAAAAAGTGTCCTAATAATATGAAATGTAAATGAAAATGAGTTATAACCGAAAACAAAAAATCCAAAATTTCAGTTTTTTGCGGTTCTTTCAGAAACTAAGCAAGATAGGTCTAATATCTTTTTAGATTATAAGTGGGCATACAATTCCACGACTTTTCTCTAATTTAACCATCGTTGTATCTCTTCAAATAAGCGAGATCCCCATAGATAACAAGCAATTTGATACATCCTGTATATACAGTACATGGAGGCATGCCTATAACTGTATAAAAGATAAAAAACTACTGTATTCCACAAGTTGTATAAATATTATGAAACAGCCCTCTAATATTTATCTATTACATATGCTGCAGCTACAGAACAAGTACCGAAGTGAAATGCATGTACTGACCTATGCCAATTCTACCATGTCATGTGACTACACCTGCGTGCCGTTATACTTGTGTCATGATATAGCATATTTTAAAAGTTTTTAGAAATGCATGAATATTTTGGAAAATTCTGATTTTAATGTGTAATTTACATTTTATTCGTATTTTAGATGCAGTCCATTAAAATATTTCAGTATTTTCAAAGCATTTTCGACATTCCACAGGTGAAAATTATTTCTGCTACCTGTACCTATTTACTTCTTACTTATATTCAAAAATTTTAGACTTTGATCAAAAATTCAACTAAGTACCTACTTCCACCGCTAATTATGCTAATGAGTGAAAGATTTTGGTGTTGGATATTCCTAAAAGGCCAGTAACACTTCTTAGAGAATACAACCTACTTGCAAACTCTACAACTGCAAGTTGGAACTTGGAAATTTTGAGCTGTAAACATGAGCAAGGAAAAACAATCCAATTCTGTTACCCTCGATTCAATGTTTTTACTCCTCATGATAAGGTGTTGTATTGCACAGCGTGTGCAGATAAAGTGAGCGCCCTAACAACCTAACATTTAAAAATGTATATAATTGTACAGTAATTCATTAATTTATAGCTGTGTGCGTTATATTGAAATAAAATTGAGCAAAATGCGATTTTCTCTGAAACAATAAATAAAAAATACCCTTAAATACATATTTAGCAATTTTTAAAATGTATATTTCTGCATTTTACAGTGCACATTTTGCATTTTTAAGTGCATTCCTATTTACTATTAGTTTACGTTTTTCTAGTGGAAGGTATTTTTCAACTCGCAGTTTGGCAAATTGAAAACTTTCAAAGAGTTGCTTAATATAACAAATATATTGTAGTTTTTTTTTTAAATTCTATGTATTTTTACATCTATGACACTTTAAAGAACAACCGGTTAAGCGGTTACCATAATCGTAACTGAAATTTGAAGCAGCATCAAACCATAAACAAAAACATAGCCAAATTTAATAGTTTGAACCGTAGTCGAAACGTTATTTTATTTTGGTGCACGTCCCTGCTTGGAAATAATAAGTTTGGACAGGTCAAGCGTGAACTTCTGCATTAGAAAAATTGTTTGTGCAGTTAAAAGCTGCAAGTCTCGTGTAGCAATCATTTATTAATTACTTTTAATATAAAACTATTTCATTTCAACTTTGGGAAATTAATTTCAAAATACTAATACCTAAAGATAATATATTTATTTGTAAAAATCACATAACATAAATAAGAAAAATAAGTGCCGGGCTATTTTTACAAACGATAACAAAACATATTGAAATTATGTTGACAATAGCAAAACTATTCTATTTCATTAACTCTGCCCCATTTTAACCTAGACTTTGTCATTTCATGTTTCAACCATGAAGGTTTATATCCTTCCAAATAAACTGCATTAGGATATGGTAATGGTGGCGGAGTAGGTTTGAAAGGGTGCACTTCCTTCAACTTGCGAACTAAAAACTCTTTGTTAATTTGCTTCGGATCTCGGTACTTATCCATGTATATATTAAAAGGTTTTCGTTTTGGAAACCATTCTTGTGGCCTAATGTATGGTTTAGGAAAATCATATTCAAATACTGGTTCTTTCATATCTAAAATTTTTATTATGGAATACAGAGAACACTTTTTTATTAATTTAAACTTACTTAAGGTTTTTTGGTAAAAATCAGTTAGTGATCGATCCCAAGTTGATTGAAAGAAGGCTAGGCCTGCAGGTGTTAAATTATCTTGTAGTGGTTTGTAGAAATTGAATGTTTTAAAGGTTCTTTCAGATAATGTAAGGCTAAAAATGCAACAATATTAATTACTATCAAATGTTTAACAAACAATACATTAAAATATATGATTCGGTATAAATACGGCCTGTTTTTAAAATGTGTAACGTATTATTGGAAAGACGCAAAAAGGTGTGCAACACCTAAAGAACACCTGCAATCTAGACCTGCTTGAATTAGAACTTATTTACACACAAAAAACCAAATTTGTAATGTGCCCATTCTGTGACAGATATGTAGACACTTTATAAGAATAAGTTATTTAGAATAAAAAAATATATTTAATATAAAACAGAAAACAAATAGCTGAATCAATAGTCTGTTGTGAGGCAGAAGTGTAATTATCAAAAGTTGTGGGGTAACTGTGTGCTGGGAGCAAGGCATCGTTAGTAATTGTTCAACGCCCAAAAAGTACTATCTATGTGATCACAATACTTAGCGTGTCACCACAACAGATGGCTCAGCCAACCCATAGTCACCCAGTCCACGTTGCCTGACTGAAAGAAAAACCAGTTTTTTATAAGAAAATTTTCTTTTCAGGATTAAAGAAAACCCAGACAAAAGAAAAATTGAGGTGGGAAAGGGCAAATTATTCGCCCCCTTCCTAATTATTATTGCACCTAAAACTTAAGTTAAGAATCCTATACCACTATCACTCAAGACAATTCAGTTTAAACAGAAATGATAAATCGCCCCCATTTATAAGAGTTGGATTTTTTAATTTCAAAAACTCATAGAAGGCGTCGCAGAGAAATTAGTGGATTGGCACGCCAACCAAATTGTAGCTCATCCCCAGATCTAGTACGCTCAAATACAAAAGTAAGGGTTGGCCATGGAAAATAAAATTATTGTCTTTGCATGCTTTAGCTACAAATGATCAATGACAAACTTAACCTAAAAATTTTAAGTGACATGTTTTGTTTGTTTTAAGTCTAAAGCATGCAAAGACAGTGATTTTGTTTTCCATGGCCAACCCTCATGTATTTTTTTATTTGAACCTATGGTATTTGCTTATGAAATTTAAAAAAATTCGTTTGTCCGGTTTTTGGGCAATATTTAATTGGTAACATTGTGCCCCCCTAGATGTATTATAATAACTAAAGTTTATACCGTTCTCGGAAACTAGCTTTTGAGTAATAGCGCGTTGATCAGTCTATAGCGGCCGCCATTTTAATGCTAGAAAGTTTGGTAAAAATAGGCGAAAATAGGTACTTTCCCATACTTTTTACCCTTTAAGCATTCTCGCCAATAAATGATTGAACAACATTCAAAAAAGAATTTAAAAAACGTCCCACCGAGGATTTTAACTTGCGATAGCCTATGCAATAGGATGCCGTACCAGCGCTTGCCAACACTGTGCTACTGCTGCAACAGCTGACAGCAAATGCTAAAATATGGAACGTAAATACACAAAGCAGCGATAACTTCGATCAACGGAGGCAAGTTTTATTAGATATTGGGGCTGCGAACCAAAAATTGTTACAAAGAGTTAAAAAGTTATCAAAAATATGGAAAAAATGAAAAATATGTTTTTAATTAGAGCTAATTGATAGACATAGTTAAAACCACGTTGTTCAAAAGTATCTTTTCAGGTATCTAATCAATCTTCAATTTTTCAAAAATTCCTGGAGGGCGTCAGAGTAAAATTTAGGCGATTAGTAAAAATTAAATTTGTAGTACACTGCAAACTCCATTGACTTACACAGTTTTTAAAAAATGGTGCAAGTTTTTCAGGAATAATTTTTTGTATATTAAAAATTTTGAAAACCAGCCATTTTTATAATTTTTTTGAAGATACAGCATTCGGAAATAAATATTTAATTTTCTTTTAGATACACTACAAAGCTGTCTTCAAAACTGCAAAAGACTTGTTACAAAAAAAATCGATACTAAAAAAACATGCCTAATTTTTGTTTCCAGTTCCAGTTAAAAACCTTACAAAGAACTACCTGTAACCAAAATAATTTCACATACCAAATTTTATAAAAATATGTTGAAAGGTTCCTGAGATGTATGAGTACGAATGCACTCACCTACCCAGACAGATATTTTCTTGGCTCTTTGTACCCCAATACAAATTTTTCGTTAAAATCTGAGATTCGAAAATTTGCATGCTTTCCATACTTCTAGTAGAATTATGCGAGTGTAAAAAAGCATTGCAGTTGCCCTAAGGTAGGGCATGCAATCCCGGACCAAATTTTCAACCCTGGAGTTTCGGGATCAAGACTGGTTAATACCGGGATCCCGAGATTGATCCCGGGATTCTAAAACCACACGATCCGACATCGTATGCGACCTCGCATAAGAAAAAAATATATGGGCGTTCGCATGCGAATGCGGACCGCCTGTTTCGACAGTCGAAGGCTTCATAAAACAAAAATTTATCGAATTCATTATAAAATTTTAATAAGTTTCATTTGCAAAATGTATACATAATAATTCATAGTATAAAAGTAAAAAACTAAGTCTAGGTATTAAATGTTTTCAATAATTTTTAAACCAATTCCTTAATAAAATGAGTTTGTCAAAGGTTTTGTCCCCAAGCTTTGATCTAATTTTTGTGCAAAGAATACCCGCAGCTGAAAAAACTATCAGCTTCGAAGCTTGTCGGAGGTATCGACAATAAATAATCGTACGCAAGTTGCAAGTTTAGCCCGCGGGTTCCACCATTTTCAAATAAAAGCATTTCTTGTTTCAAAGTTGTCAACAAAAGAATATTTTGTGTCTGTGAACAGATTTCATGGTTGTATTTAAGGCTTCCCTTAATCTTTCCGCGAGTGTTGAGCTGGCTTCTGTAGGTTCTGTTGCAGTTTCTGTTAAAAGTCTCAAAATCGGTATATTATTGTCCTCATCAACTTCTGGCTCTTGATTGTCTGAACTTCTTAACCTGTTTATCAGTTTCTTTAACTTGAGCCTGATAATTTTTTTCTTTGGAATCCCAAAAAGTTCGTCTTGAAATTCTTTGTCATTGTCATTAGGGTTATGGAGATATCGCAGAATTCTCGAAAAAAAGTGCGACGTTTTATATTATATTATTATAAATTGAAGGTCTGATAAAAGCGCCATTTTCAGATCAATCAGTGCTTTTTTGATGCTATTTTCCAAAAGCACAAAACGTTGCAACATTAGGCGCGTATGGCGCCAGGAAAGTACAGTGGAACTCGAACAGAAATCAAGTTAAGACCAATACCGAAAATCCCAGGATTGACTGTAGGGTAATCCCAGGATTTTCAAGACCAGAAAATTGGTTGGGATCCCGGGATTGCATGCCGTACCCTAAGGTCTTCTATTAGATTCTGCTTGTAAGCATACAAAATTTAACTTATGAACAAAATGCTGCCAAAAAACATGTATCATTACCACTTCTGGTTCTGCCATCTGTTCGGAATATATGAAGTGTCACACCCACAAACACACATTTTTTTAAATCACTTTTTGAACTGCTGGAGGTCCAAAACATGTTATGTCCATTAAAATTTTTGAATTAAAAATTTTCATAAAATCAATACTCCTTTACACTGAAAGTATGGGAAAAGAACAATGCAATAAAATTTATGATGTTTGATTGAGTTTGAAACTAGTGCTCCCTGAGGCCCAAATCTGAACAAAATGGCAAAAAACAGAAATTTTCTAAAAGTGAGAAAAATGGAACTTCGGCAGCCTAAGGCCAATTACTAATCAACATTCTAAAGTTTTAGCAGATCAGTTCTGAATATAGATTGCAGACGCATAAAGTCAGTGAATAATTAGAGATTGCAGATGATCCTTGATTAGTCCATATTAGAATTGTGTTGGATAATTTTCATAAAATATAGTAGTTATAAGCTTTCTTACCAAGATCCTTCTTTTTTGTATGAAGAATAATCTATTTTTCCTTCTTGCTTGTATAATACAAAAATGTGCCTATGATAGCCGGTACCTTTTGGTGGAAACGGTTGTAAATATTCGATAACTGTTTCCCCTTTTAACACATTATTTCCAGGTATATTACCACTATGAAAAAATAACTTATAAATTATCAAATATCATACAAGACTGCATGATGCTTAAATTACTTACACAAACCAGTGGACGTATTCAGACTCCTGATTGGTAAAGTGTCCATCTGGATTAGTTAAAATTAAAGTCCATAACGATTTATCATCACTTTCAAAAGTTACTTCTGGTTTTTTTGTAGCTTGAGGTGGTCTTACAATATTTCCATAATAGACTGGTAGTTTTGAATTGACAAGATCATAAACTATTGTTAAGGGTACTCGTGGAACAAAATATGCATCACCAAATAGATGTTCCAAGACGCCGTAATGGTCAGCTGTTTCCTTAATTTGATATTGTCCGGCATTTTTCAACCATTCGTGCCTTGTTTCATCGAGATTAATTAAAACTAAAAGATGACAAAAATAATTGATACAATGTTGGCGGTGAGGTATTAAGACCTACGTTTTTTACTTCGGGATAGTTTTTCTAGTTCTAAATTTTTACGGTTTGTTTTCACAACTTCTAATCTTTTTCTGAGTTGTTCACTTCTAGAATAGGAAGCATGAGGAAATCCAATATCTACCCGATAGTGCAGTTCTGGGTCTTTAAAATTGGCTTCTATAAAATATAACCTTAAAAATACTGATTGTAATGCTGGTATCATAATTGAAAGCACCTGCAAGTCGTTGTTCTAAAGACCGTGCAACTCCCGGTGCCTTTCCTCTTATATGATGACCATTACGAACCGAAATATAAATGTGTGGGCTTAATTTTGAATTTAAATTGTTATTAACACAAAGTTTCCAAAATGTTGCCGCCATGTCTTGTCTTCAGTTTAGTGATTTTTTCAGTGAAACTTGATACATTTGTGAAGCACTGACCCTGAGCCACAACATAAGCGCTTATACAGCCAATCATGTGGCAATATTATAGTTAGCCTCCTACAGGATCTCAAAATGCAGGTGTGTATTTAAAGCATTATTTACCTAATTTGGCAGCAGCGTTCTACCTCGTTCTATAAAAATGAGCGAAGTACTTCACCTGAACTTTTCTATACTTTCAAAATTGTTACTTACGCATATTATACCATGTGTTCAAAAAGTAATTACATAAGGGTTGGCCATGGAAAATAAAATTTCTGTCTTTCCATGCTTAGAATTTAAACAAACAAAACATGATGTTACTTAAAATTTTAGGTTAAGCTTGTAATTTGTTATTTGTAGTGACACTGACATGACAGAGTGATGACAGTTAAATTCTAAAGCATGCAAAGACAAATTTTATTTTCCATGGCCAACCCTTATGTAATTACTTTTTGAACACACGGTGTTTACCTATCACCGCTTTACACGTCAACTGGGACTATAAGGTCGCACTACTCTTACCACTGTAGCGGGAGCGTAAACGCAATAAACCGAGGACACATACATGTTTTTTACCACTACTGTGGGGCTACGACGTAGTGTGTAAATACTTTTGAACATAGGAAAAGTAATGTTTGGTAAGTATTAGAAAGTTCAAGCGAAGTGTTTCGCTCATTTTTTTATTTAAATTTAGTAATTTTTACAAAATTACTTTTTTTTCGAAGAATTTAATATGTGATCACATAATGGTGTTATATAATATTAAAAAAAAAATTTCTTTATTGAATGTTAAAAGATATACGGTTCTATTTGAAAAAGAACGAAACAATTAAAAAACAATTAATATTCCAAAGTGGTTTAATGTAGAAATGGCACTACATTTTATACATATCATTGACAATTTTAGTTAGCCGTTATACGCTTGAAATTAGGTGTAATTACCTTTAAAGCCGCGTCTGTTTAAATAAAGAAGTTATAAGGCTGGGACACCCTGTATATTGTTGTAGCTCAGGGTTATTTAAATTGCGGCATTTTTTTAATGTTTAGTTACATTTCTATTTTACAAGTTAGCACCACGTTGTCAATAGTTGAGGGACAATTTGGAAATAAAACTAAAAGTTACCAAAGCCTGCGCCGCCATTCCTTTCTAACAAAGTTGTAAGAGCACGTGGTGCACTCTGCTAACTTTCAATTATTACAATGGATAAACCTGTAGTTCTTGCCCGTGTTATCAAAGTTTTGGGCCGTACTGGTTCCCAGGGACAATGTACTCAAGTAAAAGTAGAATTCATCGGTGAGCAAAATAGACAAATTATCCGCAATGTAAAGGGGCCTGTGCGAGAAGGGGACATCCTCACACTGCTTGAATCCGAACGTGAAGCAAGAAGATTAAGATAATTGTGAGTATTTAAACCTATCCTGTAGTATGCATTTTTGTAAAAAATATTTTTTTCAGTGCCAAATTCCATGGGGACACTATTTCAAACTCTAATTTAAGTCTCTGTTTTGTGAATATTTTGTAAGGAAAATATAATGTTCTTAACAGCAATAAAGCCGTGCTGACATTCTGGTTTGTTCTTTTAGTTTAATGAATATTTTGTTACGTCTTAATCATGCTAATAGTAGTAGGGTGACCATAAGTCTTCCTTTCTGGAAACAAGTCGAAGTGCTTTTTTTGGATACGCACAGGTAAAATTTCGAGGAAACGTGCTCAAAACTTCTATTTGGTTTTTTAAGCAAATTATCATGAACTGGTGAAACCATAATTCTAAATAAATTAAGAGGGATGAATACCCTTTTGGAGCTTGATTTTTTTAGTAGGTAATAATTATAAATAAAAAATTGCATACAATATGGACAAATATCTAACTTTGCTTACTTGCGAAAATCGAAAAAAGGTCTGTCAACTGGCAGCGGACCTTGCCTGCATTTATTGAAATTTTTAATATATTTCGAAAATTTTTGTTTGGCTGTGCCCAAAGTGAAATTAAAATATCCTGAAAATATTTCTATTGTAATTTTTGTCTTGGCCCCATCCAAATCGGTTTAAGCAAGTTACATACTGTTACTGGTTGTAAGTTTTTGTTTCTTTTCACTTAGACTTACCGTTGCTTTTGTTGATTTGAGAAAACTGAACAGTTCCAACGCTTCTCAAGGACTACTAGATTCAAGATGGCTTGAAATAATGATTGAATAATGCTAGAATAGTATATTATGCAACGAATCTACATAATGATAGCTATTAATATAGGAGTGAGGCTACGATACGAGCCGTAGCAAGAGTCATAATTAATAAATAAAAAAAAACGAGTGTATTAATAGCCATTATATAAAAGTTGCATACACTATTTTTTCTAGGACTAGTTAATTAAAAAAAATATTCATTAAAAGAGTTTTTTGGCAAAAAACTCAAACTGTTTTGCGATGTTAACTGTCAACAACTCTTGTAACCATGGTTACCAAAAACAATGCTTTGCTGCTATTGGTCAGTTTGAGTCATTTCGAAATGAAAAACTGTATCGAAATGTGTATCATCTTAGTATAGGCAGCGCACACTTAATAAGTAAATTCAAACATGGGAGTAGAAAAAATAACTTTTAAATGTCAAGGCTAGGAATTCCAAAACAGACATACGTTATGGGTATTATCAAAACCCTTGAAAAAGTCTTTATTTAAAAACTAGTGTGTGCCACTATCTTTCCATTAAAAAAAAATTGAGTTATTTTGAGTAAGCAAGTTTAATTTACACTGATATTAGATTTCTAGAAGACTTTAAAAAATGTAATGGTTTTTCAAATTTTATACTACATATGTTAATTGTAAATGTAATTCTTATTTCGGCAAGAAAGCAATATTTTTGGCAAATATAGCTTGGCTTAATTTAGAAATTAAAAGTCGGTATGCTAAACTTAATAAATTAGAACTAGACGCCTATACTTTACATTGGTCACTAACACGTTAACTTAGGGATTTAGAATATGTATGTAAATTGGATTGACTATTTGAATAAAACTAAAGCGATTATTAGGTACAAAGTCACCATTAGAATATAGGAAGGATGTTTTATTCCATAAATTATCATAATAAAAGTGCTTGGGGCCAGAAACAGCAGTTCAAAAAGTCAGTCGCAATGTTTTAGTTAAAAATGAATATTTGCAATCCTTTAATAAAGAAGATATGGACCTATTAAGCAAGGGTTTATTAGTAGAAAAAGAAGTTGATAGAGCGGGATTAAATTTGTTATTTTAAAAGCCGTATGAGAACACAATGTTAGTATGTAAGAAAATTTTGTACGATTAAAATGTTAAATGAAAAATATTTTCAGAATTTTCAAAAACTGGCAACAGGGTTTTTTAATTTTGTGGTTTTATACTGATAGTGATGACGTACAATCTGGTTAGTGTTCAACCAATTCATACTCCTTTACTGAATACACGAGGAACGATAATACATTTGTTTAAGCTGAATTGCTCATGAGTGATAGTAGAATACAATTCACAATTATATTTTAAATGCAGCAATATTAAGGGGGGTAAATGTTTCCTTTCCCACCCTAATATTTGACTGTGAATCTGCTGTATTGTCTTTGATTTTCTTTAATACCAAGCAATCTTTTTTCAAAAATATTAAAAATTTCGTTTCAACAAGCCAGTTTGTAAATATACCACAACATGCAGGTGACCTTTCGCTTAGGCGAGATATGCATTATCATTACAATAACATTAAAAATAAAAAAATTGTTCCACATCAGCAAAATCAATAATGAATTTGATGCAGCACATAAAAACAGAGGGATAATTTTCACTAATATAAGTTACGTTTCATTCATAGTAAGGTTAGGCGGGGCCCACCTACCTTTTCTTTGGCCCAGCAGTGACCCACCCTACCAAAAGATTAACTGTTTTGAGTTAGAGTAATGTAGAAATTTGATCCATTCTTAGTTTGTAGTTAGAATGGAATAGAATGTTTTAACACGTATTTTTATGGGCTGACTTTCCTTTTCAGAATATTTTTCTGCCATTCATCATATGGCATATCATTACTGTAGATTTGCTTACTAGTAACAACAAGAAAATACAAAGGTACATTTATTTGCAATTGTGCCAATTTACACAATTTACGTAATTTTTTTACAGGACTAACAAATATAGATCATGGTAGTTTTAAATAATAGATAATAATTATAAATACAACCGTGCAGAGTTAGCACTAACTTTTAAACATTAGTATTTACATAAAAATAATCTATTGTCACCAACTGTGTTAACACAGTGCTTGTGCAGAACTAAGGCAGTAACTCTATGCGACAAAGCAAAATGATACATACTATGAAACCAAGAGTTGCTTTAAAAATATGTCAAAATAATCTATTACGAAAAAATTCATATTGGATATAAAAAATGCGTTAAAACAAAAAATAAGTGGGAAGTCCACAGTTTGTATTATGCTGAATTATTTAAAAAAATGTCTTAATACACATTTTATTTTTTTTTAAATTAAAGAGCAACGCAATTGCAATATTAGACTAGAGTAATACATTGCTAAAATGAACAGCTGAAGGTTATTGTTTTTAGTTTGTACGTTTATACGAGCACATAAATGTATAGAAAATAAAAACACAAACCAACAACAATTCATTATTTATACTAAGAGTCGTATTTCTTTGGACTTTGTTACTGGATCTATTTGAAATTGTTTTGAACGATAATATTGTGCTACAAATTAGAAATGCATGCTGGTTTAATGTTTACCTAACTATTAATTAGAAGGCAATATTATAAAGCTAATTGATTTGTGGCTGTCTATTATGTGTCCTAAAGAAATACCATCCGAGAATATTTTTTAGTTGTAATTGGCTAAGTTTACACTTTTTTTTATTAATCACAAAAGGTAAAGTAATAGATCGAAGTATAAAAATCACATTCAAAAGAAAGAAAATTAAATTATTGCACAAGATAAAAGCAAATGCACTAGAAATAGTCAAATACAGTCTGTACAACTTAACAACATATAAACTATACACTAACGCCTAATAGGCCATTATATTATTTACATCTACACAATTTCAACTATTTGTGAAAATGTAAAAGTTCCAAGATATTTAAAAATTTGAGCCAAAAGTTGAACACTGTTAAATTGTCACAAAATTTATCGTCTAATTTTAAAACGTCACCTAACTTAAGCTAAAAAATAATAATATAATAATAAATCACGATTTCATGGCAGATATGCTTACAATATTTGAACATTACTTACTAAATTGATGCTATGCATTTTATAGTAGAAATGTTTACATATTGTAAGCCACATAAATAGGATCAAGTTGGTCAGCTAAAAAGCCATCTCTGAGGTGCATACGCTGTTTTTCTCCTCGTGAATTAATTGGCACAACACCTGGGTCGACAACTACAACTACACCCACTATAAGATGATGCTCTTCCAGTACCGTATTTGTTACCAGCGGCACCAGGTCCAATGCTTCACTTTCATTGCCATCCAATTCCACCACTACTACTAATAAATTGGTCCATGTAAACACAGCACTGAAAAAATTCAAATATTAGAGGTCACTTAGGTACAACAAACATTTGAAATATTGTAAAGCACTAAAATGTATCCATTAAAATCAGTTGATTAATTTAATAACTCTAAAAATACATAATAAATAAGAAAGAATGGCATTATTGAACTAGTCTTCAATTTATTTATTATATTAAATATTGACCAAACTTAGTTCTAAAACTAAACAAAGTGAACTTAAACTTATGGGTAGACGATATTGTAATTTTGAAGAAACATACAGAAATGAGTGTACAATACAAACACAAATTCAAATTTGAGATTTTAATAGATTAGTTTTCGACCTCCAGGAGGTCAAAACACCTGAGGGAAAATTAAATGCTTGTTTTTCGAACTTTCTGAATTGACAGATAGAATTTAGTTTTATAATAGCCCTACGGGAACACACTGTGCAAAAAAACGGTAAAAAGACAATTTTTTTCAAAATTTGAAAATTTAAAAAACGTGTGGCCCAAAACATGACCACAACGTTTTTGTTTTTATATTTTTAATACTCGTACCGTGCATACAGTGAGGGCAGTCCAGTTTAAAACATGTACTACCAAGCACTGCAAAAATGAAACTCATAGACTCCCTAATAGAAAGTAGGATCGACTACTGCGGTACTGTCTACCATGTCTGTTTAAACAATTCAGCAAAGCACCTCACTACAACAACATGCACACCCTAAAGCTAGACGCACGAAGAGAATTACATCTATTATTTTGTATGCACCTGTGCACTGAGTCTTAAGAACAGGCATGATCAGTTATCTTAGCGACATGATCAAATAAATAAGCGAGTAGCATAGTATCAACATATGTGACAAAGAACTTTTTGCCACACCAAAACTCAAGATCGAAAAATGTGGAGGTGCTTTTTCTTGCCTGGCATTACATCTTTATAATCAGCTACTCTAAGATATCAAGTTATGCCCTACACAATTACACAGTAGGTCAAAGGCAGATTACTATAAAGACAACTAGGCTAATCTAATATTAGGTGGCTGAGCAGTGTTGAACTGCGCCTTTTGTATGATTTAATTGTTGTTTGTCATTTATATACATGTTTTTGTATGTTATTCATTTAATATAATTTAATCAAAATCTTCGTAAAATAGAGACAATTTTATTATTATTATTATTAATCTAAATTTCAGAAAGCATATGAATACAATAACAAACAACAACTAATAAACTTTGCTACAGAGAAGAAAATGATAGTAAAGGCAAGATTCAGATTCATGCTCCATTATAAACTTGAAGCAGCAGTTGCCAGAAGAAAAGAAAGCAGGAGCATTAGAGAGAAGGAGGTGGGACTTGGAAACACTACAGGATGAAGAATCTAGGAAAAATTTCAACGAAGAAGTGGAAAAACCAAATAAAGATAATGTAGGTAGAACAAATACTGAAGTCTTTAAAAAATAACAAAAGCCCTGGCTGCAACGGTATCCAAACAGAGCTTATAGAGCAGGGAGCCATTCAGTTAATGGAAAGAATGTTTAAGCTTCTAATCAAAAATATATGGGAAAATAAAAGCATGCTGGCAGAGTAGTGCGAAGCAGTAATCAGCTCTGTACACAAAAATGGGGTCCGTCTGAGTTGTGAAAATGACAGGCCTATTTCAGTATTTAATGTAGCCTATAAAATACTAACTACAATAATTAATAACAGACTAAAAGAAAAGGTAAAAGCCTTGCTAGGACAATATTAACGTGGTTTCCAGAAGAATAAGTCAGTTGTGGACCAAATTCCTGTTAGATTAAATGCAAGAAAAATGCTACAAAAAGAATATTTAACTCCATCTGCGGTTTTTGGATTTCAGACAAAATAATCAGGGATAACATGTTACAGGCAATAAAAGATTTAGATTTTTCGAAAGAGCCAACTGAACTGGTAAGAATGACCTTAACAGAAACAAGAAATCAGATAATAGTTCAAGAGATGTTATCAGAAAACTTTGTAACCACAAGTGGATTAAAACAAAGAGGTCCCATGTGAAGTATACTATCTGACATAGTGCATATCTTTTTTCTTCCGAGAGGTTCTGGGCAATAAGGATCGGAACAAGATAAAAGTAGCTTGATTTAGAGGAAGTTTTTATTTATTGCGTATTTTACTCTTAACCTTTTTTAGCTGCGCAAGCTGGAAAAACTCGCAAAAATTATTCTGGTCATCTTCGCGCAAGACGATAATATTCAGTCGTTGATATTTCAAGAACTTCTAAAGTTAAACATTCTCGCATGTGATATTTAGTGATTCATATACCGTCAGTTAACATTAGTCTACATATAAAGGTTAAATTCATAAACCTACTGACTGGTCTAGAGCAGCGACAGTCAACCTGTCGCAGTTGGTGAGTGCGGATGTTTTTGTGCAGTTCTGTTGCTGCAGTTTTCTAAAATGACGCAAAAATATTTAAGCGATAAAGAACTTGAACAAGAAGAGTTTCATGCCAAATTCGATAGTAGAGAATTATTTATCAAGTATATATGATCATTCTTTCGTGAAAAAAGACACTGCAATCATACTCGTCTTGAGCAGGTAGAAACATTTTTTGCGTGGGAGCTATCCAAAACCCCAAAATTGATGATCAAGATGATATTCTCCTATGCGACAGTTCTACGCGCACTACCAGCCAGAATTATTTTCAAGCATTAAGCTGTGAAAAAGTTATAAGAGAGGAAAACTGAGTGATAAAAACTGCACTAGATTTTGTTTTGAGAATTAAATTGAAGTAACGTACCCCACTAGCTGCAAAATTTAACACTAATAACATAATCAGCATACTTTAAATCATGCATGAAAAAGTGTGCCCCTTGTCTAAAGCCGACACTATTTAGAGCTTCCATCTAGTTTGTATGTAACAATTTTATCTAGATTCTAAACCAAAAAACAAATTATACAGACTGATTGATTTAAAAGGCCCCGGTGAATAACGCCGTTATGATAAACTTGAGCAGTGTATAGTGTATATATTTTTAAATAGCGCTTAATTGCACATCTCACTACAATTAAGTATGAAATTTAGAATCGATGAAACTGTGCAATAGTCATCTTTTTTTTCTTAAATAGAACACTGTGTATAATTTTGCGTTTTCTGAAAGCTTGTATCATTATACCAATTTTAGTATCAAATTTTTAGTTCGCAACAGCCTAATTCGGCCTAATTAATGTTCAGTTTTGCAATCTATTATTGATATTCGCTTATGCTTTCCTTTTTATAAAAAACTGTATCTTACTTCTTTTATTTCAATATTTACTATTATTACAAATTTTGCAAATACACAAGTGTGTTAGGAAAATAAAGGGCGAAGCACTATAAAGCATCGTGATTGGACGCCCTAGGCGTCTGTCACGAAAATTCAAATGTCAAATATATATTTTATTGACAATAGTTACTCTACACATTACACATTATTAAAAGTATTTCTGATAATAGTTTGAGCAATTCCAATTTAAAAATATGGACATTGACTCAAGCAGCGATGATTTTATGGAATCTAGCCCAGTGAATGTCGTCAAAGCAGCAAAAAACAGTTCGTTAGATGTATTACCCAAAAAGTCGCAACAAAGGTATAAAATTCGTTTTTTTTTCGGTCGTGGGAAAAATATTCACAATAATCACACGTGTGATTTCTGCACTCGGCCTGCGGCCTCGTGCGTCAACATTCCCACTCTTGTGGTAAGTGTTACTTTCCATGCTCGTTATGTAATATACTATTGCAACTTGTTTTTTTTGTAAGTGAAGCTGAAAAGAGAAAATGTAACCACACTTTTTTTACTTACCATTCAGCTATCTTCTTATGACATCGCAGGACACTATTTTCAATATCAATTGGATGATATCTCATTCCTCTTAAAACAATAGTTTCGTCAAGCGCTCCAACTACAAACACGGCATCTTGTAGTTCCCCAGCATCAGCGGCAACAGCCAGATGCTGTTGCGATCCCAAAGATTCAGTATCACTTTCACTCAGTCCTAATCTTGTTTCTTCATTGTGGCAAGTTGATGCGCATTCCGTTCTTCTAAGGAATCCTAAATAACCAGTCCTAGCATAGACGTCTCCCGTATTGCTTGTAACAAGGCGAGCACTGAAATGATCAGCATAGTCACTTTCATCTCCGTATATTGTGAAGTAGCCGCTAGCCGAGTGCCCGCTTTGCACCCAAATTTCTCCCAGGTGTGAATCACCACACTGTCCTTTTGACTCTGGGTTGGCTATTAGAACTTTTACACCTGGCAGCAGTTTTCCGCTTTCAATCAAGCACAAACTGTGTGGGCTTCCACGTTCCACTAATGTAACCCTGTCATTTCTCAGAGCCCTTAGATCAACATAAACAGTGGAAGGCTCTGGACTTGAAGCACCTTGAAGACATATAGTTACATTTACACGACAACCAAACGATGTTGAAACTGCTCTTGGACTAAGTCCTAGAGCACTGAACAATTTTGAAAAGCTAGTTGTCAGGTTAATTCTGGGTCTTTCTTCAGCTACCACGACACATGTTCGTACGCATGCAAGAGAAACGCCCCGAGATTTTAATTGATTTACCGATGATCCCAGCCCCTTTGTACAGAGCTCCATGACACCATACGAACAAAAGGTATCACGAACTTTATATTGGCTAACAGCTGTTAACCACAATGCTGGGTTAACTTCTACTTCTGAAGGTGGGATTAAGATAGAATGATGACCCGAGTATATGCTGCTTAAACACCTGTAAGGAATAAAATCAATATTAGCAATAAGTCTTTTAAATATGCAAATATTAAAATTAAGTTGATATTATTGTAGAGTGACTCTGACCACTGTTCCGTGCTAATACCATTCATTGACAATTGTCACACACATAACTCCATGCTTAATAAATGGAAGAGTGTATTGAGAAATATTTAGTATTAAACTAAACAAGATGAAGCAGCATCCTGGCAACCTAATATAGACAACGCCAAGGCAAAATACACTAAAACCATTAAACAAGCTATTGAACAATCTTCCATTCCAATTTAGAACTATTTTAACAGAAATAAATACTAGCATACTCCACATTTTGACTTAGATCTTATAAAACAGAAACACAGTGGCAGCAAACACTGAATCCGCTGCTAAGAGAGCAATTCAATCTTTAACACATCGAACCAAGTGGCAATTTGACAATATTAGATTCAACTCGTATAAAAATTACGTAAGCAAACTGCAACCTGGCGACTCAATAATGTGACTTGCTACAAAGAGGATATTTCGTAAACCAGAAATCACACGACCTATCTCAAAAGACAACAACATCTATTCCTCAGACACGAAGAAATCGAATGCCTTTGTCGACCACTTTCACAACTCAACTACATGAATAACATACAAATTTCCATAATCAAATTGAAGCAACAGTAATTGAGAACATGCCGAAACAATTAAAAGCAATTTAGCCCATATTTCCTTCAAAGATTAAAGCCCATATTGAAAACCTGCCTTTAAAAATAAGTCCTGGTCACGATCTAATGACATACATAATACTGAAAAATTAGCAAAACACGTCGCTGGTACATTCCCATAGTTTTTAAGTTGTAACTATTCGCGCGCCAATAAATGACTGAATAACATTGTTTTAACAAAAATTGGAAAAGAAACAAAAGAATTAAAAAAAGATAAAGCAACAGCGACCAAGAGGAAGACCACCCATGAGGTGGGTGGACGATATAAAACTAACGACAGGGCTAAACTGGATACAAGTAGCAGCGAATAGAGAACGATGGAAGATTATTGAAGAGGCGTGCATCCAAAAATGGTCTTAAAGCGCTATCGAAGAAGACGAATGCAACAGCAGCAATTTGAACTTGCGATAGCTTGTGTAATTGGATGCCGTAACATAGGTGTAAGCATAGTAGGCAGCGACCCTATGGCTAATTAGATACATTGCGCTACATCGGACCAAAAATCGCTGTAAATAGTTATCAAAAACATGGAAAGAACGTAAAAATATTTTTGAACTAGAGCTAATTAATAGGCATAGTTAAAACAACGTAACTTATAAAAAATGCATTGTTGACATTAAAAACATCGTTTTTTCCTCTTAATTATTAAAATGGTTTAAAATTATTTTTCATCCTATTATACTACTTCAAATAATCTATTAAACTAATTATTATATTATAACGATTGGTGTTTGCATTTTTGAATAAATAATTAATCAATTTCAAGTTTTTCAAAAATTCTTGGACAGCATGAGAGTAAAATTTGGGAAATTAGCAACAAATACGTTTATAGTTCACTGCATGCTCATAAAATTAAAAAAAAAGTGTAAACAGTTTTTAAGGAATAATTTTTTGAAAATATTCTAAATTTCTTGAAAACCTGGCATGGTTACAATTTTGATACTTCTAAAAATATATAGCGGCTGCAAGTTGTCCAGCCACATATAAACTTTAACATGATAGTCAACTATGTCTCAAACAAATTAAGTAGAGATACATAAAGCAAATGACTGCAAAATTTTTAAAGTAAATGCTCATGTGATTAATATACTTTCGATGTACAAAAAGGTAGGTAAGGTACTGGGAGTAACTTAAAAATTAAATTGATTCCAACTTCTATAATTGGTCGATATACAATTTTTCAAAACAACACTTACCATAAAGCAAATCCTAGTCCGCAGTAAGGATCCAAACAAAGTGCTATATGTCTGCTAGGATACAGTTCACAGGCGAGTTTCATACTTCTACAAAGGTTAGTGACAGCAGCATGAGACATCTTAATGCCAGCTAACATTCCAGTCGTAGAAACACTAAAATCAAGATATGCCAACATTTCAGCGGTGGGTGCACGATAAGCCACTGGAAGTTTCTTCTTTGGCATATCGTCCGTGTCTAAAATGGGTGGCCATGATTTCAAATCCACCACGTTGCTGGCTTCCTTTGAGCGCAACAACTTGATGACAGCTTGCGATGAAAGCACCAATACTGATTTAGAGACGTCCACAATCATACGAACAGTGGGTAAAGTTGTTTGCAGGTTTTGTGGGTGAGGGGGTCTTATCGTTACAGGTACAGCACCAACATATAAACAACCATAGAATGCACATATTAGATCCAGGCCTGGGGGGAATATCAGGGCTACGTGGTCACCGGTGTTGATTCGACCTTTTTCGTTCAGAAGATTTCCAATTCGTTCTGCTCGTTTGTGTAATTCAGAACAACTTAAAACTTTTGTAGCAGCACCTTTGCTGTTCAGTAGCGTGAAGAGAACATGGTCTGCAGTGCTTTGGGCTCTCCATCGTAGAATTTCCGATATGAACTGATACTAAAAAACAGAGAAAGAAAATTAGCAATTTTTATGTACTGACAATTCATTATATTATTATATATTTTAAGATTATGATTAATATGTACCTGTAAATATAAATGGGTGTAAAACTGAATATGGATATAATAATTGAATATTAAAAATACTTTGTAGAAAGAATTGTTGCCAATAAGACTATAAAGCCACTGGATAACAATAAGGAGTAAAGTAGCATTTCTATTTTCAAAAGTAATAGAAATATAGAAAAACAAATTTTAACAGAAGTTACATGACATGAAAAGATCTACAGCAATGGTGTTATTGCGATCTCGTGTCATTTCCGCCTTAGTAGAAAGTAATATCAACTTTCGTTTTGCCAATGAATAAACAGTATACATTTTTTTGTCTACATATATATCGAATGAAAAATTAGAATTAGATCCAAATTGATAAACTCTTACCACAATTTACTTAACGAGAATCAACGCAAGCGGAATAACAAACACAATTTCAAATAATTTTAACAATGTTGATCAATTGTCATTACTGCGCTATTAGATTGCAAAATCACCATTTTTACTTTCCTATTGTATTGATTTAATAATGAAAATGTTCGAAATCGAGATTTTTATGGAAATATAGGTACGTTTTGAACATCCAGGGACCTAAAAAAAATGGTTTTTGAAAATGTCTGTCTGTGAGTGAGTGGGTCTGTAGGTGATGCCTTATAACTCCCGAACAGATAGTCCGAAAAAATTCAAAACCGAAAGCAGAAGTTAGACATGTTTTTCTTTGTAGCATTTTCTTCGGCAAACGAATTTCGTAAATCTGAATAAAGAATCTGATAAAAGACTTTAGGACAAAGCAAATGCTTTGTTTCCGAAGCTGCTAGCTTAAAAATGGCGGCTGCTACAATTTTATGAAAATTTTGACTAACGTCTTATTACTAAAAAATGAGTGGACAAATCGGGATTAAATTTGGTGTAGTAGCTTTAGGAGAACAAAATATGACTATGTATAAGAATTTTTAAATACATGAAAACTAGCCATACCATTTTTTATGATGGGAATTTTTTTTAGACAATTTCTGAAATTAGCCGCTAGGTGTCACCAGTGTTAATTATTATGTGGCAGCAGATAATATTTACCGTAATAAAAATTGTTTTCCAAAAATTTGAAATAAGTTAAAAACATGTAAATTCAAATATAATAATTCAATACATGGCACAGTAATGTCAGCCAAACACCGAGCTGTCTACCATCATGTTTAGCCCTGCTGCCCACTAGTAACGTAATAAGTAATATTAAAAAAAGTTGCCATTCTGTACGCTCATCGAACTACAACTACAATTTGATTCGTCTATCAGCTCGATATTTTATCAGCGACAACGCCTTCTCTGAAGTTTTGAAAATTTTTGTTTTAATGCATATTTACTCAAAATAGAGTGAACAGATCGGCATGAAATTTAATATTGTGGGTACTCAATTTTATAAGCTGCAAGATCTTTTGAAATTACTAAAATGGTGAAGTGAAAAAAATCCAAAATTTTTAATTTTCAATAAAATTTGCTCAAAAACTGACCAAATGATTCTCTTAAAATCCTGTAGGCTAATAGAGCTACAAATGAACTACAGTTTGGTTAATGTCCCAGTTCTCTAACTACTCTGTGACGCCTTTTTCGATTTTATGAATATCGCAAATTCATGCATCTTTATTTAATATGCGAAGGGAAAGGAACTGCAAAAAATTTGTTAAACCTAAATTACACATCAGTGATACTAGAACTTCATAACTTAATTTTTAAATGAGGTAAAAATTAAGGGTTTATTTTCCTCCTTCCACCCAAATTTTGGCAGACAAATATGTCATTTCGATTTTAGTTTTTTTAATCCCAAGGGATATTTTTACACAAATCATACAATCCATTTTTTACACATTTTAGAAAAAATTCTGTTTTGAACTATAATGATGCCATGTGCATAGCTAACACTGGCACAAAGACAGTAGCGAAGTGCACAACTCCTATAACAAGTGACCAAACAGGATTAGAGCTGCAGCAACCTTTACTAAGTACTGCCACAATGGAAAATATAAAGCCGAGTTTTATTTAAGTGTATTCAAATAATACGCAAATGTATGTCAATCTAATTTAACCATGTAATCTTATAGTAACTTTTGTGACCACAACGTTGATACAAAACTACTTTTAAGAACGTAACAAGTAACAATTTCTAAAGCACACGAAAGTCCAAAGTGAAGTGCTTCGCTAATTTTTGTAGGCCTTTTTATAACATTCAACTTTTATAAGCAGCTTTTATTTTTACATTTCCATTGCTTATGAGAAGTTACAGGCTTGCCTATCTAGTCATGAACCAGGCATAGGCCAGGTAACACTTTGTGTCTGATTGAGGTTGGATTATCAAGACTTGTTCTTGTGGACTATAAACTTTATAACACTTGAGACAATTTTACACAAACAAAATATTGTTTCATTGATATGTCGTGAAAACAAAATAATGTAAAACATAGTAAAAATGTTGCAAGCAGATTAACAACCAAAGAAATAAAAAATAAATCACCATAAAAATAAAAACCTTTTAGCTACAAACATTTTTCAATAGTATGTTGTTTAAAGAAATGTTCTGCGGTAACTACCCTGCTTGGTGAAAAGCCTAAAAAAATGCAATTCCTGTCAAAATCTTTTAATAATATTAACTGAATTTCGGCTTAGACCACATCATAGTTTAGTTTTGTTGTTGTTCTTTGTGACTCTAAAACAAGGAGTTTAGTTTGGCAATCGGCAAATTGGCTTAGGTAAGTCAAGTTTGAATTTTGTTTGGGTTCACAAAGAACATGAACCAAACCGAGAAAGCCTTTATGCATTTCTGACGCAGTGTATGCTGAAAACCAGTAATAGCCTCCAATAATAAAGCAATCAATGATCTGTAACTAATCACTACACTACTTAGCTGTAACAAAAGAACTTTTCTTGTGATTTTCTCAAAAATTTTGTTATGCACTGTTGCATCTGGCTATAAACAAAATTTTAAATAAATGTGATGTGCAAGAAGCTTATGAATGCGAAACAATGTAGATTATTAGAGATAGAAAAACGAAAAATACGCAGATGTTCTTAGTATAACTATAACATATAAATTTAGGTGTAAAAAAAATTAGTAATGATGGAATAAGCAAAAAAATTGCACAAGGAGACACAAAATCCAATTATTAAACTGTATTCTGTAGACTGATCAAATTACAGAAAAATAACAAGTATTGTCTTTAAAGGTTAATAAAAATAAAATTTCTTTTAATCGTTTTAGATATTTATTTCTTTTCCTCTTGGGCAGAAGAAAAAATGCTATAAAGAGCTGCATATGGTAACTTTATAAGTACTTAAAAAATGTTTGAACTTTTTCTAAAGAATCAGAAAATAAAATGTTGTAGTGATATTACTATCTGAAGCAATTAAAAGTTGACGACTCTTAACACTAATATTTTAGTTATAATAACGAGATTTTTGTGTGTTGTCAAAGAAATGTGTTGATGTAGAAAATTGAAGCAAGCTTGTCCAAAATGTAATCAGAATAATTAATTATTTCTCTTTATTTATACTTTCAGTATAATTATGGAAGTATTGATTGCATGAAAATTAAAATCAAGATTTTGACAGAAATAAATGTTTTAAAGGCTTCAGAAACCCAAAGCAGTTTTTAAAAAAGGTTTGTTGGTATATGGGTAGGTGTGTGCGCTCCATAGCTCGCAAACGGAGGGTGAGATTTTGATGAGCTTAGGAATGTGGGGGTGAATCCGAAACTGAAAGCGGAAGTTAGACATGTTATTCTTATAGAAAACTTTAGGGCAACTCCGACGCTTTTCTTCCGAACATTCTAGCTTCAAAACGGCGGCCGCTACGATTTTCGAAACCTTTTTACTTTAGCGCCTTTTTCTCAAAAACAAATTGTAATAGCTCTTAAAAGACACAATGTTACTGTGCACAAAAATTTTCAGAAAACTAAAACCTATGAAGTAAAAAATATTTTCAAAATATTGGAAAATTAAAAAAAAATAATGCTCAAAAACTGGCCACACGAATTTTTAAAAATTTTGTGAGCTCATAGAGCTGAGAATTAGCTACAATTTGATTCGTGTTTCAACCCGCTAATTTATATGTGAGCCTTATAAATTTTTGAAAATTCGTGTTTTAAGGTCTATTTATTCAACATCGAGTAATAAGATCGGAATAAAATTTGATATTAGGAATCCCATAGAAGTACACAATGTTACAAGCTACAAAAACTTTTGGAACTACAAGAACTTTTGGAACTACTAAAACTGCAAAGTGAAAAAAATATAAATATTCTTACTTTTTCAAAAAAATATTGCTCAAAAACTAGCCACATGGTAGTTTTTTAAATTCTAAAGGCTAATAGAGCTAAGGATAAGCTATAATTCAGTTTGTGTGGCGTTCCACTAGTTTATTTGCGGCGTCTGCTATGAGTTTTTGAAAATCGGAAATTCTTGCATTTTAGTTTAATAAACGGAGAATCAGAAATGTATGTGTAAGTAAATTGTAAATTTTAAATTTAATAGAATTTTGGTTCCTAAATACAATGTGTTTCTCTTACTGCAGTGTGCGGGAAGAATGCATAGTTGTTGGCTTGTAGTAGACCGTTTATAAATATATTATTCAAAACTTTACAAATAGATATTTTAAATAGTTACTTATCATGCTTTTAAGAGTATTTTACTATTAACGTCTTAAGGGCAAACAATGACACAATAATATTATAAAGTACATATAAAGTCTAGTTCAGGTAAAGCGCTTTGTTCATTCTTTCTTCTATTTTGTTGCTTATAGCTAATTATAGGAATTTCCCTCTCGACAAAATAATAGATTTCTAAGCAAGATGGTTATTAATCTTTGAAAAGTATTTAATACTTAATAATATGTTTAAAAATGAGCGAAACACTTCGCCTGGACTTTCCTATACTTATAAATTAACATTGTTTAATATTTTCCAACACTTTTGATATACACCTGTCTAGAAACGCAAAAGCAGTGTTTTAAAAAAAACTATAAAATAAAAAAAAAATTTTGGCCCCAACCGAGGCTCGACCCCACAACTACTTATGCAGTAAAACGGCAGTACACTCGAACACACCCGCATATCCATCCATGCTATTCCGAACCTGCGCGTTATCGTTAAATAAGTGCCTATTGAATGCGTGTGCAATGGAAATGCATAGAACGTTCAGAACTCTTCACTTCCGTACAAGAATACAACTGCTGTAGAAAGTATGTGAAATTCTTCTAGGGACAAAAAGATTATTAAGGGGCCAAAAATTCGATTTTTTGATTTTTTGTAAAAAGATTCTCCTAGAGCAAACAAAAGAAGAAATCGATTTTTTAATTTTGTAGCGAAAATTTTGGGGGGGAGGGGGAACAGTAGCCCCTTTAAATATTAAATTATCAAAAAAATATTATGATATTCGGATTTTGCTGTCAATGATGAGCTATATTGCTTTAACAGAAATATTTTATTGCTCCCCGTTAAATAAATAAAAGGGTACCAATTTTCAATTTTCAAAAATTCATAGAGGGCGTCACAGTGAAATTATAGCATTGCGCAAAAAAATAAATTTTAGAACATATTCAGCTCTATCAGCTTAAAAAGTTTAAACAAAAACGTGTGGGCAGTTTTGGAGAAATCTTTTTTTGAAAATTTCAAAAATTTTGGAGTGGTGCCATTGAGATCGTTTTTCGATTTTCAAAATTAATGATATTTCATGGTATAGTACCCTTAAGGGGCTACCAAACAAGATGTAGTTGATTCCAATCATAATATAACTGGTTTTTGAGTAAATGGGCGTTAAAATCGAAATTTTCAAAAATTCGTAGCGGCCGCCATTTTAAAGCTAGAGAGTTCGGTAAATCATCGTTTGATTTGTCCTAAGGCCTTCTGTAATCTCCACTATTAAAATTTCCAAAATTCCGTTTCTGAAAAAAATGCTACCAAAAAAACATGTCTAACTTCCGCTTCCGGTCTCGGATTCTTTTTAAAAGCTTATTTTGTCGATGGATTTTTGATATAGCTCTGCATTCCAATTTTCATCAAAATCGAATTACGGGTTCGAGAGATATCAGCGAAATGACGTATCGTTCACGAACGCATTCGTAAAAATGAGCGAAACACTTCGCCTGGACTTTCCTATACTTATAAATTAACATTGTTTTATATTTTCCAACACTTTTAATGTACACCTGTCTAGACCCGGCTAGTAAAAGTAAACAGCGTTTATAAAAACTTCAAGCCTGAAGAGCGTAACTTAAACGTACCATTACCACGCTGGCTCCGCAACTGAATACATGTAAAACAACCGAACTGAAATGAACCGGCGCGCGGCACGAGTAAGAAAGCGTGTTGATGTTTGAAAATGTATTAATAACTCGAGAAGTATTATTTTTAGCAAGAAATTACTCTTATTAATTTGTATTTAGAATTTCAAAACCTTTCTGATTTTAAAGCCAAAATGCCACGTTTCCATTTAAAAAAAAGTTATTTTTTACCGTGGCCGCCATATTAAAATCGGAAACTCAAGTTTTTTTCTTAAATACAATCGAGAAGAATTTGCCCTACAACTTTGCTCTTGGGTTTGCGAGTCTATCTATTAAAATAAAAGAGTTAGCCTACACTGAACATTAAACGACTAGTACAAGAATACAACTGCTGTAGAAAGTATGTGAAATTCTTCTAAGGACAAAAAGATTATTAAGGCGCAAAAAATTCGATTTTTTGATTATTGTAAAAAGATTCTCCTAGAGCAAACAAAACAAGAAACCAAATTTTTAATTTTTTATCGAAAAAATTTGGGGGGAGGGGGAATAGTAGCCCCCCTAAATATTAAATTATCAACAAAATATTATGATATTCGGATTTTGCTATTAATGGTGAGGTCTTTCACCTTAACAGAAATAAATAAATAAAAGGGTACCAATTTTCAATTTTCAAAAATTCATAGAAGGCGTCACAGTGAAATTATAACAATGGGCAAAAAACAAAATTGTAGCAGATGCCTATCTCTATCAGCTTAAAAAGTTTAAACAAAAACGTGTGGGCAGTTTTTGAGATTTTTTTTTTGAAAATTTCAAAAATTTTGGAGTGGTGCCATTGAGATCGTTTTTCGATTTTCAAAATTAATGATATTTCATGGTATAGTACCCTTAAGGGGCTACCAAACAAGATGTAGTTGATCCCAATCAAACAACTCTTTTTTGAGTAAATGGGCGTTAAAGTCGAAATTTTCAAAAATTCGTAGCGGCCGCCATGTTGAAGCTAGAGAGTTCGGTAAAAAAACGTTTGATTTGTTCTAAGGCCTTCTATAATTTCCACTATTCCAATTTCCAAAATTCAGTTTCTGAAAAAAATGCTACCAAAAAAACATGTCTAACTTCCGCTTCCGGTTTCGGATTCTTTTTAAAAGCTTATTTTGTCGGTGAATTTTTGATATACCCCCTCATTCCAAAGCACATCAAAATCGGTCCAGCCGTTTCGGAGATATGGAGCGTAACCCACCCACCCACAGACAGACATTTTTCAAAAACCACTTTTTTAGGATCTTGGAAGCCCAAAACATGTATTTCCGTCAAAATCTCGATTTTGAAAATTTGCATGAAATCAATACTTCCCTATACTGAAAGTATAGGAAAGTAAAAAGAATTAAAATTAATTTTCTTTATTATGCAAATGTGTGGTTTTCAACTTTACAAGCAAAATATCATTGACATTTTGCAAGTTTAACATACCTGTTTTGTTCACATATTTATGTCTCAGGTTTAGGTAAATAAATATAGTAAAGGTAAACAAACTCTTAAACAATATTAAAATATTATGAGAAACCAGATATTAACTGACTTTTTATAGTATAATAGTTTATGATTATGATACAGTTACATACCCTCTTGTTGGAATCACTTTCTTCATCAAGCACACCCATATCTCTGCCCTGTGCACTAGCGAGGCGATTGCCCTGCACGAGGTTGCCCACGATTACAGACGCAGGGCCAACGTCTGAAACACAGTCGGCTGCTGAAAGCCAGAGGAACAACATGCTATAGCATCACTCAAGCTCAAGCTGCCAGGTTAGACGAGGGCCAATTATATATAGAGACCAACGTATAACACAAACAAAACAAAAATGAAAATAAGAAACAAGATGATAATTTCATTGAAATGATGACAGATTTCAATTCCATCACAGTTGTCTAATGTTAGTTATTAACGTGCAATGTATGCTGCACACAATACAACAACAAGTGTGTCAATGTGCTTGTTAGTCAGTACTATCTGATGCTACTTGAAGCTCTATACTATAATATAACAATACTAAAAATACTTTTGGTTTGTCTACAGGGTAAAACAATAAAAATAATAATTTACATGTACAGAGCTCAGAGTAACATTCATGAAAGTTCAAATTCGTTGTACAGAAAGATTAAAGACCCCTCAGGAAATACAACAAACGAAAGAAATTGTAGAAATTATTCAAAACATACCTTGATGCACTTCTCTAGGTTTTGGCAGGTTTGTAACACAAGTGTGTGGGCACATGAGGACATTTGCAGGATGTAGTGTTCCTTCTAAAAATCGTCTTTTAGTTTCAGAAAGGTGTATACCACCCAGCGGCGTTTTAGGGAGAAAATTTGGCGGCACTAAAGCTAAGCAAAAAATGCCTACTTGATGAATTGAATCCACTGCTTGAAGCACACGTGACATCCACTGAAAAGACTAAATAATAAAATGACATGTAGCTTTGTTGCAAATTTCCAAGAAATTAAATATCAGTTACTAAAGAAATTTGGGAACTATTTTATTTTAGGAAAGAATCTTTAAATTTCAAGTAAGTTAAATGGGCACAATGAAAATGCAGTGCAATAGCGCAAAGAGCACTGTACAAATCAAGAAATTTGTGGAGAAACTATTGCACTTTCTTGGTAATATACAACAGTGTGAACAAAATAAAACCATTGATTTTAAATTAATGAGAATACCAAAGCTCAGATGTTAAATATCCACATCTCAGATGCTTTTAATCAATAGAGGGCAATAGTTCGTTGCTCTCTGGTGGTTCAAATTCTGTGGGATGTGCAAATTTAATATGTGGGTTTTGCCAATTTACTTAACGCTAAATATTGTTTTCAATTAACTATTAACCAAACCACTATAATAATAAGAATAGACGCTACAGGAATCTGTCTTGCATCTGCCTACTCCTGTAGTGCCGCTGTATGTTCCATCTATAGATCTATTTTGAAAATCTTAGCAGGGTTGCCAAAGTACAGTCTTTTGCATGCACTTTTTTAAATTTTAACCTTTCGTTTTTGTTATTTAGCCCATCTAATACTCTAATTAACTGTTTAGTCCAATCGCAAGCAATATTTATAGTGCAATTCGACTCTCACAAAAATTCCGTAAATTGAGCATTTCCAATAAACCATTCAGGCATTGATCATAAACTCACAAAAATTTCCTATAATTATGTTTTTAAACTAACTTCCCATGCCAGCCGTTTGCCTGTGCAACTATAATAGTGGTTTGATATAATCAACCGTACATACCCTTAACTTGTTGTTAATAATATAATTGGTCAATATAACTTACCTCTTCTTCACTACAGTCAGGTCTTTGTTCAGCAATAACACAAATCCTTTCATCTCGAAGCACCCGTATGCTAAAAACGGCAATACGGCCTCTATAAATAAATTTCATAGGTTCCACAGCCAAAACAGTTGCAATAATATCATCAGCGTTGTGTTTTCTTCCAGTAACAGTCATTAATCCATCACGCGATCCACAGACAAAAACTAACCCACCTGGTCCCAAGAAACCCAACAAACCCGATCGCGTGTACTCAGCATCGGAAATAGGTTTACCATCAGCAGCAAGTGGTTGAATTTTAAATGTGTTATTGCTTAATCCTTGTAGGCCCCAATACTGAGTACCTGTTGAGCCGGAATTTACACATATTTCTCCAACCTCGTCTGTTTTGCAGAGGTAAGACGGTCCTTCCATTTTGACCACAACTATGACACAACCAGGCATGACTTGGCCACAGTCTTGTAAGGTTAACGAAGTCAAACTGTTCTCTTGGTCAACTCGAACTACTCCGTAACTGAGACCTTGCATGGAGAGAACACCACGACCCGTTGCATTAACACCAGCACGGCCCGGTCGCCTAACCGATACAGTTAAAACTTCACTAGAGCTAGCACATGGACAGATTGCATCTGGCCTTAAGCCTTTAGCTTGAAATACTGATAAGAATTGGTCACAGGAGCTGAGAGACCATGGGTTAGCACCGTCGGCGACTAGAAGCATACGCAAGGAGCTCAAACTTATATCTTTATGGTCTTTGGTGGCCAAAAGACCCCAGTGGAGATCTCTCGATTTCACAACAGCAACACTAGCTCGGTATTTTGTAATCATCTGCATCCAGCTGGCTGGATTTACTTTCATCAAAGCATATGGTATATAAATCACATGCATGCCGTTTAAAATGCTGGCTAATACTGAATGCCACAGGCCGACTTCACGCTTGAAGTCAAGAACACACACCATTATTTCACCCTCAGTATAATTACATGCCATTGTCAGCGTACGACAGTGGGATAACATAGCTGCTCTAGTAATTGTAACACCCATAACTGATCCATCTCTATCGGTACTGTACTCTATGTAAGCGGGCGTCTCATCTGTCAATTTTAGCGGAGGTAGCCAATCTTTAGGAGTTTTAGCCAAATGTTCAGTGACGAACCAGTGCAGTCTTGGCCAACCCTTAAATTGTATAACATCGCCAGAAGTGCTCTTCGGGAGTCCCTTCAAGCAAGCCTCCGATGTTAAAGCTACCTGAACACTGCAGCTGCCCAAAAGAAATCCAATTTGTTGTGAACCAGCATCACGCCTTGTGATGGGAACTTCTATAGGCACGGGAACTATTCCAGCTTGCAAACAACCATAGAACGCACATAGGAAGTTAATTGGGTCATTGTTGGGGTATACGAGTGCAACCCTATCTCCTGTTTTTAAACTTGTATCTCCAGTTTTGCTAAATGCTTTTGTTAGAAGAGCATAAGCTATTTTTTGAGAACGACTAAGCAATTTTCCTAAGGAAAAATTACAGTTAGAAATTTTTTATGTCTTAATTTCAAATTTCTTACCATAAGTGAGTGTAGTAGTTAATTTTCCATTAGGATCTAGAACAGTAGCAACAGGAGCTTTGAATGATGCAGAACCATAGCGTGTAACAGCTGCCTCCAGATTTCTAGGTAAGCCCGATGGAACAACTAGCTGCTCTCCAACTGCTGGAGTCATACAACCTCCTATAAAAAAGAAACAATATTATAGTGCATCTATAAAGTATACCATGTTAAGATCTTGAAGGATTCGATTTAGGAAGATGGGACCGTGGATGTTAAAGTAACACCAACAATTGTATATTTTGGGAAAACAAAAAAATCTATGCATAGTATAGCAACATCGTGGCGCCCTCCGACACAATAACTTTAAATAATGGATTAGGTGACCTCATTTTCAAAAATTGTTTGTTTTACCTGTAATAGGCTGATTTGTTTTTATTTCGTGTGGTTATAAGGTAACTCACCTCTTACCAATTTATAAGGATGACTGCAGTGGCGTATATTTATGTCAGTATAAGGCAGGTATGAAAGTGAAAAAACCCCATTACGTATATACAGGGTGTTAATGAATTGTAGGGACAAACTTCTAGGGATTGCAAAACACAACAAAGCAAACAACTTTTGTTAATAAATGTGTGGTCAAAAGTGTTTCCTTTCAGGGATAGAGCTTCTCCAAGATTCTTTAAGAAGCACCTAAATGTAGGCAACTCAATTTACTACCTACTATTTGTTTCCATAAACGACGGAAATTAATACACGATAAATAAAGTCCTCTTTCGCGCTTTTCAAATTCAAATTAAATTTAAAATAAATTAATAACAAAATGTTTCAAAACTAAGCAATAGAAAAAAACAAAATTACAAAGCAAAATATAGTAAATGGTTCAAAATGTCGCCCCCCCCCCCCCCAGCTTCTACACACGAAGCACATCTACGAAGTAAATTCCTGCGCACCGCTCTAAATATACCAGGAGTCTGTTGAACTTCTTCTCATGCACCAAGAATACGCGCCGTAAGTTCTTCTACAGTTTCAACTGGGGTAGCATACACTAACGTTTTAACATGACCCCACAAAAATAAATCAAGTGGGGTCAAATCAGGAGAACGTGCAGGCCACGCCACATGCCCTCCTCGACCTATCCATCTGTTGGGAAAAGTGTTATTTAAAAATTCCCTGACTTCCGCCGAAAAATGAGCAGGTGCACCATCGTGCTGCAGCCACATTTGAGGTGGAACATCTTCCAAAAGTTCAGGCAGGACATGGCGCAAGAAATTTAAATAAATTGCTCCTCTTAACCTTAGGGGTAGCAGATATGGTCCAGTGAGTCTATCGCCAACAATCCCGGCCCAAATGTTCACTGAAAATCTTTGCTGGTATCCTTTTTGAACCACCACTTGTTCGGGTAGCTCCACAGTTGTGTCTGTTGACAACGAATGTACCTTCTTCCCGCAGCCGACGTGGAACTACGGTAAAGGCCTTGTGCGATGGATGATCCCTATTCGGAAAATGTTCTTGGTACAGGCTAGCAGCTCCATACATGAACATCATGTAATGCTGTTCGGCAAAGTATAATTCGCCATCACACAAAAACACGAAACACAGAACGACAGTAATTATCAAAAAAATCACAGAACGAAAAAAAAATGAAAGGCACAAAAAGAAACGAATGCAAGAAAAGTAAAAAAATATCACAAAAATATCGAATTGTGATTGACGTTATTTGAATGCATGTATGTCTACACGGTTTTTTTTTTCAAAATTCCCGTGTGACCTGTCCAAAATAATATAAATGCAATTTGGGTTGCCTATTTTCAGGTACTTCTTAAAGAATCTTTAAAAGGCTCTATTTTCTAAAGGAAACACTTTTGACCACACATTTATTAACAAAAGTTGTTTGCTCGTTGCTGTTGTGTTTTGCAAGCCCTAGAAGTTTGTCCCTACAATTCATTAACATCCTGTATTTTCATTAGGAGTTTTTGTTACAAATTCCTGAATCAACAAAGTAAACTATTTGCGTATACCAAAAAAATTTTTTTTCTTTTTTCCAATTTATTTAAAAAAAATGGTTTCCTCAATTCCTTCCTAAAAATTTGGGTATGTAGTTTTCTTTATAAAAAATTTCGGGCTTAAAACATGAAAATGTTGAGGGCACCTTATGTATATTGTTTCTTCAAATCTATCAATCAGTGTGTAGATGGTCTAACACTACGTAACACACTTTCCTTAAAAGTCTGTCTTAGTTTTTGAGAGGGGCTCATCGATTATTTGTTTTTTAAGTGTTTTTTCCATCTTCTTACTTGCAGTTTGGTAATTAATCTACAAAAAAATTTGCAAAATCAGAAAGTCAAATTTTGTGGATCTAATTTAATAAACCTATGCTCTGCTTTTGCTGCCGTATGTGCAAGAGTTCGACAGGTGGTGTTATCAAGTTTAATTTTGTTTTTATATTTTCAACCTCTTCCCTCTGTTTTATTTTACAAATCTAAGTGAGGTAAGCTACTTGTTAAAAGCGTGTATATTGTTTCCAAATTGCCAAAAAAACATTTTACTTTTAAGCACGACGAAAAGTCGTCAATAAGCACTATATTTAAATTACGCGCTAAACAATAAAATATAACCGGCATTTGGTTGTTTTTTTGAGACCTGTTGTTGTAATTCAGATATATGGTCAAACATGGTAGCTTCGCAATCGTAATCGCCCCCTTTATAAATATAATTCAACATACTTAAATTTATCGGTAAAGTATTAAAATGTCTTGTGCACTTGAGCCTGGCAGAGCATCAAATAATAAAAATCCATTGTCTGCAGGTAACCAAGGTTTCCAACATGTCTAATTGATAGATGGTTGATTCTTGATATGTCAATTGTAGAACTCACAACTACGGCAAATATTGATTCATGAATTTCACTTGCAATAGCTTTTGTGCAGAACATTCCAAGTGTATGAATAAATTCATTTTGTATTCTACGACTCAAATACGTAGTTTTTGTTCCAACTTGCACTTCTACCAAAAATTGATTTTGGTCAAAGACTTATTCGAAGGCGCCAAAGACGCTTGGCACTAGGTTTGGGGACCCAGTAAATTTCTCTAATATAAGCCACTAGATGACTGATAAAAATATTTTTTTTTACTACTGGAATGTTCAAGGGAGCACATTTCGAAAATTTTCTTAAATAATTCCAAAATAATTTTATTTTTAAATTTATATTTAATTTTTATTTAAACAATATTAAACCTGCCTCCATTTTTGTTAAACTGCAAAAATTGTAGATAAAACCAGGCTATGACAATAAGGAGAGCTTTAAAATAGGGTGTCACTCCTTTCACCTTACTATTTAAATCTTAGCATATCGTTTTATTTTCGCTAGCTCAAGAAATGCTATTTCTAGTGTACCTATATGTCGTTGATTCCATCTTTCTAAATTGAATGCTTCAAAAGTTAGCAAAGATATCTGCATATTAAATTTGAAAAACTGTTAATTGTATTGCCCTAATATAATTACACAACAATGTTTAAAAATATAATATTAATTACCTTCGGGTTTAGGAGCGTTAGGATCTTTAGGATTGGCTGCAATTTCAAGTTCAATATCATCATCTTCATAAAATTCAGGAAGAGGGCGACGTTTAGGCCTTTTGAGCGTATTTAAAAGTTGCTGAATTTTTGCAGAAACCTTCCAACGACCAGTTCCAGTTCCTATGGTGTCGTCTGATGCAGACGAGCCATATCTGTTAACCCGATCAGCTGCTGTTGATCTTCTGGCACCTTGTGCTGATGTATGTGTAACATCAGGTGGTTGTGAATCTGTAAAATTGTAATGTCAATTAGCTTGTAGTTTGTTATTACCCAAAATATAAACAAAGAAAAACTTACAAGGCCTAAAATTCTGCATAACATCACTGATGTCAGTAATTTCGTGTTTATTTCTGAGATCCCAATTATTAGGAGGTGGCAATCGTGATCTGTGATGAAGTGGAGGTGGCGAACCAGTACTGCTGGTATCGGAAAGGGGTGGTGGAGGCAACATTTGTGGAGTGCTTCGATCTCGAGCTCGTTCTCGCTCTGGTGTACTTTCCACTGTTTCTTCATTTACTATACTGTCTTCATCTGACGAAGATTCTGTAAATTAACGACACATCACGTTTCAATTTATTATTTGCAATGAGTCATGATGATTAGAAAATCAGGCAATCAAAGATAATGGTTGTAGTTTACATTTAAATATTTATGTAGTTATTGTCATCGGTAATTTTGGTTAAATAATTTCACCTTAACATTCTAAATTAATTTAAATTTTGTGAACAATCATCTCTTCTAGCCCATTATTAACAAAAAGGCCACTTGTATTTATGGTACATAGGGCCTTCTTTATAAAACGTTACCTAATCATTGTTAAGCATCAATTTACTCATATTACAAACAATTTTAACCTCAATATGCAAGAATTTAATCAAAATATCTACGCTTTGTTAATATAAGGTCATCTTACCAGTTTACAAAGACAACAACTAACTACAAATGAGTAGTACATGACTTCTGAGTGACTCAGAGGACCATGCCCGAGAGAAATCGTTTGTTTCTGTCTTATTCACGCTTTTTCTATTTCCTTTCACACTAACATCCAGTAATACCTGTTAATCCTCTGCAGGTCAAAAAGAGGCACTCAATAAAATGAAACGGCTCGAGTTTTCAGAACTTGATGCACAAAGAATTGAATTTCTGGAGTTAAACGCAAGTTCATTGTTAGAATGAATAGAATTTAATGAGAAGAGGCAGTAAGTTGACCCTATAGTTTTCACTGATAAGATATAAATAATAACAATAATAACTGTATTTGAACAAAAGATGTTTGTGTTATCAGAAAAATTAGTATGCGTAATAAAAGTGAAACGTAATTAGAGGCATACAAAATACCACAAAATAAATTTATTGTATATAACCCAGAAACACACAAACAAATTGCTTTAGAGATATTTATATTAATTGCTGTTGATTATCAAAATACGTCGACACTTAGAAGAAAAATGAATAAAGAAAATGTACTAAATAATATTATAAATAGGTTTCCCAGAAAGTAACATAAAATATATGTGGAAATTCAAATTAGGGATTTTAAGTATTTATAGGAAAACATAGGCGGGCGAAACACGTCGCTGGTGCTTTCCCGTACTTTTTTAAGTTTTGAGTATACCCGCGCCAATAAAAGGCTGTTTAACAAAAATTGGAGATAGAAAAATGTATAATTAAAAAAAGGAAACGATTCAGCGGGATTTTGAACTTGCGATAGCTTGTGCAATAGAATGTCGTAACGTAGCTGGAAGCATAGTACGCAGCGCTAATCCAAACCACACGAAACACGGAAGCAAGGTAACCGTCCGCGCCCTACGGCTATATTGCGCTTCGGGCGTCAGTCCAAAAATCCCTGTATACAGTTTATTTGAAAAGTTGTCAAAAATATGCAAAGAATGAAAGATATTTTTTTTAATTCCAGGAGGGCGTCAGAATACAAAATTGGGAGAGTAAAAAACAAATTTGTAGTTCACTGCAAGCTCCATCAGGTCTGAAAGTTAAAAATTACGGTGTGGACAGTTTTCGAGGAACAATTTTTTGAAATTTCCAAAATTTTGAAACCTGTCAATTTAACAATTTTTGTATTTACAAAAATATTTTGGCATCACATAATTATTAAAGGCTATTAAATAATATAGTAATTTATATTGATTAAAGTCAACATTTTCAAAAACTCGTAGCGGCCTTCGTTTTGACGATACTGCATTCAGGAAGAGCATTTGATTTGACTTTAGATGTATTACAACCAAGGACGTGCACCGTAACCGAAACGAAAACCGGAAAAACGCAAAGTTTTCCGTACCGCAACCGAAACGAAAATCGAAATTAAACATTTCTTGGGCCGTAACCAAAAACCATAACCGTAATTATTTTAAGAATATACCGGTATTTTTTCGTTCCGACAAATGTAGAACCGACATTTGTTTATTGTAGCAAATAGCAGTATAAGTATTTACTATTTAATCTTCGCAATTGGCATGTTCAGCCCTTTTGGTTCACCCTTAGGGTTGGTTGTAGCCAAAACAATGATTTGAGTTATTAATGTTTCCCAAACGCAAATGCAAAGTTTTCGGCGGTATGACGTAATCATATAACATGATATGAATACTTTACCAGCAGGATACATTTTTCCTTTTTACTCGCAAGTACTTAATTATTATGTTATTGGCAGTCAGTGAGCCGACAGTGCGCACATTGCTGCGCCTGCGCCGCTGCCACTATTACTAAAATTTCCAGAGAACATAACCAGAAGCGTGTCACATTGTACACAGAAACAAAAAATAATAATCACCTATGTACCTCCATTTCAAAAAAATGGTTAAATTACAATTTTAAAAATGTTACCGCACATGAATCGAACTCTTGACCAACCTATGACTCACAACGCTGTACACGCATTCTAGTACTAAGGCGCGGCGCGGCGCCTGTTAATAGTTGATTCTAGAATATAGAACACATACATAAACAACACGTCATCTACTGTTGTATTTTAAATTGCCGGTAAACTACGCTGCTTGATATCCGATGACGGTATACTGTAGACCGCCAAAATGTTGCCAGCCGGCACCGGCCAGCTAGTCAGTGTGATATATGGTACCCTTCCTCAAATCATAATACGTCTTAACATTCCTTCTAGCTTAAATATTTCATGAACTATTTTAAACAATTTTGTTTCCAGGGTACTTATGTTTCTAGATTATTGCCAAAAGAGAGTTTTGCTACGGATTCGAAAGAAAAATTTTATTTCATGATCTGTTTGGGCATTTCGTGAAAAGACGGAATTCTATGAAAAGAGCCGAAGACCGTAGATACTTTATTTTGATGTAACTGCGAGCAGCAGTTTTTTTGTAATCAAAACGAAAATTTTTTAGTGCCGCCAATTTTTCGTGGTAAGAAATCCGGAAATATAGGGAACCTACCCACGCACAGACAGCCACTTTAAAAACAACTTTGTTGGGTTCTTGGACCCCAAAAGTATATTTCCGTTAAAAATCTGATATTCGAAAATATGCATGAACTGATAACTATCCATACATGTAGTAAAAGTATGGGAAAGTAAAAATGTAATATACAAATTTGGTTTAAGCCAATTTTAAAAATGTAATATACAAATTTGGTAGTGCTGTTAAGCCAATTTTTACTTTCCTGTAATTTATTCATGAAATGTTCGAGTTGAGATTTCGACGGAAATACAGGTTTTAGACTTCTGGTGGTTTGGAACTATGTATGTGGGGCTCGTATTTACCGAACAAATGGGTCGATGTTGATGCGCTTTGGAATACTGATGTATATCAAAAAATTGATCAACAAAATAGGTAAAAAAGAATCCGAAATCGGAAGCGGAACTTAGATACGGTTTTTCGGCAACAGATTTTATTCAATTTGAAAATGGAATCTGATAGAAAATTTTAGGGCAAATCTAACGCTATTTTCGCGAACTTTCTAGCTTTTAATGAAGGCCGTTACAATTTTTGGAAAATTTTAGCTTTAATGCTATATTACTCAAATACGAGTTAGACAAATTGGGACGAAACTTGATATATAATAACGCTAGGAGAACACAATATAACTGTTTAGAAGAACTTTTGCATAAATAGAAACTGCGAAACAAAATTTTCTTTATAAGTTTTGAAAATTTTCAAGAAAATATTGTTCAAAAAAATGGCCACACAACTTTTTTTCAATTTGTAGGCTGATAGATAAGGATAGACTAAAATTTGGAAGGCGCACCAGTCTGCTAAATTCTGTGACTTAATTTTTTATGCACCAATATTAAGAGGGTTGATTTTCCCCTTTTAACCAAATTTTTGACCGGGCGAATTCCACCTCCCCTCTTTAGTTATCTTTAATTCCAAGAAACCTTTTTACGAAAAAAACAAACAAAAATATCGACTTATTTCTCATAAAACTTTATGATAAAGACAATGTCCATAGTATAGGAAAGTCCAGGCGAAGTGCTTTTTAAATCACAATCCTAATATTCTTTCTATAAACTACCAAAAAAATTCCATATTCCAAGATCCTCTAGAGATAATGTTTTAGAATTATTAATCAGTAGATGCCTTCTTTATTGTGGAGTAACAAGATTTTGATTAATTTTATAATAAAAAAAACCAATCTTTCTTTATAAGTTTTGAAAATTTCTAAGAAAATATTGTTCAAAAAAATGGCCACACAACTTTTTTCAATATGTAGGCTGATAGATAAGGATAGGCTAAAATTTGGATGGCGTACCAGTCTGCTAAATTCTGTGACTTAATTTTTTGTGCACCAATATTAAGAGGGTTGAATTTCCCCGAGTTCTATTAAAATTAGTACGGTTCCGGTCAAACCAAATATCACGTAAAAATATCAAATATTCGTTAGATCTTTTAAATATTAAATGCTTACCAGAGTCATGTCGATCTCTGTCAGGACTTCTTGCCATGACAGAGGTGCGTTTGGACGGCATCGGCAACGAGGGTTTGTGTCTGTTTTGCATCGCCTGGGCCAAGGCCTGCTGTACAGCTTCTTGTCGGACTTCTATAACATACAACAGCCTTTTACCAAAAATTCTCAATGTTATCTAAAGTAGTATTGGCTGCAAAAACAATTCACATAATAGGTAGTATTCATCCGGAATAACAGAAATGACACTAATAACAACAGCAATACTATAACTAATAACGTACAAACATGCGGGTTGAACAAACATTCCGACCACCCTTGCGATATATACGAGTTTCTTATCTGAACATAACAATGTATCCTTATCATTCTTGGGTAACGCTACAGTGGCGTTATTGTGCACTTTATCGGGGTTTTATTGTTTCATTCCTATGTATGTGCTATATTTATAACGCATCAAAATTTATTGTTATTTAGGAATGTAATAGTAAGTCTACTTCCCTAAGGCAGAAGAAACATTTGGGTTGCGATATTGTCGAAATTATAGAGCTGCTGTGGATAACGGAAATGGGACTTAAGATTAAGAACTTCGAAGTATGCGAAAGGTACTACAGACGAAATACTATTAAGTATCTATAATCAAATTGAAGGTTATTCAGTTAGTTTAGAGAAAAAAAGTAAAAACAAAATCAAGTGAGTGATATTGCGAGGGAAGAGGAGGGAAAGGTGAGATAGATCTATGAGTGACGAAAGCAAGGTACAACTAAGGAAGGGCGACAAAGACACGAACGTATAGTGAGTGGCAACGATCGAGGGAAGGGGGGGGGAGGCATGAAATGAAGAGACAAAGAAAAAAGTGGAGACAGTGGGAGTGGAAGACAGAAAGAGTGAAAGAAACCAATTTAAAAATTCTAAATATAAAAGAAAAGTAATATAAATTTTTTTCTCAATAACAAAGAAACATTTGGATTACGATTATGACGAAATTACAGAACTGTCGTTAGTAATTTATTTGAAGGCGACTCAAGAATTTTAAAATATGCGAAAAGGAGCTGCGTCTGCGGATGAAAGATGTTTAAGCATATGTGTAATAACTAAAATTGTGGCTAGAATTTACAGGGTGTTCCAGAACAGTCTAGCGTAATTGACGCAGTCGACTTCTACTAACACGAAGTCCTAATAAACATGGGCCCTGAAAAACTTTGCTTACGAGACATGACCATTCAAAAATGGCTTTATTATTGAAAGAATCACCCCGTATAAAATAAAAAACGTTGCATGCGATCGTGTTTATCAGAGGCCTATGTGCTACAACAGTTTTCATTTGAAACATTTCTTCAACGGCGGCGGCACAAATAACTTTTTTATGTAGCTTTTTAAAGATTCTTATTTCTTGATCAAAAAAACACAAACAACGTACTCTTGTTGAAAGTCGCTAAATCCAAAAGCATCCGAGATGATTAAATGCACAAATAGTTTGTACCAACTTTGAGCGTAAGTTGTACATACCAAAGTAATAAAAAAGTTATCGAGCAACCGTCAAGGGACCTTTCTGTATTTATTGAGACTTTTGAACAGTTTCGACAATTTTATGAAAACTGAGTTAAAAATTTTTGAAAAAATTTCATATTGTTCATATCTTTTATTTTTAATTATACGTTTTTTAATTTTTAGTATTTTCTAATTGCAAACAGTTCGTTAAAATCCAAAATCGATTTTTAAATTTGACGACAGTTATTTTTTGGCGATCCAATCAAACTGTTCAGGTAAACGGCCAAAACGAAACCTCCCGTAGGTGTTTTCTCAATGAAAAGTGTTTTCTCTATTGTCGTTCAATTTTAGGTTCTTTTTTGAGCGTGTCTATATTAAAGTTGAGCCCCCCTCCCAGTGTTTGAAGCAGACGCTTGGTTTTATGATATTTTGTGTTTTCTAGTTGCAACAGATGTTTATTCGTTTAAATCTCAAAACCGATTTTTTATATGTCCTATATACACCTGAGAGTCGTTTTTGGCGTTTGCTCAATTAAACTGTTGAGGTACACCACCAAAAGAAAACCTCCCAGTGATGTTTTCTCAATGGAAAGTTGTTTTCCTACTGTCGTTTAACATGTTCATACCGATTTTCAAGTCGATCTTCGTAAATTTTTGAAAGTAGAACACCCCTCCCCCCGTATTTTTTGCAAGAGTTTTATAATATCTGGTAAACAATGTTTATCTGCTAAAAGCAAAAAATCAATTAACCTGTTTGGGTAAACGACCAAAAGGAAGCGCCCTATAGGTTTTTTCTCAATGGGTAGCTGTTCATATGGTTGATCAGCATGTCAATATCGATTTTGAAGTCGAAATTCCTAAGTGTTAGAAAAATCAATAAATCGATGGTAGGGTGTGGTAGGAAGATCGCGCTTACGCAGGACGGCTATTCGACATGCGTAAAATTCGAAACTAAGATTCTTTTTCGAGCGCGCTTATGTTAAAGTAGAGCACCCCTCAATCCTTCTTATTTTTTGAAAGGGTTATCTGGTTTTATGATGTCTAGTATTTTGTAATTGCAAACAATGTTTATCAGTTGAAGACAAAAATCGATTTTGCAAAAATGTTAGACGTTTCTTTGGCAAATATTAAATTATTAAACTGTTCAGGTGAAAGACCAAAAAGAGACACCCTATAAATTTTCTCAATGGGAGGTCGTTCCTATGGTCATTTAACATGTTCAAACCGATTTTAAAGTCGAAATTGCTTGATTTTCGAAAACACAAAAAGTCGAAGGTGACCGGGAGGTGGACGATTCCGCTTGCGCAGATCGGTTATTCGAGATGCGTAGAATACAAATCTGAGCTCCGTTTTCGAGCGCGTCTACACTGTCCGCCAGGTAAAACTCCCCAAGGCCATAACTTTTTTATTTGTAGAGGTATCATGGCGGCCGGAGCATCAAATTGTAGCTAATTTACAACTCTTTCAAAATAGCCACTAAAACTTAAAAAACAATAGATAGTCAAAAAGTTGTTATTCATCTGAACCTGTTCTAGCTACAATTTGATGTCACGCGCGTCATACCTCTTTAAATCAAAAAGTTATGGGCCTGGGGAGTTTTAGGTGGCAAACCCTGTATGTTGAAGTACCCCTCCCCACCACCCTCTTCTAAATCTAAATTGAGTTTTCTAGGTTAAGGCGTCTGGGCTGTAAAGTGTATACAGACAAACACATAGACATCATGGCAAAATCTAGTTTTTTGGTATTCTCGGACCCTAAAACGTGCATATCCGTCGAAATCTCAAGTTCCGAAATTTTGATGATAACCATACCGACGAAGGTAAAAGCATCCTTAGTTATAGCCTCTAAAAGAAGGAACACTTTGGACGGTTGAAAACTGTTTCCTCTACAGAAAGAGTTTAGTTACCAATAAGAAAAACCGAAAAGAGAGAGAAGAACCGAAAAGGGAGATAAAAATAGTAAGAAAGACAGACAGGGATGGAGAGAAAATGTAAGAAAAGGAATGTTGCAAAACAGGGAAACAGGGAGGGAGGGAGAGAGGAAAGGAGGGAGTGAGGGATAGAGGAAAGGAGGGGAAAAGAGAGAAAAGAAGAGGAAAAGAGCGGGACGAGGTAGAGGAAACATTGTAAAAATCCTAGAAATTTTAAGTGTTCATTCTATAGACAAAAGAGAAGGGGTATACAAAATGTAACCAATAATCACTTGGAAGGTAGTAATAATTCCGAAGGGGAATATAAGGTATATGAAAGGAGGAGACAATAATTAATGCAAGAATATTGGAACGTCAAATATAAAAGAAAACAACAATGCGAGGTGAAGAAAACTAGATGAATGTAAAGAGCAGAGTGGAGAGAAAGACAGCATGGGGAAGAAACTTGTATGAAGATCGTGCGAAATATTAACGAATCGACAACTTTCTAATTTTGTTGTTTTAAAACGTACCAAGGAGCTTTTTATCTTATTATATTAGAAAAATTGAATGGAATACTAAAAAGTATTATTAAAATTTATTCAATATTTCTTCGCTTAGAGAAGAAACTAGTCCTAAATTGTTGTTGGGTCGAAAAATTGTAGACTGATGTAATTTATATATTTGTAAAAACTAAGGAGCGTTTTCCTCAAACGTTATAGTTTCAAAACCGGAAGGCTTGGGAATTGCACATATATGAAGCTCATGTCAGTCCCACGTCCCAACTGGGAATTTGTTGCAGAATAGACACATCAACCCTGGCAGATATACAACGGTCATACAAGCTGAAGGGCAGTATAAAAATTTATATTTTATACGAAAACAGTGCTCAAACATTTATTTTCCGTCACGATAGCAGCAGTTGAGCAAAGTACTGGTTACAAAACACACAAAATGTCGCGCGTTAACAGATAACATTTAAAACAAAATAGCACGACTGCAAAAGCGTTAAAACTAAAATACGATTTGTTTTCGCAGCACAGTGTAGTCCTCATAAAAATAAAGCTGAAGGACAATAAACATAAAAAGTGAAAAGTGGCGGCCGTCGCTTTAAAATCCACAAATTGTCAATTTGCCGTTAACCCAGTTTCAAAGTCTGATTAAATCCATCGATTTTGAAAATCGGCCGACTTAATGGGATCAGGAGCTGTAAAAAGTGTTATCTGGAAACGAATTATTTACAGCCATGTGCACTTCAAATAAAAACTAAAACGTTGACTCGGCGTTAATTGCAATTATGAAATCCGAGTTTAATCGGACAGTCAGCACGAAGTGAAAAATCTCAGTTTTATCCGATAAAAAATTTTCTCTGCTAAATTAAAATTTTATAGAGCTATATTAACCATAAAAGATAATTGTAATCAGATTACTGACGCCAAAAGGCAAAAGCTCTATTAAAGATTGGTAAAAATAATGATCGTACCAAGAACTTAATTATCACCTATACCTCTAACTACCTAATTTTGAATCAATAAGTTTTATATTTGTTATTCTTCATTAGCTGCTTTAGAAAAGGAGGTATTATATCTCATTATTTATTATTCAATCAAGTTTTCACTAAAATTGTGTTGGTGAATATTAAATTATTATTAGTATTTTTCTAATCTTGGTTTATTTCAATAAGATTTTGCCCAATTCGACTTAAAATGCAAATTCAACGCTAGCCAAAACATAAATTATAATCAAGTGCATACACTGAAATCTACTTACAGCAATTCTTTAAAACATAGGTTAAAATGCATTACAAATTTCTTTTTTTAACAGTTTGGCATAAAATCGTATATCGTTGTTTGTTCGTGATCCGGCAGGAGATTATAAATTAATTGAAATCTTCTTAGAGAATACAGGAAGCTCCACTCTACATTAAACCTGAGTATCCTGCCGATGTAGCCAATTACCCGCACACTAATGTATTTCTAAACGAAGTATAAACAGCAGCTCTATAATACAGAAAATTATAAATTTGTACTAAACACTATTAGTTTATTATTAGAAAAAAAAGAACCACTACGCCAAACGAAAGAAAAGAGGTAAAAAACGAGCAGCGGAGAAACAAAGTCGACCAGGAAAAAGAAGTCGATCGGTGAGGAGGGAGGACAGAATTTGGAAGTTATGGAATGGAAAAAAGCGTAACGTAGTACAAGTGAAAGGGAGTGGATAGGAGGGTGAGGAGAGTGAGAAGGCGTGGGGACAGAAAAAAGCGGTCAAATAAAAGAAGTGGGGAGAAAAGACGACTTGAGAGGAAATGGAAGCAGAGAAGTGGGGGTAGAGGAGAAAAATAAACGAGCAGCGGGAATAAGGGTAAGGACAAAGACAAATAGAAGTGTTGGTAAAAAACGGACGGATGAGTCACGGATGGAGACTGAATTTGACCAGAAATACAAATGACTGTTCAGGAATAGAAATACCAGTATATATTAAACCAGCAGATCCCGTGGGCTACGCCCCCCGCTTTTTAAATAACTTCTTTTGAAAAACATGTTAGCAACTTTATTAAAGAGATATAACCATCCGTCTTGACTTTAGTCGAGCCTGTCCCAAGCTAGATTAGAAAGGAGGAGGGGGAGGAGTAACAACCTAGCAAAAAAACAGGGCTCAGCTGATAGCACCCTGTAAAGGCCGAAAAAAATGCTACAATGGTCACCAAAGAGTACCAGAAGAAGGAAGACCCAAAATGGTATGGAAAACATACATAAATATGGCAATGGATGATAGATGACTTCAGGGGACTGGTACAATCGAGGGCTATGGAAACAAAATACGACAAACTACTAACGGGAGAATAACCAAAGAAGAAGAGATATAATGATATAATGTTAGTTAACATGCGATTCCCAAACTCGTATCAAGGATTTTTCCGACTGGCCGCTGACCGGGTAGTTTCTCCGATCCTCATAAAATACATACCAATAAAATATACATAATGATCCGCCTTGGCTTTAGTCAAGCCTGTCTCAAGCCAGGATTAGAAAAGAAGAGGGGGAGAAGTAACAACCTCGTAAAAACAGAGTTCAGCTGGTCCGGCTGATAGCAACCTGTAAGGGCTCCACACCAGCGTAATGGTACTGCTGCCTTGCAGAAAGGTGTTTGCTCACCAAAGGCTAGACTAAGACAGACGTACTCAGTCACCAAATATCTAGAAAATAGATCAGTAATGTGGTTTGAAAATGTAAAACGCATGAACAAAAAAAATGGCGGAAAAGAATGGTCACCAAAGAGCAAAAGAAGAAGGAAGACCCAAAATGGCATGGAAAACATACATAAATATGGCAATGGATGATAGATGACTTCAAGCAGGGGACTGGTACAATCGAGGGCTATGGAAACAAAAGACGGCAAAACTAGCAAGGGAAGAAAAACCAAAGAAGAAGAAGAGATATAATGATAGTTAACATGCGATTCCCAAACTCGTATCAAGGACTTTTACGACTGGCCGCTGACCGGGTGGTTTCTCCGATCCTCATAAAATACATACGATTCAAAAATATATAATGATCCGCCTTGGCTTTAGTCAAGCCTGTCTCAAGCCAGGATAGAAAAGAGGGAGGAGGAGTAACAACCTCGAGTTCAGCTGGTCCGGCTGATAGCAACCAGTAAGGGCTCCACCCCAGCGTAATGGTACTGCTGCCTTTCAGAAAGGTGTTGGCTCACCAAAGGCTAAACTAATACAGAGTGCTCAGTCACCATATATCTAAAAAAATAGATCATTCATGTGGTTTGGACATTTCAAACGCATGAACGAAAAAAGATGGCCAAAAAGAATGTTAGAATGGTCACCAAGGAGTAAAAGAAGAAGAAGGAAGACTCCTAATAGTATGGAAAACATACATAAATATGGCACTGGATGATAGAGGACTTCAAGCAGGAGACCTCATAAAATACATATGATTAAAGAAGATATAAAGATCAACCTTGGCTTAAGCCTGTCCCAAGCCAGGATTAGAAAAGAGAAGAGGGAGGAGTAGCAACCTCGTAAAAACAAGGTCCAGCTGGCCCGGCTGATAGCACTCTGTGAGAGCTCCACACCAGCGTAACGGTAGTGCTGCCTTGCAAGGAGGTGATGGCTCACCAAAGGCTAGACGAAAACAGACGTGTTCAGTCAGAAAATAGATCACTGAAGTGGCTTGAACATGTCAAACGCATGAACGTAGAAAGATGGCAAATAAAATACTAGACTGGCCACCAAGGAGTAAAAAAAGAATAAGGAAGACCCCAAATGGTATGGAAAACATGCATAATTATGGCAATAGATGATACAGGAATTCAAGCAGGTGACTGGTACAACCGAGGGCTATGGAAACAAAAGACGGCAAACTCCTAAGAGGGGAAAAGCCAAAGAAGAAGAAGACGAGATATAATGATTATAATGTTATCAAGGACTTTTCCGACCGACCGCTGGACCTGGTGGTTAGTGCGATACACATAAAATGCGTATGATTGTAAATGGTCAGTCTTGCCTAGGATTTGCAAAATTGTAAACTAAAATACGTCAGGAGTGCTAAAGCATATTACAATACATAGTTGTAACTATTGTTTAACGGTGTATCAAACCGTGTAAGTCCCAACCATAATAAACACAATAAATCTACAGCAATGTAGCAACGAAGTGCCGCGCAACGAGCCACGGCCATGAATTGGCCCCGGTGAGGTCAGCGTATCTAACTAGATAAACAGAGGCGCTTGTCAGCCGTTTTGCATGCTTCTTCCGCGAAGTTTGTATTCGTAATGACAGTCAACAGCAGATTATGTTCCAATAATACAAAGGAATAAAATTTTGACCCAATTTTCTTATTTGCATCGAATATTGTACTGAGCCAATGCAGAGCAGTGTATAAGCTTTATATCGTATACTTTTTATGCTCTGACTTCGCGAAGAAGGAGAGGTCATCGCGAAAAAGTGAGACAAGTGAAAGGGATCAGGATTTAGTATACAAAAGATATAGAAATAAATGCGTTGTTGTAGCGTAACAGTTACTTTCCGCATTTTGTATTTACAAGTAAATCACAATAAAAATAAACAATAGTATCGTGTGATATACAGTGACAGGCAAAATGTTCGCAACCTATACGGAAAATTTATTATATTAGAATTTTCCAAAATTATTTTTGGGATCGCTTCTGCATCTCAGATAACCTTGAAATTGATTTAGACATGGGTACGTGACTTCAGGTTTGGCGGGAAATTGAAAAATTAAATAAAATGGCAAAAATAGCTTTATTTGAGAAAAAAACAAACAAGTTATTACAGAAAAGTGTATAAAATGCAATTCTAATGCCATATGCAAAGTTTGAAACAATAATATTAATAAATTAAACTAGAGTACCTATTAAATATTTTTAAGTTAAATAACTAAATCCCCATTTTTTTCTTTGGAATGGATTGATTCCAGTGAAATTCATTTGTTTAGGTCATAATTGAGTAGAAAATTTGTTTTTTGAAAAACTAATTAGAAAAAATCATTTTTTGTTAGGTACCTGCTTATTGCAATAGTTTGTTTCTAATAGCCATTGCAGTTTTTTAATATTATTTCTGTGCCAGTAAGCCTAAAAATGCTCAATATGCACAGAAATAATATTAGAAAATTGCAATGGTTATTAGAAACAAACCATTGCAATTCTGTCCGATTATGACCTAAACAAATGAATTTCACTAGAATCAGTTCATTTCAAACAAAAAATGGAGATTTTGTGATTTAACAAAAAAAAGTCAAAAAAGGCTATTTTCGATTTATTAATATATTTGTTCCAAATTTTGCACATCACATTAGAATTGCAGTTTGAGCACCTTTTTCTAATAACATTTTTTGATATTTTCTCAAATAAGGTGATTTTTCGTCAATTCATTTATTTTTTTTTTAATTTCTCGCTAAAGCTGAAGTCACGTGACCTATGTCTAAATCAATTCGTAGGTTTTTGGAAAATTATAAGGATAAAAATTTTACCCATATGTTGCAAACAATTTGCCGGTCGTTGTATAAATAAGTGCGAAGTATGAAGGTATAAATAAGTAAAACCCTTTAAATAAGTGAACAATCCTTTAGTTTTGCATATTTTAATACAGTAAGTAAAATGTTTGGTGAAAAATGTGATGAAAGTGAAAAAGCACGATGTGCGAAGCACTCACCTGAATGGTATCGGCTTTCATTACGAGTCAACCGCCTGTTGCCTCTGCGGAGGGCCCTGGTTGCCGGGCTAACCCCCCTGGTCTCGGAGGAACCCCCAGACCCCACAGCTACATGCAAAACAATACACTCAGCATGCGAAACGACAACAAAATTAAGGAAAAAACTGCAGTGGTGGGAAATTGTGGAATACATATTCAGGTAGGTAAAATATTTTCAATGCACTGGTCTCTAGGATTATTATAACGAACAATTATCAAGATTTTGTGAATCATACGTGTGATCGAAAGTATGCAACCCATGCAGCATATCCACTGTCCACTTCGATCTCTAAAGTGAAATACCAACTAACAATTAATGACTCTTTTCAGGTTGCTAATTTTTCAGATATACCTTCTGGTATCAGAAGCTGCAATAAACCGATGATAAATATTCTACAGTCGTTATTAAACTCAAAAAGTTTCATTGTTTAGCAATTACGTCTGCCCACTTTAAAAAAATTTAGGGATGCAACGGATATTCGGTTTTATCAGTTATCCGGCCATTTCGCCGAATAATCGGTTTGGTTGGATAATATGAAATATCCGACCGGGAACTTTTATCAAGTAAAAGAGATTATGCTTGCAAAACGTTTATTATTAAAGGTAAATTATGATGCAGAAAAACAAGTTAATCCCCATGTATTGGAAGCATTTCTAGATTCTTCATATATCATTCCAGCTATTGAAAAGAGTTGTTCTAAATATACACTACTAGCAGGAGCACACAAGTAATTTTTGGCCAGTTTTTCAAGAGTAGGAAACAAATGTTTATTCTCTTTCCACCAATGTGCTAGTGATTTTGTTCTATCTAATAAGGTACTATTTGTGTACGTATTAATTTCAGTATATATTGAAGTACGTTCTGTAGAATTTTTGCAGTAATCATTACTGAACTCTAAATAACAGTCCCAAATAGTACTATAATTTTTTCGTTTTTAGGTTCCACCTCTGTGTTTTCTCACATGGCCAAGGGAGCATCCGAATCGGGGAAATTATCTTCATGTTCTAAAACAGCCGTTTATTCGAATCCCGGAAAAAAATGTAGCGGAAAAACGTGCTGCGGAAAAGTGTGTCTGGAAAAAAGTGCCGACGGAAAAAAGTGATACGGAACAAAGTGCTGAGGAAAAAGTGCCACCGGAAAAAAGTGACGCGGAAAAAAGTGCCGTGTAGGTGCCTGACCTAACCTAACTCCATTATCTGTTATTCCAGCATTCCGTCTGGTTATTCGTGCGATCTTCCTCATTTATTGTTGCTTCTTGCACGTTCCATAGACGTGGTGGAAACATAAGAGGGATATTACTATTACACGTATGTGTTGTCAAAATATTGGATCAAATCATATAGTGATGATTTTTTTGTTAGTATTTAATATCCATTTTTTCTAACTGTTTTAAAATACATTTTTAAGTATAACGGTATCTATATTGTTCATATTATTTTATTTTGCAAGTGCAAATGTCACATTTACACCTACTCGACGGCACTTCTTTCCGCGGCACTTTTTTCCGTCGGTACTTTTTTCCAGGCTTTTTTTTCCGTAGTATTTTCTTCCGCGGCACCTTTTTCTGCCACCCGTTTATTCTTGTTGTAGAATAAATTCTTTTGCTTTTATTATTAATAATTTTCTGACACTATCCTGCATTTTTTTTGGTGGGAAAAAAGTCAGCCTAAATATAGAATCTAAAGATGTAGCCAGGGTGTAGTCTGTGTTTTAAAATAATGTATCAAATTGACTTTCCAAGTTCTCTATGAAGGTATCCCTTGAGGTTTTTGCACCAGAAAATTTTGTGTCGTCATTCAGGTATCTCAAAGGGTCACATATGAAGCGATGACTTCAGATATAAATGCTTTATTTCCACTTAACTCCTTTGTAACGCCTGCAAACGGTTTGGGAGGCCAAGACAGGTTTCAGCGAAGACCATTGATTTGGCGATAAGCCGATAAATTACAAATTGCTTTTTAATTTTCAATATCAAAAAGTGTCACTTATACATAAGCAGAATAAAACGTTTTGATTTGGAGTTATAGACTAAACACAATTGCAAGCAGGAGGGTAAAACCCCTTAAGTCCAGTATTTTGTAGATTTGCATAAAATTACTAAATTTATATTAGAGTTAAAAATTTGAAGTGATTTCAAACAACATAATTACGTATTAATTATTAAAACCTAAATTTCACTACATTTAAGTTGAAACTACTACGAAAGTAAAAACGATGCCGGTTAATCCGGTATCCGTCTGAGCAACCGGATACCGAATATTCGTTATCCGGCATTTTCAAGGAGTACTGCATCCCTAAAAAAATGCTAAGTTCTACGTTTTTCTTTTCCCAAATTATATAAATTTTCTAATTTCTCCAAAAACTCATGATTTATAACTTCCTACAATAGGAATCAAATAATCGATCTGCAATATGGGTTGCATATTCAAGAATGTCATTTCTAGTTAATTACGCCATTTGTCAGTCATCAGTATTAACTTCCTGTTTCGATTAATTCCATGATGAACGGCAGTTTTTAATAATTTCCAAACTAAAACTCGCGGGGCAAGTTTCGGCTCTTGCAAGTTAGCCCCAACTTTAATTTTTTCTTTATTTGATCCCTTTTTGAAAATTCCTGAAAACCAGTGCATTTAATAAACAGGGAACTTAAAAATATAAGTATATATACAATGTTTCATACAATTGAAAATTTTACTCACAACCTAAATTCTATTTTAAAAGAATTGAGAGTGAAGTAAATATAAAAAAACATATAACATAAAAAGTATTTCGTGCAATTTCACTACGACACCGACCAATGACAAGCGAGTGCAAGGTGTATGAACAACCTCTACCAAAAAATGATAGCGTGGATAAGAAGCAATCGAGCAATCGAGCGAACCTGAATGATATCTCTTCTCGTTGTGCGTGACGCGTCGTTGCGTGCGTCGTCTTGTGTGTTGCTTACCACCGTTGCCGCCATTTTCATTTCCGTTTCCGCCGCCATTTCCCCCGCTTCCAGCTAAACATTATACAACACATGAAGGCGTTAAGCGCACAAGAGTTAATAAAGCTATTAGTGAAAGCACGCCTTAATTTTTTAAAGCTTGCGGAATATGTACTATGTGGTTGTAATAAAAATGGTCACAGTTACAAACCAAATCTGCCGATAACGTTTCATTTTTACAGTTTTACAAGGTTTAATGTGAACACCTCTATTAACGACCCGAGATAAAATCAATACTGAATTCAGAATTATTTCTTATTATTATTCAAGAACAAATAAAACATTTTGTTTTTATCTCTAATTTGAAATGTTTAAGCAGTAAGCGGTTTAGTAATTTTAAAATAATAGAAATCAGTAATTAAACATTTGAACGAAGAAAAAAGTTAAATCTGAATTCAGCTGATGGTATGAGAGTTATTTTTATTAAATGTAAACATTACATAAATATACGAAGCAGTAAAATTATATGCAAAAATGGGTATGCTATGATTTTATGAAGGTGGAAAATTAAGTGACCCAGTTTTAAAATTATATTATAAAGGAAGTTACCGTCTGGCAAGTTTAAAATTTCCTTTATAAGCTCTTAACTTTTATGTATTCTTTCAATTCTTAAAAGTCAGTAAAAATCTGATTTAAATTGCTAACATCGAATCGAACACGTTCAAATATCAACCCGGCTGCAATTTTTTTTCGAGGTAAATATGACAAGTGTATACAAGAAGGCTCTGTCAATCTCCTTGAGGAAAATTTCAAACTTTAAATAAAAGAAACGAAATAAAAATAAACCAGCCAAACAAGATTAATGAACTAAAAAGTTTATTTTCGCCGAACCTTTTCGAGAATTATTAAAACTTCATGAATCTTCTTTATTAAAAGTTTGGAATAAAACCAAAGTTTTGAGCTCATAGCTTTCCCTCGTTTGTCGATTATTGTGTATGTCCTTTTCAAGCTAAATGATGGTTTTTATCAAAACTTCGGTAAGGACTGAAGTTTTCCTATTTTTGATTAGAATAGTTTACAAGTTACAGCAAAGAAAAATCGACAAGTAAATTACGTACTGACGATGATGTTATTCACAATTTGGGGGTTGCACTAACTTATAGAGTTATTGAAGTTTCCTAATCGTCCAAGATTGATAATGAGGATTAACAACTATTGCAAGCAGTCTAATGTAATGCATCTTTTCTTAAGTCGTCCAAATAATAATTTCAATCAATGCTTGTGATATTTTTAAAAAGGGATGACTCTGTTTTCTTACATTATTTTTTTAGGGGCGAGAGTTCACTTAGGCGTAGTATTTTTCACGAAGAGGAATCTTGACATTTAAAAAAATTTTATAAAGGTTTTTTCGACATGCTGCTTCAAAATCTTCTATTTTTATAAGGTGGAATTTCTAAGGATTTCGACATTTGTAATAAAATTTTTTAAGAGTGGTTCACGGGGGGGGGGGGGGGTTACACATGGGGTGATTCCCGTCGTTTTTCGATTTTATCATATTTTGGGTCCGACAAGTTTGAAACTATAAATGGATTTAAATATTTTTATTTATTAGGAGCCAAAGAGAGCATTTCCAAAAATTATCATTGTTTTGATTAATTTTGTTATTAGAGGGTAAAAGTACACTATGGGGTCTAAAATCTTTAACTCTCTATTGCATTCCGTTCCCAATTGGGAACCTAACTTTCAAGGTTGCCGTGTTATTCTCCTATTGCATATCTTGACATTTTATGCATGTTGTTCCCATCCGGGAACAATTTATATTTGTGTACGATCGGGTATCATGCGTAGATTTAAGAAATTGAAACTTATTTTGAATTCATTTGGTGACTGGTGCAGTAAGCGTAATGTAAGATGTAAATGTAAGAATCCAATTGGGTACAAAATACACTGTGTAGTTACAAAATAAATTTTGTTATATACGACTTCAAGATGCAACACAGGCATGGCTCTCAGTACCTCACAGTTTTATGGGAATAAATAATCAAACGGGTGGTTATAATGGAAAATCTCGGGTTATGAGTTTCACTTATGTTATTACAAAGACAAAAATTGCTTTGTGGACTTTCATAAATAAGTACCACTATTGTAATCCATTTTGTACCCATTTGGGAACACATTTCAAAAAATAAATAATAAGTTTAAATAATTGCTAATACATTTTTTATAGAACTGTTGTTGCTTCTGACCAAATTAACAATATATTTTTTTCTAAAATTGAAATATTCATGCAATAGAGAGTTAAGAAGAGATGATTCTTTACATTTAAAAGGTATTATTTTTTTGAAAATGAGGGTGCACTAGTTAGAGGTTTAGGCGCGGTATTTAAAAAAAAGAGGAGTATTTCGACATTTTTAGGGTACTTTTATTTTCTATGGTGGCAGGAGGTTACTTTAGTGGGTGGTTTAGGAACACAGTTTCGGAGTTGTATTTTTTTTAAAAAAGGGATTTATCAGTATTCTTTTTTGAATTATTTTTAGGGGATGGGAATACAGTCAAATTGGTGAACATTTACTACTTTTACATTTTTCTAACAACATCCGCGTAATACGTGTATAACTGTAATTGTAGTTCTTTTGTCATAGTTGTCAGTTATATTGATATTCATTTCATTGTGTTGCTGCCGAAGAAAAGTGCTTTTATTGCTGGTGAATTTTACTTTTGTAAAAACGTACATTTTTTTGTAGATTTTATCTTCAACTTACATTTTAGCTATTCTGGAAAATTCAGTTTTTACCTTGGTAGATTTAAAATTTTTGAAAGTGATTTCTTAAAAACTAGCCGCTGAATTTGTTTAAAATTTTGTGAACTAGCAAGAGAGAACAAACATATTTTCCATTTTTTCGGCAATATTTATCCTTTCAGAACAGTTTTGCAGTATTTTAGTGCGAATTTTATCAGAATAACATAAATCACTTCGACATATTAATGTATAAAAGTTTTAAACTTGCCAGACAACGGTTAAGTTTCAGATAACCGCGAACTGTTAAGAACTAAATAAAAGAAACTTAATGGAAGAAGTCATAAAACCTGAAAGTAAGTAAAAGGGTTAGCCATTAATAACAGAAACGTATAGGGTAATTTCTGAACATGTCCCGAACAAAGTACGTACAACACACAAATAAAACTGCTACGAAACTTGAACAAAAAGGAGAAAAGACAGCGCAAAATGCAAACGGAGAAGGAAACGAAATTAATCACCGAACAAATTAACGTAAAAAAGAACAAAAAGTGGCGTAACAAAATTAAAGAAGTAGAAAGCTTGTGTATGAACCAGTCCGTTTTTTAGCCATTATAAATGTGTTTGTCAATAACGCCAGCTCGCTGTTGTTTTCTAGATTGCAAACGAAGGCTGAAAAAGAACATCAAGCTGGGAGCTAAGTTTTCCCTTAAAATTTCGAAATGTAATAAACTGTCGGCTTAACTTGAAACAACTACCAACTTTTGTGCAATATAACTTTGTTCAAATAATTTGGGATAACCGTCATAAAAAGCGTCGCAAATTTTTATATTTATTTCTGTGCTGGATACGGAGCTTGGTAAACTTGGTAATGAATTTTTAAAACAAGCTTTCCTTTTATACTTTTCATAACAGAAGAAAGTTTCGCTGTACTGTAAATTTTAAACTGCTGAACTCACTTGTGTTTTGCTTAGGCACATATGGGGACAGAAGTCTTGTTCTCTTTTTCTCGTATCCTTTCTGCGTGATGTCACCTGCAACAAAGTAAGAAATTAATAATGAACTAAAACTGCCGCCAACTTTCCGACGCAAAAGTTTTTCCATAATAGAAGAAAGCTTGGAAAAGTTAAATTGGGTTTGATCTTAACCTGTGACGTCTTGAACAAATAATAGGTTAATTACAAATGGTAGATGCGAAAGACAAAAAGAACATTTAAGTCCATTTCCGTTATTAAAACGTACCCTTTTAACGTTGGAAATTCCGTTCGCGACAATTCTTTCTCCCCACATCAATGAACGTGAGAATTACTAGCATGTGTTTTAGTATCCATTTTCCGCAGACAAAACAGTTTGTTTGCCAGTGACATTCGCATCTGCATTTTGTCCATTTTGGCACTGATCCAGTACCGCTTTGCTGCAGAAGCGTTGCCTATTAAACATTCAAAGGTCTTGAGCATGGCTTGCATGTCAACGAAACCTCACTAATTCGGAATTCTCTGCAGCGATTTACTGGTTCAGTGAACTAAGTTTGCTGTTTTGGGTGTAAAAAGTATTTTAGACTTCATTCACTTTTTGTATTAACGTAGTTTAAAATTTACATCACTGCATCACGTTTTGAATTAAAAATTCAACTTAGGAACCATACAAGGTGGCATATTTATTTTATTTAAAACAATGTGTAAAATAACGTGCTCACCTAAAAATTCTTGAGAAAGTCTGGACTTCCAATGCTTTACATTTTTACGTTATATATTTCCAAAATTATTTATGCACGGCGTTGCAGCTCCAACACCAAAGGCACGTTTGGGCAAAAACCACTTGGCATGCGTGTAGGGTCCCTAATGGTAAGAGACTTCAAGTTAATAAATATCTTTTGTGTACTATCTCAAAATTTTATGAATAGGTTTCCCAGCCAAAACTCCCCAGCCTTCTAACTTCTTTAAAATGTATTGCCGTTTTTAAATTAAATTTAAAATGTTTTTTTTTCAAATAGGACCGTACATTTTTTAACATGCCGTTGAAAAGAGATTGTTTTCTCTTTCAAATGCCGATTCCTACTTTTCTAGCACTAACGCCCCCAAAATCTAATACCATGCGCTACAGCTCAACAGCTTTTATGCGCTATCAACATTCCTTACTTCACTGAACCGATTAATTCAAGCACACCTACTCACCGGATTCACATATAATTGGCCCCAGTCCGCATTAGCTGGCTGAATTTAGTTAACCTAATTTCTTACCTGCTATTCCTTAGTCGGGTTAGTATTAAACAAAGCCAGAGACGATACCGCAAATTCAAGTCAAAATTTGAAGGGCGGGGTTAAATTAAAACGCCTAAATATTACTTCGCCTAAAAATTCAGTTGTGAATGTCATTCTACTATCACTCATGAGCAATTTAGATTAAACAGAAATGTTTTATTGTCCCCCGTTTCTTAAATAAAAAGGGAACAATAAACAAGTTTAAACTAAATTGCTCATGAGTGATAGCAGAATTACATTCACAACTGAATATTTAGGTGAAGTAATATTTAAGTGTGGCCATGTTAATAAGAAATATTTTTTTGAAAATCTCCAATATTTTGTACATACTTTTCATTTCAGAAAATTTTCAATCATACAACAAGCCTTTTTACGTAGAACATTGTGTTCTCCTAGGGCTATTCTGATGCCAAATTTGATCCATATCTGTCAACTCATTTTTGAGTAATAATACGTTAAAGTAAAAATTTTCAATAAATCGTAGTAACAGCCATTTTGAAGCTCGAAAAAAAATTTCCACCAAAAAACATGTCTAATTTCCGCTTGCGGTTTCGGATTTATTTTAAAAACTTAGTTAGTAGATCAATTTTAGATATACCTCTGCATTCCAAGGCACATTGAAATCGGAGCATGCGTTCAAGAGTTACGAGGCGCAAAAACCCACCACCCATCTACAGACAAGACATTCTCTAAAAGCCTTGAAGGTCCAAAACATATATTTATTATTAAAACCTCAAACTTTTTCATAAAATTAATATAATATAGGGCAATAAAGTCTAAACTGCATTTCTTCTAGAATTAAATATTATGTCATTGCAATATTTTCAATAATTTAACATGACTTTAAAATATGTAGCCAAATTTGACATTAAAAAATCGAGATCATCTAAATTATCTCATCAATCACCATATATTGGCACATGACAAAATAAGAATTTACTGTTCTTAATATAAGCCTTTGACCTTGAAAAACCTGGTTTCAGGGTCACACAAACCACTGTTCCAGTGAAGTTATCGTTGACTCGTATTTTTGATCCCAAAATAGGTATACGAGTTTTAAAACGTAAAATCAACAAAACCATCTTCGGATCTTATAATACGCGTATGACCTTGAAGATGTAATACCAAAGTCATTTTAAATCGCCCTTTCGGCAGCTTTGCGTTAGTTCATTACAGTCTCAAAATCGATTTAAGTTTATTAGCCCGAGCTTTTATAATATCCAACTATAAGTAGAAAATAATAATAATAATAACTTACGTTTAGAATAATAATTTGTTTGCAAATATACTTCTTAGTACAAACAATACATAAAATAATTGTCTTATTTTCATCAAATGCTTGCTAGCTAGCTTCGCAAAGTGCTTCTAATTTACAACTCCCCAAACGGCAATGTTTAATAATTACGAATGCAGTGCTTTATCTCGAGTCTACTAATAAATAATAATAGGGAGGATGAGGGAATAAGAAACTCAGGCAACCACCTTGTAAATATTTAAAAACTTCTTTCCTGACCACATTTTACAGCACGACCAAGGACTTAGAATATTATATTCTCAGATGAGCAATAAAAGTTATTGTTCCGTTTTAATTAAATGTCACAACCAATGATTTTAATTTATCTAGAAAATGTTGCTACTAATTTGACTTACCAGCACCATACAGGTATTTTAGGCAACAAAAAACGCAAAGTTGAAAGTAAAAAAATGTTGACCTTTTTTAGCTTCTTTGGGCCCAGCAGTAAAAACAGCGATTTTCAGCGTTATTATTTGATGTTCACGCCTCCTTGGAGCTTTTAAACGCAGCGCCCTCTAAGCAAAGCGTCTACATGAATATGAATCAGAAAACTTAAATATGAAACCATCAGTACATTTCCACAACGATATATCCATCCTCTGCGCCGTGGCACGTATATTCAGCGGGTGCTACTCAAAATTGCTACATCAATCTCTTAGCGTGCCTTGGAGTTCTCCTTTCCCTTCTGCTTCATTTACCGTCCTCGCCCTTCTTTATCCATTGTTTTAGCGAGTGTCAGAACAAGATAGACTCACCGTGTGTAGATTAACAATTATTTATTAGCGCAGTCAGTGTCACTTAAGGATTAAGGCGGTTTCGGAGTATATTACGTGTCCTCAAGAATTTATGTCTCCATATTTCGCCCATGTTTATGCCTCGGGAAAATTCTGCGGATACCGCCTAGGGCCGAATGTGTTTCGCTAAGTTTAATGTGATAATTAGGAAGAGGCGGAAAAGGGCAGACGGTCATGAGTTCTTTACAACAACTGTTTATTATAAAGGTTAAATGTATATAAATATGGAAAATGGCGCTTCTAACGAAAACAACGCTTTCCAGAAATTTAATACGATGAAACTAATATCGAATACAATAATGAAAAAATCGGGGAAAATTTCTTAGAACTACCGAACTTGATTAAAGATAACTTTTGAATGCATACGTAACAAAAATTTGGTTGCGGAACAGAGCAGGTTTTGCTACTTGAATAACATTTTGATCAAAATTTGCACAAAACCATAAACCGAAACGACCTCAGATTTTGCAAGCACTCGCAAAATGTATATAAGAGAAACTGTATTGTTTTTTATTGCCACATACATTCACACAAAATAATAATTATGGGATTGCGGTAAACCTGAACCGGTGGTCCAATGGTATCCACATTCACTTTTGGGCCGATATACGACGAGGTTGTGAAATGCATTGGTTAGATAAATTTAATGCAGTTTTAGATGTAATGGTCTGGTGTCGGTGTTAAGCCTTAGCAGCAGAAATAGATCAGCGATACATAAATAAAAATGAGCGAAGCACGTCGTATTAGATATTATTAATAACGGTAGCTGCAAAATTAAAGTTATATTATAAAGTAACACCGTCCAAGTCACTCCCCTCTCTGTGACTTGTAACCCTGCTACGAGAGCAGCCTAGTAAATAGTAAATACAGCACCTGGAGCATTAGCTCCGCTGATTCGGTATGTTAATTAAAAAAGATTTAGATTTTTCGATTTAAAGAAAATACTTGCGATGAAAAGATAACCAATAATAGAAGAAAACATTAGCGGATTGGAACACGAACCAAATTGTAGCTCATCCACAGCTCTATGAGCCAACAAAATTTAAAAAAAAACTGTGTAGCCAGTTTTTGAAAAATATTTTTTGAAAATTTTCAATATATTAAAAAAAATTACCACTTTTATCTTTTCAATAATTTAGGCGCACAGTAACAATTTGTTTCTATAGGGCAATAACGACAGAAAATTTTATCTCGATTTGCTAACTCGTTTTTAAGTAACAATAGCGCAAAAGCGCTATAATAAAAATTATCAAACAATTTTATCAGGCAACACTTTGAAGCTAGAAAGTTCTGGGAGAAAGCGTTGACTTTGCTCTGAGCTCTGCTATCAGATTCAGTTTTTAGATTTTAGTAAATTCAATTTCTGTAAAAAATTCTATCAAAAAACATGTCTAACTGCCGCTTCCGGATTTGGATTTTATGGAGCGCAAATTGACATTACTTTTAAAATGTCATTGAGGAATTTTTAAATTATACTTTTTTCGTTTTTACGAAATTTACAATAATCGCACAAAAAATAGTGTGTGCATCTCGACCGGAAATTTTTTTGCTGTACTCGCCGTGCTTTCTGGCCTCGGCTAGCGTTTCGGTCAGAAATAATTCACGTCTCGTACAGTGAAATATCACTTTCTGGTCTAGACACACAAATAATTATTGTGTAACAAGGGAAGAAAGTGATGCTTTATTCCCACGTGTGCCGTGAACACAAAGAGAAAAAAGACACTTTCTTCCCGAGTTTCACATATGATCTTTTCGTTGACCTTGAGAAATTTATCAAAAAACATTCATTTTAAAATTAATCTAAAATAAATTATTTAATTTGGCAGTTGTTAAAAGTACGCTTTTGCAAATAAGACGCCTTTATTATCCACGGTAACCATGGTACCTATACAAAACGTAACCAGGTAAAATAAACAAAGCGGAAGCAAAATGATGTTTTCGTCCCTCGGGACGAAAAATGATTTTTGTCTCCGGTGCAACTATCGACCACCAAATGAGGGTCGAAAAGCCTACTTTTAAACAAGGTCGACGAAAAAAAAATATTCAACTTCTAGATGTAGAAAAGCCAAAAAGTAACTTGTCAGTTCGCGTCATCATCAAAGGCGATGAGTTAGCTGGCTGGCTGTTATTTACACATTTGCGAGCTAGCGTACCATAGAGCGCCTACAATATCTCGTGGGCTATCAGACGCGCGAGGACATCTCCTTTTATGTAAAACCTAAAAACACTCACTACTGTTAAAGAGTACAAAATTTACAATATTCGAGCGCTTTCAAACAAATTTGTGGGCTGACAGTAAAGGAACAATACCATAGAAAATCCGTTGGAGAAATATGAACGCTATAAACTCACCGGCTTGTGGCGTGTTCGACGTCTACTGTGCAACAGCACACAAGATTCATAACTTTGTTATTCTTAGTGTATGTATCATGGGACTTATATAGCTCATATAATTTTGTGGGACCATCAAAAGCACATAAATTAAAAACGTCAATCTTCTTTAATTAATGAAATAAAGTGTTTTTAAAATGAAGCAAGCAGTGGCAGAAATTAAACTAAATTATGATTAAACCCAATTCCCCTGCGAACAGATACGGCCACCCAGCTCCCCAGACCGTATTATTCAAAATTTGTTTAGGTTTGTGAACAAAAATTCAAAGCCTACACCAAAATTAATAGTTAAAGATTTTCAAGCAGTAATTAATTATAAAATTTTGTTTCCAATTATCTGAGTATAATGAAGTGCACTCAAGTATGGCATAGTACAGCAGCATTTCTCAAATTTTTGGCTTACAGGACAACCTTAACTTTACCCTGTGCCAGTCGGAGACCTCTGTCGTATGGTTATATGTGCATAGCAAGATAATATAGTTACTAATTTGGCGGTTCTCATATTATGCTTATATTATACTCGAACTTTTAAATGTATTTCAATTAGAATAAATTGATTTAACTTAGAAAAAGTAAGGTGTAGTTACAAAATAAAACATTATGGCGGCCCCTTTACACTGAAATAGAGGACTTGGTGTTACGTGTGTATTCCTTTCAATATCATTGGGTGCAATCAACTTATTTGCGGGATTTTTTACTGTTAGTGTAAAAAAATGTAAAATATTTTAAAATCCCACGTACATTTCACACCCTACTACTAGAAAATCCTTAAAATTTCCCATATTTCTGTGCTTTTATGTATTTCTTTTAGATTGTAAGAAAATGAACAGTTCTTGCTTTCACACACGGATATTTTGCCTGGGCTTGTGATTTACAATTTGCTTATTACCATATATATTAAATACTTTCAAATAAAAACTTCTCTCGTTCATTCCAGACCCTTCTTGTGATATGTTTGCATAAAATCTATAATTCGTAGCTTTTCTATAGAAGTTAACAAAGGTTCGATGCAGTTTTATAGGTAACAAAAATTATTGGCAATATTCCACCAAATTGTTTTTAAATTAAACAATTTGTAAACAAATTTTGTATGTTTAATTTAGCCAATACAATATGCGATCGCAAATTTTGACTTTATAGCTTGTTTATTCAAAAATGTATAGCTTAGAAGCGCTATATTATAAATGTTTAAAGAAACTTCAAAAAGTTAACATTAAAGCTTAGATAAACAAAAAACATTTCCTAAAATCTGAGCAAACAATTTATTTTTAATTTTGTATGCATATAAAACTATGAATAAAAAAATTTTTTTAGTCGTCGATCCTTTTAACTTTTGTCTTGTAACCTCCTCGATGACTTTTTAAATTTAAACTAACTTATTTAACATATTTTTTCTACTTTCATCTTTAAAATGCCATTTATCGCATATGTTTCCATGCTAAGTGATCTATTAAATACACCTCGACAAGCGGTGACTTTGTGCGCTTTAGTCACGGGCTGAAGTTAGCTCTAGGTTTCTTAATCGCAAAAATCAATTGAAACTAAAAATCAAGTTCGTTGTCACTTGTCATCAATCTGTCAAAATAATTAATATGGCTTAGGATAATACAATAATTTCCAAATTTTAGTATTTTTGTGATGGTCGTAGAAAAACTTCTCTAGGCACTCGTTTTAATAAACACTCGCTGCGCTACGCTCCGCTCGTGCCTAATAAAACTCGTGACTAAAATGCAGTTTCTAAAACTTGTTGCATAATATACTAATTTTGAATCATAGACATTTGGGGCTGACTTTTACCATTGGTTCAGTTTTTTGAGCTGATGAATTATGTTTTGTGTTTTCTGTTTTATAATTTCATCCATCTACTTCTGTAAATATAGAAAATTTTAGGCTTTATTCACTACTAACGACACTTCCTTTCGGATATGCGTTCGGAGTCTATGCGAGTGCTACTAATATATAAAATAAAAATAATGACGTAATACCCATTACGTTGTGAGTGGCAAATGAAGTGTGATCTTATAAATTTATAATAACTGTTGGGGTTATAACGTTGATAATAAAAAATATCTTTGAAAATAAAAATTCAATATTTTTTAAACTTGAGAAATTCCAAAACTCCTTCGTACATTTCTTAACAATCACAGTGTATTTTCATACATAATAAATTTTTTAAAGACAACAAACTAATTTGGTAGTTTCAAGTTTTTTTAACTATTTTCAGAAACCAATTTTTAATTAATAAATGTTGCTTTCATTACAGTGCCACTCAAAAATGTTAAAGGTGAATATTCATATTAAAATTTTTTTCTGATACATAATTTTTTCACATCATACAGTTGTTAAAACAAAAATCATTGGGTGAATAAAACTATATCATTTTCCTTGTTTCTGCAAAAACACATGTTAAAAAAGAATATTCGTACAATACATGAAAATTAAACCTACAGAAGTGTTCCAAAAATAGATCAGTTTTATTTTTACTATGGTATGTAGCAAGGTTATGATTTTATTTTGAAGTAGGTTACGAGTTACGGACGATTACATCGCTATTTCATTTTAGCTACATGTAGGTTATGCATTTTTGCTTTCCTGAAAACGGCCACAATTGGCCAAAGAACATTATGTACTTAGGCATTTCGTTTCGATCAGTGAAATGAAATATCTAACGTCAATCGGCCTGCCTATCTCTAAGTATGGGTTGTCAAAATATCATACATTTTACGTATGTTATTCATAAAATGATGGACAACGTCGATAGTCTTCAACCCCGGCAAAAGTATCATTTTTGCTTTTATTTTAAACATTAACAGATGCATTTCTCAGAAGGATCTCCTTCAGGACTAATTTTTTAAAGACAACTGTCTTATTTCAACGGAAAGATACACGTTTCAGTGTCTTGGATACCCAAAAAAAGGGTTTTAAAAATTTCAGGACTACCAATTCTAAGACTATTGAAAAGGGAAACCTAGGGGTAATTGAGAGAACTAAATGTTTAATGATCTAAGGAAACCAATAATTTTCAAGTTTTTATGTAGTATGTATATTTTATTCGTAAACAATCATGTGAAACTGCATATCGAACTAGATAATATAAATGTATTTAATTGCATAGAATATCAGTTAATATTAAAAAGTAATATGCATTAAATCAAATTATTATTTATTAATTACAGTAACGTTGTGTACATTAAAATCAGCCGATGAGCTGTAAAAAATAAGGGCTTGCATAGCCGCAGGTTGAGTGGGAGGCCTAAATCACATCGACATATCTATACCATCTAACTATTCTTTTAATGTCTTACGCTATCGAAGATTGGTAGCCACAGGCAATGTTTGCCTACGCTTGCTCTGTAAATGCAGAAATCTGGCGTTCAAACCCGAGGCAGGTAAACTATTTTTTTTTATTTATCAATTGATTTAATTTCTATTTACCTGTCTGTTTTCACTGCAGGGTAAGGGCAAAAAAGGTCTAGAACGTTTGAACGCGGCCGCTTGAACGCGATCGTTTGAACGCGGCCGTTTGGACGCGGAGACGTTTGCGCGCAGGGAGGATTGAACGCAGGGACGTTTAAACGCTGGGACGTTCAAACGCAAGGACTTTTGAACACAGAGACGTTTGGACGCAAGAAGGGATTCTGTTAATATACAGGTACAGGGTCTACTTTCAAAGCGATTGACTATATTGGGGCGAGTCATTTAAGTATCAGTCACCTAACAGTGCAGAAAATGTTAGAATGTGCCATTGTAAATTTGTGTAAAATGATTCACAGCAATAATGCTGTCCTTGAATAACAAATAAAATGTAAAAAAAACGTAATTTTATACGATCTTATAATTGATTTTTTTTATAATAATTTAAGTTGGGGATTCTGTATTATAAAAAAACCAAAGAGATTAATGTTATAGTAGACAGAAAATAGTATATTAAAACACAAGTTACATAAGGCATTGTTTTCAATGGACGAGTGCGTTAAGACGCCTTATGTAACGAGTTTTTTATACTATTTTTTGTATTGAGGAGAAGCGGTCAAATTTGGTAAATTTAGTATGTATATGTTGGCAGCAAGTTTCAAATTGCTGCCATCAAATTTGGTAAATCTAGTATGTATATGTTGGCATACATACTAAATTTACCAAATTTGATCATTAATATATCTAGAATACCAATCTTTGTTAGTGAAATTTTACTAAAAACAATGCTTTAAAAGACTCTCTTAAAACACTGTTTTTTAGCTAAAACAGTGCTTTAAGAATAACCTTAAAACACCGAAATAGAAAAATGGATATTAAAACAAAAAACAAAAAAATATAACCAACCAGCTACCTCGTGTCGGTTTTAAATTCTCGATTTCTGCATTTGCAGTGCAGGCGCATGCATTCATCGCCTGCGACTATAGTAGCGCTTGCGTTTTCGATATTAATACAAAAGGCTGTAGTATTTATAGTTTATTTTCCTAAATTGAATGTACACATCACATCACTGTAATTAATCAAAATTTTTTCCCACCACAGGCAATTTAGTACGCCATACAACCATAGCTACAAGAGATGTAAGTGCCTCATAATAATTGTTTATTCGGTTACACTTGAATACGGAACTTAATAGTGCATTACATTACACAGTAAACATTTATTTAATGCGAGTATAGAATTAGTTATTACAACATATTCTTTTGTGGTGCAGTCTATACTCATTCCTATGGTGTAGGATTTAAAATGTCAAATCTAGTATTTTACCAAGTGGGTTGTTTATTCGGTGCGGGGATGCAGCACGAAGTTTGGATTGCAAATGAACTGAATGCTGTCGGTTTGCGCGCCATCGTCGTACCGTAGCGCGCGAAGACAATTTTTTTATGGCGCTGAAAAGTGTAGCGTTAAATGGGAATATCCACCTAGCACAAGAGGCCGGCGGCAGTCAATAGTGAGACAGGTGGAAGGGATCCGGATTTACTATATCGATAGATTACAGATTTTTATTAGGCCAAGGTAGTTCCCTAGTAAGCCACGTGTCCCCAGTAGCTGTTGAACAGACGCGATATAACCTTAGATGTGAGTCGTCTATACCCCCCTAACTATTTCCATGTTTTTTAAATATGCTGCCAATCTAAAACGACAACTACTGTACTTGCTTGCATTCAGTACACTGTGTTATGCCCTTAGTTTTGCAGCAATACTTTTATTTTATTTATAATTTCGAGCTTGACTTTTATTTACTTTCATATAACTGAAGGTCTTCTTTAAAAGTGATTGAATCAAATTATTATTATTTACTTAAGGAATTTCCAGTTCCACGAGCTGTCAAAGGACCAAATTTAAAATGAACGTCCCACTTTGTTTTGAAACACAATTCCAGATCTCGCGGACTATGGCAGAGTAGACTAACGTGTGGAACACGCCAAAGCAGGGCTGCAGACCGACCTAAAAACATCGCCATTAGTTTTACACGTAATTTTCGTTCTCCATGTATTGTAAAAGTTATGGCAGCTCTATTATCGGCGTTTTGTACGAAGGAATTGGAATATTTAAAATTTTACACCTTTAAAACTAGTCAACGTTTTCAAATTTCGCTTAAATAATGTTTAACAGATTTCCTCCGCTTATTGTTTACTCCGTCTTTGCGCATTTCACAGCCTTTGAAGTATTTAGCGTTCTACCAAAGTTTTTCCAGACATCGAATGAAGGTGTCCTGAAAGTCAATCTTGTCAAAGTCGTTTAGAAGTCATTCCAAACTTCGTTAACCCGGAGTAATGCCTCTCTGACCACTATACGACGAAATAACCTTGGTTTTATTTGTTTCCAAGGTCATTTAATCCACTGCATTCTGACACATATGGTCATCTTTCTCTGTCTTGTAGAGTTTATTATTCTCAATGAATTTTGAAACTGGGATTTATACGACTTCGATTTGACTCTTAATAGTTTTGCATCTATTCCAACCGCTTTGCTTAGGTATTTAGTAATATTCTCATAATGGTTCTTAAACGGCGTCAAATGGTCTTGCAAACACTTATGGCACAATAGCAAGCCCACCTGTATTACAGTAACACCGATTTGGTTATGTAGTACGCTCTTTCTGACCGCCAAACAACCGATTGACTTTGAAATCATTATTTTTATTCTCAGAACAAGTGAATAACAGTGATAGCGATATTGTTAAAGTTACTTTAATCTCCATAGAAGGCAAATAGAAATCGTTATCCCTAAAATTGGAAAAGGAAAAAATAGCGAAACACGTCGATGGTACTTTGCAATACATTTTACGTTTTAAATATTCTAGCGCCAATAAATGATTGGACTAACACTGTTTTAATAAAAATTAAAGAAAGAAAAAATAATAAAAAAAAGTTACGCCCCAGCGGGAATTTGAACTTGTGATAGTCTGTGTAATAGGATTTCATACTGTAACTCTAATCATAGCGGCAGCGACTAAACCGCGCGAAAGTAAGGTAAGCGTCCTACGGCTAATTACAGATTGCGCTTTGGAGATCAAACCAAAAATCGCCATAAATAGTTTATTTGAAAAGTTATCAAAAATATGCAAAGACGAAAAACATTTTTTTTACCTAGAGTTAATTGGCCAGTTGATTAAAATCACTAACTTCCGAAAAACGCGTTGTAAATATTAAAATATATCGATTTTTTTCTTAATTATTAAAATGATTTAAAATTATTTTTTATCACAATAAACTACTTCAAATAGTCTATATAACAGTTTAAAGTGTACAACGATTGGCGTTTATGTTATTGAATAAAAAATTAATCGATTTTAAATTTTTCGAAAATTCTTGGAGGGCATCAGAATAAAATTTGGGAGATTAGTAAAACATAAATTGAACATTTCGAAAATTTTGAGAAGCTATCACTTTTACAATTCTCATATTTCTAAAAATGGCTTTACATCGCATGATAATACTTATTAAGGGCTATTAAATGATAGGATGGTTTTAATTGATTTTTATTGATTGGATATTAGGTTTTTGAGTAGTCGGGCATTACAGTTAAAATTTTCAAAAATTCGAATGGGCTTCGTTTTGAAGATCCACCATCCAAAAATAAACACTTTATTTGCTCTTACATGCTATATACTACAACTGCATGCTTTCACAATTTTAAAAAAGCTAATTCTAAAAATCTATAGCAAAAAACATGCCTAATTTTTGTTTAATAATAAACACTAAACATATTAGGTTCGGTATTTCCCCGCTAACGCCTTGAACATTTTAATAGCACTAACGCACAGAGGCGTCGCTTCAGAGAGGCACAGACCTTTCACTCTCTTTTTTCTTATTTATTTATTAATTTTGTTGTCAAGGTATTCATGAAGCGAGTATAATATTATTTATAAATAAATATTTAAAAAAAAATAGAACTTGTAAGGAAAACTAAAAGCTATTCAAATATATAATGAAAAAATGGCCGTAGTGCCAACAGTTCATTAATAATTTATTAATACTTGTTTTAAAATAGCAAACAATGGGTTTTTCTATATTGTTTGAAGTTAAGCTGAGTTAATGGGTGCGTTCAGAGGACCTCAGCAGCTGAGTTACTGACTCAGCAATACCATCTGAACGTTATTGCTGAAGGCCTACTGTAACAAAGCAGCGTAGTGAACATATAATTAACTGTTAAACGCTAAATTTTGCAAAATTTTAATTATTCTCAAAAGTCCAAAAATATTTAAAACATTGAATATCTTCATAATTTCGAAAAATAGTTAGAATAGAAAAATTTTCAATATATTCAAATATTTCGAAATTAATAAAAATTTTCAATATTTCAAATATTTTTCAAGAATTTATTAATATTCTAAATTTCCATGAAATTGACCAAATTTTCAAAATATTTAAACTTTTCAAAAATTTCAATAAAAACAATGAAGGCCAGTTGCCATTTTGGGTGTGTACTTTACCAAAAAACAATTGTTTTTAATCAATTAGAGCGAAAAGAAATTCATTTGATTACAAAAAACCAACCCATATGCGATTTTTGCTTTATCTAATAAGTAACTACTAATTTGAAAAAAATGTTTCTAACGCAATTTTATTTGAAAATTCTTGGATCAACTTCCCACTTTTTATCTCAATCTTTCTACTTTTCTTTGTCTTCATTTTAACCTAACACTGCAGAAAACGTGTTGATTTGATAAGTTACCGCAGGTTCTAATATTATTATATTTATGTGATGCCCTATAGGTTCTAGATGAAATATTGTTTGATTTTCTCGTCGAACTCGAACAGAAAATAGCGGTTTTAGCCATCGGCGCTTTGTCTACCGCAGCGTTTATTGAAAGTAATCTATTCTAGACAGCAGACAGCTTGATTCTTTCAGCTGCATACACTTTTTTTTACCTTTTTTACAATTTTAAACGAACTTCCGCATTAGTAGCCGAGTCGTGTATTTCACGGCCGTTGCCTAGCCGGGAAATAAACATCGTTTGTTTGCTTCCTGCTCCCTGTTAAAGCTCTCAAAGGATTTATAAGATGTAGGTGCAATCTTGAATCTCGTAGTAGCAGCAGGAGCTTTGTGGTCGTTCTCCTTGTTTTTCCCGTATTATTAGTCGGTAGTTTTGCTGTTTTGGGGAAACACCAATATTGTAAATTTTAGAGTAAATTGCTCCCGGTCGGACCAATGCGGCCAATATTGGACCTGCTGTTTGACAGGGAAATGGGCCACTATGTAAACTTTAAACGTTTTCCCTTCCTGATACGGGCTTTGCGGTTTTACAACTACTGTTGTCTTGTGTATCCAAATTGTACTACCGACCCGAGCAAGTTAATGAAGTCTGGTTTTTATATTAGGACGAGATTGTGCAGAAATGGTTTAAGTTCCAACCTTCACTTTATATATTGGAATTAATTTCCGAGACTTGATTTTTGCAAAACGCTTTAGAATGATCTGCATTATGTGTTATCGAAACCTCAATCGCCGAGGAAATTATTTTTAGAACGAATTTTGATGCGAAATTGAAATGTCGAAGAAATGTTAAGAATAAGAGAATCCAACACGTTTTGGGTTCTAACTTGTTGTATTAGTAGCGATCTAGTGGGGGGATTCGTTAAAATAAAGAGTTAATAAGCTAACGACATGCCTTTGTCAGGCGTGGGAACATTTTTGTAATGCTCACAATTAAATGGTCTATTTTTAACATGCAACGACAAACAGTGTTTAATTTCTTTGGCAACTAAGTGGCGGACCTGCAAGTGAGCATTTAAAATTCTTCCTTGTTTATTTAATTAACCATCGTTGCCGTATTTCAAATCTAATACGAAGGTTAAACGAAAATATTTAATTGAAACCTTTTTTATCGACATTCATTTACACTAAATTTGGTACTCTTACCAATCCTCTTCAACGCACAATGACTTTGACCGCAGTTTATTTATATTATTACCTATATTTACAGTATTCCTGAGCTAATTTATGTAAGTAGGATAATAGCTAAAGTGTATCTGTCCAGGACAATATACAAGTGCTATAGTGTTGTGTACTAATAAATGCCGACATGCAAATAGGAGAGGTAAGATAACACCGAATCCTAACCACAACAGACAGTCGCATTAGAATAGAGGAATTAACTTCGTTTTAATTAACAAGCCATACACAACTAAGACAACGATTCCTATTTCAGTACAGCAAACATCACAAGCCACAAAATTTGTAAACAATAATGCCCAGACTGGAAAAATCCTTTTAAATGATTAACTGTAAGTAGTCTAGACCTTTACAAAACCTGTAGTTATAAAAAAGAAACTGAAATTAAATTCCAAATTATCACAACTTCAAAAATAAAGATAAATGAAGCAAAATTGTTAAAAGTGAACGCACAGTGGATTTGAGTAAAGGATTATTTAACTGCAAATTTTTTTGGTATGAATTTAAAAACACTTTTTTTATTAATACATAAAACAGATCTTTTGACGTGAAATTATAATTACTAACACAAACATTATTCGCGTAAAAAAATCAAATTTTGGGGTCAAAAAAATTATTTACTGTAGTCGAAAGATTCTGACATCTAACGGTGCAGCTGGTTTGGTAGCGAAGTCTTCATCAGTCGCCACACCAAATTAGTTGCCCATATTTGAGTTAGCTGCCACAAGAGTGCGCTATATGCTGGGTTTATGCAAGATTTATACTAAAAAATGTTTATACGTCCCATATCAAGAACTATGTTATGTTATGATTTTGTGATTCACGCATCACCCATTCGCCCTAGTGCACATGTCATATAATTATTAATTATTGTACAGTGTAATTTGACAAGCCGGCGAGGATGCATGTGCGCCCTTGTTTGTCAAGTAGCCATTATCAGTCAATTTTTGCAACATGGTTCTAATCCACACTACTGCCAAAAGTATCCCGTTAGGTGGCAGCATTCTCCGAAGTCCAATATTTATTTATAGACCTCAAATAATCAATTATTGACGTCAAAACATCATTTATTGATTTCAAATTAATTTTTTGTGTCAACAATTCACTTATTTACGTCTGAAAATAGTTTATTTCCAGTTTACAGTGTTTTTTTGAACTATATTTACTCGTACTCATATTTCAATGGTACACAGCAGATGGAATTTCACAAATTAATAGTTTTTGATTTAATCTGGCGGTTGTACATTCAAATTTTGAGATATAAAAATTGTATCTTTTAAGTCCATCTCGGGAACACAAACATATACAGTCACAGTATGTATTGGAGTAGTAGCAAGTAAAAATCGTGCATTTTGAATTTATCGATGGATAACAGAAAAACACATTAATTTTTATGACAGGGTTCCCACTAAAATCTGAAAGAAAAAATTCCTTATTTTTTCAGGTTTTCCCTGACCAAATATATCAAAATTCTCGGACCTTTATAAAAAAAACCGCCAATTAAAATAAACGTTTATTCTAAATTAAATAAAACAAATTTTTTGTTCATTCATAGTTTTATGAGCTAAATAGAGCAAGATTTTTTTCCTGACCGTTTAATAATTTTCTCTGACTTATGCCAATTTAAAAAAAATTCCCTCACAATTCCCTGACTTTTGGAACAATCTTCAAATTTCCTGGCTTTTACAGGTTTTCCAGTAAAGTGGGAACCCTGGGAATTTCAAGGGCCACATTTTGTGTGGCGCCCCTAGGCAATTGCCTAGGCATGCCTGTTCGCAGATTCGGTTCTGTTTAAATCAGATTTAAATTTTGTATTAATCGTAAATTTTTTACGCACAACGTGCATTTCTTCCCCTCTCTTACATACAATGTAAAAAAAAACAGGGATAAAACTGCTTCTCTCTTTTACATATATTATAATAATGGGAGACACTTTTCCCCTTCTTGTTCACTCTCGTCCTTCTCGTTTTCTCCAACACACATACGAGCTTTTCAAGACTTCCTTTAATTTTCGCCAAGCATCAATTTTACATTCTGTACAGTCTTTCTCAAGCTTTTATGCTGGTTTTGTACGAGAACAATAATTACTGCTTAAATGTAAGTACCGCTAATTAAAAAATGTCTACGCATATGGAAGTGGCCATATAACGATCCTTAAAATATGTACTCGCATTCACTTAACGTTTGCATTAGTACCTGATTCAAAATATTCTGTTAGTTTTCAATACGTATGAGTCGAGTCAGTTTTCAATACAAATGGCAACGATCGCAGCAACTGGAATACTTAAATTGCTAAACTATAAACAACGGGAGCTCGCGGAATATTCTGTATATTATGCAGGGAGACCCCATTATACTTCCAGCCACTTTAAGCCGCTTCATTGCTAGACGCATAAAACATTTTCCCTGAAAAATAATTTGCTTTTTCAAAAACAACCCTCGAGCAGGAATACGTATTTATTAGACTGCGACAAACAAATAGCTACAATGCAATTACTTAGCTGCCACATATTTTTCCCTTTAAAAAACTAAAACGCAGCACTCGCACACTACAAAACGGACGAGCATTTTATTAGACCGTTCTAGTGGCATTTAATTAAGAGGATGATGGTGCAGGACCTTTTATGGTTATGAGTTACCTCGTGATATGATCAAAGATACTTCATCTCTTTTTAGGGCAAAATGTTTAAATTAACGACATTTTCGAATTTCTGTCGCCAAGTTAATTAAGAAAATACCTTTCACCGTTTTATATTATTACATAAACATCATAAAAATTGAAAATAATTAAATAGTTCTAGTCAAAGAAACAGATCCGAATTTAATTAAAGACGTAACAAAAAAAGCTAATAAAACTTCCTTTACGGGAGGTGAAGATGCATTTCGCGAAGCCAAATTCGGTATTCCGGTCGAGAGCAAATTAAAATTGAACAGTGATCGCGAGAGACATTTTCCCGTGATCTATTGCTTCGAACAGGCATCATTCTGAATTTATATCGACATTATAATGTTCTCGGATGTCAGTTCCGAATTCATCTCCTCTAAATCTTGCGTCCATTTTACACGAATCGGGAAACGCGCTTGGCCAGCGCTCGCTTGAAAGGTGAAATAACCAAATCCGTATTCAGATTCAACTCTCAACTTTTTAGAGAGTGAAATATGATATCTTTCTGAAATTGGAGGGCGGGTGGAATTATTGTGAGGTAAACGCAACGATAACATTTTTTAAATTCATTTTCTTATTTTTTAGTATATTAAAAGTTTTCCAAGTACCCAATATGGTTTTGATAAGTAGCTGTACGTTAAATTCCACGGAAATTCCTCACTATTCTATTGAACTGATTTAGTTTGACTATGCAATACATTTTACCAACGTTAACCATCTACGGCTGCTAATTTTTTTAAAGTGAAACTTCTTTGCCGGCGTGCTTATCATGAGATCCGGCACCACAACAGAAATGGCTATAGGTTAATGTAAAGGATACATAGGCGCGGCTATCTTTCCCGGCAATTAACTATTCAATCTTCTAGTCTAGCATCGGTCCGTCAGTACGCATATGCGTACCATATGCGTACTGACGTTTATGCAGGCCGAAGAAAGAATAAAAGATACTTTGTCGGTAGCGCTCTCAAAGCTCTAGATTGATAATAAAAGACCTATTGACTTGAATATTTGCAGCTCATTAATTTCCCTTTATGTTGGTATATAATTTACAAGAAATAAATAAATACATGTTAAAAAAATATTGTTGTACATTTTTACGAACTCGTTAATTTTACATGAAGTGAAATGAAGTCGGTGGCACTACATTCCAATGAGGAGGTTGGCCTGCAATGCGGTGGGCCACGGCCAACGTACCATCGCTTCCGATACCCAGCCGTCTCGCACTCTTTAACAAGTAAGGGGTGGTGTGGTAAGCACCATGCCTTAGACGGCTGCCTTACTTCCCTCACCCCTCAAGTGAGTTGGTTCCCAATTTTTAAATAGCGACTGGGTAGGCCGCCCGCCAGGCATCAGGTCTCGGATTTGAACCCAAGACCTTCCGCGTAGCAGCCAAGTGCCCTAACCACTCGGCCAATCCGGCGCGTTAATTTTACATACCGGTATCTTTTTTTTTACGACATCAATTTTGTTACATACAAAACTTCGTTGCAATCTAAGAAACATTTCGTCTCATACAATGTACAGTTTCAACACTCACCTCGCTAGAGCCCATACAGTTGGGCTTGTCCATATCGTGCAAAATCATAGCATGGGTGCGAGAAAGGTGTACTAATACAATTTGCTGGGCGTTGGAAGAGTATGAATTGTACGTATAATGTTGCTGTAACCTGAGATCATTCACCTAATGCAAATATTTGTTTAGCGCGTTTTTACAATTTTTACATCTACATTCCCTACAACATTTTACACCTTCTTCAACAGTAATGCAATTATTGCTAGTGCAGGTGCCGTCTTTGCAGCAAAAAGCCAATTAATGTGTTAAGGTTTAAAAGGAAACGCTTCCAGTGAGAACACGTGAAGAACCTTCACTTAGAACCTGCGTGTTCGACACACATTTCCTTTTTTAAATAACGTATAGCTATCTAGACTTAAAGTATTTCAGTTAGTGTAACGACTAGAGATGGAATTTAAATACTACCAATCAGTTACTGTCAAATACATTAAAACTCTGCAGTATCTAGAAGAGAATTAAAATTCTTGAAGCGTTTTAATCATCTATTGAACATCTGATATATACAAAATCATTAATTTTGTAAAACACCAATAAGAGGATGAAAAACAGTCTCACGATATACAGAAATCGCAGAAGCAACTGGCGAAGTTGTTTAATATAATTACAGAGGTCTTCATCAATTATACGTACCATTGATACAACTTTAATGAAATATTTGCTAATTAGCACCGTATTGAGAAGAAAACTTAGTTTCTTTGCAAAATTTCTAGATTTCCTATAATATGTGCTATGAGAAAATATTGACCGAGACAATAATATATCCATCTTCAGCCTTCACTGCTTGCTTTTTACTGTCCTATGCTTTCAGTATAGGGAAGTATTGATTACATTAAAATTTTCGAAATCAAGATTTTCACGGACCTTTTTGGAACTTCAGAAACTCAAAACAAGTGGCTTTAAAAAAATGTGTTTATGGGTTATGTGCACCCTATAACTTCCAAACGGATGGTCAGACTTCAATGAGCTGTGGAATATAGTGATCAAAAATTCATTTAAGAAACGCGCGTTTTAAAAAAACCGAAACCGGAAGCGGAAGTTAGACATTTTTTTGGTAGCATTTTTTCGGAAAATGAATTTTCTTAATCTAAGTACTGCATCAGATAGAACGCCTTAGAACAAAGCGAATTTTAAACTCCTTGCTTAAAAATTGCGACTGCTACAATTGTTTCTAAATTTGAATTTAATACCTTGTTACTCAAAAATGAATTTGGCTTATCGGGATCAAACTTGGTATTGTAGTAACTCCAGGGAGGCACAATTTTACTATGTAAGAGAATTTTTTAACGCATGCCGAGTATGAAGTAAAAATTATTTTAAAATTTAGAAATTGTGAAAACAATATTGCTCGAAAATTGGTCAAACTTTTTTTTTTTAATTCTGTAGGCTCGTGGAGCTAGGGATGAGCTACAAATCAGTTCGCGTTCTAACTCACTAATTTTTCTGTGACGTCACCTATGAATTTTTGAAACGATTATCTATTCAAAAACGAGTTATCAGATCGGAATGAAATTTTACATTGTAAAAGCCCTAGAGGAACTTATTGGAACTACTAAAGCCGTAAAGTGAAAAACAACATTTAAAAAAAATTCTTTCTAATAAACTGGCTACACGGCTTTTTTTCCAATTGTGTAGGCTCATAGAGCTGGGTACGAGCTAAAATTAAGTTTGCGTTCCAGTTCGCTAAATTTTCTGCGACGCCTTCTTTAAATTTTTGAAAACCGAAAATTCATTCGTGTTTTACAACATAATTTTTAGGTGCGATAATATTTAGAGGGGTAATTTTCCCCCTCCCGCCAAATTTGTAGCGGACGAATTTGTCTTTCTGTTTTTCGTTTTATTCAATCTCAAGCAATCCTTTTCCAAAAAATTGAAAAATCGACACATCTTTTCTTACAAAAAATTAGCGGTTTCTAATAATACAATAAGACGCCATTCGACACGCCTAGCCGGTTATCAGTCAGGTGGTATTTATGGCTTAAGTCTTTTTGATTGCACCTCATAGTATGTCTTTTACGTTATAACGACCGGTATCTTCCGCTATCTGTACGACGAGTTGTATTATTTGTGCTTCGTGGAGAAATGTAAACGTCTGTTATTTCTTCCTACAAAGTTGTGCATAAAAATTTTGAACATACGAAAAGTAAAACTTTTTCAAGTGTAGGAAAGTCCAGGCAAAGCGCTTCGCTCATATTTATGCATGGAAAGTGCGCGAGTTCAAATGGTTTAATTTGGGATACTACTCCCCTTCCCTCGCTCACAATTGATATAACTAAATCTCAATGATCAAGGACAAATATCAAGGATATAGCCGCCTCTTTTTCATTCTCTGTCCCCTTCTATTGCTTTGTATCACTTCGTCCCATCTCACAGATACACAAACAATTGTTGTAAGTATCACAATACCTCTCCCCTTCTTCTCTCTATCCCTACCTCTCCTCACACACAATTGTTCTCTGCCCCTCTATCTCTCACACACACAAACACACAAATGTTATAAATATCAGGAAAATCGTTTGTTGCCCACTTTCCGCCATCTACCTACATTTCGCTTTCTATCACACACAATTGTTATATCAGCTCTCTCCTCCTTCACTGGTTTAAAATGGTTTCGTTTGGTTTTGGTAAATTCCAGGAAAATATTTTGCACGACAAAAGTGATATTTAACCCTTTCGTAAATTTTCGCTATCTTTGGAATTATGGAAATGTCGAGCAAAAACTCTGTTTCTTGAAGTGCAATTTAAATTGATTTCGGTGAAAAGCATTCTCCAGAACTCTGAAAACGATTGGAAAAATGTTCATTTCCTGACGTGCTTTACAACTTAAGTTATTCTGGGGAAAGTGAATCTGTTGAAGCTTTATCAGCTGAAGTTGTTTTCAGTAAACAGCAGAGACAATGCGGTTGCTTGACAATATCTATTAAGAACCGAAGCAGCATGATAAATTGAAAAATACGATCAGACATATTTTAGAAGATTTTAGTTTTAGTTTGAGTGGCTATGAGCCGCGTGAGCCCAGTTCGATTCCGGGAATAATTTTATATCATACAGTTTTCAATGGTTCGAGATCAATATAACGGTGTAGGTCCTCTCTATGTAGATACTACCGTTACACACAACTTTATCAGGAAAGCTTAAAGGAACGTCAGGCGCATATATATTATATACATACATATTTAGAGCTAATTAATAAAAATTCTATACGAATTTCAACAAAAATAAACAGCTTTAGCTCCATCGGGAGGGTTAAACGTGCCCTTACCACAGAATCGCTGGTAATTCTTGGGTCAAATATGAGAGTTGCTATACACGTAATTTTCCAGTCGTTAAATAGCAGAAATTTCATCAACAGTAATAAGAATTCTAAATAGGACACGGGCTGCACGTTTCACACCAAACGCTTGCTTGAAAATAAGACAATTCTAGGCAAGCAGATCACGAAGAGCTCGTATAATCTACCTAACTCGGTCATTATCTTTAAAGGTTCTCCCAAGCATTATTCGAAGGTCGAAAGAAATTACATTACATCGACGCTTATTTCTGAAGATATACATGAAATGAGAGTTACAGATACCCATTATCTTTGTAAAATGTGTAAAATTTTAATTCTAAAAATGTTTTACACTGTATATGACAATTACATGATGAGTTTTCTAAGCACGTTGCGGTTGTGGTGAAAAGCTGTCATTTTCCCACAAGTGAAGTGCAAGAGAGTAGAGGGAAAGAGGTACAAAAAAAACTTCAGGCTTTTGTTCATATGAATAAAACAAAGTATTCAAGCCAATTAAACTGCAGACGAAATTACTGTCTCTCATCATCACGTGTTACAAACATGAACCATAAGCACGGAGAAATGCGGGACGGGATGAAATTTAATCCTCTAATAGCGTGAGAGTAGGAAACGTGAAAAAAAGACATCAATTCTAGTAGTAACATGTTTTTCCCGCATTGAATAATAATCCTCTCTGTAAAATGATACATTCACGAAAACCAAACAGATCCCAGAATATTTTCGATTGGAAAATCTCAATTGTCCCAGTTTATTTCTCCGGGGATCAGCGTACCGTGTAAATTCAAGGGGGAATTCAGTCTCGCACTGGCAATTGGATTTTTGACGTACGAAAGGTCTCTTATAACCGTATTTTCATTTGTCAAACAAGAAATGGCCCACATAACACACATAAATTTAACAGCGAAGGCCAATATTAACTTGGAATAACATTCGCAAAAACGAGTTGCTGAAGTTTGATGTAATTCCGGAGACTCTGTTCGATCTGAAACGGAAGTGGTCCGCAACGCTTTCAGTATTTTTTTTGCAGTACAATGGCGCGACAGCTTTTCCGCATTAAGGACGAACAATACCGGAATACTAACCGGGCAAAATAAAAACTGATATGTAGATCCGAATTTAATACAACCCGCAGAAAACGGAGAAAATCGCTTCTTATACGAATAGTGTGCGTGTGTGGATGTTTTTATTAAACCCAAAGTTTCTCATTGCTGAAAGGAACAAGAACCATCTTTTACGAAATATTCCGCAATTAAACGTAATGGGTAGGTTCAAAACGGCAAATTCGGGAGAGCGATAACCGTTTATTATAAAGAGTTTATTTTTGGAGTTAAATTACTGTAGGTCCGGAGACCAAGCAAAATAACAGCTAACCGGATAATGAACAACTGCCATTAAAAAGTTACAAGTGATTAACTACTGTGCGTATGTGAGGATGATATGCGTATTTTTCACAAGGACTAAAAACACAGCATTATCGTAAAAATGTAGATGCACTCCAGCACTAACAGAATCACGTAAAAAATCCTTATTTCATTTCGAAAGAACCCTGCATCCGTCGAAAGTATTTAAAGGAAACAAATGTCACAAATAGAATAACGAACATTATCTAAATTGTTGAGTACTTCGCATTGTAATATTCAACTTATTTTCGAGTCGAAAAACATTCTTTTCTTTGACATCTAAAGCTTAGAATCAGCACTCAATGCTAACGCAAGTTACAATGTTAACGTTAACATATTTTTTAAATCTCTTGTTTGAAAAAAAACACGTCTATTTGTTTGTAGCTTACTTTACATGCAAAAAGAGGTCGGGGCCGTCGCACTTCACATATTTACATGACTAGATATTCCTTTGGTAAAAAAATTTTAAATCTTAAGTAAATGAATGACAGAGACGGCCGTTAGGATAAAATCTGCCTGCAGAACACGGACCGCGGATCGAGTTCCTAGTTTCATAAATTATGTAGCGATTGCTGCAATTCTTCTGTTTATTAAATCCGGATCCCTTCGACCTCTCTCAACTGGAAAGGAATGCTGCTGCAGCTGATATTATATAACTCACGAAGCGTGCGATGCGTATTATCTTTTTAAAGGTTACCGAAAAAGTTACCAGCAGTTTACTAGGAGCACGTTTGTTATTGTAACTTATGCTCCCAATATTTAAGATAACTTTAGTTTCTGATTATTAATTCTTAATCTGTTAACTTTTAAACATGAGCATAACATCAACAAACAATAAATAAAATTAAATCCGTTCATTTCATCTCATAGCTGCACGTAAACCTTAGATGACAGTATTTATGTTAATGTTTCTGAGCACAAATTGCTTGTAATGCAATTGTTTATTACCTATTTGTCCAATTGCTGCTTTTACTTGTACATATTCTAAAGAATGCCTTGTATTTCAATGATATTGCATGACACTTAGTAGCACACGTTTATAAGTGCGTATTGGAAGTGCCGGTGTTCTAGAGTGTCTATTTACGGTGACCAGCGTCCATTCGCCGCAGTGTTCGGATTGCGGTTTCTAAATGACGGCTAGTTGGACTGCGTTCAAACTCCACTAAACCAATCTATTAGCGGAAAGCGAATTTGCTTATTTCGGGGCTACCAGTGCTGAGACTACTGCAAAAGGGGGAGCTACGGGTAATTAAGAGGACCAAATCTTCGAAAAAGGGGGACTTAGGGGGACCATAAATTTTAAAATTAATGTATTTTTATAAAATTTACTGCGGCCGATATCCACAAGAAAAACCATAACTAAATATAAATAATGCGGCCAAGAACAAATAGGTAATAAATACATGGGTGGCCCATAATAAACGCATAAAAAAAATTTTAAGTCCAAACATTTTTGCAATGTCATCACAGTAACTGGTTTTGTTCAATTTTCATACTTTTTAAAAATGTGGACTTTTGAGACTTGTTTTTGGGCCATACTGTGTATTGTATATATCAGATATTTTGATATTTATTATAAATATGATGATATTTTCTAACCTGGCATTAACATAACACATTAAAAGAACATTTAAAAAAACTGGAAAATTGTAAGCTTACTCGACCCATCATCGTCTCTTTTTGACAACTATTAAAGCATTTACAATAGCGCATAGGCTGTGAAATGCGGTAAGATGAAGCTGACTGTTGAACGGTATTTTAAATGAAACCTAAGAATGGGAGCAAAACAGCTCTAACTTTTAGAAAAAGTACGTGCTGAAAGATAAATAAGCGCTATAAAAACTAATGCCTATATTTTTAGGTTGGTCTCCAGCCCGGTTTTGGTATGTTCGATGTCTACTGCGCAACAACAGAGAAAATCTAGAGTCACTTCTACAACTACTAAGTAGTACTTTCTTTGTACACAATTCTCTATTTTTGTTTTCCAGTATTCATAGTTTTCTACCCTGTATGTATAAGTATATGTATAACATTTCTTCTTCAGCTGAGACAATATTTATGAAACTATCAAGAAGAAACACGCAACAAAAAAAAAAGCAGTTTTTGTTCATTAATAAACACAGTAAAAGGTTTTTAAAACAAAGCAAACGCATAGCAAAAGTTACACTAAATTGATGTTTAAACCAATATTACTGCTGTAGATAAACTGTAGCCACCCAGGTCGCCGGACCTTGTTGCTTTCAATTTTCTTTGTCGTCGTATTATGCGAACTAAATAGAAATCCATGGAAAGAAAGTCTGGCGAACTAGGTGGCTATGCTTTAACATAAATTACAAATCTTAAGGAGCTTTTTTAAGCGATTTTCTCCAATAGCAAAGGGTGGTTTGCGGTCAATTAGTCGACAAATATTTTACAGTAGTAAAATTATTTATTCAACTAACGTACATATAACGTATTACAATTAAAGTGTTGGCATACTTTGTATTTTCTGATTCTAATGTTATTTCCAGAGTCAAAGAAGAAAAGTGTTTTTTTATTAAACACAACTACAACATCAAATTGTTCGGTTTCCATTGTGTCAGTAGAGACTACTGTTTTAATTATTAGAAACATTAAACAGAGTTTACTGCATCTGATCATGTGAATATCTGACGTTTCTCTGTGACGGACGGTCTGTTCAGTTATAGGGTGCGCTTCTTCAGAAGACAAAATCGAAATTGTCTCTTGGCGTAAAAAATCGCCTATAAAATCACCACGTTAAGATGAATCTCGCCAATATTCGTATACATTCATATGGCCATTCGCGGAATTAGCTTAGATAAATTTTAAATCGAAAATTTCTTGCTGCTAAGGTAGAACAGCGTGCAATATGAGTTAGAAAATAAAAATTTCATCCTATTTTTACTTTCTACGAAGTAAGGAAAGTTAAGATTTCATGCAAGTTTTCGAATTTCAGATTTTAACGGAAATACGCGTTTTTAAATTGAGTAATTATTTATTCAAAAAATCAAACCCAAATTGTTATAAACTTTAAACAGTTTGACAGTTTATTTGAAGTAATTTATTAGATATAAAATTATGGGAAAAAACGATGCTTTTTATTTTCAACAATGCATTCCCGGGAAGTTACGTGCTTTTAACTACGCCTCATTCTCGTTCGAGGTCTCGCACCGAGAACACCACCAACCAGCCAGCTCCAGCAGAACATCTACCTCGGGTCCGGGGAATCTCACCGATTCTCCGACTCCCACCAAACAACCTCACCACCATGGCGACCGCCGCCTCCAACAACGCCGACTCCAGCAGCACTCCAACCACGTTTTACGTGTCAGGCTTTCCAATGGACTTCTCATCAAAGGCTTTAACTCTCGCCTGGATGAGAACCCCTGGACCGAAACCCAGCTACGTTATTGACGCCAACCGCTACAATGGAAAAATGACTTTTTCCACGACTCAACCCAACTTCCGCAAGAGGCTGAGCGAGTTAGGACAGCAACTTAACTATCCACTGAAGATCTCTACCACAAGCAGACAACAGAAGCAGCCCCCGTCCGAACAACCTTCCCCGGAGCAGACCCGCTCCACGAAGAACAAGAAGAGAAAGCCGAAGATCACCGTCGCCGCCTCCCCCACGCCACCGCCTGGACCACCCATCACCACCCTAGAAGAAATCGGCACCACCGAGTACTTCCTCAAAAACCCGCTTCTCGGATCGTCCACACCACATATTCCACCCCCTGTTCCTCTGTCCGACCTTCCCACCTCCGAATGGGTTACCGTTCACCACCGCCGCTCCAGAACCAACTCCATTGCCTCCAACCACTCCGCCACTTCCAACCGCTCCATCGCCTCCAACCACTCCGCCGCCCCCAACCACTATACTATCTGCAGCAGTTCTCCTATTAATACACTTTATGTTTCAGGCATCCCAAAGGAGTACGCATCCAACAAGGCCGTACACCAGGTCATGGTGAAAATTTCTGGACTGGTTCCCTCCAACATTTCTGTTTTCCCTAACGGAAACGCCACCATTTCTGCGCTTCACTCCGACCTCCGCGAGAAGCTCAGCGCCCTAGGACACCAGATGGGGACTCCACTGATCATCTCCACCACCCGCTCCACACCACGCCACACCGCCGTCGCCGCCAAGCCTCCGTCTTTTTCTTGTGTTGTTCGGGGGGTCGAACTGAACATCACAACCGAAGACGCGAAGCAAGCTCTCACCCTCCAATCCATCTCCTTCACAAACGTGTGGAGAATTCGCTCCAAGGCAATGGATCGCGACACGAGGTTACTGCGAGTGATTACCACTTGCCGGGCCTCGCTGGATGCTCTCCTAAGCCGCGGACTGAGTATATTCTCCCACATGTATTCCGTTGAACCATCCCACCCAACCAAACCACAACCTAGCTAATGTCCCCGCTGCCTCAAATACGACCACACCGCCGCCAACTGCCCCGAGAAGAAGCCGACCTGCGGGATCTGCGGAGCCAACCACGCTACCTCCTCGTGCAAGCCAGGAACCGAAGTCAAGTGTGGAAACTGCGAGGGAGACCATGTGGCCTTCTCTATGCGGTGTCCCACACGACCCAAGGAAGCTGCCGCCCCCGAAGTCACCATTCCACTGAAGGACGTTTCCCCCGAAACAGCAACAGGAGAGAAAGAAACCGATTGGCTGAGGTTCCTTATTACCACCTTCCTCAACTTTTTCCCTCAACAACGTGAATTTACCACCAAGATCCTAACACAAACAATTTCTGCTTTTTTTCTAGAATACCCAATGATCTCCTACGCCGGCAACAAAATCCACGTCACCTTCAAGAAGATCGACGAGAAGACACCAACACCAACACCAGCAGTATAACTAGCATAGTAGCACAAATATTGTATCCATAAATAAGTAATATTTTTTTTTGTTCGACATTAACGTAAAAACCGTTTTTTTTGAGTTTTGACTTTTTTGGACTTTTTTTTTATCCATATGTAATTATAGTAACCTGGCTGAAGAGGAGGAAACTCCTAAAACAGCTTTTGACATGTAATATATATAGGTTAGTTCTTAGTTAAGTGTGACATGTATATATTATGTTTCAATATAGACCTTGAAAACAACAAAAAACAACTACGCCTATCAACTAGCTCTAACAAAAATAATATGTTTTATTCTTTGCATGTTATTGATAAGTCTATAAATAAAGTTGTCATAACCATTTTTGATCTGAGGTCGTCAGCGCATTACCTATCGCCTTTACGTAGTACGCGAGCGGCCATACGTAACGAACGCCTTGGATCTGGAACAGGCGGCTTGTACCGGTTGGAAATCAATCATTTCTTGACGCTAGAATGTTTAAAACGTAAAAAGTAGGGGAAAGTACCAGCGACTTGTTCCGCCCATTTTTAATAGAGCCGCTCGAGATATGGACTTTCCTGTAATATATTACTGTATTTTAAACTACACAACATAAAAATTGAATTTTGTATAATGTTTGGGTAGACAATGTCAACCTTGTCTACTCCCATGCTTCGCGCCGCTGACTCGTGTTACACATATTTAACAGAAACAAAATACAACACTATCCAGTATCTACTGGAATAAATCAATATTTTGTTACTGTTTGTAAATACGGGTAATACAGATTGATTTGATAATTGGTAATTAACAGAGAGCGATGTTTTGAACAACCTGTATTCAATTTTTTATTTCATTTCAAAAGTAATGAGGGCGACAGTAAATGATGGGAAAAAGTGTATGCAATGATAATGTGGGTTGTAGGCACTATTGTTGTGATTTATTCTACTTTATCTTTATTAAAAATTTTAATTAGCGAGAACAAGAAGCGCAAATGTGTAGCATTTGCGAGAAGGCCTTAAAAACACAATTATATTATGGAGCAACGTTTAAAAAAAGGCTATATAATACGTAACAATAAGATAGCCCCATTACATCACGTGCTTTTATTACGAGTTTTATTAAAAGGAAAAAACTTGGCCATAATTGAGACGACTCCTGTGAAATAACGCAATTAAAGCGGCGATATAAAAAAGTTTAATCTACATAATTTTATTTCCAAACCTCTTGCGCAAAATACGTGACCACCATCTATTATTACCCTCCGCATTGCAAAAAAAATACCCACTGAATATTATTGGATTTCGCCCATTAAGGAGTTTATTGGATAAAAATTTCTCTAAGCCTCTCATATCCGAATCGTCTTCAGCAGCTGGAGTTAAGCTCGTTCTGCCGATGTTTTAATACGCAAACTTTTGGCAGGTGATTTTCAGTATTACGTGAACAAGCTTTCTAAACATTGCCTAATAATGTTTGTGTTTACTCAGTGTGCCAATATGTGGAAATTTTACACAAAAGACACTCGTCAGCTCGGATATGCCTTTTCAAGCACTCACTCTGCTCCCATTTCGGCACCATACTTCACAAATAATATCGTAAAACGGCAGCGAAATAATTGCCTTCAATTCGCTCTTACGTTATTTCGATGCTTCTTTACGTGTGTGCAGGAACAACGTCCAAGCACAATTGTGGGAAATCAAGACTGTGACGTATTCTTTTTCGGCGACTGCGACTCTACTAAACCGAGGGGAAAACCGCCTGGGAATACGTGTAAAAAGGATTCCGAATTTGATTGCGCGAGCCTTCGTACGATTTCAATTTCGGCCAATTTCAGAGATTTTACACAGTTTATTCACAGGATCTAGCATAAGAAATACTCAAAGGGAATTTATTTCCTGTATTAAATAGTCGTATATCAGAATACGAATTTGTAGAGAAAAAAACTGGTAGAACTTCGTTATCTCGTAAATTAAATTTTCATGTTAAAATTTTCCAGCACTAATTTTTTTCAACCAAATTGAATACAAAATTAACAGTTGCTTGATGGTTTAATTAGTAACATATTTTTGAGGTAAAGCTAACAACAAATTCCGTTTGTGTGTTATTCTATTAGTTAATAGCTTCTGGTTTATGTAAGTTTTATTCCTAATTATGCCTGACGATGGGCAATTTGGAAAATGTCAGCTTTAGTGTAATTTTCATTAAGTTGTAATAAAAAAGTGGTAGGGATGGGGATATTTTATTTAATTCGCATAAAATATATGCATGGTTTTCGTTTAATTGCACTTTATATCTAAATTAAATTTGCGTTTGTGCTGACATTTTATAACACTACTAACTAGTTAGTATTCCAATTTTCTTTAATTTTGCGACAAATTTAATTTATATTGTATAATTGCAAATGAATTTTTCAGTAACAAATTGTTCGTTATTGTTACAACACATACAAAAAAATGAGCAAAGCACTTCACTTGGACTTTTCTATACTTTCGACATTGTTCCCCATTATATTTTCAGAATTATATTTGTCAATGTTTAACACGAAAGCATTGACAATGTTAATATGATTCTCGCACACGTTTTTTTATAAAAAAATATCAATTTCTAATTCTTTTTGGGAAAAGATTCCTTGGGATTAAAGAAAACCAAAAATAAAGAGACAAATTTGTCCGCCCAAAATTTAGGTGGGTGGGAGAAAATTAACTCCCCTAATTTTAGCTGCACCTAAAAATTATGTTGTGAACCTTATTCCATTATCACTCATAATTAATTTTGCTTAAATAGAAATTTGTCTTCGTCCCCCGTTTATTAAATAAGGAGGCACCAATTTTAAATTTATAAAAATTCATAGAAAGCGTCACGGAGAAATTAGCGGACTGGGACTCGAACCAAATTGAAGCTCAACCCTAGCTCTATGAGCCTACAAAAAGTAAAAAATCGCCTGGCCGATTTTCGGAAAATATTTTATTTTTAATTTCCAAAACCAAAAACTGAAATACATTTTACTTCGCAGTTTCCACGCTTTAAAAAAATTCTTGTACATAGTAACGTTGTGTTTCCCTACAGCAAATACAATACCACATTTTATCGCCATCTGCCAAATCGTTTTGAGCAACAAAGCGTTGAAGTTAAATTTTTCAAACAATCGTAGCTACCAGCATTTTAAAGATTGAAAAAAACATTGAATTTGCCCTAAGGTCTTCTACAAGATTCTGTTTCCAGATTTAGAAATTACGCTTTCGCAAAAAATTATACCATAAAAAAATATGTTCAGCTTCCGTTTCTGGTTTCGGACTTTTTTAAAAGTTATTTTGCCGGTGTCGCTGGTACTTTTCTATACTTTTACCGTTTTAAATATTTGGGGGCCAACAAGTGATTGATCGTAACTTCCAGAAAACGCGTTGTTGATATTAAAAAGTGTTGCTTTTTAATTTTTAAAATAGTTAAAAATTCTTGTTAATCTTAATAAACTACTTCAAATAGGTGTCAAACTGTTTAAAGTTTATACCGATTGGTGTTTACGTTTCGGAATAAATATATAATCGATTTCAAAGTTTTTAATAATTCCTGGAGGGCGTCAGGGTAAAATTTGGGAGATTATTAACAAAAACAATTTATAGTTAACTGCAAGCTCTATCGTTCTATCATTAACGAAAATACGTTTTACACATTTATATTATGACTGTGTTTTTAAAAACGTTCAAAATATAGCACTAAAATGGTCAGTTGTTGATATCTGGTACCTTTATAATTTCACAGTGATATAGAATGTTAAAAATGCAGTGAAATGGAAAATGTTTTGTTTCAAATGTGTGATCTTACTTTTCCTATGATTGTGATATCAAAAACATGTCACCGTAAAGTTAAAAATTGTTGAGTTCCAATGTCAGGTACATTTATAATTTCAGTAGTAATAGCAAAGTCAAAAATATTATAGTGAATTTGAAATATTTAGATTTAAAATAGGTGGTAACATTTTTAATATGACTGTGATATTAAAAAAAATCGAAAATATCGGCAAATAATCAAAAATTGTTGACTTAAGGTATGCGGTGATTTACATTATCACAGTGACCTTGAAAACGTTAAAAATATCACAGTGAAATTAAAAGTGTTTATCTAACACTAACACCTTATACTGTTTCTATGGTGCATTTGAATTCGTTTGTTAAGTTAACTATAAAACACATCGTTCCTTATAAAATACGTCGTCAATGGTAACGTATTTTATAGCTATTTAAAATACGCTTTAACGAAATAACAATACTTTGTTGACTCATTACCATAGCACACATAACATTCCATAGACAGACCTATCTAATAACTCAAACAAAATTGAGTTGAAAATGACTAAAACTAAAAGACTAATTATGATATTCTATTAATGTTAGATAAAATCTTGAAGACAACACGTGTTTTATAGTTTAAAAATCTCGGTCTATTAAATCCTCGCTCCCTACGGTCGCTTAGATTTAAACACCGACCTCGAATTATAAACCGTCTATAAAACACTTGTTGTCTTAATAGCTATAAGATTTAAAATATATGGTATGCATTTATATTATGTCAGTCATAATAAAAACACGCAAAATATCGCTGTTAAGTTTAAAATTTTGACTTCAAATATGTGGTAGGTTTACTATATTGCAGTGATATCGTAAATCGCCGTACTTCTTGCTGAAGAATACAGGGAACGCCAAATAGGTTACTAGGTGTCTTACTAGTCCAAACTTGGACGCGTATGCGGAGTTATCTCAGATTTGCGTGCAAGTGTGAGCAGCAAGGAATCAATTCCAGTTTGTTTATCACAAACAAAACTTGGCCCAAAGAGCTCGAGTAACACCTCACATTTACTAGCCAACTCCGTATGTTTTTTTTACTTTCCCATATGAATGTGTGCACGGGAATGAGTTGTGATCGCGAAAACTTTAGATTTTGAGGTTTTGACGGACCTACAAGAACTTAAAGAAAAATTTAAAAAAAGTACGTTTGTATGTTGGGGGGGGGGAGCACCCCACGCAAAATCTCAGAAACTACTGGACCGTTTTTAATGAAATTTGATATACCTTGTGAAGGTTTTGAAATTCTGAATTCTGTTTGAAAATCTCAGGAATCTCACGTCGGGAGGGGTCCGTGTTCAAATCTTGTCGGAGGGGTCACCAATAATGTAATGTTTGGTTCGGAGTTGTAAATAAAAGGCTATTTTGGAGGAGAAGTTTTCACTTTACAAATAATTTTGATGAAATTGTTTTGATGAATGTTTTATATATTATGTAAATAGCAACCAAGTCGCTAAGTTACAATACAATTGACCAAGGCTGCTACAGTACAACGAAAAGTTGTCGAGCTACTCAATTTTATTGCACGAACCGGAACCGAAAGCAGAAGTAAGACATGTTTCTTTTGGTAGGTTTGTTTTCACAAATGGAATTATAGAAATGTAATTAAACACATGTGTGAATGACATTGAATGAATGGGCATGAAGGGTGGCATAAGCTTCAGCTAACTCCTATTACACAAGCGAAAGCCTACCCGGAGTGAAAGTCCTCGACACCTTCGAGTATAAGAGGTGAAAGATAAAGAAGAAGAAGAAGAACAGAACGTTACGTTACGAAAAAACTTTTTTCCAAGCCCACTAGCTTTAAAATAGCGGCCGCTACGATTTTTTTTTACATTTTCGGCTTTAACGACCAGTTACTCAATAACGAATTGGTTGGGATTATATTTGGTATTATAATAGTCCTAGAGGAACACAATCTTACTATTTTTGAAAATATTTTAACAAATGAAAATTGTAAAGTGAAAATATTTTCAAGATTTTGAACATTGCACAAAATCCGGCAACACGATTCATTTGAAATTTGAAAGCTTATAAATCTAGGCATGGGCTACAATTTGGGTTGAGTTTTAGTTGAATAATTTCTCTGTGAAGCATTAAAAATTCATGTCCCTCTCTTGAATAAACGGAGACGAAACAAAAATTCTGTTTAACATTAAGTGCTGATGAGTAATAGTACAATAAGATTCAGAGCTTAATTTTTAGGTGCAGCAATATTTGGTGGGAGGGGGGAGTAATTTTTCCCCTCTTTCTCTAATTGTGACAAACAAATGTGTCCTTGCATTTTTGTTTTTCTTTAAATTTTAAGGAATCTTTTACCAAAAATAAAAACAAGTTATGCATAATTAAAGCAATCTCTACATAATTTCAAAACTAAGACTTAGATCCACGGTAAGGTAGCTTATTTATTAATTTAAAAAAGCGTGGGGCTTAGCGGGTTCCCCTAGTTTAATATTAACTAGTAAATGTTATAATGTGTGTCATCATGCTACGAAGCCATCGCCGAGCTGCCCGTAAATTATGGGCGAGAGGGGCGTGCGGGTATCGGGGCCTCGCCTTTAGTAGGGTGAGCAACGCAACCTTCGCGGCTACGCTTGTTTTTCTTGTATTAGCGTGTAGCTTTTAACAAAAATTTAGACATGCAGCTCTTTTATGACTACCCTCTACAACATGGACACACTGAAATTTTGAAAATGTCAAATATCAAAGAGAAGATGTTTTCTTTTTTAAATGAAACCCTAATATTTGTTGGTTAATTTGAAAGTTTTCCATGTTCTACATACTTATCCGCATTTTTCAATATTTAGAATCGAAAAAAGTTGCCTTCAAAATAGATAGTAGGCCTTCTGTTTTCTTGTTAAGAAAATTTTGCAATAAATATTTTTGCTAAGGTCGTAATAACAAAAGCAAAAGTTATGAAGTTGTTTCCGACATTACGAGCTAAAGTTTAACATTTGTAGCACTTCCAGTTATCATTAAGTAGAGGAATTACAACAATTTATATAAACAGTATTAACAAAGTATAAGAAACAAGTTAAAAATTGTGTCTTCATGGGGGCTACAACTACGGCAGCAAAGTCCATAGCGACGGGGCAACTAATTTTGAGTTGCCAGGCAATTAATTGAAATTTCCATAAAAAATGTAACTGATGCCGTTTTAGCGTTTGGAGAAGTATTCGATTTGCGTAGACGTCTTCTTCTGTCCACTTTTCCGAAATTCTGTTTTTGAATAAAATGTCAGCAAGTTCTGAATAGCAGATTCCATTTTGTGAAGGCATTGAAAATTGTTAGTTGTTCTTTACGAGCAGATAATATGTAAACTGTGATATGTAATACTGGAACTTGGAGTAGACATTAGAGCATCACGCCTGTATGTTTGACCTTATGCGAGCTAGTTTAGTTACGTATTATTTATTTGGCCAACTGCTTTATTATTGCAAGTGATTTGATAACTACAGGGTGGCCACTCAAAACTGCTTTTCAAATTCCCTTACTTTTCTTTGACCTCCCTGTCTGAAAAACTTCAGTTTTCCCTGAGTAAAAAAGCCAATTTCATTTTTTTTAAACAAAACTTATAACCCAACATAAAAATTAGCAAAGTAAACTTAAATTACTTTATAGCAAATGGAAATTTTTCAACAAGCATAACAAAATACAACATCTAAACTTTAAGGAAAACCCAAATGAAATAAATATAAATTTTATAAACATATACTTAGGTAACAAAATTTTCGTTTTGCAGGCACCAATAAAAATATTAAAATAATTGCATTTGATAGAATTTTCCCTGACTTTACGTTGAAATTGGTACAATTCCCTGATTTCCCTGACCAACATAAAAAAATTCTAAATTCCCGGTTTTCCCTGGTTTCCAGGAAAGTGTCCATCCACCCTGTAACAAAGTTCATAAGCGCAGAATATGAATGAGCACGGATTTAGTAGAAGTACTACACGAAACAATTTTACGAATATGTCATTTTAATCTATATACTTTCTTCATTTAGCACCATATCTTCCTCCATTTCACGATGCTTCATTTCTTCCCCCATCTCAAGATACGTAGTACAGAACATCTGGTCTAGCTCACGTCGAACGAAACGATTCTTCACGTATACCTTAATCGATCTGAGTAATCCCATGGTGTTTGTTTACTTACTGAATTTTAACAAAAATTTTTGCTGCTCTGGGAGTAAAAGTCAAGACTTTGAACGCATATAGCGTTTATAGGGTATGAAAACATCTTGTAAATTAGTCGTTTTTCATATTTCCACTTAATTTAATTTACAACACGTTACGTAACTAAAATACAGTACTTTGCTTTAAATTTATGATTAAACCTGTAAAGTGCATGTGCAATTAATTCCCTACAAAAATATAGAAGTTGTAAAAGGAACAAATAAGCGAGAAAACGTCAAGGAAACGGGGCAAGTAAATTATTTCTACAACAAAAATAAGAACCACTCATCTATTTTATTATATTATATGAACGGCTTGACCCCGTTCGAATTTTCTCTCGGTAATTTCGCTGAGTTTGAGAACAACCACGGATAAATTGCAGCGTGTGCGAGCCAGCTAGGAATATATTTATGAAGTTAAGAAGAAATGCAAAACGAAGGTTTACGCGAAGGAGGCGGTCGTCGCTTGGTCACTAAAAACACCTTTAATTTATATGAAAATTCTCGAATATTCAAAACTGCATTGAACACCAACTAAAGAATTAGAGTACTACAGTAAATCTTGAGAAAATTTCAAGATTGGTAATAAAGTCTGACTTTCTATAGTTTCGTGCACGACATTAAGATACTTCGCGAAATCTATGTCTACGTTTTTGACAAGAATAATTGAGGTTCTTTTCACGACTTTTATAGATCTCAACCGACAACAACTATAATATTAATTTGTTACTTTAACTGCCTTATTTCTGCCAATGGCGGCTTATAAAGATCACAAATAGAAAGACCCACACTAAATCCATTTTATCAAACACAAACGCCCAAAAATCGGCTATTCTCTTTGACAGTTACGTAAACCAGAAAAACTCGTCAACGAAGCACGAGAGAAACCTGTACACATGAAAATGTGGAAATCGTTTTTACCGAGATATATTTTCAATTTCAAAACAGTGTTGGGTACGTCTCTATTTGCACAATCGATTCTCAATGGAACGTAAACTGTCATTTTTGATTGAAGAGATTACATTACAAATGCAAATAGGCCACTCTTTAGTGTCACAAAGCTATCATGACCCTAAATAGAAATTAATTTCGGTCAGCATTTTTTAATTTTAATTGCGTAGTTTATAGCAAAAAAAATGTGTGCCGAGCAGGCAAGTTCTAAGTGAAACTCCTTAGCGTGTTCTCACTGAAAGTGTATTTTAAACTGTATAGTTTAAAAGAAAATATTGCATTACCCAACAACTATTTCTCTTCGACTGATGGTCACTTTTAGCTAGCATAGATATTACGATTCCCCCGTCCAGTCTGGTATTACGTTAACGCGTGCCTATAACGGTAATGTGCATCAAAGTTCGTCAAAGTCGGACAGATACTGGCCTAAGCATAGCCCAAGCGGGGGAAATATTACAAATACGAGCCCTACACAGTATACAAGAGACGTAGACAAATGGCGCAGAGGCTGATCGAGGATCTGGAGTTTGACCATTTTTCCAGCATTTTACGTTCATTCTGCTTTTTAATTTATTATTATAGTTAAAAATATGAAAACGGTAGCGTAGCAATAACAAATTTCGCCTCCGTTTCCCACCGTTTCACTTCAAAATAAAAGAAGTACTTTTTAAATCTAAAGAGAATATACCCCACCTCATAGCTGAGTGGGATAAAAGTTTCTAAAAATACGTAAACTTTGCTTGGTCCAATATTTCTTCATCAAAAAGCTTTAAATTAGCTAATAAAGTAAAAAAAAATCTTTCGAGTTAACATGATTGTGTGTACGTGTTTGGCGATGTCCTATAGAAATAATAATAATAATAATAATAATAATAATAATAATAATAATGTCTTTATTGTAACCTCAAAATTATATAAGAAACAAAATTATATAAGAAACAGAACAAAAAAAGAAAGGCAACAAAACAAAAGGCGAGGTTCAGTGACTTGAAAAGTCACTGCTCTTCCACCTAACCCGTAAATTAATAATATAATATATAACTATTGAATAAGTATAACTATTTGAGCGCTTAAGAAATGGAAAAACAAAATAATGAAACAAGAAATATAAGAATTATAAGAAGAATTAAGAAGAAATTACGGTTCAGGATGTGTGGCTTCCGTGCGATGCAGTTTCGGCTTTGTGATATTTGATCTTTGCTGGTAATGATGGCGCATTCACTTATTGTGATGTGTAGAATTTATTATACACATTATTGTTTATCAAATAATAACGAAAATACTTGTTTTTTAAATTTAATGTAGGGATGGTTTTTATAGTGTACAGGCAGCGAGTTATATAGTTTGGCAATATTGTAAGTGAAACAGCATTGAAAAACGCTAGTTCTGTGAAATGGTGGAGTGATGATACCTTTATTTCTTAAATTTAAATTATGCACGTCAGTTCTAAAATTAATTTTTTTAAATAAGTAAGGCGGAGTTTTCGACATAATTATTTTGTGGAATAAACAGTAGGAATGCAAAGTACGCCTGTTTAGCATATTTAACCAATGTAACTCCTTTAACTTGTGAGACACATGATCCCTCCTTCTCTAGCCAAAAATTAGACGAATACAGCAATTTTGTATTCTCTGTATTCTGATGATATCAACATTATCCAAGCATGGTCCGTACACAGTATCACAAAAATTAAACTGAGAGAGAACTAGGGATTCAGCTAAAACAGTTTTAGTTTTCTTATTAAGAATATGTCTATTTAAATAGATAAATTTTAAGTTGGCAAATGCTTTTTGAATACATAAGCTTATGTGTTTTTTAAATCTCAATTCAGAATCAAAATGTAATCTCAGATTACGAGAAATATCAGTAACGGATAATTGAGAATTTTTAACCTTGACTGCTAAAAGATCAACTACATTTTTACGAATTTTGCGTCTACCAAATAACATAACCTGTGATTTTAAAGGGTTAATTACAAGCGAGTGCTTTTCTGCCATATTGATTAGGTTATCTAAATCATTATTAATTATGTTATTAGCCACAGCAATGTCAGCAGGATCAAAGGAATAATACAATTGTGTGTCATCCGCATACAAATGATAACGGCATGATTTACAGACACTGCTTAAATTTGATGTGTACACAGTATACAGTAATGGGCCCAGAATAGAACCTTGGGGTACACCACTATATACGTTACAAATAGCTGATGTTTGTTTTGGAAGTTGAACCACCTGAGATCTATTTGACAAATAATTTTCCAATAACAAAGTTGCATGGTTACTAATGCCGATATAATGCAGTATGGCTAACAACATTCCATGATTTAAAGTATCAAAAGCCTTTGAAAAATCCAAGACAAGAGCGGTTAGTTGGCCTCTGTCGGTAGCAGTTAGGGTATCATCCAAAATATTTGACAGCGCCGTGGTACAACTGTAACCGGCACGGAAACCTGACTGTGTTTCAGGGAGCAGCTTATGCTCGTTTAAAAACATTCTTAATTGTGCATCCATTGCCCTTTCCAATATCTTGGAAAGTGTGGGTAGGATACTTATAGGTCGTAAATCTTTGAAGTCTGCAGGGACATTTTTTTTGGGAAGTGGCCGAATGCGCGCTACTTTCCAACATTTAGGGAATACACTGTGCTCAAGGCAGAAATTTACTATATGAGTAATATAAGGAGTTAAGAAAGGACAGACTAAATTGATTAACTGTATGCCAATATTATCTATGCCAACGGACTTCGAGTTGATACTTCTAATAATTTTAGTGACTTCATCTTCAGACACTAATTTGAATGAGAAAATATTGTTGATTTTTACATTACCGGTATAAAATGCTATTAAATTGGGATCAGGAACGATAGAAATTTCTCGTACTGAATTAACAAAATAATTGTTAATTTTATCAGCATCCGCTAAGTGTTGAGGAATTTCGAATTTTTGAGCTTTATTATAAATGTTAAGATCTTTTAAGTCTTTCCAGGGTGTTTTCCTGTTAATATTACGAACTCGGTATTCTAAACAAGCTTTTTTCTCGCGTCGAATGGCGTTTGTGGTTAGATTTCTCAAAGACTTGTAATAATTCCAATGATGGACATTTTTGGTTGCTTTAAACATTTTCAAGGCATTATCACGCAGTTTTTGCATCAGTTTAATTGTACCCGTTAGCCACGGAGCTGGAGATTTGGAAAATTCTGCAGTTTTAACTGGTGCATGAGTATTATACAGGTGAAGCAAGTTTTCGTTAAAAAAAGTTAACTTTTCGTCGATGTTATTAAAATTGAGAATGTTGTTCCATGGAATTAATTCTAAATTTGTATTAAAATCTACCACGCTAAAGTTTTTAAAATCTCTATATGTACGGGTACAAGGTTGGATATGTTCAGATTTAACTGTAATTTTACAAAAAACAAGCGAGTGATCTGACACGCCATGTACCTCTCTTATATCAGAGTCAACAATCGACTGTTCATTAGAAACAAAAATAACATCTATCAAGGTTTGAGAAGTGGGTGTAATGCGTGTTGGACCACGTATGACTTGCTTAAAACCAAATATTTCAAGAAAATTATAGAAATTAGTAGATTTCAGACTGTTTACCTGAAGCAAATCAATATTAAAATCCCCTACACATATGAGATCATCACAGGATGGTATTACATAAGCCAAAGCTTCTTCCAGTGCGTTAAAAAAATCCGTTATTTTTACCCATTCGGGTCTGTAGGCAACTCCTAAAGCTAATTTTTGCTTGCCCAGTTTAACTTGGATCCACAGCTGCTCAAAATATTCTTGTGTTACAATGGGAACTACATGATCAATATTTTCCTTGATGTAGAATGCAACACCACCAGCTCTTGTAATTCTGTCTTTACGAATTATAGAATACCCAGGAATATAAACAGCATCATTTAATATAATGATTTTAAGTATCAAGTTAAATCTGCAAAATTTTATACTTGTGATACCGACGTGGCCAACGTGATTCACATTTCTACCATTGCCTAATTTATTTTTAGAAAATTTACAATTTCTGTAATTTGAGTGCTGCAGAGTACAAGATTATATTTTGGGAAAACCCTTTTTACTTTTGGAAAAATTACGTATTCCTAGAATTTGAGTATTCTATTCTACCTTCTGTCTATAAAGTAACCCCACCCCCCTAACTAACTTTTGAACGACTTGATATTTTACCACAACATTTGGTGTGCTTTAATTGGAAATGAAGTACTATTTTTTAGCTAAAAATTAAACTTTGTATCAATCAAAATGGCGACTGGGCGGCATTTTGAAATTTTTTTTAAATAGAAAGGGGGGTCGAGTGACACCTCATTTGAAAGATATTTCAGTTCTGCGTCTGATCCTAGAGTTTCGAAGAAAAATATTCAGTCATAGCAAAATGGCGGATTTTAAACAAATGGACTCTCAATTCAAAATTGTTTTGATTTTTTCATAGTATTTAATTTACCATTACAGCACACCAAATTTTGTGGTGAAATATCAAGTCGTTCAAAAGTTAGTTGGGGGCGGGGGAGAGGGAGTTACTTTATAGACACAGTCTATATGCATTGTTTATTGGTACAAAAACTATATATCAGAAGTTGGGAAAGGAAATAAGTCGTTTCTATCTATGTATGTCTCTGTGCGTCTGTCATCTGCATGCCTGTTTGGCAATCTTCTATAGAAAGAAATCACTTTTTCTCGGTGGCGTAGTCAGAGTATTCATACAGCAGCCGCTCAGCATAAAAGATAAAAGGTACATTGACTTAATAACAAAAACTATGGGTGTTTAAAACCTTTTTTAGTTTATCCCAGGGATAAACTGGAGACTAAAAGTTGTACACGGATTTTCCCTTAGTAAACGACTTCCCCCGGACTTCCCCGACCTCCCTTAGACTTCCCCGAGACTTCCTCTAACGTGTATACCACACAACCCCTGCGATTTACCCCTCGAATTTATATAAGCAACAATGTAAACATAAACACGCAAATAAAATAAACAATTTGAAACTTAAAACTAATATAAAAATTAGTAACATTAAAAATATATCACTTTTTTTCAAGAGCATACTAGTGTCCATTCACAGAAGAATGGATGTATTAGCTGAAATCTTTGAATAGCATGAAAAACTGTCAATAATGCACTTTATACATAAAGATTGGGCTGATTTAATCTCAATATTGAATATAGCAAGCGCTGCAGAAGTGTAATAGTCATAAAATGGTTTTTTGCTCGAGCGCCTGGAATAAAAAGTACTGGCTACGGCACTGTTTTTCTCAAATATTAAGCCGAGTTTGCGAAACTTCATAGTTGTGTTATAGGCGCCACCTAATTAACAAGGAGGCACCCGCACACGACCAAATTACTAATGTGCTACTTAAACATTATACCCCTAAAACTCGAGCTTTCCTAGCAACTCATTTTAACATATGTCTAAGTATCGGATACTTTCTTGAAGCATGGAAACATGCGAACATCATAATACGTCTAAAATCAGGAAAAGAGAAAATTAAACCCAGCAGTTATCGAACGATAGGTCTTCTGTACAGCTTATCGGCAACTTCTAGAAAAAAATCGTACAATCAAGAACATACACGTTTATTGACGAACATAACATAATTCCATTTTTCCAATTTGGATTTCAAACTGCCCATTCAACAATTGACTAATTATAAAGAATTGCAGAAAAAATAATACATGGATTCGAAGCTAAACAACACTTGACGATTGTTTTCCTAGATATAGCACAGGTCTGGCATCACGGACTATTAAATAAAATGCTGACGTTGAACCCCTTTCCTTTATTTATCATTTATCAGTGACACTACGTTTTTAGTTTAAATAAACAACGCTAAATCAACTAGTACACACATAAGCTTAGGGGTACCACAAGGCTCAGTTCTAGGACCGATCTTATTTAATATATTTGTGCATGACACCCCTTCCCCAGCCTGGCTATGTACGCAGATGATACGGATGTGATCACACAGCATAAAAACATTCACACAGCAGTTAACGACATGCAAAACTGTAGATCTTTTATCCTGTTGCGTTGGTTCGAAGATTGGAATATTACTTTCAACCCTACAAAATGTCTTGGCGTGTACCTAGACCGCCGACTCACTGGGGATAGCACGTGAATACAAAACTAAACGAAACCTATGCTCGCATACCAATTCCATGTCCACTCCAAAATAGAAATTCCTCCTTAAAAATTAAATGCGCGAGAATACTGTACCTTGGAATAAGAAAACCTGTAATAACGTATGCCAGCGTAGTCTGGAACACTGCAAACAAAAGTCACATCAAAAAGTTACAAGTATTTAAAGGATTACAAAAAAAAAGTACTACGCATAGTAACAGATGTAGAGTAGTACGTGCGCAACGAACAACTCCGTAAAAAACTGGAAATTCCGAAGATAGAATCTCCTGATACGAGACACATCAAAAATATATTTCACCAAAATGCAACACTGTCCAGCCACTGAGTTCTACCACCACCAGACTAACTCAATCACAACGAGGCTTGAACGGAGACTACCCCAAGACATTCTATTATTATCAAGTAATACAGCATAAATACACATAATTGTGACTCAATAGTATAATATTGTAACAGTTATCAATACTGAATGCAGCCGATATGTGCTTAACCGGTACTATTAAATTAAATCGCCACCTACTATCTACTGGATTCTGTTTTAAAGCTATTAGATTGATTACCTTCGCGGGAATATCTACTTTGTTCTTGAAAATTTTCAGATATCTGCAATTTAAGTGCTGCGAACTATGACATTAACTTCTCGGAAAACCATATTACTCTTGGAAAATTTTACATTACTGCAATGTAAGTATTCTAACAATATCATTAAGTTGGTCACATATGGAAACATGAAACAGAGACTCACCATCTGTAGCTATCTGATATACTGTGGTTTAACTCACCGGGGGGCCTACCCCTCACACCTTGGCAAAATGGATAATTCACAGTACTTTCTAACATCTCATTACACTTTGATGGACTACATCTCAATGGTAATTACTTCCACATTACTTACTGTCATTGGACAATTAATATTTCTCGTTAATATTCAAATGAACGCTTGCAAACCAGTTTGCACTGTTGCACCCCTGAAAGGGTCAATAGGGGTAGAGAGCCGACCGCCTATGTCAAGTGATATCACGAGAATTGCATAGCGCGTATCATATCGAAGGATCCAAGGTTTTTAGGCCTTGATTACCAATTCTTTTTGCCAGACCGTGGTTAACCACACTTGTACCTGTACGCCTGGCCAAAACGCGAGAGCTCTCACCTTGCAAACAACACAGATCACTGTAGCTACATACCAGAACATCATACTGATCATCTACTAATTAACCATTAGTGCACAAGATTTTACAGGTAAATCACACAGTTTTTATGCAGAGCAAAGCAAAAGCATGCTAAACCACTCCACGACCCTTACTTAAGGCGTGTTTCCCTCACCCTCTAGCCGAAGTCGTCTTGACCCAAACTCTCAATTAGTTACGCCGGTGAAATATTATGTGTATTTTATCTAAGACAAACGTTACATTTAAAAATTACAGTGTAAAATTACTTACTATAAAATCTAACCCTAACTATAAAATCTAACCCTAACTATAGTGGTATACCCTATGGGGTGGACGATAAGCTTCAGCAACAGCCCGATAGAAAATAAATATAATAGGAAAAAAGGTACAATGGACAAATTAGTATTACCCTGTTTCTATTAATTAAAACCTACATGTAAATGCGCTTTTTTTCACATCGCCTTCGCTGGCGATTCTTGCTACTTTATAATATGAAACATTTAATTATTTTGTTGCTCGGTAACCTTTTACGAGGAAACTCATTTAACTTCTGGATAATACAAACGAAGCGTGCATTTTAGCTTTTATTAGCATTTACTAAATGAAATGCACAAAAAGCAGCGAGGACTCGTAAACAACGCGATATAATATGCAGACGGAGACTCATTTAATAATACCGAGCATTTATAGGAGCTACATAGCCGAAACTTGAAATTGAAGGTGCAATATAGAACGTGAATCGCAGCAACGTGTGACATATCTATACAATAAACCCCGACGTTCAAAACTTGGACGAGGTTTTCGAGCAAAACCATTCCTAAGGTTAGTCTCGTTGCTCTCTAGAAACAAACAAAGAAGACAGGTGTTTACGTGCAGAACAGGTGATAAATTCTGAAACTTTCCCAACTGTAAACTCTGCGGATGATGTAATGTCGCGTTGTTCTTGTATCGCGACCCTAGGGTCGATCGACCGCCCCCATTCATCGCAGATCGTTCTCCGTCTCATGAAATATAAATTGAATTAGATATGTTGGCACAAATTTACTCAAGAGTCGATAAGCAGTTAATACTTGCAGGAGTGTTCTGTGTTCCCTAGAAAATACTATCTACTATACAACGTTATGTATGAGCGCGTTGTTAGAAGCAGACCTGCCAAATTTATCTTTAACAACTTGGCTCGCTTTAAAGTTTTAAACATAACTTTCTCGTTCTATGAAGGTATTAGGTGCAAACAGGCTTGATAAAAACTTAAGCAACTTCGTCTGTGTGTTGCTATCTTGCGGATTTTGTTCGTTTATGTAAAACAAAATAAATTAAAATGGAAAATGCACTTTGGTCTATCTCATACTTTTCATGTTTAATATTAGACTAGCGGATGCCGTGGGCTATGTCCCAGGCGTTTCTGTTCTTTTTTTTTACAAAATTATAAACATGCTGTGTCGAGATGTGAGACATGTACTTAATGAATCCAGCAGTATTGCATAACACTCTAATAAGCAAGTAGTCTACAATTATGAAATAAATACTGAACTCAATATGTGTAGCATTCAAAACTACCCACCTTAATGTTTACTCTTTTAGAGGAACATCCCGACCCAGCTTAAGTGACCTCCAATAATCATTAAATTATTTATTAAAATATTCTTTTATTTTACTTGTTAATGGTAATTTCGTAACCGAAGGTGAAAAAGTAAGTTTAGCTACTACAACAACATTTCTAGATATCTGAACTGTTAAAATCTTAGCTGCAATAAAATTTGTAAAACTTATGTTAGGGCAAGAGGCACAAAACAGTTGTCGAGCAAGTTCCCACTTTTCTGTCGTTTTTTCCACAATTAGTAACATTACAATACATACTAATATATATTTGGATCACAAAGTCTTTTTCATTTTGTATTTATAAAGAGAATTCTTCAGATTGGAATTGAAATTTTTAGATTTAAAAAAAATCACGGAAGGCGTTACAGAGAAATTGAAATATTTGGAAAAAGCTAAATAATCGTTTTTAAATCAATTTTTTTTAATTTGAAAAGTTTTTATTTTCCCAATTTTATTTTTTCTCAAATAATTTTAAATATTCTCACCTTATCTATTTAAGGTAATTGGAGTTTTAAGTGTAGCCAAGTTATCAGATCCAACATCCGTTTCGAAGCCAATTTCCGTTTTAATAAAAAAACAAACGAAAAAAGATAATTGTACCTTCGTGTTGCATACGATCATTATATTTTTTTAATATCTTATTTATACGTATTTTTCTCCTTGTTTCTTACTCGACAAATTTTGTAAAGCAGTGAAGCATATATCGTTAAGCGTCTTTCTATTTATCAACTTTTCAGCGGTTAGTAAGATTTTTAGAAGATTTTAGCTTTGATGTCTTATAACGGGCGCAAAAATAAATAAATACGAACAAGCATCATATTTAAAATAGCGAATGTTTATACATTTGTTTGTAAATTGACGCGTTAGTGTCGCCACTAGTGCAACACGTGAGACCAAACCGTGCGCAGGCATCCCTACTTCTACTACCGTTTCCACTAGAACGACCTCACGTGACCCAGAGGGTGAAAATAAACGGTATAAAATCAATATTCCGAGATGTACAAATTACTTCTTCGAGCCGACAACAACCGGACCAGTCCAGACGCAGGGGAACTCTACGAGTTCTCTGGGAAGGCAGTCCGTTGGATTGTGGATCGACAACAGAGGGCGAAGTTGTGCTTCCACTACCAAACCGACTAGAGCAGCCCGAAAAATAGCAGACCAGTTTCGAGCACCAGCACCTACCCCCGTCAACAAAGAAGGAGAATCAGCTCCAGACACCAGCACCTAGACCGGTCAACTGAGAGGGAGAATTCAGCTAGCATGTGCCAGTCCGAATTTAATAGTGCAGTCAAATGTAATTCAGAATTAGGTATCGATAAATACTAACCATATTCCCTAATCTAAATAAAGGAAGTGTGCTGTAAAGGATTTCGCGCGTGTTAAAGAGTTTCAACTCATGTTGAGCCCTTTCCCAACCTTCGTTAATTACCCAAGATTTGAGAAAGTGCGGTTGAATGGTTTTAACGCACTTTCATACCGAACCAGCAAAAAAAAAGTTAATTTAAGCGTTAAAAAGTTTCAACTTATTTAAATACTTTTCTCTCTTAATTACTTAATTAAAAGAAGTGAAAATCTTACTTGAGTTTAAAAGGTATTCAGAAAGTTCATAAAAACAATAATTCGGAGGCACTCGCCGTTAATAGGTACAAAGCCGTCAGCAGTAGTCAGGAAATATTAAAAAAAAATCCATGATAACCGTTCCAAGAAGGTCGTATAATTTACGAGATGCCAGGCAAGAAATTCAGTTGACGCAGCAGAATTGGTAGCAAGCTAAACCTCGTTCAGTTTTGTCAAACTTTTATTAAAACCGGACCAGCGAGGAGGAACCCTATCTACACTGTGCTCAATGAATAATCAACTGCTTGTTATTAATCATAACATCGTTTATACAAAATTCAGCAGATACATACGAATTTTCTTCACGACAACTCGTCAGCTGAATTGCAGGTAAATCATTCTTCCGATAACACTTACACGTGATGTAAGATAAGGCAGTCTAGGTGGTCTAATGCACTTCGAACAGTGAATGGACGGTGTAAACGTTACAAGATTCTTTCAGCAATTTCACGAGTTGTTTCAAAAGTTCACAAAAAGTGGTTATTCAGCAATCTATATATTAAATCCGGAACTGTCTCAACCTTACGCGACGACTAGCAAGCGCTTCCTTCGACACAGTTTTTTTTAAATTTAGTTTGGAATATTTGGATCACAAAATTTTGCCATTTTTATTACTTCACAAATTCTGGTACACAGTAATATTGTGTCCACCTAGAACTATTAGAACGAAATCGAAAAAAAATTGATAAAATCAATAAGTAAAAACAATGTTTACACGATTTACAAATCTGAAGATGGGTTATAACTGTTTTCTCCGGAATGTTCTCTCTCAATTGTGCTGCCTGCTTCGAATTTTTTAAGATTTGAAATCCAATGTTCTTATTCGAACGAGACTTTGTGCATACCGTTTTAGAATGGTTGTGTGGACTAACAACAAATTTTATTACAAATTACTTCCTTTTCATATTTCGAATAAAAAACTCATTATCCATAATGCGCACGTAAACTTCAAAGGGTAAACATTTTATCCGATTAGCAGAAAATGTATACTTAAATTTTCTGCATTGTTTATTAATGCAGTTACTGTGGAACCAAGATCATTAGGCAGACAGAATCTCTTTGTGACGTTGCAAAATTCAGTGGGATTTCTGATCTAAAATAAGCTCATCAAATCTAGTTATGGTTGCTTTTTTTTCTGTAGGTATTCAAAACTGGAAATAGTGAAGCGGCTGAAACTTTTCCATTGTATCTCGTTAACGGGAAATAGATGAAGCCAATCTAATTATTGTTCCAGGAAATTAAAAGAGGCAAATCAAAGCAATACATTCGTATTCGAATCTCAGACGAGATCCCTTTCTTCCAACTCCACAAGTGAACAATGCGCTTTGCTTCAAAGACTGAACCACTTGCGCTTTAGAAACAACTCGTAAATTGCTCCATACAACAGTTCGAAAAAGTAATAAGAAAAGTGCCGGCACTTTTTGTGGACTAACGCTATCAAACACGAATGAGGCGACACGAGTCTGTGGAGTTAAAAAAAAGAGACTTTGAAGCTTTGTTGTACAGAAGCTTAACCCCGAAAATAGGTTAGTCCAAGGAAATGACAGCATTCCTTTGCCCCACTTTTTCTGTTTGGAAGAGTTTTGGTATTTTGATGCGACCAGCCGAATGTACAAGACAAGATTGTCGTTAGTGAAACGATCAATCAAACAAGTTTCACTGTACAATACCTTTCTTAAAGTACGAAAAACAATGAAGCGAATATTGATAAAGAATTACTTCAAAGATTAAAAGCTGTTTGTTCACTTAAGCATGAATTATAAGAGAATTTATAGAAGTAAAATAACGGAAATTTCCGAATAAAATTAAAAGAGTCACGGCGTAACGCAATTTGTTAGTTTTGTTGATCCCCTTGGAATAAGGCTTCGTCTTGCAGTAGCAATAATGCACCATTCGCGTTCTACGGTGGCAAGGCAAGGACGTTCAAACGGATCTACTGTTTTTATTCCTCAAACTAATCTTTCCGTTCTCTAAAAAAATTGTTAGATATTAAAACAGTTATAAATACCCCCCCCCCCCCCTATATTTGTAACAAGTCGAGGGCACTACACTCCAATGAGGAGTTTGGCCTGCAATGCGGTGGGTCATGGCCATCGGACCATCGCTTCGGATACCCAGCCGTCTCGCACTCTTATATAAAGTACGGGGTGGTGTGGTAAGCACCACGCCTTAGACGGCTGCCTTACTTCCATCACCCCTCAAGGGGTTTGGTCCCCAATTTTTAAAAAGCGACTGGGTAGGTCGCCCGCCAGGCATCCAGTCTTCGGGTTTGAACCCAAAACCTTCCGCATAGCAGCCAAGTGCCCTAACCACTCGGCTACTCTGGCGCCTAGCGTTCTTAAATAAAGGTGGGAAATTTAAATATTTCGAAATGTGGAGTAGTAAAGTTCCCTTATTTGAAGAAATATTAAAAATAAAAGTACTTCGAGTAATGTATGTATTTCGAGGTACGTCGAGTTCTCTAGAAAAATTGTTAGATATAAAAACAGTTATAAATACCCCCCACCCCTCATTTTTGTAAAGCGTCCTAGAATTATAAAGTACCGTAAATCCATACATATTTTACAGATTTCGAATGTGTATTGGACTCGGTGAATGTAAAACATTTGTAATACGTTTCTATAGAAAATTCTATAAGGAAAGAGAGGGGGTGAGAAGGAGAGTTGGGTGGGAGCAAGAAGAATAAAGAAAAGGAAAAAAGAAGAGATTTGAAGAGAGGGAGAGAGAAAATGGAGTAGAGAGAAAGAGCGAGCAAAGAGGGAGGGAAAGTGACGAGGAATATAGGAGAAGGAATAGAGGAAAAAGAGAGGAAGGGGAAAGAGAGGAGGGGGAAAGAGAAAAGAGGAATGAAAAGAAAATGAAAGGAAGAAGAAGGGATAAGAGGAGAAATGGTAGGAGGAAACGATAAAGAGATAAAGAAAGAGATAAAACATACAGATGTTTGGATCATCCCTATTTTGTGAATAAAAAGGTTTGACAGAATTACTAGAAGTGCCTTATGGCGCCAGTGTTTAGCCTTAAATAAAATAATGTTAAACTTTTGGAAAACTATTTACAAATCATCATTATTAATGAGATGAAAGACAAAGTTTTTCCAAAGGCAGCAAATCACGATCGCCCCTATGTTTTTAAGTAAACTTGAAAATAAGTGGCCGTTTTCTCAACAAAAAAATTATGCAGTATTGTTTACTCGACATTCAGTGGGAGATTACAAAAGCAGGCCCGTATTGAATTTAAAAAGTTTTTTAAGCAATTTGTGTTTACCTGTCCCTTTCTTGCAACTGATGTTTCTTAATTATGTACAAGAAGTAATGTCTGCAAGTACGTGTATTCGCCCTTTTCTTGTAGCTAGCGCTGTGTAGTGCTTCTCTGGTATTTATCTAATTTAAGCGTAACAGTTGTATCTACATAGCGGGGACCTAAAGCTTCAGATGGATTCGGAAGCAATTTAGTATAAAGACTTATGACATGTACGTATGAGCCCTTTTTTGCAGGTGATGCTGTTAAAATCTTTTTTAGCACCTAGAGTTTTTGCGCAACAGTTACAACCAGACAGAAGGAACCTACAGCTTTAGGTGAATTACAAACCGCCCGAAGCGGATGCCATTACTAATAGTAAATTAGAGAACACTTGGACTGCAACAACCTTGGAGTGTGCCTCTGCATCAACTCAAGATCATCGGCGCCCAGAACCCGACGTTCTGAGACAGGCGCTCATAAAAGAGCCCTTAAAAGAGCCTCAAGGAAACAATCCCTAGAAAAAAAAACAAAGCTAGAATCCCTAGTAAACAGACCTTTAAAAAAAGTACACTTTTCCCCATTTCCAGGAGGCTGTCTAAACAGAGATCTTGAAAATGTTTTTGCAAGTAATACATACGCAGTAGAAGATCTAAAGATCTTGTTAGACATTTGCATACAATTCAAAAATAAAATTCGTCCTTATTCGTGTAATAAAAAAACCTGTATCTTTTTCAGGAAAAGCTCTTTCTTTATTATACAGTGATCCACCACTCAGCAGCAAGAAAGTAGACATGCTTTTGCTTATAGAAGTTTTTTTCAGCGTTTTTTTCGGAAATTATTACCGAGTTGTATTTCCCGGGAATGGTTGTGCTGTAGGACCTTTTGACCGTTTTTCTCGCACGCTTATTGTCAGCTGGTGTTTTTTCCAACGACTTTTTGCCCAGGAAAGTTGTTGTCGGTCTTCTTTCAGGGACGTTTTCTCTTTTAACCGAAATTAGCCCCTATAAGCAAAAGCAAATTGACGCACCACTTGCCCACTGACGGTATGAGTAAAGTTAATAATCTGGCCGCACATAAACAATCTGCCGATGATATCATAATCGTGTATTTATCGTTTTGTTGCGTTGAGCGGTGTATTTTCGAAAGAAGCCAAGATGTAATGTTACGCAAGACCACCTTTTCTTGGCAACCTAAATCTACTGTTTCTTTAGTGTACAACTTTAAACGTATTCTATGAAATACTCGTGATTTATTATATTGTTGTATTTTCTATTTGTTCAGTGCTTTTAGTTTATTTAGCCATCGCTGTCATTGTTATCACATTTTATGTATAAACGATAGAAGGGAGTCTTGACGAAGCGCCCTACGCCGGCCTTTAAATATGAATTGCCGCGTGACTTGCCCCCCCCCCCCCGACGCGACGGTGTCAGGCCGGCTGGTTGCTTTGCAATATGTCCTCGTTCGAATTTGTTATCACAATGAGGTGCCAGAAGAATGTGCTGCAATAATACACACAAATACTGTACAAGAAGGGAACGTATTTCTATGGAATATTATAGCGGTCCACCGTACAAAGGAAAATGGTGTTTGGATAAGAGCCGCGTAAAAATGTGGGTTGGAATAGTAGAGGCCCTTCACCAAAAAATGTTGCGAGAGGGGGAAAGGATCCGAATTATCTACATAAATTTTAAAAATATAATAAAGTCAAATGTTTTGTAAATGTGTAGAAAAGGTGTTTCATTAAAGTTTTCAATTTTAATTCACTATGTAACATTAGTTAACTAAGTAATAATATATAGCTAATAATAAGCTTCTTAAATGTTGCTTGAGTGGCAGGTACACTATGTAATAAGAAATATAAAGCGATGGCTCGGTTATTTGCACCTAGCGGTACCAATATTAGCAATCAATATCTGATTCAGTTATGGTCGGTGAGTTCGAATTCAATGAAATTTGGTTTCTCCATTTCGTAGCCATTCGCTTACCTACCTATTGCCTATCCTAGTAATAATTCATACTGAAATCTAACGTGAAAAGTCCATTACACAGTGGCTGCAAATCAATGTCAGCCTTCGTCACAACCTGTGACACGTTTGTACATTAGTCAGTAGCGTACCGTTTCTTTCCCTGAAACATTTACACCCGGCCTTTTTGCTAACTCTATTTCTCGGAAAAAAAAACTTTCGGAATTGCTCTGTTAAACGGTATGATAGAACGAATATTACGGCTGACCCTTCCGGGTTAAGAGCCATTTAATACAAACACCGGGCCATTTTCCGACACGTCCTTAGATGACCTAATCTGGAAGGAAAAAATCGAAAACGCGTTCACAGAGTTCACGCGTTATTTTTGGCGCCATCCATCAACGTCCACGCTCATCATACAAAAAAGTGTTAGACGAGCAAGCAGTAACAAGTAGACAAAGACAAAATTAGAACGTTCACCTAAAAAAACACTACGATGACAACGTTAAGAAGCTTTAACGTTTCCGATAATAAATTTCTTGCAAGTTTAACTTTAGGCAACGACAAAGAGGAAGGATGCGGGGTAGATAGATGTGGTGGTATGTGACCACTGACGAGTTAAGGGATCGCATTGGGTCAATGGGGTTAAACAATGCAATGACATCATTACGTTAACTTGTAATTTAGAGCTAACTATTCAGACAGCACATTAAATAGCTCGCTTCGTGCTCTTTACATCGGGAAAAAATAAATGGAAGAATGTAGTTAAGCTAATATCCAAACCAAAAGTGTTTTTCATAAAAACTAGTACTTTCCCAAAAAAAATGCAATATATTTGGTTTGGTACAATTTACAGAAACTTTGGTGCAAAAAAAATTGTCTTTTTTTACAAATGCACAAGAGGCATGTATACGAGGTTTTTTTTTAAATTACCGTTAACAAACTAAACTGCACTTTTCTGCAGAATGATATAAAACTGTATTTATCTCCGCTGACCTACATGTTTCTAATGGATTGCATCAGTGGCCATCGTCCCAATGAACTTGTCTGTTAGGAAAAAGGTGGAAATGAAATAAAATGAAGGAAATGCTTGCATCATAGCGGCTTTTAGTCTATATTTATAATAAAAAACGGCCGCTGTAGGTTGTCGTCAGATACATTTAAATATATTAATAGCAAACATTAAGCGAGCTTCTTAATGAACGATTGTTTCTAATCTTGTGAAAATTAATTAGTATCAATTAAAATGTTTATCTTTCAAGAAAATATTCTTTTAATTCCACTTATAAAATAGGCATGGCAATAAAAGAAGATTTTAAAAATTAAATTGCCACAATAAATTGTGCAAAATGTTGAACTTACTCAGCCGAATCACAGGTTGAAGCTCGTAATAAAAGGTAGAGCGCTTACCTGAAAAAAAAGAATAGCATTAGTATCAGCTCAGAATTAGCAAGAAAAATCTGCGAGGCAATCAGAACACACACAGAACTTTCTCATACTTCAAACCTTTCCAATTATCATATACTCTACTACGTAGGCAGATCGTGCCTAATCGTAACTAGAGCAGACTCGGAACGCCTCTAAGAATACAAGTGCAGTTCAAAGGTCTAATATTAGATTTTCGTACAAAACAGAGGCTAGATAACAAAATTTGTAGATGTAAAATTGTGAAAAACAGTTTCGTTTACTAAAACCAAAATTTTTAATAAAACGTAGCGGCTACATATTAAAAAATTTGTAAATCCGGAAAAAAGAACTACATTTGGGCCGAAACAAGTTTATTTACAGTCTTCAAAAAGTTATGAAAAACCCATGTTCGTAGGTATACCATTAAATAAAGTTTACTATGTAACGTAAAAGCTTCAACAACCAAGACGTTCCAGTAATTACAGGTCGTGTTAATGACGATGCGGTAAACATTCCATAGTGTAGTACTTCCACTTGTGATGTCTTTTGAAAAGCTGAGGACTAAACCTACAGACCGAGTAAGAAACCGATGCAATCAAAAAGAGCCATCATGAAGGGTAAAAGGACCTCCTTGTCAACTCTAGGCATTTCGAGTGATTATCTGATACTGACAAATTTACAAGCAAATTCCTAAAACGTGTAGGCAAATGACCATAGTTCAACGGATTTAATCAGTTTAGCCGTCAATTATATTTACTTCTGCACCAGTGTCAATTAATTTTCCACTATATACTAGAAACGTCTTAACTAGGAGCAATTTATACCACGTACATGTAAATTTCAAAAACCTGATTATATAATTACTAACTTCGTGCAACTCTTTAATAGCTAAAGAGATTACAATTAGCGCAAGTTAAAATATTCAATACGAACAATTTTCTGTAAGATGAAAAACTTACAGAAATGGAAAAACCTATTAGATAACGAAATAAAGGCAAAAAGATAAACGTATCAGAGAATGACATACACGCTTACAAATAAAAACAAATCACGTCGTCTTGCATATACAGGGTGTTCACATCAAAACGCACTCATTTAAACGCAACGTCGTGTATTTTCCGCTTGATAACCTGTATATTCTCTGAACTACTGCCAAGTTATTAAATTAAAGTCATACCCTGTATGCTACACAACAGTTTTGGTGTAATTATCTTTTTTAGTTGTTTTTAAAGATTCAATTTCATATTAAACGCTGCCACCAAATTTAAAAGAATACTTCAGCAATAATAATAAGCTGAAGTGTGGACTTCGAGTGTACTTTCCCATGCTAGATATTATTACTCACCGTATTTTCAAAAGTGTAAATTTTATAATTATAACGTTGTACATTTCACTGACTGTTAGATTTCTAAAAAAGAAAGCTATATAGGTAACCCTCCATTCCTTCCCTCCAAATTCGTAGCAAGCGCCATAGTAAAATTATAGATTTAGAAAAATTCAAATTGTAGCCAATCTTCGGTTAACATCGTGTGGGCAGTTTTTTAAGAATATTCTTTTTTTGTAAATTTAAAATTTTAAAGAAGCGCTATTGCGATCGTTTTCAGATTTTCGAAACTAATTTTGTTTCATCGTATACTACGCACAAAGGGCTCTCAAACAAGTTGTAGTTAATTCCGATCAGATACCTACTTTTCAAGTAAATGGGAGTTAAACTCGAGATTTTCAAGTTGTAGCAGCCGCCATTTTGAAGCTAGATTCGGTAAAAACGATTTCGATTTGCCCTAAGCTCTTCTATCATTTCACCGTTTGTTAGATTTAAAAAAACAATTTATATAGACAACCCTACGATGTCGCATACCCTATAAGAATATAGTAAAAAGGGAACCGCCCGCTCTACAGCGGATATCGGACTAAAAATCGATATAAATAGTTTATTCAAAGATATCAAAAATATTTAAAAAATGAAAAATATATTTTTTTACTAGAACTAATTGATAGGCGTAGTTAAGATCACGCCAATGCCGAAAACGCGTTGATGATATTAAATAAATATCGCTTTTTCCTTAATTTTCAAAATAGTTGAAAATGCTAATAAAGTAATCCAAATAGTCGGTCGAACTGATACGAGTTTATAACGATCGGCGTTTACCTTTTTGGATAAATAAGTAATCATTTCAAATTTTTTTTTAATTCCTGGTTGGCGTCAGAGTGAAATTTGAAAGATTAGAAGTAGTAAAAAAACAAATTTGTAGTTCACTGCAAGCTCTATCGGCTCAGAAAGTTTAAAAAAAATCGTGTAGGCTGGTTCTGAAAAATTATTTTTTAAAAATTTTCAAAATTTTGAAGCAGCGCCATTACGATCGTTTTCGAATTTTCAATATTAATTTTTCTTCGTCGTATACTACCCACGAACGTCTCTCGAACAAGTTGTAGCTGATCCCGATCAGAAAACTACTGTTTGAGTAAATGGGCGTTAAAGTCGCGATTTTTAAAAAGTTGTAGCGGCCACCATTTTGAAGCTAGAATGTTCGGTAAAAAAGTTTTCGGTTTCTCTCAGGTCCGTGCTCGAATTTCAAAAAATTTGTTTTGGAAAAAAACGCTACCAAAAACATGTCTAACTTCAGTTTCCGGTTTCGGATGTTTTTGAAAAGTTTAATTAGACCTACAATTTTCGACATACATTTATTTTTAATTTCATCAAAATCGGTCCAGTACTTGCGTCTGTAGAGGCGTCACCCACCCACCCACAGAAAGACATTTTTTAAACCCCACTTTTTTGGGTTCCCCGAGCCCCAAAATGTGTATTTCCATTTCCGTTCAAAAATTTTCATGAAATTAAAACTTCTCTATACTAAAGGTATAGGAAAGTAAAATGTACTTATAGTATCCGTTAATTAAAATTACATCATAACGGTTCCGTTTTCAGATTTAATTACGCAACAATGCATTTATTACAAACCATTTCGAAATTGGTGGGGAGGAGGCGGCCTAGGAGCTGGTGGAGGGTCCTCGAACTGCTGCAGCCACTCGTAGAGATCCTCAAGTTCTCGAAGACTTTGCTGCCTTTCTGCTTGCTCACGGGCCGCAACCTCTTCTAAACTTTCCATAGGTTGATGGTACATAATCTCTGACGCACTACTATCTCACCCAACACTAACATTGTAGTTGTTTTTATGTACCAAAAAGTTCACAATTTTTTACAGCCGCAATTTCATTTTATAGTTGCGTTAAAAGATATTACCCCCTACATAAAGCTATCTCTTTTAATGTTGGGAGTTCAACACGAGTGAGGAAAGTTAACTGGATGATATCGGACAATTGTGTTGAGGTAACATACTGAAAAATGTCGTAAACTTGCGGTAAATTGATTCGCGGGTTAAAACATGCCGCTCCCGAAAAACGATATTAGCATCTCAAATCATCCGTTCGCCGTTTCAGCGGTTTTCAGCGTTCTTATCGGCTGTTTTCAGGTATTGCTTGTGTAAATATTACCTCGCATTAAATGGCCCTGTCTACACCCCGACAACAAGGAATTTTTAATCAATGCACAACAAGCACGTCAATACGATTCTACGCCAACCAAAGTACCCCGAAAAAATGAGGCACTTAAAAGAGGGAAAATGCAAAATTGCACTTATGATTAAAAATCACTATGTATAAGAAAATAACAAATGGTAGATTGGCATATAAATAAGAACTATAAGGACTACTATTTGTTTCCAATTTGTAAAGATTGCCATTTTTTTTAAATATCTAATCATGTAAAAATTTGACTTCCTAGTGTTATTATGATTATGTTGTGGTAATGCTGATCGGACAACTCATGTATATTCAGTAACAAGGCGTTAAAGTAAAAACTTTGATTCCGCTTAACGGTTTCGATCAGGATTGTTTTCACAATTGCAAAATTTTATTTTTGAAAACTCTGACAATACCAAAAATATATACAGAGTGGCTAGGAAAACCCCGGCCACTTTTCTTGCGGTGGTCAAGAGATGGCGTTTTAGTAAAGACAAATTAAATTAAAGTACTGGCAACAACGCAGAATCCTAGACGTTTTAGTTATTAAATACGCCCCATATTAAATCAAAACAACCAAAACGTCTTGGATTCGCGTTGTTGCCAGTATTTTAAATTAATTTTTCTTTACTAAAGCGCCATCTCTTGACCGCCGCAAGAAAAGTGGCCGGGGTTTTCCTAGCCACTCTGTATCTGCATCCAGTAACCAATATATTTAAAAAGTTCTCAACGTAATAATTAAGTAGACTATATGGTATTAAATAATTCAGATGCGGAACAACTTTTATAAATGAAAAATTTCAGTTCCATAACGCATTAACGGTGTAGTATGAAGATAACCTGACATTCACCCTGTATATGCTATTATTTTAGTACTGTGTTATTACATAAAAGACCCAAGTGATAATGCTATGTCCGTTGGGTTGCTCATTTTCGAGTTTTCAGGCTTTTAGTTATACATGAAAAATCCTGTAATTACGGAAGATAATTGAGCATGAAAGCGTCTTTTTTATTATAAGGGTATTTTATTTGATTACTATAGAATTACAATTACCCGGCAACTGGCAATAAGCGGCACATAACAGGAAAGGTATATCCTGTACTGAACAGAATAGCTTTGTGATATTTCGCTTTATGTGATGCCAATAAATATGCAAAAAATAGGTTTCTTTAAATAGCGATACCACAACAGCTTATAGTTTACAGAAGTTTAGCAAATTTTTCAGATGTCGTGGAGTCGGTGATAAGCCTTAAGGCCATTTTCAGACTGCCCCATAGGATAGATCCGTGTTTGTTGTATTGTTTCAGTTTCTCTTCCCTTAACTTTGATCTAGATATCAAACCTTCAATAGGGGATGTATCCAAGAGACCGTCCTTTTTTAAGGGATTATAGAAAACCAAGAACGGAAGGATAAATTCGAAATCCCAAAAATTAAGTTGAAGTATTCTAGTATCACTCATGAGCAATTTAGCCTAAACAAAAACTTTCTATCAGCCCCCGATTATTAAATAAAAGCGTAGAAATTATCGATTTTCGAAAATTCATACAAGGTGTCACAGAGAAAATTGGCGAACTGGTACACACACTAAATTATAGCTTATTATATGTACATCAAATAAAATAGAAGCGCATTATCGACACCAATTTAGCGTATATAGTTTACATTTACGGTTAACCGCCTAGTGCCACACACGTGAAAATTAAATTTTATATTCGCAACGATTTTCCGCAACCGCTAACTACACAAAAACAGGACAGTCTAAAAACGGCCTTAGGAACAGCAATAAACCGACGAAAAATAAACAGATATATCAAAATAATAATTTCAAAAACGGTGGGTTTTGCGTCAGCTTGTTATTAGTTTACTTCAAGAGCATAACTGATATGAAAAACACAAAAGATATCATATTTAATATCAGTTGCTAAAAAACAACAAGCTCGAATACTACAAAAAGAAATTTATCCTAGTACATTACAACAAGTTCGGGTGGTATTTGGAATGATCTTAAAATAATGATCATAAACGTTATCCAACTAAAGCTCCAACTGTAGAGTATAATTACCTTGGCTCCAATTATATAGAATAAGAAGAATTAGTCAATATGTTATATTGATCCATTAGACTGTTACACTTAGACTTAATTATTTAGAAAAATGCACATTTAAACGTTGTTTAATCAAGAAAAAGTATTGTGCCGCTTCTTGTAAACCTAAAGACGAAACAACCAGGTGACAGGGATTATTTATCATTGTTTGTTTGTTTTTGAGGAAAATGTGCTTGTGCGTGAATGAATGACGTAGAAGTTCGTTTTGGAAGTAAAACGTCAGGAATGAGTAATAGCGAAACGGTTTGCCACAATCTAAAGATCGCGTTTAAGTTTAATTTTGAAAATGACCGAATTCTTCACCTCAAACGATTCGAATATTTTTCATTCCCGATTCTAGCGTGTGCTGTTACAAACACAGGAAGAAAAACGCGTTAAAAAGGTTCAGTTATAAATATGCGAGTTTATTTGGAGGTTAAAAGCAAAACAATGTTATGTTCCCGGTACGTATTTTAATTTATTTGCTCGTATGTTATACTGAACTTTAGTGGTAATAGAGAAAGAGTAAAACACGTATTAAGCTGCAAGAAATACAGCAAATTTTCAAAAATTTTAACTGAACAATACATATTACATTCCAGGTACGGTAACAAAAAACTTTTTAAGCGGAAACATATATTTTATGATGTTTTTTTTTTAAAACGCAAGAAAGACTGTAAAATTTGAAAGTTTTGAAAGAAAAACTTTCTCTAGCAAAAAATGCGGCTCGGTTAAAACAGACACCCGGTAACTACACGAGATTTTTGGTTTATAAAATTGGACCGGCGCGGCGCGCCGCGGCGAAAAAAAGACACGATGCATATTACAAAATGATCTTGGTTTAATCATCCTGATTGTATAACTGGTGCAGTGAAAATAGACACACCTGTAGTATATGGTATATGGTATAAAAATCTCATTGTTCAATTATCGATGATTTTTGGGTTAATTAGCGTGCATCTCAAGCGTATCTTTTACATTCTAAATCATCCCATTCAAGGACAGTTTTTAAGAAAACAATACGTAAGGATTTTTTTCTTCTCTTTTTATGCGAATGAATTAGCATTTAATTAGTATATCTAACAACTTTACCTTAAAAAACCATGGAAAATTTAGAAAAAGTTTCCGAATATACATTAAGAGTAGAATTACACGTGTTTCATTTACAAAACGTTTCCACTAACGGCAGCGGTTGAATAACGAGGCGAGAAAAATAAAACCATTAGCAACATTGGAAAATCTCCAATACGAACTTAAAGAGGGAAAAAAACGCCGCGAACCGAACAGCTCCCATGAATATTGATGGGGACTTAATTTTAACGCAAATAGACGTCAAGAACCAACTCGTCTGCAATAAAAAGAAAAGAAAAACAAACAGTCTGAAAACTTTTAATCTGAAAGGCGCTCAGTTTAGGTGTAAATTTAATAACAATGTCAGTGACTGTAATTATCTGTCGAGACAGGAGATTCTTCACGTTCGCCAGTATCAGCGGGTGATATTAAGTGCGAGGTCGCGATAAATTCCAGCTCTCGGCGTTTCTCCGGCTTTTGTGACACTTCTAAATGTTAAGAATTGTTATGATGAGAATGGATGAAAAATGGCACCCTAGGGATTTGGGCAATTTGTTGCGCACGTTCCGAATATTTCTCTTGTCCATCGAAAAAGGAAAAGAAACACCGTGGTGCAATTGCAATTTTCTTCTCTTCTCCGTCCGAGAGCAAGATGAAAATAAGAGAGTGCATTCGGGAAAACCATCGGCAAATTTTAATAAGGAAGAACCGCAAATTACTCCGAGATTGAGGAAAATTCACTTCGTCTGCAACGCCACGAATAATCAACTCTACACAAGGATGCTGGAAAAAGGAGACTTGAAAAATAACACATTTTTGATTTATTAACTCGGTTGAAACATTTTTATACGCAATTGCATGAGATTGGAAATTTTGGAAAATTTTTCAGTTTCAACAATCTGCACGCTTCTTTAAAATGCAACTAGGAAGCGATAAACGTTTCAATTTGTTCACGGCCAAATAGCACATATTTAACAGTTAAATCTGCAGATTGTCAAAGGTTTTAAAACAAGTAGGAATTCATATTTTATCCAAGTATTTTCTAATATAAAGTGAAGCTTCTTGTTGCAACGTGCGAAACTACGAGAGTTTAATCGAATTCCGTTGGTAAGAAAAACTGCCTATTACAAACGGTGGAAAAGTGCTCTCCAGCGTACAACAAAATACAGCAAAATGAACATTTTTACAACATTCGCTTCTCTGAAAATGGATGCTAATAAATATTCATTGAATATTGATATCAACGCTAGTGCCATGCAATCATTCATGTCAATTGATATTCATCGAATGGACACGAAACACCATTAACTGGTATTAAGTATTTTTACCGCCCCATATTTTACATAAACAAATATCAATTTTGTAGAAATTCATAAATTGACAGGTTGGCAGCAGAAATGCCTTGCAAATTTGAGGCACAATACTACACAGCGCTATTTATTGCGCTTCGAAAATTGTAGTGTATTCTGAGAAGCCAAATACACAGAAGTGCAACTTTTCACAGTGCAAACAAAAAGCAAACAAACGAAATCTATTAAAAAAATGTTTCTGTTCAAAGTTTAACCTACTGCTTATCTTCAATTCCGTGGATAAATCAAACCGTAAGGATCTAGCCACTAGCCATAAGTTTGCACCAGGCACTTATATCAAAAGATCAATAAAGGAAGTTTGGGAGCACGTTTATAAGAATTGCAATAACAGAACTTGGACCAATAGTTTATTCCAAGTTTTCGAATTATGGCAGCCGTACAGGCAATAAAGGCGCTCTTGGAAACCTATGGCCCGGAAGACCGGATTCCTTCATCCGTTAAAGACGTTTTTTCACTGACTTAACAAATGCAGCTGCCAAAGTATAAACAGTTTTTCTTGTGTTTCAAGTAACCCACGAACAATATGCAGACAATAAAACTTGAAATATTTAGCTGCCTAGAAGCAGCATAAAAGCAATTTAATTGACGAAACACATATTAAAACAAAAGTTAAAAGGTTTCTACTTTCATACAGCGGTTTAGTCGGTATGAATACACTAGTAGAAAACATTAAATATTGAACGTTAAACATTTTCATTTATAAACTAAAGCTCTGCTGGTAATTCATTCACATCGCCCGTACTTCGTTCGTATTAATATTTTTATAATCATACAATCTTATAAAAATATCCGTAACGCTGTCAATGAAATGTTTCTGTGGTGCTTCGAGCCGTACATGAACAGGTTTTGCACCAGTTCTGCCGACAAAAACATTTATTTTATGGATGTTTGTGCAACTTCATATTGGGAACTAGCTATTTATATATCAAACAAAAATTCAGATGTTTTAGCTACCTACCTAGTAGTTTCTATGTTCAAACTACATATTAAAAGGTATGGTCCTTCGAGCCGTATGTGAATATTACTAAGCACAAATTATTGTTAGTGGCAACATTTATTTTGGGAATGTTTTGTAAAGATTTATAATGCGAACGAACAATATCGTGCAGAAGAAACATACTTACATATTTAGGTGTTCAAAAGTATTACAAACGCTTTAAATAAATGTAATAGACGAAACTAAAAGATTGCTAGCAATGTATCTTAAATCTTAATGAAGCTATGTATAATGAAAGGTTTTCAAGTGAAAAATATTATGATCCTTTGACACGCATGCGAGAAAGTATTGAGCACCAATACAGCATAGAACTTTTTTTTAATGCAAGGATTTATATTGAAAACGAACAAGATACAGCAAACAGAACTTTAAATATTTAGCTGCACAGAAACATCAAAGCATCAAATCAGTTTTTATTATCAAACATGTACGACATGACACGAACAATGTAGCAAAAGTTTTCTACTGTTATGCTATAGTAGCAGATGCCGTGGGCTACGCCCCGTGTTTTTTTACGATAAAATATTAACAAGCGCGCTTCGCGGGAATGAGCGCTACTTCCGAAAAGAACAGTTCGTGAAAAAATTGCAAATGAGACCCAAAAACAGTTCTAAGAAAACAATTTTTGAAAACAGGAGCCCCTTTTGAAAAGCTTAAAAAAAACATAAAAACCCTTGGAAAAATTCCTTGAAAGCCGGGAAAAGGTTACTTGGCACTTTTGCCGTTTTACCAAGGAACTGCCGTAACGACGATTTTTAAAATGTTTTTAAGCAATACTTTTTTAGAAAGTCCAAATTTTAATAATTCTTCACTTAGCAGTTTTAGTAGTTCCCAAAGTTCTGGAGCTTGTAACATTGTACATTCCTAGCGCATTTCTGATAACAAATTTCAACCCAATTTTGAGTTAATAGGCGTTAAAACACAAATTGTCAAATATATTCATAGAAGGTGTTACATATAAATTAGCGGGCAGAGACACAAACCAAATTGTATCTTATTTCCAGCTCCATTAGCTTTCGAAAAATCGTGTGGCCAGTGTTTGAAGAATATTTGCATAAAAATTTCCAAAATTATGAATATATTTTTCACTTCATAGCTTTTCGAAACATTTTGTGCACAGTAATATTGTGTCTCTTGAGTGCTATTTCGATAAAAAAATTTGAACAGGATTTGTCAATTTATTTTTGACTAAAAAACGCTAGTACTTTCAAAAAATCGCACGGGTCGCCATTTTAAAGCTAGAATGTTCGAAAAAAGCGTTGGGTTTGTCCTAAAGTGAAGATTTCGGTCTTAGACTTAGAAAATTCGTTTTCCTAAAAAATTTGCCACCAAAAAACATGTCTAACTTCTACTTCGGGTTTCAGATTTTTTTACAGCGTATTTCCCCAATGAAAATTTGATATATCCCCACTTTCCGAAGCTTATGGAAATCGGACACCCGTTTGGGAGTTATGGTGTCCACATACCCAACCACCGACAGACTTTTTTACAAAACACTTTTTTGGTTGCTTAAGAGGTCCAAAACAGGTAATTCCGTCAAAATCTCGTTTTCAAAGAATTTCATGATATCAATGCATCGCAGTGAAAGCATCTTCGTATGGTTGCATATCACTTGCAAGGCGTATCTTCTTACCTCCTGTTCCGTGTGGTGCGTAAAGTGGCACAGGACAGTAGAATCCTACAGCTTTACGTGGGCTCCGAACCACGGAAGTGCATGCACTTCATCTCCACAGAAGATTTTACTAGGCCAATCTCCGATGTGAGAAGTAAAGCTAACGCCCGCTAATCCTCCTAGGACAAAGAAGATTCTACGAGCCATCGAATTGAAAGTATAGGAAAGTAAAAAAAACACCCAAAAAAGCGCTTTATTCACAAGGACTACTATAATAGCGCGCCCAGCTGTGGATTTGTGGCCAGTGGCATACTGCTGACTGTCGTCAGTCTGTCATAGGTTAGAACAGCTAGACTTGGCATCCAAGTCGTCATGTGCAGTATCCACTCGATTTTGGAGGGTAAATTTACAGAGAAAGTCAAATTCATAACTCGCGTCGTATATCACAAGGCCCGAGCATATACTGAATCACTTAGAACCCCTCTATTATATGAAGATTTGAAGCTCTATCATAAGTCACAAATATATAATAAAATTTAAGGCGCGCGGCGCCCTTACAGTTTGGCGCTACAGGCAACTGCCTGCTGTGCCTGTATGTAACGACGACTCTGCTCACCAGTAACAAAATAACTTTTGTTTATGGGACTTTTTCAGCGTTTTCTTTTCGGAAAAATAGCTTACTGGGTTGTCTTTCCCGGAATAAACGATTTTTGTCGGATGTGTTTTTTCCATCGACGTTTTATACAGGAAAGTTGTTCTGGGCCTTCGTTCTGAGACGTTTTCGCCGTGAATTAAAAATTGGCCTCTTTAAGCAATAGCAAAGTTTGGCGCCACTGGTGGTATGAATAAAGTTAAAAGTGTATTTATCGATTTGTCACGTGCAGCCGTGTATTTTCGTAATGTAACGCAAGATCACTATTCCTTGGCAACCTAATCTATTGCTTCTTTAGTGTACAGCGTATTTCTATAGAATATTATAGCGGTCCACTGTAGAAAGGAAAATGGTCTTTATATAAGGGACGCGTAAATACATAGGTTCTAGTAGTAGGGACTCCACATCACTAAAAGTTGCGACAGGTGGAAAAGATCCGAATTTAACATATAACAGATATTAGGAGTAGATATGAGTGATCTTGATTAAGGAACGTTGTTAAATAGCAAACTGAAAGACTTCTAATACTTCATCCACAAACCATTACTTTGTGAGATACTTAAAGATCCTATCCATATTTTTATGAGCATAATATTTCGATGAAAAATCCACAATGCAAGGGTTCGGCTAAAACGGATTGTGGGTGGTCCGCTGCGCTGTATTTGAATAATACCAAGCACAAATTCATTTTGATATCTGCTGGGGCGAAATTTATTATGTAAATGACCATTTACTGTATTGTCGACGCAGTAAGCTTTCTAAACAACGAATTGTATTGATTCGGTAAACACTAAATACACGGTTGACTCTTAGTTACCTATCGTAAAATATTGCTGAAATCTGCAATATAAATTTCACGGTTATTTTCACATTCTTATTATCACTTTGCACATCGTAATTTTCCAGCTAAAAATGGTAGCAATTGTATTGTTACACTTTATGGTGCAATCAAAATGTTTACGTTGTAATTTTATTACAGAGTTGTATTGCAGGTTTTGCTGCACAGAAAATTAAATGCGGTAAAGACATTTGTGGAAAGTAGGTAGTCTAAATCTAAAGTATTGATTTTTCTAGTACAAAGTCTAATTTCTCGAGACCGAAAGGTTAGTGGGAATGGTAAAAAACAATTAAACGTTTGGTAACGCAGTTACATTACGTAACAAAATTAAATGCTCCTCTCTAATAACACCCTTTTTGCTTAATAAATTTCAGTGGCTAACCTATGAGATAATTGCTAGTAATTAATTTACCATCTAACTCAAGCAATCGGACTAGCAATTACATAGTTAAATCCCGATTTCACGAAACTAATTTAATAATTTTAACAAACACTGGCTTTCACTGCAAGATTCACGTTTAGACTGATCTTAATTCCCAACAATATAACCTTCACAATGACGTAACACTATTGAAATAAAAACAGTAGTATTTAACCCTGGCTGACGAAGTATTTAACATATTACATAAATATCATCCAACGAGTTTAATTGTGATTTAAACAATCGTGAACGAATTTCATGATGTATGAAATGAACACTGAATTCAACCTGATTTTATTGAATTTTCGCTTTGGCAAATGACAATTTAATGCGATTTGATTTGAACTTTACAACTGGCGAATTCAAGTTCCAATGCAATTTTTTTCCAAGAAATAAACAAATGCTCTTTCACGTAACTATTTGCAGTGCATTTAAATACAAAATTCAACTGCAGACGTTGCGGTTGCATAAGTGACCTGCATGTGGGATGTAAACGGACCTTTACTTTTTTTTATTATAGCTGGAAATCTCTCTCGCAAAATTATGTATTATAAAATTAACTCAGGCCGGAGAAGCAGGTGAATACGATGCGTGTGAAATAACGTCGGTTGGGGAACCACCGCCGTAAACACCACATTAAGAATTCAGGAACACGACACCGAATGGCGCTGAAAAATTAACAACGAAACTAATTTTTCCGAGGTAAAAACAGCTAAACCCCAAAGAAAAATTTAAAATAAACATCGTTAGACGTATCTAACTCACGCAGAAGTATCAAAAACCTATGGTTATGAAACAATACGGCAAAGTTAAAAGTTTTTTGTTGCCGAAGGCGTACAAATTTTCACGACGAAGCCATTAAAACTATTGAAAAACGGAACAGCAATTTTAAAATATACTTAAAAGAATGATTAATATGTGTAGGTTGTTCCGTAGGCAAATACATATTTTATGAGAGCGAAAAGTACAGAAGTAATTGATAAAATATCAACCTAAAAATAGCTTCATTGGAAAATGTTACTTGCGCTAACTTGTAAATGTGTGTGGTACATTAACTGCGAGGGTGGAAAGGTCACCGAAAAGCGTTCATTAAGATATTACTAAGAGTCGTTTATTTCGTCAAAAAATTTAATATAAAGTAAACTTGTTTGAAGGTATAAATTTTAGCTTATATACAGGTTAGAGCAATAATTTGTATTTTAAGTAAGATACATTTACCTGATTTTAAATTGAGTGATTTTTTTATGTAAAACTTGCAGAGGGTGGCGTAACAATTTATATTTTACACACAAATTTTCCACAGGATGGTTTAAAAATTGAAAATAAGAAAACATTTTTTTACACAATAAATTGAAGGTTATATGCAAGGTGGTGTAACCATTTTCATTTTACAAAGTACTTAATTAGAGGTTATTGATGTGGCATGATAACTAAACTTGTTTCTTCGTCGACCTTGTTAGAAGGTAGGCTTTTCGACCCTCAGTTTGTGGTCGAAAGTTGACAAGCGCTGCTTAGCGAGAGCAAAATTACTTTGCCTTCCGCCGGGAGGTAAAGATATTTTGCTCCCGATTTTAAATACGAATGTTGTTTACGCTTTGTTTAATTTTCTTGGATACGTTTTGTATACCACGGGTGCGTTTTGGTTACTGTGGACATCTTACTTGCAATAATCGATTTTTACACAATTGTCGAATTAAAATAATTTAATTTAGATTAATTTTAAAATGAATGTATTTTGATAAAATTCTCAAACTTGTCAAAAAACTCATATGTGAAACTCGGGCAGAAAGTGTCATTTTTTCCCGTGTGCTTCATTTCACGCGCCTTCGGTTCGTCAAATCAACAGCACCCGCGATAAAAACAGTATCACTTTCTTCCCTTGTGACACAAATAACTATTAAATGTAAAATTATATAAAGACTGGTGCAACAATTCGTGTTTTAAAAATAATGTTAACTACAAATAATTCATTTCATCTTAAAATTGAAAATGAAAAGACTTTTTTTGAAACTACAAATTAAAGGTTATATATCGGGTGGAGCCACAATTTGTATTTCATAAATAACTTGTTTCTGTTTAGTTAAATTTAGTAAAAATGTTCAGCTTGTAACCCTCTAAATTTTTGCAAATATTCAATTGTTTTGCGTCTTCAATTGATTAGGCGCAGTGAAGCATTAAAACGTATTTAAATAGTTAATAATAAAGTTTTTTACAGAATCTAACAAGAAAATGTTCTTCGTCCAGGTTGTCCAACTTCTTTCTTACAATAATTGACTAGTGACCGAGTATTAACACCACAGTTACTAAATATAATGAACGATAAACCAAGAAGATTTGTAGCGGTTTACACAGCGCAATCAAATAAAAACTTAATTGCAGTCGCCTATGAAACAAGCGCGGCATGTAGATGATTAGCTTGCAAATCGTGAAGTTATTATTACAGTAGCGCAGCTTTTAATTTGAACGTAATTGCTCATATTTAACAAATAGCAAATGTGCATTGTAATTTATTTTTAATATTTATTATTTTTATTTTACAAACGTGCATAACAAATGCAAAAAAATTAAACGACATGTTGATTCAGCGCTAAAGGCGTGAGCTTTGTAATCTAGCCATAGATAAAAAAAACATATACAAGTTTAATCTGGTGGGCCCATTTCATATTCCGTGGCAAACCTGTTCTCTTAATTTTTGTATGTTAGGTTTTTGACCTTTCATACATACATGCTTGTTATCTTGCCCTCCGTCTATAATTTATTTTAGTTTTTGTCTTTGTTCTATTTATATTAAGATAACGTGAAAAACGTTTTTACTTAATTTGACTGTCAAACACTAAACAATCAAAGCGACATCAGTAATAAAACATTTGAAAATTACAATACATATTAAAAATGTTGTCCATTGATTTGTATGCATGTTCACAAAACTCTTAAATAAAAAAAACACAAGAAAAACCAGGTTTGTCACAAGATTTGTAGCGAGGTCACCACATTACAACCACATGCCTTTACCGCTTAACCAACACACTGTTTAAATTTGTTTCTATTTTGTGAGTTAATTTTGTCAAGTTTTCCAATTGATAATTATCATGGACTTTTGGAAAACAAAATTTATAAATAATAAAAATAAATTATAATGCGCATATAGTTCAACTTTCCTGGGAAACCCTGTATATAAACTAGTGAATAATGTCAAAAAAAGTAATACATCTAAATAAATGTAAAATTTTGTTAAGGAATAATACGAAAACTTGAACGATGGAAAATGAATACTTTATTTGACTTTCTCTCGGGCGGTTTTCAAGAAAGAATGTTGTAATCATAATAAAGATTAATTTACTGTACAAAGTTATCCGTTTTAACTTGCGTTCTATGCATGAACACAAAAATAGCATATTATACACCAAGGTAGAAAAGTCTACTATTATAGCCTGAGGGCTAAGGTTAGATCCGGAGGCGCGTAGCGCCGAGGGATGTAAGGCCCGAGGGCTATAAGACTTTTCTACCGAGGCGTATATACTTTTTTTTTCACTACTAGTGATATAAACCCTTATAATTGTCGAAAAAAGACTATTTTAACTTAAATCCCTGTTTATTTCAAATTATAAAACAAATGACAGTTTTTTGTTTTGTTGGCATGACAGTTGTTTGAAAATTGTTAAATCATCATTGGTATTCAAAAACATTGTGTTGAAGAACTGGTTTCATCTAAAATACTGAAATTATTAACAATTTTCTCTTTTTTACTTTGTGTGGTTATATTATAGGCGAAATTGATATTGACAGAGCTGTCATTTATTACGGCGCGAAAAACGTATATTCAAATACAGCAAAGTTTTTAACATTAAATTAATTTATTTAAACAACTATTTTATGCATAAAATACTATTAAATAGAATCTCTCCATTATATCAAATCGTGCTATAAAAACGTTCTCTTTAAAACTGTCACAGGTTTATCAAAAAATATAAATTTGTTCATTTTTTACCAGTGGTTAATAATGAAAAATTAGTTACCTGTCAGTGAGCAAAGGTAGAGAAATTGAATTTCACAGCATTCTATGTGTCAAAATGCTACGCCATATTACTAGTAGTGAAAAAAATAATTTTCTAGGTATTGCATAATTGCCCCTTAAAAAAATATTTACGTTACTACTCCGTAGATAACAATAATTGTTGTCGACGCATTCAATGATTGAATGGGTCGAAATATAGTGAGTTACGCACGCGCTGGGTTTCCAAATTTTTTGTCTAGGTAACTTTAATACTAAAAAAGTTATGAAAAAACAAAGACAGTCGATTCATTTTTTATATAGCGGGTGTTCAACCGTTTTAACAACGCCAAAAAATCATAGCCAAATGATAATTTTCAATTCAATGAAAAGCGATTGAAAATTTAATCTGTTGGGAGCTCTATCTTATTTTTTTTTGCAAAACATCGAATACCTGACCGTGAAGAAAAAAAAATCATGCACCTTTACCGTCATATTTAGATTTTAATGTTCTTTAACTTTCTATAGAACAGGAAGTAATTAAAAATTATTTTAATTGTTTTGCCACTCAAGAAGACGATGGCACACTTGATCAAATAAATATGTTAATAAACAGCTGCTATTAACTCCCCCCCCCCCTCACTGTTTTAACTGATCAATCTTACTAACATATTTATGAAATCATAACTATACCATCAACTGCAGTTCAAAATTTTTAAGTTAAAGCTTTAAACGTGAAATATTAAATTTAAGCGACCTTTATCTAAAAATTTCAACCCCGGAACCTAAAACAGGAGTCATGTTTTCAGCCCACCCGATATGTAGAAAAAAAATAGAGCAAGGTCAAAAGTAAGCAACAATACTGAACTGTTCATGATTCTGCTCTGATTTATCGGGGTCATAATGACCGTTTATCTATCTATTGTTTCTTGTCAGTCGTGATTCTATTTACAAAAGATCTCGAATTAACTAAGCCGTCTTCGAGACGTGCTGAAATACGGAAAATAAAATATTATGAGCTGGAACACGTTACTAAGTGATCTAAATTCCGAAATTTTAAGAACCAATAATCAAACAAACTGAAACGGTTTACGTTTATTTTTTGATGCGGCATAAAAAGCTGTATTTTTGGATGCAATGAATTTAACAAAAGTTGGTGGGGTATCAGTTGCCAATTTGTAACTCAATATTGCAGCTAAAGCTTAGTTTTGTGATTGAGCTTATTTAACCATGAAAATGTTTTCCGATTGCCCTGAAGTTTAATATATACGAATTAAATTTCAGCGCAGCGTGAAAACTGGATGTATAGATTAATATTAACATTTAATATAAATAACCTACTAATTATAGCGTACGTCCCCATTTTAATATTTATTTGCAAACTTGCAATAGAATATATGTAGTTCAGCAAAATTAACAAGTTATAAAAATTCCATTCGCAACATTTGATAATATTTGAAACTTTTGCAACTTTTTCACCTATATATTTATTATTAAGCACTATTTATATATTTATCTAATAAAATATTATAAATTCCCAACAACCACAAATTAACAGTATCGGCTAAACAGTTTAGATCACTTTTGTTTGTTTTAACAATTTCCTATCACTTATTTTTATTATTATCATCATAAGCATAAATTTCATTTCTCTCCCTACGGGAATTTAATTTTTTTAAATGCAATAATTATCCCCCGGGTAATTGCACTGGAGAATTAAACAAAACTAGGAGCGAATACACGCCACCGCCCAACTCGAAATTTTTCAGTGCGAACAAAAAGCGAAACGGATGAGTCGTCACGGCACGTCAGAGTGCACTGAGCATATGTAGAGTAATTGAGCATGATGAACATGTGTCATCCCGTCTTTCGGGAGACCGGGAATGAGCGCCGCGACGACCGGGATTACACTGGCAGTGGCTGCAGTTCGCCGCCCCCATCGCGAAATTGTACGGTGGAATTGACCTGCGCGGCCGTTTGGCACCGTATTTTATGCATCTCCGTTCTAAATCTAAACATGTTCACCATCTCGACAAAGATATGCAAGAATACAAGCGAGTCGATGGCCCACTTTAACACGGTGAAATAATAAACACCGACGTGACAACGCGAGGAATATCCTTAATAATAAAGGATAATGAAAGTTTCCGGGAAAACGGGCACTTCGCGTCATTTCTTGCATATTTTTCATAAAAAGTTTCGAAGGTTTATAAGCCATGACCATCATCTACAGCTCGCTTAACGAGAAACTTTCAGGGGTGCCAAGCTCTTTCCAGTTTTAATGGAATTACAAAAAAAAATCGTAACGCAACAGTAAGCAGAGTGTGCTTTGACAAGGACAAATACGAGAAGCCGGAAAGATAGATTTAAATAACTCCAACTGAAGATCAACGTAACTATAGCTCGGAATAGGTGGAAATAAAATAAATTTGAATAATTAGTAAATCTGAATGATCGGTTGAACACTCTCTGGAGTCATCCTTGGAAGCCAAAAAGTCGTCGAAAAGACATCGTCTAGATTCAAAAAAGTTGTTAAATTTAATTATTTTTTTTAAATTTTTTCCCTTAAGTTACTGCTACACAAAGATAACGTCAAAATAATTAAGGTTTGAATTTTTTCAATTATATTTTGTATTATAACGTGCTAGTGCCAACAGTAACTGCTGCTATTTTAAAATAGAAAGTTTAGCAAAAAAAAATGTATTTGCATCAGAGACGTGCACGTGCACCGAAATAGAAAACCACAAAACTTTCTGCACTGAAACGAAAACCAAAATAACAATTTTGGTAACCGTAACCGAAATCCCAACAATAATTATTTTCGGTATTCAGCGGTACTTTTTGTTCCGGTAAATATCGAACGTACAGTGTTAACAACTTTTATAATTGAACAGTGGCGTAGTTAGTATACTTTTTGCAGGCTCTTGAGGTCCTTCAAAATTTCACAGAGCGCCTGCACAAATCTCAAGCAGTAGCAAGCATTCTACTATTGTTTAGATACAATGAAATATGTCGCAAAATCAAAATACATATTTGGTGTGCAACTGTTTAATCAATTTACCACGTCAATGCGCGTACAATACGTTTTATGTTTTATTTTTATGTATAGTAAACGATTTTTGACATCAATAAATGATTTTCTGACGTCAATAAATTTATATACTGCCGTCCAAAAATCGGTTTAATTTAATAAGGAAATAGTTCGTTTCATTCTTTCATTAAAATAATATTTTCATACATAAAATAAATTTTTGACGCGAGTAAATCAAAATCAGAAACTTGATTTATGACAATTGAAAATAAATTTGTTGCCATCAGAACACCGATTATTGACGTTAAATATTATTTATGAATATTATAAATGATCTTTCAATTTTTGACGCCACTAAATGATTTCTTTTACTCGGAAAACCCATTAAATGAAGTCAATAAAAACTGCACCGCTGGCTATATTCAATACTGAGTACCTACTAAGGAGCAACATCGTGAACTGCAGTATTGACAATTTTGCAAGTAATTTCAAAGAGAAGTGCTTAGCTAATGCATCCATCTCGGAAATATGCACACTAACATGCTCTGTGAATAAACGTAAATTTGCTGTACGCCACAAAGTATTTGTTTTCTATTAAAATAAGTTTTAAATTTCAAATTGTTTATTTTATTCTTTTTATTAGCATAGTTGCTTAGCTAAATGAAAAAAATACATAATTTTTTTGTGGTCATTTTCAGTCAATGTTCATTTTATTACTTTTATGTCAAGCGCCTGCTGCATAGTCGTTTTGGTTGGCCAATGGGTTTCCAGCGAAAACAATGGTTTATGTTGCCCAGCAATAGAAATGCGAACTGCAGACTCGTTAAAAAGTAGGCCAAAATGTTCTTTAATGTTAACCTGGCTTGGGTGAATGTGTCAGAATCAGCGACAGTAATATACGATAATTTGAGATATCAAATAGGAAAAAACATAACCTCATACATGAAAGGTTGGCGCTACCGTTTTTTACTTGACCGCTACAGTTTTCAATAGAGATAAGCAAAATTTAATATCTATTTTGTTTGCATGATTGGAGCATAATCTGTCGAAAGCTGGCAATTCCACATCAAACTCCTTGGAAAACACACCTTTTGAACTTACGGATCCCTTCCATTGGGCTCGACTTTTACTTATGGCAGGATCAGAGACAGATCAGTACCAAAACCGACTCTGGAGAGAAATGCAGATCAGATCATGCAAACGATACCGTGCGTGAAGATAATCATAAATAACTCAAATCAGATTTACAAATTGCATTGCAGCTGAGATTTCAAGAGGTACCAGATAAAACTAGCCTTACCTAACCAAAACTGCCATGCACAATCACCGCTAATAGAAATCAAGGACGAACAGTAATTTTTACAGTTAGAAGAGTTTATAATGTGAAATACTAATAGACTAATTTGAAGGAACAGTGGCTACCAAAAAGGCATGAGGCGTAAACCGCGGGTTCTGCTAGTAATTGTTAAGATAGAAATGCAACTAAGGAGCTGCTTTCTTAATATCTATTTCTTTCTAGATAATGTTATCAATCTTGACCTCGTTGTGACATCCCCTGTTTCAGAGGTGTGTTCAAATGATATAAATTTGTATATGATTCCATATTAAATTGTTGTTGTTTTAGTGGAAAGCCTATAAAATGCAATCAACCGCACATGGCCAATGTGCTAAATACGAAATCAATTGCATTTATTTTTTAACTTATTTCTTTAAACTTCCCGAGTGCCATTATCTGCCTCAAAAAGTTTTGTTGGGAGACTGTAGGAAGTTGAAGTTGGGTTTAACCTTTCTATATAGTTTTCGAACACGTACTACAATTTGCTTTAATCCTAGAAGCAGATCCTAATTCTAACACAATAATGGAAGGAAAGTTGAAATTAAATTTTGATCATGTGTACTTAGTGGCCATTAGTGTAATTAAATGTACGGGAAAACAAAAAAAACTATTATCACATTAAAAAGTTTCTGATTAGCTTAATTTAGTTAAAAATAAATTTAAGCTTACATTTCGTACCGAATTTTTAGTGCAAGCAAACTATAGATCAGGATATGACTTAACTACGCTTTTTACAGCGAATGTTTTGAGATCTACTACGATTGAATTTTCTTTAAAAACCTTTATCTATTACTGGAAAGTCACGGCACGTATTTTAGAATCATCCGATATATTGATATGCATGTTTAACAGGTCTAATAATAGTTGCACGCACGTTATTTCAGGAAAATCAAACAGGATGCTATTTCTCGCTGAATGAATCATTCATTTATACAACTATTCATTTCTAATTCGTTTTTCTACAACAAGTTAAGTAGGTAATAATACAGCAGTTATAATTTCGTACACATGAAACCTGTTCGAACAGAACTCAATTGACAGGAAATCATTACATTATTACTAACACAACTGGTTTAACTATAACTGCTACTGTATAAGCTGTTTTTGTTAATTTTTGTAACACTAGCAAACTAAAGTATGACATTAACCTCAGCTTATGCAGTTGTGTTTAGTTTATAAATCCATGCAAATCAAACAACAGGTAAAATGCAAAACAGAGAATGTAGCCATGATATAAAAAGGTTTTGTTTATAATTAATTCCATTACTGCCATTTTACTGTATCAGATTTCAAATTCGATAATGTCAATAATACTTGTATCATTTGCAATGTTGAGAAAAACACACTTTTTTTATGGAAAGACCAATCGCAAGTTTGATAGACGCATGGTTTAATAATAGTCCATGACACCGAAAAACTAGATAGGGTGGGACGGTGGATGGTGTAGTTCTTTCTCTGATATCGTCGGAACGGCTGGAATTTGAAATGTTTGGTACGTATCAAAAATTCATAAAGTGAATAAGTATAAAAGAAATTCCAAACTATCGTAAGCAGAGGATGCTTATGTTTGAATGGTACAATGTTTGTTTTTGAAAAACGTTATTTGGCAAATATGAAAGCGGGATTTGCTGGAGAACGTCTAACATTAAAATGATACTCGTTATGGTTTTTTGAAAATATTAACACATGTTCGCCCAAAAAAATAAAACATCGCCATCTATCTATCTATTTACGTATATAATGAATATCTAACCGTCTCACTATAATACGATGACGAACTCTTTCATCTCGACAAATTTATGGATTTATGGATATGGGATGCAATTTGGTAAAAGCCTAATATAATAATGGCCCTAGGGAAACACAATGTCACTACTTAAAAGAATTCTTTTATAAAGAAAAAGCTGTCGAGCAACCGCCACTAGACCTTCCTCGCATCAATGAAATTTTTAAATATTTTGAAACTTTTGACAATTTTATTGAAATTTTAGAAAACTTCTAAAATTCTCAAAATAATTCAAATATATAATTTTTGAAAATATTGGAATACTTTGAAACTTAAAAAACTGTTGGAATTTTTGAGGCAGTTTGAAATTTTGAAAACAAAAAATATTTAGAAAATTTTTATTTTTGTAAATATTGCATATTTTAATAAATTATTTTAGAAACCCTGGAAACGTTTGCATATTTTTGAAAATTTTCATAATTTCAAAGCGAAAAACAACCTTGCTGAATGAACGCGTTTGTCCCAAATGCTACATGACGATCAGAATACCTTCCTCTATAGCTATACTTCGTGTAAAGGTAAGTGAAAAAGGTAAAAACTGTAGCATAAAAATTTTCAAAAAAATATTGCTTAAAAACTGGACACAATATTTCTCTTAAGATTTGTAGGATTATACAGATAAGCATAGGCTACAATTTGGTTTGTATCCCAGTTCGCTAATTTCTCCGTGACGCCTTCTAAGCATTTTTTAAAATCCTCCTTTATTAATTAGACGATACTAAAAAAATTGTTTAAGCTAAATTGTTGCAAATTTGCTTTACAATTTTTAGTTTTCTTTAATTCCAACGAATCTTTACAAAAACTTTGAACTAATATTTGTATGTGGAAGCTTCAGTATGATGTAGATGTTCTTATAATATGACTATTATGCACCAGTGCACTCGGTATAGTAGTAAGAATGGTGGATGTAACTGTAGTAAATGTTGGGACGTGAAACGTTAATATTAAATATATGATAAGTAACAATATCTAACCTAATACTTCACTCGGTTTTTGGTAACTTCTAAAAAGTAATACCCATCGCCCGCCGCTTGGTCATAAGCTCAGCTACAGCTCTTCTAAGTTGAGATAGGTCGAAGGGATACAGATTTATCATATACAAAGAATTACAGCAATCGCTATATAATTCATAAAAGTAGGACTTCGATCCGCAGTCCGCTACAATACCTTACTTAATTATCTTATAGTTATCTTATCAGTGCAACTAGTGCGCGAAATGATACTTTAGCGCACGAGAATGATCATTCGAGGGCGCTAAATGCATTTCTACCTATAACTGTTTTTCAATAAAGGAAATCGAGGTAAAATCGTTTTAATTTAATTGCAAAAGAAAATGGAATTGTTGACATTGCCCATGGCAGCGTGCGCCAAAGTACTTTTTCTTCGATTAACATTAAACTGCCTAGGCATTAAAAAACGGTAGCGCTGACATTCACAACAAGCAAAATTATGAAATTATAAACATCAAATTTGTTTTTACATAGCAACCACATAACATAGCAACATGATGGCTACGATGACGGCCATAACATTAAAAATGATCAGAAAATAATGTTAATTCTAACAAATCGGCGAAACAATTATATGTTCAACACGGCAAAAATACAGATTTACGGCTTTGGTGCAATCGCAGCAGTAAATCTGCCGCTTTTTCCCTAGTTAAACAATTAACTATAAGCGCACGCTACCACGGGCAACGTTACAAAGGTTGTAAAGTATAATTCCATAATGGTTTTAGACAGGGTTCCCACTAACTATCAAGAATTAGAATCCATGACTTTTCCAGGATATCCATGACCAAAAATCATACTTACCCATGACTTTCAACAAAAAAAATCAATAAAATTAGAGACGCAAAAATAATCACGTTTATGCGTTTTTATTAATTCACAAGACAGTATGTGGCGGCCTCACTTGCACCTAATCATAAGCCATATTACGTTCCTTGGAATTTAACAAGAATAAGAAAAGTACCTCAATGATATTTTAAAAACCTTTAGCAATTGTTGTATAAGCGGCAGTTTTAAAAATTCAATCGGAAAATTTTTAATTTTTTTAAATTATGTTAACACTACTGCAGGAAAATCAGGTTTTTTACTGTAAATCAAGAGAAAAATCAAGACTTTTGCCAAATTTAGCATAAATTCCAGGACTTCCAGGTTAAAATTTTAATTCCCTGACTTGTCTATGACTTCCAGGTTATCCAGGGTCAGTGGGAACCCTGTTAGAAAAGTAAAACATTATATTTTGGTCATTATTCGGTTAACGTAGTCAGGTAATCGCCCGAAACGCAATCTTGCACAGATGTTTACGTAATGAAAATACTGAAAGTATAGGAACATAATGATTAAAATATTCTAAGGCATCATTAATGTGCCTTAGCAATATTTAAATGTAATATTCTTAAATAATGTATATATTTGGTTCACCACACAAATTTCGTACCTCGAAAAAATTGCCAAAATCGTTTTTTTTACGAACTTTCATCTCAGATTTACCACTGTTTGTTACTTTTTGTACGATCTTCCTTCTTGTACTTTATACGACTAGGTAGAAACCTAATAACGTTGAGGCTTGAAACAATAACCGATAGATAAAACAAAGAAGGCAGGTTGCGAATGTCAAATGAGGCAACACAACAGTAATACGTAACAAAAACCATAAAACGAAACGGGAGATAATGTTAACGTTATCTAAACACGTAGAAAACACAAGTCGTCATTGAAGTGTCCGTACAGAATGAAACAAAGACTCGTTATGACTCCAAGTACAAATAGCATAGTTGTATGAAATGAAGACATTATCTCGCACCTAAATAGCAGCTGGTTGCTACTGTAATACGAGCCCGGGCACATTACAGCCTTAATTAAGGCATTTAGGTGAAAGCTAAGTATTCGTAAGCGTATCACTATTTTGAAATATCCATTTGACCCAATAATTTAAATCAGCTGCTCTTCGCGATATCATGTCGTTATCGGTTCATTTTCATCCGAAATTACCGAATAATAATCCATAAGTAATAAGTTACGTTCAACTTTGACCCGAAGTAAACCAAGTGCGAATTCAAAATGGCCACTACTTAACACCTGATTGAGTATCATGAGAATTGAGAAAACGTTTTCTTCTGCCCCGGATGGCCGCACATAAGCCTCTGCAATATAGGCCATTTAGAACGTTAAACGACAAGTTTATGGCAAGACCTTAAGCCTTATTGCGCTTTTAAAATAAGTTATAATCTAAAGGACAGTAAACGCACGTTTCTTTGCGACGTCTGAAAAAGGAAAGCTTAAGGGATATTTTTATTTGCAGTTAAATAAAAAAAGGAAAAAAATAACTAACCGTAGAGCATGATTTTTACAGCAGTTTTTACCTACGTTTTGATGAATTTTTTTTCAAGTATTAATATTCAAAGCGGCGCAGTTGCGGAACCACCATTAGCCGAGACTACCAGTGCGTGGAGTACCTGCCGCCTCTAGGCCTTAGCCAATATATGCGTGGCTAAGAAACAAAATTTGATTTTTTTTGAATATGAAAATTTTAAGCCCGAGTTTTTGTCGTCTTAATGCAATCATCTCTCACCTTATAAGTCCATTTAAATTTCTAGAACCACCAATGTTGTCAGAAAAAGAACAAAAAAAATGTAAATGACAAAAAAGCTTTGAAAATCCGAAACCGGAAACGCACTTATACATGTGTTTGTATTTTACTGTTTTAGCATAATTGTTTTAGAAACGGTATTTTGTACACCAAAAAAAGGGATCTGATAGAATGTGTGGCCGATACAATTGTGTTAATGGCCTTAACGCCTTATTACTCAAAAACGAGTTGGCAGATCAGGATGAAATTTAATATCGTAAGAGCCCCACGGACAGCCAACACTACTATCATAGAGAAGTTTTTAAAAATTGTGAAAACCGAGAAGTTAAAAAAATAAATCTCGAAAACGACTCTTTTGGGCCTAGGATACAATCTGGTTTTCGTCTGAATGCTATCATCAGTCTGCAATACTCTCTATAAACCTTTGAAAGTAAGAAATTAGTGTTATTCTATTTAAAAAAGATGTGTGCCGAGCACGCAAATTCTAAGTGAAACTTCTTCGCGTGTTCTCACTGAAAATGTTTTTTTAATTCTATGATTTAACAGCAAAACAAAACGGTTATGTTATGTTCTAGTTAGCTGTAGGAGTCGTGTGATGGTACTACAAGTACCGACAAAAAATTCATACCTTCAAAATCATGGACATATAATATTTCTAAATGTTTAATCTTAATTTGTTTCGCTGCATGTATATATTAAAATCTACAAATTAAAGTTTGTCGTTTAGTAAAAATTTTACAACTTGGAAAGCAAAAAGTCATACTGGTAATTTCTTTGAGCAAAAAATAAATTTGTTTCGGAAATTAAAATGAGATCATAAACAGCGCTAATGCATCTGCTTTTAAATAAATAAACGTAGAGTGTAGTGGTGTTGGTGATAAGCCTTAGCAGCAGAAATAGGGCGACCATAAATGAAAATGGGCGAAACAGATCGGTGGTACTTTCCCATATTTCCCTAACGCGAGAGATAATGCGCTCACGCCCTTGAGTCAAAAATTGTTATAACAACTTTATTTACACAGTTATCAAAAATATGCAAAAAATGAACAATATCTTTTTTAGAGCTAGTTGATAGGCGTAGTTAAAATCACATAACTTCCGGAAAATGCGTCAATTTCAAAATTTTCAAACGTTCTGATGGTCTTTTGAGTGAAATTTGGGAGATTAGTAAAAAACAAACTTGTAGTTCATTACAAGCTCTATCGGCTCAGAAAGTTTAAACAAAATGGCGTGGGCAGTTTTTAAAAAGGATTTTTTGGAAATTGTCTAAAATTTTGAGCCGTTAGTATGTTTACAATTTTCATATTTCCAATTGTATTGATTGAATTTTTGTTTATGAGTAATCGGGCATTAAAGTTTTTAGCGGCCTTTATTTTGAAGATACAGCATTTGGAAAAAAGCATTTGATTTGTCTTTAGATGCACTAGAACGCTATGTATTCAAAATTTGCAAAAAGTATTTAGAAAATAATCTATAGTGAAGAAAAAGATATAATTTCAGTTTCCGGTTCCGATTAACGACCTTACAAAAAATCGGTCAATGGGTTCCAGAGACATGGGAAAACGAACGTACCTACGCACCCACCCACTCACCCACTGACAGCTGTTGTTTAAGAACCACTTTTTTGGGTTCTTTGGACCCCAAAACGCGTATTTCCGTTAAAATCTCAAATACGAACATTTTCATGAAATCATAACTTTCCTTACTTTAGTAGAAGTATGGGAAAGTAAAAATTTGGCACAACCCAATTAAGCCAGCAATTTCGGCATACGACATAGTACGTACAAAAGGTTACCGAGCAATAACCGTCAGTTTTCTTTAATAAAAAATTGTAAATTGAAATGTACTTATGCATATTTTCTATTATTATTACGAAACTATTATTATTAGTACATGTACTTCCATATAAAAATTATGAAAAGTATTAAACTGCACAGTTTGTAAAATTATTAAACTTTAACGTGGAACATAGTTAACATAATAAAATAATGTGTTTTTGAGATATCTAAATAAACAAACGATTATTTGGTTAGTAGTTTATTAGTTTAATTTCAAAAACATTTTCTTATACATTTATTAAAAATAAATATTTCGGTAAAAAACGAAAAGTACTATTATTTCTAAACGATTGATCATTTTTTTATAATACACAAATGCGTGCATCACATGATTTTAAATAACGTTTGGGTTTTTAAATACGTTGGCAGGTTCTGAATACGTTCGTTAGTTGTTTAACGGTAAACCAATTGCAACTCTGGACATGAAGTTAAACCATTCAAGGTTGAAGTTTCATTAAATTTTGAAGAGCAGTAAATTAGTTATTAAATTATTCGACAGGAATGACAAGCCTATGAGAAAATTTTAGATTTTCCAACCGCATAATAACGCACCATACATTAGGGGTTAATGGCCTTATTAATGTTGCCCAAGGAAAGTCGAATAGTTGTTGTTGCAATTTTAATCGTACTTAGATAAATTCAAAATAACCGAAGATTTGCCAGCCACAGTAAAAAACGCAGCGTTAACCTGAGCACACAATCTATTTGTTTTAGGGTAGCAGAGTATTTAAAGGTACTCCACGAGATACGCAGCAAAGAGTTGTTTTTAACGGTACTCGCTAGAGGTAATGAGTTAATTCCCATTATGGATGTAACGTATCCACACTTTTGTTGAAAGGGCCGGATCCCGAATTCGGATCAGATCAATTGCGCCGAATCCCGGAATCGGGTCCATTCTACATACATTTATTATTATATTTTTTAGCTATATTATTTTAAAAATATTTAAGCGCGCCTACCGCAAGTGCGTTTAGCGAGAGATTCTTGTCCAAAGCGGGTAATACCTTAAGGGCTAAGATAAAAAAAGAAATGGGCTGTCCACCACAAATAGAGGAATGTTAAATATTCTGCACCATGACCTATCATTGGTCAATTTTACTTACATAAACACTCAGTTTTTTATTTTTATAACAAACTTATTTATTCTTTTCTTGTTTTGTTTTCTAAATTCAGTATAAATTTGAAATCAATCGTGCAATATTTTGGTACCTCTTTACTTTATTAAAGTTTTTGTTAATTTGGTGATTAATGCTTTGTTCCTTCTATTCATAATTGTAGTTTTATATTTAACAAGCAATATTTATTGAAGATGTGTATGTTAAAAATGCAGATTTCTTTATTACCGTTTCGTTATTTTTGGATCCAGCCGGATCCGCAATAAGGTCCGGCGGGACCGGATATCAGGCTAAAAGACCGTATCCGCCGGATACCGGATCCAGATCCGGTTCCGAATACATCTCTTATTCCGATACACTGTCTTGCACTAGAGAAAATACATTTTTAAGTACTTACAAAATTTCGAGAAAATTTGAAATACCCAAGTATAAGGAAAATTCATAGAGAAAACAAGATTTTGATCGGAATGGAATTGTTTGTTTGGTATCACTTTTTAACATTTAAATTCGTATAAATAACACAGCAGGCGTAGATAAAGAGCTTGGAGACAAATGAATGTTTTTTTATGGGAACTCTTGAGCTTCAAACTGTCCATTGTTACAGTTTCTTTAAATTTAGATTTTATTGTCTGTTTCCTATAATTAGGTTAGTAGATTGACATACAATTAGTTGATCTTAATAGCCCCACGAGCGTAAAAATTAAATGTTTAAAAAGCGTTCTCACACCACAAGAAAATGTAGAAAGAGAAATGTTACACAATTTACGCAATTTTATATACGTAGGCTATACCACTTCCTTTCTCCACTTTTTAGTCGGAGAATTCTAGTGTGTGGTTTATACAATTCTAAATATTGAACTATCTGTTCTGTAAAAATGAAATATTTGTTTTTTTAACGTTTTCCTCATAAAGTGTAACATCGCTAAAACATGTTCGAGGCTGGACGTATTATAAATAAGTTTTGTATAATTGCCAAGTTGCATTTGTCGTAGATACGATTGTAAAATCCGGTCTTTTTCTAAACGTCGATTATGAAATAAGGGAAGAATTTTTTCACAGTTAACCAAAAAACCCTGAAGAGGCGACACATTGTTCATAAACAAAAGTCAAAAAATGGCTAATTACCCTATGGTCTTCGCTTATTTCCTGATCTGCCTAAGTATTTGTAAAACGACGGATTTTACAATCTGCTTACGACATATAAACAATATTGTCTAGTTGTAGGCTAGAGCTGCCCCGCTGCTCCAGGCTGCATTGTCAATTATATATGGCGCATATTCGAATGTAACGCTGTGAAGTCGGCCAGTACAGTTGTCGGCGCCGATAAAAAAATTGTGTTTACGCGCTACAGTCCAATGATTGGGCGCGAAGCGACAGCCTTTACGTCATTCGCAATCCAGTTTCGTGGAGTACGCATCGCATAAGCAACCTACTTGATACTGCAAATCTTAGATCCTATATAATACACATGAGCACAGACTGCATTACGAAACAGTATATTGTAGTAACTAAATCTATACTCGCATTAAATAAACATTTATGTTCTTGTTTAAATGCTTGTTTAGATATGTTGGTATAATATATTTGTTTAATGGTTTACTTTTCATCTTAGGTTGTATTTTACTGACCCTAAACTGTCGCGAGGCGGATATAATAAACACTAAACATGCATTTATTATTGACGTCTTGCGCATTTTAGAATATCACATAGTGGCGTGGCTTCAGAGGGGCACAATTTGAAGAACTCCCCCTCTCTTACATTTATTTTTTTTGTATTTATTCATAAGGCGAGCATAGAAATGTCAGAAACAGCATTTATAACTAGGGCTGGGATTTTTAGGCACTACTATTAGTACAAATAGAAGAGCAAAATGTAGAACCAGAACAATATTACATTTAACATTTTAAAAATGGCCACATATGTGTTATCGAAAAAATATATTTCACAAACAAAAAGAATTTTTACATTTATAAGGAAAACTAAAAGCTGCTCAATAAATAAAAGGATAAATACAAATGAAAGGAAATCGCTGCAGTGCCAACAGTTCCTTAGCACATTAATATTAGTTGCTGTTGATATAGCAAACAATGTGTTTCTTAGTATTTTCTCAGGTTACGGTGTGCCTGCTGTCAGTTAATATATTTTAATAAAGTGCAAAACATCTTTCCGCTTCAATGAAAGTGACTGAAATGTATATAAAGTTTGGTGATCCGCTATCAGTAATGTTAAATAAAATATATTTGTTCTACAATCGTATTGGAAAGGAGGCTTTTGCGCTTTTATTTGACATCGCATTGTTGACGTTTTCCGAAGAACAAACGACAATTGCCACTTTACCGCTTGGCGGGCGTTAATAGCTATTTATGTAACAAGTAAAGAAATGAGGCCACACGAGCCGCTAGGCGTGTGTTATAATTACATTTGTGAAATAATTACCCGTTTTCCTTGCGTGTTGCATACAATATTTTTTCTACTTCCCTTCGAATAAATACAAAAGTGCGTGTAAAATTATGAATTTTTGACATTTCATGACACCTATCTATAAATTAATTCGAAAAATCAAGATTGCCGTTTTGACCAAATGATCTCATTATTTCACTGAGTGAAACAATGGAGTTCATTAGCTAACTTAAATCATCGAAATAAAGTATTACCTAACGGAAGTAGAAAAAATTACCACTCGCTGAATGGTAGCTTGTTCACTTGTTGTCATTGGATATGGACGAAATACATTATGCATTGCAGTCTCGATAAATACTGTTGCGTTAAAATAATCTATAAAGTATTCAATTTTAAATTTTCTATTTGGCCCTTTTTCAAAACGATTGTAGAAAAACTCATGTGTGCACCTCTAACACAGAGTGCCTTTGGCTCTCTTAGGATTCCCACACTTCCCAAACGAGCGACAAAGTAGCACTTTGGGCTCTTGATACAGAAATAGCTATTATATTCCAAGCTTCTAACAAAAACATTCTAATAAAATTAAGACCTGCGTTTCAAACTCGAAAACACGGTTTATACACAAACATTTAGTTGACTAATATGCAGATGAATAGTGGCAAGTTTGCTTGTTTGCCATTATTAAAAAAATAATAAAAATAGTACCAAATAGGCACAAAACGAACGATTAGGAGCGACAACCTAAATTGTACCCGTAAAAATCTAGAAATGGGCAAAATAATTTTAAAATACTCACAATAAGGATATGTATATTTCACATTAAAGAACTTTGTTAAAAACGGATAATAATAATATTAATTCTTAGGGGCCTGTAGCCTACACAAATAGATATTTGCCCAATAAGACTCCAATGCATTGGCGAAGTTACGCCACTGTGCACGCATTCAGTACATCTCTTAAATTTCCTTTTTTTTTAAGTAAACAATGCATCATTGAAATATAAAAAGTTCAAGCAAAGGTTTATAATAAAATTTTATTGTCTGTTACGATTAACGAAGTTATGTGTCACAACTACATGCAATCAAGAAATCAGTAGATAATTTACTACGGAATATCTCTAAAAATAAAGTCATAAACTTGACAAAGTTTGATATAAAATTAGATTATTATCTAGCTTTATTTATCTATGCATATCCGAAATTACAATAACGCAGCTACTGACCTTGTCAAATTATCACAAATAAATTATTTTCAACTTTGAGTTACCAAACGGTTTGTAGTAAACAGTTTTACAATTTAGTATACGTTGAAGCGTTACATTAGTAGAGGTATGTTAAACAACATCAATTAATTGAGGGGAGATTCTGTGATAGTTCGACATCGTTAATGATGTTTAGGTTAGGAGAACAATAGTTTATACATATACAGGGTGCCCCAGACATCGTTAGGAGGTTAAATAATTGTTATAAAAGTAAAACCACGCGATTTCTCCTAACTGCAAGATAGCTGGAAACTAACGGCACTTCTAGTGAGAAGAAAATATAAGAGACATCTGACTCAAATGTTTGTCTGTCTGTATGTATGTGTGCAGCGCTCGATATCTCTAAAAGAACTGCAGCGATTTGAATCAAACTTCAAAGGGCCAGGTACAAAAAACATCAATTGGTGAATTTTTTTCAACTAAAGGAACCGGAAACGGAAGTTAGGAGTGTTTATTTGTTAAAACTGTTTTTTTAAACTAAATTGTAGAATTTGAGTACAGCGTTTGATAGAAGGCACTAAGTCAAATTGAATGTTTTCTGTCGACAAAATCTAGCTTCAAAATGTCGATGTCTACGATTTTCTCTAAAATGTATGCTGTAATGCCTATTTACTCTAAAATGAGTCGACGGAAACTTTGGATTATTGGAACAAAATTTTGGTAATTAAAAAAATATATTGCTCAATATTGCTCATAAACTGCATACAGAGGTCTTTTTAAATGTTGTAGGCTCGTAGAGCTAAAGATGGGCTACAAATTGATTGGCCTCCCAATGCACTAACTACACTATGGCGCCTACTATAAATTTTAGAAATTTGGAAACTAATGCTCTTTTATTTAAGAAATAGGACAAGGTAAAACGTTCGTGTTAAAGCTAAATCGCCTATCAGTGATACTAAAAAATGATTTAAAATTTTAGCTTTTAGATGTAGCAACATTGAGGGGAACTAATCACCCTCCCAACCAGTGTTCTTTAATTCCAAGCAATCTATACCCCCCCCCCCCCAATCGTTACAAACTTCGGCATTACGCAGGCGAGCTCTAGAACAAATGTCGCGGTAGTAGCTATTTAGTAGACTACATCTTATACCTTAAATACGGTTGTGAACACATAAGATAATTATTTTTGAAGTATGGGCAAGTTCAGTCAAGTGCTAATCCAATTCTTTGTAAGAGTTAGAATGTCGCTTAAATATTTTTTCTACTCCCTCGCTACCGCTCGTGTCGTAATCTCACTCGTGTATTAATAGCTATCATTATAGATTCGTTGCATAATATATTATTGAACTAGACTTCTACAGTGTACCCCCAATTTTTTTTAATTCAATGAAAAGTTCACCGGATATCAATCAAAACTGAAATAGAATAAATGTTTTACATTGAAATTGAGTATCTCCTTTGACGGTAGAAATTAGAAAACAAACTGCAAAGTAGCTGTCTTAGTGGAGCCCAACTGCGTTCTCAATTTTCGTTAAACTGCTACATACTAATAGTGTTAATTTTTCACAAAACATCTTGCATACTTGTTTATTTCTGAATTAATGTATATACATTAGCGTTAGTTTCAAAACCTTTCTGTTCGTATTGACGACACATTTCACTGGCCATTTAGCAGTTCAAGAAATATAAACACCATTTCGTTTTGTACAGTGGATGACTATAATATTCCATAGAAATATTTCATTCATATTTGTTTGTATCATTGTAGCACAATCTGCTGATACCTCATTGCAGCAACAAACTCGAACGAGAACACATCGCAAAGCAACCGGCGCGGCAGGCCGGTTAGCATAGGCATTTATTTCGAAAGGTCGGCGTAGAGTAGTCCGCCAAGACTGCCTTTTACTACATTAAAGAGGAATTACACAAGTAACGCCCCCTCCCTATGATGTGCGGCGAGGAAAAGTTGCAAAGCAACAAACCGGCAAAAATGTGAAACTGCAAATCAGTTATCAGACATCACACCGGCATCTGAACACAAAACACGGAAAACCCCGTGTTGTAAGAAATAAGAAAATAAGAGATTTGGCTTTAACCATGGCTAGAATAGACCACTACATGTTTCGTTCTTATTTAAACTCGTCAGGTGGACATAATTCTAACCATAATTAAAACCAAAACTAAACATATCTGGCATATATCTGTTTGTTTGCTTGTGGTTTTAATTGTGGTTAGAATTATGTCCACCTGACGAGTTCAAATAAGAACCAAACATGTAGTGATGTATTCTAACCATAGTTGAAACTAAATCTCTTCTTTTCTTATTTCTTGCCACGCGTGCTTTTCCGTGTTTTGCGCTTAGAGGCCGGTGTGATCAGCGGTCACACACAGTTATAGGTAATCACTGCTTTGCAGTTTCTGCTCATATTTGTGCCGGTTTGTTGCTTTGTAACTTTTCCTCGCTGCACATCATAGGGGACGTTACTTGTATCATTCCCCTTTAATGTTTTACTTTCTAGCATACATCTGCTTGTTTGATTTTGGTTTCAATTATGATTAGAATTATGTCCGCCTGATGAGTTCAAATAAGAACGAAACATGTAGTATTATATTCTAACCATAGCTGAATCCAAATCTCTTTTTTTCTTACTGCCTTTTACTGCTTATATATAAAACGTGATAACTATGACAATGATGGCTAAATAAACTAAACGGATTAAACAAATAGAAAACAAAACAATGTAGTATGAGTATTTAATAGATACAACCAAAGTTGTGCATTAAAGACAGTAGATTTAAGTTCCCACGATTAAATGGTCTTGCGTACCATTACTTCTAGGTCCTTCCAAAAATACACAGCTGTACGTAACAAAATGATAAATACACAGTTGTACCATCGGCAGATTGCTTATATACGGCCAGATTATTAACTTTATTCGTACATCCGTGTGCCTACAGTTGGTTTTGCTTATAGGGGCAAATTTCGGTTCACAGAAAAACGTCCCCGAAGGAGGGCCCAGAACAACTTTCCTGTACAAAACGTTGCTGGAAAGAAAACACACCAGCCGTAAAAAATTGTGCAAAAAAAAAGATATCCTGCAGTACAATCATTCCTTGAAAAAAAACACGCCGGAAAAATAATATTCCGAAAAAACAACTGCAAAAAACATTTCATAAACAAAAGCAGGTCTATTGTGTTGCTGATGAGCATCGCTGTATGATAGAGAAAGAGGTTTCCCTGAGAAAGATACGTGTTGCTTTTTGCTAATCCATTTTTTAAACGATTTATTTGAATAAGAGCAAATTTAATAATGAAGTTATAGTCTACCAAGATTTTTAGCTGCGTATTTAATACTTCCAAAAGCATTTTAAATACAGCGAAGTCGGAAAATATTCTTCCCCCTAACTACTTTTGAACGGCATGATGTGAAGCTGCAAAATTAGGGTTATTATTATTTATAGAGAAAAGATACTATTTTGTAAATTTTGATTTGAAAACCGGCAATACTTGGGTATAAAACAAGTTTTGCTAATTTATGTTTTAAAATGTTGTCATTTGTTTCTGATTGATAAAATTTTTCCAAAATCTAGGATTGCCCTCTACTCAAAGAGACCTTTCAAATGAGGGGTCACTCGACCCCCGTGCCATTTAATCTTTTTTTTAAAGGCGCCCTGTCGCCATTTTGCAAATATAAGTCGGCATTTGTGTTTCAAAAAATAGTGACAGAATAGAAAGAATAATTGTTTTAATTGTTTATACTTCTGTTGTTTCGCCTACTACATTTTTTTAGTGTTTGTTTAATATCAGAAATAGACAATTTGGAAAACTGTCAGTTGTTTTTAAATCTATAACATTTTTCCAAAAATAGGATTATACTACACTCAAGGAGGCCTTTCAAATGAGGGGTCACTGGACCCCCCGTGCCATTTATTATTTTTTTAATGGCGCCCTGTCGCTATTTTGTGAATTTAGTCCGCATTTGTTCTTCAAAAAACAGTATTTGTTCTCCAATAATAATAACCCAAACTTTGTAGCTTCACATCAAGCCGTTCAACAGTTAGTGGGAGGAGAGGGGCATTTTACGACCTCACTGTATATCCTTTAAGGTAGACCCCTGAAAATGGAAAAAAGTGCCAAGTTCAAAAAACCCCTTTCTCGCTTTTTTTAAACGCATTTTTGCAGGGGATAATCTAAATTTTTTTCTAGGGATTGTTTTTTTGAAGCTTTTTTAAGGGGGTTGTTATTTCTTAAAATTGTTTTCCACAGTTGTCCCTTCGGGTTTTTTACGGGCTATTCTTTTCGAGAGTAGCGTTCATTTCCAAGACGCGGGCGCCGAGCACGCTAGAGATGTAGCCCACGGGCTCTGCTGGTTATTATACTTAATAATGAATAAGTACTAGTACGTCTCTGCACATAATATTTTTGACAAACTAATTAACAAATCATTCGTCATTTAAAACCATTTATCAAGACGCGCAATTTAGTAAATGGACAGCTTAAAAACTACACGATTTACCTAAAATTAAAGCTTCCATTTATTATCTATAATTAATGGCAGTCAGGTGTAAACTTCAAGATTCCACTTGGAAGTTTTTCTAGTTTATCACATTAGGCCCGGAGCGAATCCTTTCTCATTTTAGAGAAGATATTTATAAAATTTCCACTAAAACGTATCAACAAATATAAACTTGGGTCGCGAAAACCAACTGAAGCAGTATAAAAGGGCGGTTCTTAAACAGATTAAAAAACTCGGGTTGCGTTCGTATCATTTAACTTAAAAGCAGAATCCATCCCTCGTTCATTTAAATTCTAAACAAAAATTCACAAGCACATGGGTATAATTTTGACGTCAGGGATGAGACTCAAGGGCGGGATTGAAGCAGTGCTAATGCGTCACCATTAAACGGCATCCACAAATAGAATTTTTTCAGAAAAAATTTAATATGACTTAGTGCAAGTTGAAGACTTGGTAATTTAAGTTATATTTTGCTGTCAAATTACGTTCGCCAATTTTTCGTATTCTTGGCAGATGTCCAAGACATTAAAATTCAAATTATAGTTATAAAAGCTGTAACATCATATTTCAGGGAGCTTTATTCGGCCCGAATTTTATGAATCGGATTTCTGGGTGATGTTATTACAAGAACGTGCTCGTGAAATGCAAAAATGAAGAACAAAAAGGTGCTCCACTTGCACGGCTAACTTCCTGGATATGCTAGGTAAAATATATTTCATACTTTTTATAACGGTTGTCACGTTAGCAAGATGGGGCGAAACTAAAACGACACGAATTCCTTCCACAAATTTACTGCTCGTATAAAAGCACAATAAGGATCCCCGAAAAAAAGAAGTAATAATAACAGCAACAGAAATCGTGTTAGATGTAACAAGTTTATGGTACCAATTCGAAACCGAGCTCGAATCTGTTTCTTCATAAACATGAAAACCATCGCGAAGCAGTATAATTCTGCTTAAAACACTGCAGAAGTTGCAAAATCCCCTCCTGTTTAATTTGCAAATGTGGAAGCCGGGTTGCGTCATCTGTTTCTGCTATATAGGTAAAATAATTAGATTGACTGACTTTCCTACCCGAGCAGCAGACCTTAAAATCGGAGGAAGCTCGAAGCCGATTAGGGACGGTTTACGACAACGTAAACAGAAAACGCTGAACGAGAATTAATTCGGGAACTGAGACAGCAGTAAAAATTTCCCAATTAAAAAACTGAAGTACCTGCAGGAATAAAACAGAAGAAAAAGTGGGAGAACGCACGCACATAGCGAGCTAGAACCCAACTCCGTTATCAATATTTAAGTTTACGGCGCGTGAAAGGTTCCTAGGGGTATTCCCATTTATTATCCTTAAGGAGCTTTAGAGTTTGTAAGGACAGATAGGCGCGCCCCGAATTTCGGTGCCTCCATAACACAAACTAAGCATCTAAGCACCTCCACAATCCTTTTATGAGATAATTCACAATTGTATGTATGCCGAAAAGTTTCCTTTAAAATTGTTTTAAGTCACATAGGGTGAATTAGAGCCCTTTTATTAACTGAGATATGTCCATTTCTGGAACTACAAGCGTATAAGATCATGGGAAACTCTCACCATGAGGGAGGGATTTCTTATTTAAAGCCTTATTATATTTGCTGCGAACAAGCCAAATACTATTCGAAACTGTTTTGGTGTATGTGCAAATCAAACAACTTTCAGTTCAAAATAGTTAACATTGTCTATTACAAAAAAAATGAGCAAAAGGACTTCGCCAAGATTTTCCTATACTTCAGATATTGTTACTTATCATTTATTAAAAATTATGTTATTATTAACGTTTTACGCCCCATCATTGACTACAATAACATCTAACCACTCTTTTAATATAAAAATAATAGTATAAAGTGTGTAGATAAAGATTCCTTGGCATTAAAAAAATCCAAAAGAGGAAGGATAAATTCCTCCGCCAAAAATTGGGTTGGGGGGAAAATTAATCCCCCAAATATTTTTGTACTTAAAATTCATAGGTGTCACAGAAAAATTAGCAGACTGGGACCAAACCAAATTGTAGCTGATCCATATAGTCTAGGAGCTGGAGCGATACGGTGGGACTGAAAGTTAACCCGATGGCACTATGGTTTATTGTTAGAGGACGGTTCAATGATCAATTCACCTCACAGACCGAATCTTCGCTCTCATGTAGTTTTCGAGATACAGCCTCCGCAAATTTTTGATTTTTTGACTGCAGGTTAACCCTTTTGAAGTTGCGGGTACTTGAAAAGCATGCCATTCTTATACACTTCCACCATGTGCCATCATTTTTTATCGTGTCCGTTTATCGGGCTGGCCAGTTAAAATAGGAGCAAAAATGAATTGCGAGTTAACCCTCCCAAACCTTGTGGAAAATGTTTATTGGTGTTGCCAATTGTTAAGATACCATATGCCATCAAAAGTTACCGGTCCATTTCAGAGTAATTGGCCATTATTTGGCCAGAAAATGGACATTTTCGCCATTTTGTGGCTAAAACTTACGGATTACAAGTTAACATGATGGCACCGTGTCAAATACGTTAATTTGAGGTCAAATAATAATATATATGAGTGCCATAATTTTTTTTCCAATTCAACCCCTCCCACAACCCCAAAAACCTCCCCAAAAAAATCAGTAATTTCGATATTTAACCGCTGTCGGAGTCTCAATAACTGAGTAATTTATCATAATATTGGTCTAATTATCCACCTTTTTGATCTCTCTGGAACGGTACGCCCCTCTCTCTGGTTGTTGATTGGTTGAAAAAAGTTAGTATTAATCTTCTAATGTCGGTCGTGAAGCTTGTTGGGATGTCAAATTGAACTATTTATCGATATGCATTTTAAACAAAAAATGGTTGCTGGCTTACTTCTGCGATTTCTGCAATAATAAAATAAAGTTTCGCACACAAAAATCGTTTATTTTTTGGGGAGGCTTTTAAGGTTGTGGGAGGGGTTGAATTGGAAAAAAAAAGATGGCACTCATATATATTATTATTTGACCTCAAATTAACGTATTTGACACGGTGCCATCATGTTAACTTGTGATCCCTAAGTTTTAGCCACAAAATGGCGAAAATGTCCATTTTCTGGCCAAATAATGACCAATTACTGTGAAATGAACCGGTAACTTTTGATGGCATATGGTATCTTAACAATTGGCAACACCAATAAACATTTTCAACCAGGTTTGGGAGGGTTAACTCGCAATCCATTTTGCTCCCATTTTAACTGGCCAGCCCGATAAACGGACACGATAAAAAATGATGGCACATGGTGAAAGTGTATAAGAATGGCATGCTTTTCAAGTAACCGCAACTTCAAAAGGGTTAACCTGCAGCCAAAAAATCAAAAATTTGCGGAGGCTGTATCCCGAGAACTACATGAGAGCGAAGATTCGGTCTGTGAGATGAATTGATCATTGAACCGTCCTCTAACAATAAACCATAGTGCCATCGGGTTAACTTTCAGTCCCACCGTATCGTTCCAGCTCCTAGACTAATAGACCCATTAGCCTAAAAAATTAAAAACAAATTGCGCGCCCAGTGTTTGAGCAATATTTTTTTGAAAACATTTTTCACTTCATAGCTTCTAACTTTTCAAAAATGTTTGTGCACAGTAACATTGTGTATCTATAGGGCTATTACGAATAGAAGTTTATATCCTATATGTCATCTTGTTTTTGAATAATAGGGCGCAAAAGTGAGTATTTTCAAAAATCATAGAGGGCGCATTTAGAAGCTGAGTTAGATTTGCCCTGAGGTCTTTATCAGATTCCGGTTTCAGATTTAGAAGATTCAATTTCAGAAAAAAATGCTGCCAACAATGTTTCCGGTTCCGGTTTCGAATTTTGTAAAAGTTTCATTCCCCGATCAATTTTTGATATATCTCCACATTCCGAAGGTCATCGAATAGGATCATCCGTTTGGGAGTTATAGAGCGCACTTACCCACCTACCCACAGACAGGCATTTGTTAAAAATCACTTTTTTAGATTCCTGGCGGTTTCAAAACATGTATTTCCGTCAAAATCTCGATTTCGAAACATTGCATGAAATCGATAATTCCTTATACTGAAAGTATAGTAAAGGTAATAGAGGCTTTATTTATACTAGCAGAGCCCGTGAAGTAAGCCCCACACTCTCTTTTTTGAATTCAAGTGGCGCGTCGCCCTACACGACTGTTGCATAAACATCGGAACCGGCAATCTTAATGATAAGACGTGCATAGCATAGCCCGTCGTGACCTAATGTTGGGACGGAAGGAAGCGATGCGGATTTAATATACAGGGTGAATAAAAAGTAAGGAACATCGATGCTACAGCCTTAAATAATAACTTTACGAAAAAAAGTTTGTAACAAAAGTTTCCTTTCAAGTTTTTTGCCACAATTTGCGTTTTTCATTTTTTTTTCAATTATCATATGTTTTAGCTATGACGTCCTCGACATTTTTTTTTAATGGCAACCTATACTTTTTATGGCATGACCATCCAATGTGGGTTATGTCGTGACCAATAACGGGAATTGTGCCGATTTACAGCTCCATTTAAAGAAAATGTGGCTTCGTCGGAGAAGATAATAAATAGAATTCACAAACTGTGGGTCGTTATTGCACCTGTCCATCATTTCTTCACAAAACTGAATTCTCCAATCAAAATCATCTTCCGATAATTCTTGAACAAGTTTAACCTTATAAGGATGAAATTTTTCTGTATGTAAAATATTCAGTACAGTTCCTTGACTAACATTATTATTCAGGGCTAATTGCCGAGCTGAAGTATGAGGATTTTCGGACGACCAACTTTATCCAAATCTTTGACGTGGCCCGTTTCTCTAAATTTTCTATTAATTTAGGTTACAGTGGACCGCGTAACAGGTTCACGATTTGGATGTACAGTATTAAATAAAGCGCACACATCGTCGTGAGTTCTCTTGTTATCACCGTACCCGATCATCATCAAAATTTTGATACGTTCAGTTTCTGTTAAACGTACCATGATTAGAAATTCGTATTTAACACAGGACACAGACTAAATTTTAATCACTTATTAATATGCTAACTGTCACCGAATTGACATTACAGATTTGCATTTGTTCAATTTTCAACATTTACAAACAATTGCCTACTACTGTCGTTTGTTTATCTTGCAATAAGTGTACCTGATGAAAAATGCTGCCAGTGACAAAAATAAATGTTTATCGTGATTTTTCTTGAAATGTTCATTATGCAACTGTATGATATTTTTACATGGCTGTATAGAGAATAAAAAGCACTAACTGGTTATGCCATAAAAAGTATAGGTTGCCATTTAAATGTCGATGACGTAATAGCTAAAACATATTCCAATTGAAAAAAAAATGAAAAACGTAAATTGTGGCAAAAAACTTGAAAGGAAACTTTTGTAAGAAATTGTTTTTCGTAAAGTTATTATTTAAGGCTGTAGCATCGATGTTCCTTACTTTTTATTCACCCTGTGTAGATTTTTCGTTGGTTGTTTATCCGGGAATTATTTTACCGAGGTGGGTTTTCCCGGGTGTTGTTTTTACTGCAAGATGTTTTTACCGGAGCTTTTTTTTGTTTTTTTTAGGCGGCGCTTATTTCAGCGATGTTTTCCAAATGATTATTATATGGAACTTTTTTCGGGTAAGTTTTCTTTGTACACCGAATTTAGCCCCCATAAGCAAAAGCAAAGTTAAGCGGCACTGATGAAAATATAAAAACCAGTCGCACATAACGTTTTGAATTAAAGATGCTTGTTCTTCCTAATATTTCTAGAAGTCAGGCATATCGCGGAGTTTTACAGCGATTAACAAACGTGCGCTGTCATCATTTATCGGTGTTGTATCGGTGTGTATTGTGTTATGCTTGGTGTAACAAAGTATTTGTTTAATTATCACGAAATATGTAGTAGACTACTTAAGCAATTGTCCATTTTATTCAATTTAATGGGGTGGTACGAGTACTTTATAATAGTTAAATATTATTATTTTTATCGTTCAATGTTAGTGGTATATACAGCACAACTTAATAAACGATAACGTAAATTCTAATTCTGAACCCGCCGCTGAGCCACTTCGCTTGCATCTGGTTATGGGAGGTAGAAGCAGACTGCCTTCCAATAATTCAAACACTTAGTCGTGTAAACCTAATTTTTTTTATTTGCGTCGAAAATTGTAGTGGTTCGATATACACCAGTACACACGAATGTGCGCCTTGTATAATGGGCGCGTAAACATGCGGCTTCTAGTAGTGGGGGCCTATCGTCACTAAAAGTTGAGGCAAGTGGAAGGGATCTGGATTTACTATATAGATTTTTCCAGATAGGCCACAACTAGGAGGCGCTTAAACAGAGCCTACTTTAACTTAATGTATCTAACCGTCAGATCATGTTCGGCGACTGCGAATATGCTACTTTTCGTGTGTCGAGAATGTTGAAATTACGTTCAAAAAACAGTGCTGAGATTTCGGACCAGAACGGGAAAGTCCCGAAGTTATTGGGTGCAGTGGTCTCATGCATAGTCGTTTGATTGGTTCGTTCCTTTTTGTGAAATCAGCCAATTATTTAGATTTTAGTTAATTTTCCGTTGTCTATAATTTGTTGAACCTTACAAACACCGTTTGTTTTTGCCACTTTTCGTTCACATCCTTTACAATTACAGTTTAGTAACAAATTGCATTAATTTCGATAAAATTTATGTTGTGATGCATCATTAGCAAAAATGACACCAGCACCATACTTGTGTTCAGAGTATTATACCTTATAAGTTATGAATGTTAATGAAATTGAAACATAAAGCTCCACTTAGCGTTACAAATGGTTCAACCATTTGCTATAGAGTGAAAAACACGCTTAAAAGTTCATAAAAATGCACTTCTATCAACTGAACAACTGGCCTGGTAAACAACACTAGCAAAAATTGCAAACCACTACCACCACTACACCAAACCTACTGCTTCAACTCAAATATTTAAAACTTGAAAAGTTACTTTTTACGATTTGGCCATAACAACAACTATACTCAATGTTGAAAAATTCGCAACACCGAAAGCTTGTAACGCCAGCTTCCCACGTGAACAGGATCAACATACAAATAAACAGCATTTCCGCCACCACCAACCTTCCACGCACCGAAGAATTTTTTTCTTCATTCTACTCTATAGTTTTACCAAATATAGGCATGTAATACAAAACATATTTCCATATCAAATTCATTGTGTCCGTTCTTTTGCCATTAAATCATATGTTGGTGTTAAGCTTCTAGTCCTTAACTCGTAGTAAATGACTTACCTTAACCATGTCTGCTAACTTGTAAATTGGAAAGGAAACCAAACTCACCTGAAACGAAAATCCAAAATTAAACCACGTAAATAGCTATTAAGTAAATTAAATTATTTCCCCATTTTTATTTCATAAACATGGTACATATTACCATAAAAATTGCATTCAAATTTATTTAGTGCATTTCCTCAACAAGGAACAGCAGAAAGCTTTTCGTTGCATGGAGTTTTCTCCTTGCAACATGCGCTCGGTTTACATTTCTATTTTCACGCAGCTAATTTGGTTTGTAAACACACATCAGACAAGTCTAAAAATACAGAATCCTCGAGCTTTGTTTACGCCGTATCGTACTTACGTTACATTATTTAACGCGGCCATTTCGTAATTTAGTTGTAGTTTGGAGGTCATGGTGAATAGGCAAAACTAATATTAAAACCAACTATTCATTATACAACTTTGAAGCCCAACTAGTCGCACTTTTCGCCGACCTTCAAACAAGAGTCGGAGTTCAGCGACCGACCATCTTGTGCAAAAACCCGGTCCTACCAAAAAAGCACATCGAGAGCCTTTTCAGTAGGATCAGGAGATCACAAATGCATAATGAAATGAGTTTTTTGTTGTTCAGGACATTCCAATGGAGTCAATGCATTATTTTCATAATCTTTGCGTGGCAAAAACGTCAAGGATACTTCGTAAACAAAAGTGCAAATGTAATACAATCAATGACTTTCTAAATAAATTCAAGTAAGTTAATCTTTTAAACGAAGGGTACTTTAACTAATATGATGGTAAGTACAAATTTCGTCTAGAAAGATGATTAAGTTTGTGATACCTATGCAAAATTGCTACCCATTAATTTTAGGAGGATCTAAAATGGAAACCGGTTGCTTACTTTCAATACCTACTAAATCAGCGCTATAAAAACATTTAGGTAAAAAATTTAATCAATGTGAATGTCTGCTTTATGTGTATAAAACAAGCCGCTCGAATTAGAAAAAAATTCCTATTTCTCCTAATAATTACTCTAATATAAAAAACTGTTAACATTTTGTAATTATTTAAAAATCACTTCACAACGCTGTCCAAGACATTACAGCGTATCAAATCCTAACCAAAACGATTTCATATTAATCTGACATTCCTAATCCTATTATCGAAGCTGCACAAATGCTGCCACCAAAAGCTCAAAGGAAAAATTGTCATATATGTTAAGACCTAAAACGGCCAGCTCTTTTGTCTAGATTATACAGATTTAGTTTTTGTATTAAATTTTCCAACAAACGTGAATTTGTCTGTCTTTTATACTAGATTCGTATAAAAATCATAACATTGCTTCCCTGTTGAAGAAATTTAAAGCAAAAATAAGACTTGTTATTTTATACGCTTAATCAATTTATGTATCGTGGCCTATTTTGTTGCTAGGAATAAGCACCGACGCTAGAAGGTAGATTACTGCATCTGACAACTTATCCGGTTTTCTGTCTAACATTTTATGGTCGAAATCTATGTCAAAAAAAAAAACGTTCTCTTAAATGTGTGTTGGGGCCTGGGATGTGCTTCCTTGGGAAAATACAGTTTTCAGAAAAGGGAACTATTTCTAGTCTTAAAAATCTTATTCAGAACAAATATACAGTTGTTGAAAGTCGTTTAATCCAACTATTTTCCAGATAATTTATTCTTTGTGAAATATTTAGTTGCCAGAACGTACGGATGTTTCCACAAGAGGTGCAAAAAATTTGTAAAATGACATCTTCTGTGTTTTGTATACAGAATAAGATTTTTGAAACATATTTATTTTCGGGCCCATGTTTATAGAAACTTTTGTCATTGTTGCGACATCCCTAAAAGCATGCGATGCAGAATCAAAAATACCACGCAAAGAATGAATAAATGTCGTTATAATAATAATAAATCTCGATTCTGCAAAAAAGTACTTTAGTGCACGCTGCCATGAGCAACGTCAACAATTCCATTTTGTTTTGCAATTAAATAAAACAGTTCTACCTCAATTTATTTTATTATAATACAGTTGTAGAAAAAAATAGTGTGTGCAACTCGTGCAAGAAATGCCTTAAGTGTGGCGACAGATTTTCCTTTTCTCGTGTGCTAAAGTATCATTTCGCGCACTAGTTGCACAAATAACTATAATTATTGTGCAAAACGTTTAAATAACCTACCCATAAAACAGACCAAGCTCTTGGGGAATTTGTAAGAACATCCGACGCATGATCGCTGACGCTTACGATTTTTTTAGAATGTGTATATGCAGAAAATGGAATTGTTTAAATACTCAGTCAGTCAACCTGAAGACAATTCCAGTTTAAGTTTATTTAGTTGAACGTATGTGGGCTATAGTATAGGTACAACTGTACTATAGAACCACTGATTAAAGTCTTTCTGTACACAGAAAGCGACGTAAAGTGGTTAGACAAAGATCATATCTAAGTTCTTTCACTAGTTCTAGCTCGTGCTGTTCGATATCTAATGGAAAAACGAAAAGTTTCACCAAAATCGAGCTACACCGAGGTTGTTGTGTCATAAGGTATATGGCTGTAAAGTAGTTTATCAACGCTCTCTATAGCCAAAACCAAAACCACCACATATTAAACCTGCCGACTGTCTCGTGCATCACATATGATGCATTAAACTTTTGACGTGCATGCATCATGTATGATTCATGCGCAAAGTAATATTGGTACTGTTCTGCTGCCTAGCCGTAAAGCTATCGCGCTGTTATATGGGTTGAGCGCAGGGCACACATTTCAGTGTTCTTTCTAGAGCGTTCGTGAATTATGATGCACCCTTAGGACCGCACGTCCGAAAGTGTAATTAGACTGCAACAATGCCCGTGTATCCCATATGATACACAGTAGCTGGGCGCGTGACAGAAGACAAATTCATCAAACGGGAACAGTCAACGTGTTATTTAACAGTACATATATTTGGTTTGAATTATTCTAGAAAACTTTCGAATATCCTAAAATCAAAATAGACCAACAACTATGTGGGACGTAGGAGGTGCATCAGACGCATGGGCACTGCCGCTCTAAAATCAGTACATGCAGAAAACATCCCTTATTGTCTCACCATAACACGACGACGGCTCCTTACATCTATTTGATGTAATTGGTTTCAATAACAAACAGTTAATATAACAAAAGCATTGCAGACCAAACATCATTACAATTTTATTTGTAACAGCATTTGTTTATCGTGAGTTGTGTGCATCCAAATATGAGTATGATTTAAATGATAAGACAAATAAAGACAATAATTGGACAAATACGTATTCGTGCGGACCAAAAAACAATTAAACCAACAAATTTTAACACTTATAACGGGAATAGAATAATAATTTTTCCTATGAAATAGCGCCCGTTTGCCTAATTGTTCCTAATCTAAAACTAAGCGGGTCCTTACAGTATCCAAAACATAACTGTCAGTTGCAAGAGTGGACGTCCATGTTTACAAATGAGACACTTCATTGGCCCAAATATTGGAAGTCCCAGTTAAAATAACAAACGCTAAAATTTACGATTACAAAAATTAGAGCAATTGATATTTAATTTATAAAACTGGCTGAACCCGTGTTCTACACCCCACGCTTTTTTCTCTGACGCGCAATGGCAGTAAATTTTCATGAAAAAGCTGTAGTGATATAACCTGTGTCGAATTGTAAGGCGTTTTACTGAATACGCGGTCAATAAAAATTGTGACAAGAAGAAGGGATACGGATTTACTATAGAATATAAACTAAGACTTGGATCCGCGGCCCATTACGCTACCAATATAATAAACAAAAAAAGTGGGGGCGTAGCCCACGGGTTTGTTAGTTTAAATTTAATTCTCCTCCTAATTAGTTAGACGTGTGCAACCCAATTCAACTGGTAAATACCATCAAATAGGCAAGAACGAAAAGTTGCACTAAAATCGAAAGGTAAATGTTAATTTCCTGTGAAAAAAGTCTCAAATAATCTAAACATAAAACAGATCAGCAAATATGTGCAGAATTTGTGGGAACATCAGACGCAAAGTTAATCAAGTTTAAGGCAATTCCAAAATATTTTTTTCTTCAGTTTCTACAAAGAAAAAACAGTGAAAACAGAGTGCCCTCGCGCTGTATTGAAAAAACAGACAAATATTCAACAAACCTAAGAAAGTCGATTGAGGAACCGAGATTTTCATTTTGCGTGCGTAAAAAATAAGCGAATAAATTCAGTTGGGTTTTCCAATACTTTAAAAAATTGTTGCATATCAAATTTTTAAATGTATTTTGTACCAACGTTCAACGCGCCAGCAGTGATTATAATAATGCGTTTCTCGTCCGAACCTGAAGACAGAAAAAATGTGGCTGACGCCGCTGTCACGAAGCGGAAAGACACCTACTGTCGTAGTAAAAACTATAAGTGTTTTGTGACAAAACAACGACCTTTTTAATTCTTTGGAGATATACAGCTTGGGATTAAAAAAAACCAGATCGATACAGCAAATACATCAACTAAAAATTAGGTGAAAGAGGAAAAGTTAATACCTCAAATAGTGCTACACCTAAAAAAGTAAATTGTGAGTCTTATTCTACTATCACTCATGAGCCCCACTCAACAGACAATTTTCATCGATTTCCGTTTACAAAATTGAATAACAAAAATTCAGAAAGGACAGCGTCATGTCATTGAGAAATGCTAACTGAGACATCAACCAAACTGTCGTCATCGCTATCTCCACGAGTGTCAGCAATATTTCCTTGTTTTGAAAAATTCCAAAAACTGATAGCGGCCGTTGTTTTTAAGCTAGAAGTTTCGGGAAAAACGTGGATTTGATCTAAGGTCTTCCATAAGATTTCGTTTTCAGATATTAAAAAAAAAACGTTTTCAGAAAATGCTATCAATAAGCATGTTTGCCTTCCGTTTTCGGTTTTATTAAGCTTTTTTGTCGGTGAATGAAATCGCACCCTCCGTTCGGGAGATATAAAGCGTAATTCAACCACCCACTTTATACTGAAAGTAAAAATGACGATTTTAGTAGAAAAAGTTTAAAAAGTTCTAGATTGTTTAAACTGATTCGTTGAAACGACACATTATCTACCTACTGAATTACGAAACATTGCAGATTGACTGGCAACTACACAAGCGCACTTCCACTAAAATATGTGCGCTGTGACTAGTGCACCAATGCCAGCTTGCGATATTTTTCCGATATGAGGTCATTGTGTAACGTTATGTAAACTTTACGAAAGTTAACCGGCAATATAAATTTGACCGGTCTATAATATTAGCGATTTTAGGAAAGAACTCCACAAAATCAATTTTAAGTATTGTTTTAAAATCTACACAATTGGTAAGTCCTTTTTTGAGAACAATACTGTTCTTTCGTTATTGACGAACAGCGCAGAAAGCGCCTAAATGGCTACGTTGCAATTGCCAGTCGCCAGTATACTAGGTAATACGCGAGACGATGACGTCATACCGGCAAAATGTTGAAAGCCGGCACCGGCGCTAGTTACTGCGAGCAATGTGTGTCAATTTTGAAGTTTATCACGTTCCGCATGTTTAGCGCAGCAGGGTACGCTGCATACGCTAACGCCGACGGCATCTCGCGACGTGTTTAACACTCGTGTATTTTTGGGCATTTAAACCAATACTTTCACACTTTAACGGGGAACTATGCTCTAGTCGGGGAGCTCTGTCCCCACAAAGTACGTGACTAGAGAAATCCAATGAAATGTGTTAATACTTTAATTGACCGACTACTGAACATCTATGGGCTATCAGGGGTGTGGAATGTAAAAACACCCTTGAGGGCAAGAGGCCAGATACTTGCGATTAAATATGAGTGAAGCACAAGCAAGACTGAGAGACGTAATCGTAGGTAGCGGGAGAATGTTTTAAAGCTGAGAAGTATTACCAGTATGCAAATGATAAGGCTGTGTTTGTTGCATTTAATTGTTTAGTTGTAAACTATTGATACTTGTGTAAAGGTGGTGGTAAATACAAAGTAGGAATGTTGTGACTCTTGTCGCTAACCAAGTGTGTTATGCACTTGCTGTGTACTGTTATTATTGTTGGTGTGTTGATATTGCTAGATTATTCTTGATGTTGAGAATAAACTTGGCCCGTCGATACAGCTAGCTGTGGTTCTTGAAATCTAGAAACTAGGTGTACAGAATCGAAGTTCCCCGACCTGCTTCATTGATTCTAAAAGGGTATTGACCGGTGACCCTCAAGCGTATATCTTGGGATTTCCAAGGGAAGCCCGTATCCCTATTAGAGTTCTTGAGTCACGTACTTCTTAGGGACAGAGCAATCGACTAGTGCATTAAATCTCCATTGATCGGTTAACTGGTTAACTGCTATCCGGTGTGATAAACGTCATATTCTTCTCTTACATGTTTTTAGGTAGGTATGTCGAGTTAGTAGCGCACGGAAGCTATTGCTGTAACACACTCAAAGGGTCCACTATTCGAGGCTAAGTAGGATTTTCACGGTGGGACATAACTCCCCTGTAAATAACATATTTTGATCATGCTCTGTATACGTACTAATGTATAGCTGCTTGCTTTTCATATTAATACTGTATATTAACGAAAAGTGCGCAAATTCAGTAGGTCTGTACGGAGTTTCTCTAGAATGCGACATAACTGCACTGGTTGATCTGTTAAAGACCTGGGTGGATAAATATTATTTTTTGTGTAGAATTGCATACTTCAGTTAACGTAAATCAGTCTTTGTTATTCTATATACCAAAGGAAGCTATCTACATGGTTTTGTAAATCCATGCTAAGTGGTAGGGTTTTACATTTTAGAGAAGGAAAAACAAGAAAATAAAAAACAGTGCGCTTGGCGTCAAAATAACAACGATTAATATAAAATGTAAGGAAATGGAGGGTGATTATTTCACGAATATGTAAGTTGCAACACGAGCCGCTAGGCGAGTATTGTAATCACATGTGTGAAATAATCACCCGGTTTCGTTACGTGTTGCAGACATCTATTTTTTCTACATCCGTTCGAATAAATACAGAATTGCATTTGAAATTATGAATTTTTGTTATTTTCATGACACTTATAAATAAATTCGAAAAATCAAGATTGCCTAAGCCGGTTTTGTCCAAATGATCTCATTAATTCACTGATTTCCAATAATGGAATTCATTACCTAACTCAAATCAAAGAAATAAGGTGTCTATTACCTAACGGAAGTAGAAAAAATAATTTAAATAATGAAATATTATGCAAGGTATAAATTAGCATTTCTCAAAGTACTGCAAAAAAACCTAATTAAATTTCTATTAAAATTTTTTTACAGCGCAGACACAACAAATCAGATAAATCCGAGGATAACTCGATAGTAATACACAACAATATAATAATTGTGGGAACGCATTAGTTCTTCTTCCCACATTCTTCTGTATTGCGTAACTATTTTGAATAACCTTTTCGCCCCAACGCCGCACGATAAACTGGACATTGTTTTTCTTGGGAAGTGTGCCGACAATGTCGTTTGAAGGCCACCAACAGTCATTGCCGTTTGGCCCATTATGATGGAAGAAATTGTTCTAGCGCGAAAGTGACGTCTTTGACATAACGCGCAACTTCCTGGTATACAACGATAACGCAACAATCTTAATTGAAGTAGGTGCGATTCGATGGTACATTCACTTGTCCATCCCAAGAAAGCAGGAAGTACTAAAAAGCTTTACAACTGAAGCAGTTGTTGTTATATATTGACAATGGTCGCCTGCAATTTACATGGGCAGACGTGAAAAATTACTGGAGTTGATAACTACACAACTTTCGATGAAGATAAATAAAATGTTCCGGTAGTTCAGACCCGGAAATGCATCGTTAAGGAGCTATGACCCTTCGAGTATGAAATTTGTTTAACTGAAATAGTTACGTTAATAGCAGAAGTATTAAAATTATAAATATTTTGTTCAAAATAAACATTCATTCTTTGAGGTACTTCAATTATTGTCAGTAAACAGCTTGGTTTCGGTATGGTGATTGAGTTGGCTTTTCGAATTTACTTTCTATTATGATACATATATGAGGGGTGCAGGAACGTACACGAATTTATTGTTTTATATGATTGTCTATTTGCCTTTTCCGGTAACTACATTGTACTGCCTCTTCCTTTTTGCACTTTTACCAACACGCTCAAAGACGTCTTTTATCCGGCCTTTATAATTCGGCCCACTATCCGGCACTTCTATTCGGCCAAATGCCACCCGGCGTACGGGCGCCGCGGCACCCCATACCTGTTATTTGGCCAAGTGATTTTCAGGCTTAATATTCGTTATCCGGCTTTTTTAAAAAATCGCTGTCCGTTTCATTCCTAGTACATACCTAAAAAATCTGTCGGGTAACCGCCAAGAAGACCTTCCTCGCATTTATTGAATGTCGACTTTTTAGAATATTTCAAAGTTATGAAAATATTTTTACAATTTTCACAATTTTATGAAAATTTAGAAAACATTTTGATTAATTGTCAAATTTTATTTTATAACGGATATTTATTTATTGAAAAATTTTAAGATCCTGCTTTTATAAAATTTTGAAAAATTTTAGTAATATTCATTTTTTTTATATTTTAACAAATTTGGAAATTTTTAAAATGTTGAAAATGTTTTAAACACTCATAACTAAAAATATTTTAAATCATTTTAAAAATTTTTAAATATCTTGAATACTTTTGAAGATTTGAAAAATTTTGTAAATTTAGATAATTTTAAAATTTTAATAATTTTTGAAAAATTATTGTTGGGAAGTTCCTTGGGTATGATTTCTTTTTGAACAGTTTCGATAATAGCAGAAGTACTAAAAATCATAAATATTGTGTTGTTTACAATTCATTCTTGTTCAAAATAAACATTAATTCTTTGAGGTAGTTCAATTGCCAGTGAACATCTTGGTTTCGATCTGGCGATTGAGTTGGCTTTTCAGATTTATTTTCTCTTGAGATTTAAATATAGGGGGCGCATCAACGCAGACGAAGATATTGTTTTGGATAATTGTCCATTTGCTTTTTTCCGGTAACTACGTTCCTTCGAAACACGATTCCCCAGTTCTTATAGACAAGTTTTATTTGTATTCTTTTAATTATGTTGTCTGTTTGCAACGTAATTTACTCAAAACTACTTACAGCCTCTACGTGTGCATTTACAACATTTATGTTTCCTTTGCGAGATAATTCTTTGCATTTTAAAAAGCAGAAGTAATTTTACTTTCCGCAACAAATCAAGTTTTTATCAGATTCCAATACAGCCGCGAGACTCGTTATAAGAGCTTTGCATAAGATGTACTGTTGTACAATTTTACGAGCAACAATAAAGCAAGAGTAATAAATCTATTTAATATTATGCATAGGTGTACGTTTAGATAGCAAACGGCATTAGACGCCTACGGCGTTAGATATCGTTACAAGTATCCACTATCAAACGATGGTTAACGACACAGGGACAATAATGTTCTTGAAATGATACCATTAACTGAGCTCTAGCAGCGACTGTAAATCAGAATGACGAGTAATAAACAATAATATCGACATTGAGCCTGTAACTAACTTAGCAAAAGAGTTTTATCTGCAAGCGTTTCCTTGCTCTTCCACCACGGTCAATCTAATGAAAGCCCCTAAAACAGAATTATGTCATATTGGAGTGTTACTGGAATTATGGCGCAAAATTAGACGTTGATATTTACTGCCTTGTTCGGTGTAGGGTCTCTAATCCCGAGGACTAATTCAACAGTTAGCATCGAATTGCCTCATAAAGTATTCTAATGTACACCTGGCCCTAACACTGCGTGCTAAAATTGATTAGATTTCGTGGTTGACCACTGCGTAATATATGGTTATTGGGACGTCCCTGCGCGTATCGAATTAAAAGAATTAAACTGCCATTACGCTCCACATCTTTCGCCAGAATTTGATAGATGATCACGAATTAGAAATAACGTTAATTATTTGAAAAAAAAAAGAAAAAAGTAAAAGGCAACAAGCGAGGTAATTTGTGAATTAACCGGTTTGAAATTCTTTATTGCTAACTACTATCAAAGCAAATGCCACAGTTTTCATTTTTGTTTCAAAAGAAAAGCATGCACAAAATAACACTACCAAACGCAGTTGCAATATTAATAACACAAAGTTAGAAAACAAGTAGACAACGCCAGAATAAAAGTAATAAATTGCAATCATAGTATAAAGAAAAATTGTTATTTATTGTTATTGTTAAATAAAGCATCAAATGTAATACAGCTTTTGTCTTCAATTCAGTACATATCTAAAAAAGCTGTCGGGCAACCGCCAAGATGACCTTCCTCGCATTTATTAAATTTTGAAGTGTTAGAGTTTTTTAAAATTTTGAAAATATTTTTACAATATTCAGTTCTACAAAAATTTGAAAAATCAATAAAAATTTAAAAAAATTTGAATACTGATTTATACTATTTAATTCCGTTTTTTTAATTCTCAAAATTTCTAAAAATTTTTAATCTCTTTTATATTCTAAAACACACTATACATACACTTTCGAAGGTTTTGAAAATTGATGGAAATTTTGAAAAATCAATAAAAATCAATAAAAATCTTAACAATTTTGAATACTTTTGAAAATTTGAAAATACTTCTAAATTTTGATAATTATAATACTACATCGTACATTTTTTTAAAAATTTTAAAAATGTTTTGCATTCTAAAAAAAATTTTGTAAAATTATTAAAATTTTTGTAAAATTTGTAACTTATAAGTTATCAAATTTTCTGAAAAATTCGAAAAATAATTATATTAACTTTTTTAAATTTTTCAAATATTCAAATTTTTTTAATCTCAACTAAATAAATTTTGTAAAATTTCTTGAATTCTAACAATTAAATATTTTTGAACATTTTGAAAAATTATTAAAAAGTTTTGAAATTTAAAATTTTGATAATTATAATACTAATTCTTTTTCAAAATTTTTAAAATTATCAAATTTTTTTAAACCTTGAGAAATTGGGATTTTCTGAAATTTTTAAATTCTAAAAATTAAAAGATATTTTTTAACATTTTCAAAAATTATGAAAATTATTGTAAATGTTGTAATTTGAAAATTATGATGTTTTCTGAAAATTTTAAAAAGTATGTGACAAATTGAAAATTTGAATACATTGAAAAATTTAAAATTTGTGAATTTTAATAATTTTAGAAACTGGAAAATTGTTGGCTATTCCCTGTTCGGGAATCCGGACTTAAGAACGTTTTCCTCTTTCAGAAGCTGTAACTGCTCGAAGAAGTCTCGTTTATTATTTTGACGTGTAGAACTTGCCCTCAATGTTTAGACCGAGTTTTTGGGCTCACGTTGCATGTGCATATCTGAAAGACTTGATCGTACATATAAATGCGTGCTATGATTAGTATAACCTAAGTTACAGTTGTATCAGCTCAGAAAAAAAACCTTAATTAAAAATGTTTAACAATTGGCTAAAACTTTTATTTTAGTTAGGTAATTTTTATAATTCAGGGTTGTTATGTTTAAAACAAAATGTTTAAAACAAGTGTTTAAAACATGTTTAAAACATGCAGTTTTAATAATTGACGTTTTGTTTTAAACGATTAAAACATGATGTTTTAAACATGTTTTTTTTATACCATATGTTTTAAATTCTTTTCTACGGGAATCTGAAAAAACGATAAAAAATCAATATTTTCACTCGTTTATTTTGTAGGAGTATTATACAAATTACAGTAAACATATTTATTTAAAAGCTACTGATCAACATGTGTAGGAGTGTAGGTATTTTAAAATTTCACACCTTTGTTTAACAACTTAAAAACAGATACTAATTTTGATGCCTTTTCTGTTCCCAGTCTATTTCTTATGTTTGAATGGACAAGTCCAAATGAAGAGAAGATTCTCTCTATGCCTGCTGATGAGGCTGTCGCCGTATGTAGTTGAAAAACAAGGTCTTTCATTTCACATGTTAAGTATTTTTCTAGCGACAGCCACCATGTTAGAGGTTTAATGGTTTCTAATGTGTTTTTTCTAAAAAGATAGTCCTTGTAAGGAAAATTATGTGCCCTATAATTAATAATTTCAGCCATGATATTAGGATGATAAGTGTCAGCAAATTCTAGACCAGCATCAGTTTGTTGATCATTTAGTTTTTCTCCCATGAAACGTGGATCAAGCTAATTAGCTAAAAAATGAGCTGGTGTCATGGCCATGTCAAACCTTTTCTGGCACTTGTTTATGTCAGTCTGAGAAGTATCGGGGTGTGACTGGAACTCTGACAGCAAATTCAACCATATTTCCGTTGCTTCTCCTATTGTACACGTGTCTCCCTGAATCGTATCTAGTGCTACTGCTATTCTTTTAAGTTTGATTAGATAATCTTGTGCATTTATCTTAATCGCTGTATTTTGCACTTTAAAAGCAATATCTTTATCAATGGCGATCCTGTGATCAGTACATATTTTAGAAAGAATATGCCAGTTGTCCACATACGTTTCTAAGCAGTCAGCTAATGAATTCCAGCGGACATCTTGAGGTAAAACTAGTTTTTTACCTCCAGCCTGTTTGTATTTTGCTGCTGGAAAGTGATGATTTCTAAAATATTTCACAATTTGGGTAACATGATCCTTAACGCCTGGCACTTCCAAATCATGTGCTAAAAGGTTTAATAAGTGGGCCGAACAACCATACGTTATTATGTCACCAATATCTTCGAATTGCGCCAATTCGTTTCGCATTTTGGTCATATTGGCAGCGTTATCAGTTACAACACTACAAACTTCACACTGATATTCTTTACACGACCTAATAGCGTTCACTGACAATTCTAACAAATATTCCGATGTATGACTATTATCACTTGTATCGATAGTGTCGACAAAATATACACAATTCTCTAATGCATCAGTAACACAAATACATATAACGGGCTCGTTATGTACGTTGCTCCAACCATCAAGAGCCATACAGACACTTTTACCTCGAAGTTGTTCGCTCATTTTTCGTTTCAAAGAAATATGTACATCATCTAGAAGTTTACCTCCAACTTGATGGCGATTTGGCGGTATATAACCCGGGCGCAAAAGTGTCATGAGCTTAATAAATTCTGGATGTTCTACATGACGAAAAGCTGAATTAGTAGCAAATAGAAATCGTGCAACTTGAAGATCTATGGCATTTTTTTCTGAAGCCGTTGTTCGGACCACAAACTTCCCTAACATGGTTTGCTCTTTTGATGATCCACTTGGTGAAAGCTCCAATGTTTCAGTGTGTTTTCGTTCAACAGCATTGCTGGGGACGGATCCTTCAGATGTTTCGTCACCTAAGCAAGTAGTAGATGCATTGCTGCTAATTGATGCAGTTGAAGTTGATGCCATTGTAGATTCTGCAGTTTCTGTAACAATGCTTAGAGTATTGGTAGGTGTTGCATTATTTTTAAAAGAAAATAAATCTAAAAATTTCGCGTTCTTGTACAAATGTAGTACATGCTTCGTTATTCCAAAGTGAAATGATCAATTTTATAATCACATGTTTTTTACCTGTACTCGTTCGTTGAACCTGTCCAGTACTGATTAGATTCTCCTCCTGTAAATCTTCAGTAGCACATGTTTCTAAATGCTTCTTCATTCTAGAAACTAGCCCGGACATTTCAAGTTTACATTTTTTACACTTTGCTTTTATTGTTTTATTTTTGGCTGAAGGCTTTATTTCAGTAAAATAAATCCACGAAGGGTCCTTTTTTCTGCCTGGAGCACTCATCACTCTATAAATATGCACACTTTTGTCAGATTTAAAATCACCTGTTGGAAAGAACACTCACTGTTGAAAGACGCACGCATAATAAACACTAAAAACCTATATCCTGCAAATCAAAATTGCAAATCTGCAAATGATTGAGGGAATTACCCCTCTAACATTTTTATTTATTTTCAATTATTATACATGAACATTATGTGAACAACAACAGTAGCTCCTTTGGTCCCTTGTTTAGCTACCATGCAGAAATTTGATATTTTATATAACCTTGCATTAATGATTAATGTGTCTAAAATTTTAACATCTCCACCATTTAAATTAAAGTAGGAGTATGATTATATATTGAAAAAAATAGGATGTTATCAAAAAATATAGTCATTAAAGTCAACTTCCAAAATAAACGTTTGTGGTTTTAGAATACTCGTAAAGTAAATTTTGCTTACCTTTTATTTGTTTCTTGGATATTAACATCAAAAACTATTAGTCACAGGATAAACGAGTTTTTGTCTAAATCTTTAACATAACATTATCTAACAAATTTGTATTTTACTTTTAAATACAAAATTGAAGTATGCCATTTAAATGAGGTAGGTATTAAATCAGGTGTAAGTTTTTAAAGTAATATTAATTATGTTTTTAATGTTTTAAACAGTGACTAATACTACATAAAAAAACATGTTTTAAACAAAAAAAACCTGTTTTAAACAAAAAAAACGTATGTTTTGTATTTTTAAAAAAAAACGTGTTTTTTTCCAACCCTGTTTTATATTTTCGAATATATTTTTATAACACTAAATATTACCCACCTAGATCTAAAGCGATACAAAAGACATTTACACAGTCGGTATGCGGTTTAGAATTTCTTACCACCCTATATTTTTCCAATGCATTTTTCAAATTTCACCAGAATCAAATCAATTGTTTCGGTAACACCAGAAAACAAACGCAGGTTTTTCGAAAAAGTAAATAATACAATTACTAGCATATACAAGGTTGGGCAAAAGTACGGAACAATGCAAATATCTCTAATGCGGCAACCGCGATTTCGATAAAATTTTCTACATAAAGGTTTTGATATACGGCGAATACAATGAAAGTATTAGCATGTCAAAAAAAACTTCCGGTTTAACCGAAAATGATATCAACTTTTTTTATTTTAAATGGAACACCCTGTATATTTTTTGATATATCGAAGAACTCTTTTTTTTTCGAGTTCAGTGATATAAGGTTTCATGCCTTTATTTTCAATAATTCTGGAGATATTGAATAATAATGTTTCGTAACTGTTATCTAACAGCTCACGAAAACAAACAAAAATGTGAGAAGTTTAAAAAGCTATGTAATGTTGTCAAATATGCTTGGTGCGTGTTGTGTTGTTTCGATGTTCAATAGATTGAGCAGTGTGGTTGCAGTAATCAATTGATTAACCAAAATTAATTAAAACTGCTGAATTTAACATCAGAAATGGTTCAATTAACAGAAAGATTGCAAATTGTTAAATAAAGTACAAACTTCTTGCCGAGTTCCACGACGCTCAGCAAAACTGATCATAATCAAAATTTAAAATCGTTCTCTTTCTGTTAATTGGACCATTTCTGATGTTAAATTCGGCAGCTTTAATTAATGTTGTTAGTTAATTGATTATTGCAACCACCCTGCTCAATCTATCGAACATCAATAACAATTACGAAACATTATTTTTCAATATCTCTAGAATTATTGAAAATAAAAGCATAACACCTTATATCACTGAACTCGCAAAAAAGAGTTCTATCGATATATTAGAAAATATACAGGCTGTTTCTTAAAAACCGCAAATACCTTAATTGTATCCGCCGTATATCGGAACCTTCATGTAGAAAATTTTGTCAAAATCGCGGTTGCTGTATTAAAAATATTTGCATTGTTCCGTACTTTTGGCCAGCCCTGTATTTTTTAAGGATACACAATTATGAAACAGACACGAACACTTAAAGTGGGTATAATCTAATATTGTCTTGATGATCATCTGACTTAAACAGTTAAACATGAAAATGAAGTGAAAATAAGACAAGCAGTTTTTATTACAAATATATTCGGTAAAAAATGAAACAAAATAATATTTCAAATTTCAGTTTGTAGACTAAATGAAAAAGAGAATTTTCATTAAAGTGTACAAGTAAAAATAGAGCTGCGCAATCAAAATACGGGGGAATACTTAATATAAACAAAAGAGAGTAAGCTACTGTTTTTCAAACCCTCTAATAAAAACAAAAGTGAACGTTTCAAATTACCCACACAAAACACAGCAGTAAATCTCTAAATGTATAGCTCTTCTTTAGGTATAAAGCGCATTTAAATAAACCAGAGGTGGCCGTCGCAACGTGGGCGAAGTAATCTAGTAATTTAGCTGTAATTTTTCTGCTTTAATTTTTAATATTTGTTTGCTTCAAAGATAATTTTTAGTATTTGTATTTTAATGCCTTATTTCTGTGATACTGATTTGTTTAAACTACATCAAACTTAATTTTTTATTAGAGTGCTTTTCTATTTTCAAGAACACATACAACTTTTTTATACTCTTACATACCGAATTTTTCGGAAAATTCGAAAAAAAAAGTCTGCCAGTAGGTAATGCATTTAGCATTGTGAACTATCGTAGTCTGTACTGGTATACTTTTTTTGTGCAGAATGTAATCGAATTTTTAAGTTTTTAGAGTAAAAAGCTGAGATTAAAGAAATTCAAATTCAGCCACCAAAAATTGGGGGGCAGGGAGAAAATAGCCCCCCCCCCCAAATATTGCTGTACCTAAAAATTAAGTTAGGAACAATGTTCTACTACCACTCATGGGCAATTTATACTAAACAAATATTCTTTACCGACTCCCGTCGTGGTTGGAATTTTCGATTTTCAAAAATTCATAGGTGTCACAGAGAAACCAGCGCACTGGGATGCGAACCAAACTGTAGCTGATTCATAACTCTATTAGCCTACAATATTTAAAAAAAATATTGCCAGTTTTAAGCCACGTATTTTTGAAAATTTTCAAAATTTGGAAATATTATTATTTAAATAATTTTTTTCTTTTCGAAAATTTGTGTGCACAGACAGTAAAGTTGTGTTTCTATAGGGCTATTAGTGTGTCGTTAACTCGTTTTTGAATGATATGTCGTTAAAATCAAAATTTCCAAAAAATTTTAGCTGTCGCTATTTTAAAGCTAGAAGGTTCAGAAAAAAATGGGCGAAACAGGTCGCTGGTACTTTCCCATACTTTTTACGTTTTAAATATTCTCGCGTCAAGAAGTGATTGAAATTTACATCTAGTCATCTCTAGCCGATACAAGTCTGCTGCAGGACTGCGCACGGTCCTACTGCGTAAACGGCGATAAGATAGTTAATGCGCGCACGAAAATGGTTATAACAACTTTATTTATACAGTTATCACAATATGCAAAGAATGGAAGATATATTTTTTGTAGCTAATTGATAGGCGTAGTAAAAACCACGTAACTGCCGGAAAAAACGTTGTTGTTATTAAAAAGAATAGTTTTTTTCTTAATTTTTAAAATCGTTGAAAATTCTTGCTGATCCTAATAAAGTACTTCAAATAGTCTATCGAACTAATAAAAGTTTATAACGTTCCGAGTTTGAGTTTTTGACTTTTGTTTACTAGAAGGCGTCAGGGTGAAATTTGGGATATTAATAAAAACAAATTTTGTAGTTCATTGCAAGCTCTATTGTGATCGAAAGTTTAAAAAATTGTGTGAGCAGTCTTAGAAGAATAATTTTTTGAAAATGTCTAAAATTTTAAGCCGCTAGTATATTTACAATTTTCAAATTTCCAAAAATGTTTTTACAATTACCTAATTGTACTTATTAGGGCAATCAAATAATATGATTAATTGTACTAATTAAATATTTTGTTTTTGAGTAATCGGGCATTAGCTAAAATTTTCAAAAATTCGTAGCGGCTTTCATTTTGAAGATACAGCATTTGGGAAAAAAAATATTCGATTTGTCTTTAAATGCACTACAACGCCATGTATTCAAAAGTTCACAAAAGTGTTTAGCAATGAATATATACTATAAAACAGGTCTAACTTCCGTTTCCGGTTCCGATTAACGACCTTAGAAAGAACTACCTGCAACTAAAAAATTTCCACACATCAAATCTTATAGAAATCGTCAAAAGGGTTCCGGAGATATAGGGGAACGAACCCACCCACCCACCCATTCACCCACGCACGCACGCACCCACAAACAGACTTTTTTTAAAATTACTTTTTTGGGTTGCTTGAACCCCAAAACGCGTATTTCCGTTAAAATATGAAATTCGAAAATTTGCATGAAATCATAACTTTCCTTACTTCAGTAGAAGTATGGGAAAGAAAAAAACATTCGCTTTGTCCTAAGCCGTTCTATCTGATTCCCTTTTCAGGCTTAGAAAATTCCTTTTCGGAAACAATGCTACCAAAAAAAAACTTGTATAACTTCCGCTGCCCGTTTCGGATTTTTTTTAAATCTTTACTTATCGTTTTTGTTCTCCATACACCCTTGTATTCCAAAACTCATCCAAATCGAATCATCCGATTGAGAGTAAGAGGCGTAACCCACAGACACGCAATTTTTATGAAATCAATATTTCCCTATACTAAAAGTATAGAAATGTAAAAGAGGCTAAAACTAAAGGAAAGAATTTAGTTCTTGTTACCTTTGATTGTACAGTCGTCTGCTGACAAACTTCAGTAACAACATAAAATACCGAACATCAATTGCAGCGCCCCCTACAAGCTCAAAAACACATCACTTGTATATTAGAACATTTTTTATGATTTTTTCGTTTATAAATTTCGGGTGAGGAACATCTCATATAAAAAAAATAAACTAAAAACTAATCTCAATTACGAAAAATCGATTTGTAAAAATAAATTAATTACAGATAGGAATAACGAGTTGTAAAGCAGTAATAGGTACTCGAATGCAAAAAATGCAAGTTAACGTCCTCAGCCTTCCCAAGCCAACTGAAGTAGCTAAAAGAATGCTTTCTGAATGCTAATTTCCACAGTCTTGCAAAACATGGCCCATGAATATGCACAAGACCCTCTATCGATGGAAAAATATGTATTAGCAATTCCAATTTTGATGTAATTGTGTAGGAATTATAACAATATGGTAAATATTTTAATTAGCGACTTTTATGAAAAAATTCATTTTTGAAAACAAATAATTTTAACCCTACGTTGGCGTTGGTAGGGAGATGTATCCGAAATTGACGATAATCAACAAATAATAACCATTTGTGTGTCGAACCTCGAATTGAAAATTTTAAAGATTAATGTATTATTATTGGCAATAAACAATAGTTATTTATGTTACTAGTGGGATAACGGCGTTATTATAACACGAGTTTAAAAGTTGCACGACGAGATCGTAGACCGAGTCGTGTAATCCAACGAGTGCCATAATAATGCATTATCCCACATGTGACATACAAAATTTTATCAACGACTGCTCAAAACTTGTTAAAAATCGATTTTCTTCGCTTGAAATAATATTTGACATTTCGCATTAATTTATTTGCAAATGTAAAGTCACTTTTAAAATACTTCTGTTTTAAAATCAAAGAAACGAGATAGATTCGGTTTGTTCAATACTATGGCAACCAGTCAGTTTTCTAATAAACAAAGTTTCAGTTTAAATGTGTAAATAAAATGAGTTAGATAATGAATGCATTATCTCACTAGTGAGATAATTAATTTAATTACCTAACGCAAATGAATGACATAATATGTCCATATCCAAGCAGTCGTAGATAAACAAAATTAAGTATATTAGAGAAAACATGCTAAGGCTGTTTTGATGTTGATGGAGTAAATCAAATGCGCACAAACAACTGTACAGAAGATCAGTCATCGCAGTTACGAAATATACAGGTGTGGTTATCTTTTTCGCGCTTATAAAATTAGCCTCACTGCAAAAATAGGTTAACATCATAACCACCAAATAAAAAATATAATTAAAAATATTAATATCTAATCTACACAATTTAAAAATAGATAAACAAAACTTTTAATATGTTAACAATTTTCATATACTGTCAAATTTCAGCTAGTTTTCTGACTAATCGAATGTTTTCCGAACTATCTAACTTCAAACGGCCGTCCGGTACGAACGTTTGAAATTTGGGTTCATGGATCGGTATAAAATTAAGCTGTAGGCTGGCATAAGATGTTACAATATAAAACTATTTTCGAAAACGATCAAAACGTTAATAAAAAAACATTGAGACACCTTGTATACAGGGTCGCTATTATGTATGGGACCAAAGCTCCCCTGGTCAAACGGTTTGAGATATGCATTCCATATTTGGTATATGTTAATTTGAGGTTGTTTTGCATATTCTGAAGCAAACAAAAAATTTTTTGCATATAGTTTTTAAGCGCAACCGCCATCTTGAATTTTTTTAAATAGCAACCTAGGCTGTGTGATACATCAATAGAAAGCTTATTTTTTTCTCTTTTCAGAAATATTAAACATGTATAGGGTTACAAAAGAAAATAACGCAGAAAAATTTAAAAAAAACATTTGAGGCATGCTTAATTCGTCGCTGGACATTTAGTGAAATCTAGTAACCAATGCATTAACAAAACGTTCTGCGTTATTTTCTTATGTAACCCTATACATGTTTAATATTTCTGCAAAGAGAAAAAAATAAGCTTTCTATTGATGTATCACACAGCCTAGATTGCTATTTAAAAAATTCAAGATGGCGGCCGCGCTTAAAAACTATATGCAAAAAAATTTTTTTTTACTTCAGAATATGCAAAATAACCTCAAATTAACATATACCAAATATGAAACGCATATCTCAAACCGTTTGACTAGGGGAGCTTTGGTCCCATACATAATAGCGACCCTGTAAGTAATTAACCTTTTCAAGTACTTCTGATTATTAAAAAAAATTACGCAAACCAAATTGAAGTTTGTAAAACCTCTTTCACTTCAATTATCTAAATTTTTGTTGGCTACAATATCATAAATTAGAATTTTTATCTCGCAACAAACAACAGCACTAATTTGCTACCCTTCAGGCCAAAGTAAGGAGCAAAACACAGTTAATGTTGGGAATTAGAGTCGTTCCGCTTTGCACAGGTCGCAGTATAAATAACAACGGTGGAATTAGCAGGCATCATAGAAAGTACACAACTATGGGAGCACCTAGGGCAGATCATAAAATTTACATTAACCGTATAAAATAAATAGAGTAAGTATGCTCGTAATTGGCAAGCACCTGTTCCGTAATATTATTTTTGTTAAATCGTACAATAATATTAATATTATGGTAAACAAGGCATCAATCGAAAATACATCTTTACGGTACTAGTACCGGAATCAGGAATCCTAAATATCATATTTTGTTTAGAACTTTAGGACAAAACACTTGGTTTTAGGACAATTTTAGGAGTTTTTTACATATTTATTTTTTTATCGAGTAAAAATTAAAGTCAACACTTATTAATGTATTTTTAAAGTCGAAAAAATATTTCTTTGGTTCGATAACGGTTGTTTCCTTGTAAGCAATCTGCCCCTCCTCAATATTTGTTTTAAGCTATTTAAAACAACTAGGACTTACACAATGCCAAACTAAAAACGGTGAAAACTGGAATTTTGATGTTTTTTATGCAGATCTGACATTTGTCTAATTTTCTTGGGCAACTGTTCGGTTTCTAGCAATGGGAAGTCAATGTCATGACTCATTAGCAGGAAGTAATATAAAACATACGGAGGATGCACGAACTGCTTGTTGTTATCATATGCAGGTCTCAATTTTATAGTACATGTGACAGAGAGATCGGAAACAAAGAACCTATTAAAAGGACACGATCGTCAATCGTCATCGTTTTATTTTAAATGTCGATAAAGACCGTATATGTTAGCTTATGTCAGTTGATATCTTGACAGTGTCGGATCTATCGGGGCAGAACATGTTTTAGTTTTAACCAATGTTCAAAATTATGAATTTTTGAAATTAAAATTAAATTCGTTGGCATATTTACAACCTTAATTGTCAACAAGAACAATACTGGCGCGAATCAGCACATCCTTGAAATAGTACTTTTAATAGTTTTCTTGTCTCAATGCTCTCCCTCTAAAACACTACAAAAAAAGCCACAGCAACTAGGGTTTGTGTATACTCAGTTATATCACAAGACTGCCGACCTGCCAAAATAGCCCCATCGAAATAGCTCCGACAAAAGAACCCCCACCCAAAATAGCTGCGTCAAAATAGCCCAAGTGTATACCGTCTGTCTATAAAGTAACCCCCCCCCCCCAACTAACTTTTGAACGGCTTGATATTTTACCACAAAATTTGGTGTGCTGTAATGGGAAACTAAATACTACTTTTAGCCAATAATCAAATTTTGTATCATTCAAAATAGCGGCTGGGCGCCATTTTGAATTTTTTTAATGGAAAGGGGGGTCGACTGACACCTCATTTGAAAGGTCTTTTAGTTCTGTGTCCTAGAGTATTAGAGAAAAATATTTAGCCATAACAAAATGGCGGATTTGAGAACAAAATTTGGGTAGCTTGGAAACATTCCGAGCGGAACGCGAGGGGTGTTTCCAAAAAACAACCCAAGTTTTACTTTTGTTCGAAAAGAGGGAGGGACAGTATTTGGGTAAGCTAAGATAGTCGAGTGGTGTTAGACTAGAAGATATTATTTCCTACAAATAAAACCCCGAACTAGCAAAACGAGCTTTGAATTCACTCATTTTGCAAATTATTTTTACAGTGACTTTTGTTTATTTACTTTTATAACCTTGGCTACCGACCAGTGAAAATACAATTCCACAAATTTTGTATTTGCCGCAAATTATGAACACAGACAATGCTGATTGGTTAGAATAATGGAAATGATATAATCATACGTATACATTACGCTCTGTGCTCATTAGTCATTATGGGAACCTTTACAATATAATGAAAGGGTATCACTTTCATTAAAACGATTTCATTTTCTGAATTAACTAAATTAAATTTAAATAAAAGTATTTTAAAAAAGACCAAAAATTGAAGCTTACTGATTGCCTCTAGGATATAAACAAACTTATTATACCATCTGTCTATAAAGTAACCCCCCCCCCTAACTACCTTTTGAACGACTTGATATTTTACCATAATATTTGGGGTGCTTTAATGGGAAATTAAATACTATTGTTTAGCCAAAAATTACATTTTGTGTCATTCAAAATGGCGATTGGGCGCCATTTTGAATTTTTTTTTAATAGAAAGGGGGTCGAGTGACACCTCATTTGAAAGGTCTTTTAATTATGCGTCTGATCCTAGAGTTTCAAAGACAAATATTTAGCCATAACAAAATGGCAGATTTTAAAGAAATGGACACACTCAATTCAAAATTGTTTTGATTTTTTTATCCAGGGTCGAATGACACCTCATTTGAAAGGTCTTTTAGTTCTGCGTCTGATCTTAGAGATCCAAAGAAAAATATTGAGCCATAACATGATGATACAAAATTTTTATATGGTCTGAAAGATAGTATTTAATTTCCCATTACAGCACACCAAATTTTGTGGAAAAATATCAAGTCGTTCAAAAGTTAGTTGGGGAGTTACTTTATAGACACAGTGTATATTCCAATAGAGAAAGATAGGTCTAAAATGATGACAGAATTGAATTGTTTAGAACCACGGTGCTCAACTTTGGGGGAAAGAAAGGTCCTTGGAAAATTTAGGGAGGCCGCAAAGAAAACTACAAAAAAACTCTATCCGATTGCAATGATGAAAAAGTAAAAATATCATCTTAGTTCAAAAATTGCAGTTTGTTTTATTCTAAAGACGAAGAAAGAATATTTCTTTTAGATCATATCAGATGATTTAAATATTAATTACCACAACGACTAAATAAATAAATATTTTATCTGCAATAATGAAAATATGAGAACTCACTTAAAACACATTTTTTACTTTCAAAATAAATTTAAGGACAATTTAAAACACTTTCCATTTTTTTATAAATATTAGTAATTTTAGGATAACTGGGATCGCTGTAGTATTATAAAACAAAATAAAACACATACAGTTGGTGGGGTACCAAATTCATCAGAATCACTTGAGAACGTAATTTCTTCTATTGAAGATTTTGCACAAAATACGTGTGACACTTTACAAGTTTTACTTTCCCATACCTTCGGTATAGAGAATTTTTGATTTCATGAAAATTTTCGAAATCTAGTTTTTAACGGAAATACACGTTTTGGGATTCAAGGAACCCAAAAATGTAGTTTTTAAAAACTGTCCGTCTATGAGTGTGTGGGTTGGTGTATGACGCATCTAAGGGCGAAAGTACTGGATCGATTTTAATGAAATTTTAAATCAGAAGGTATATCGAAAATTGTAGCTCTAGTTCAAATTTTCAAAAAAAAAAACGGACGGTATACATTTTTTGTTGGTAGCGTTTTTTTTTTCAAAAGTAAGTTTCAGAAATTTGAGCACATGATCTGAGAGAAGAACTTAAGGCCAATCAAAAATTTTTTTACCGAACTCTAGCTTCAAAATGGCAGCCGCTACAACTTTATGAAATCTCGACTTTAATGCCCATTTACTCAGAAGGTAGTTGTCTGATCGGGATCAGCTACAACTTGTTCGAGAACCCTTTGTAGGTAGTACACGATGAAGTGAAATTAATCCCGACAATCCGAAAATGATTGCAATAGTGCTGATTCAAAATTTCAAAATTTTCAGAAACTGCCAACACGATTTTTTTAAAACTTTCGGAGCCAATAGAGCTTGCAGTAAACTACCAATTTGTTTTTTACCAATCTCCTAAATATTACGCTGACGCCTTCCAGGAATTTATGAAAAATTTGAAATTGATTAATTATTTACTAAAAACGCAAACGCCGATCGTTATAAATTTTTATCAGTTCGATAGACTATTTCAAGTACTCACTACTTTAAAAAATGAGAAAAAAAACTATACTTTTTAATATCAACAACGCCTTTTCCGGCAATTAGCTCTAGTTAAAAAATATATTTTTCATCCTTTGCATATTTTTGACAACTCTTTAATTAAACTATTTATATTGATTTTTAGTCCGAAATCCAAAGCGCATCTAATCAGCTGTAGGGTAGCCTATATAGGTTACGAACTGACAGTTTCTTTTCCTAGAAATACAACAGACGGTTAAATGTACAACTTTTGCAAATACGGTAAGTATTAATATCTATTATGGGAAAGTCCATTTGAAGTCGACACTTCGGCTTTTTTAGTTGTCATTTCAGTAGCCTCCTTACATATGGTAGATTGATAATTGTATGTTGTTGAAGTACCCTGAATTATTGTAAACTTTCCTGAAGAAAAATTGTACATTTTCTCACGATTTAACCAAAAATATTGTGCGGAGCACGTACTGAAAGTATCTTTACAGAACTCTTTAATTTAGCTTCCAGGACTCGCCTACGGCTCGTCCTGAAAAGTATCACTTTCAGTACTTACTACGTAAATAACTATTATAATATTTGAATTCCATTAGACTTTTACTGTATGATATCTGACATGTAACAATCTGGTGAATCGGTCGAAATTACGAACTAGAGTACTGCAATATTTTCAATTATTTATGAAGCGAATAACTGTGCTCAACAAGTAAAATTTATCACTCGGTGTTACGATAAACATCGACATTAGGCGTTGATGAGAAACGCAAAGCGACCACACTGCTTATCGACGCGCTTTTATTACCCAAAGTCGAAAGTCCACAGCTTCCCGTACAATTCTATCATGTATAACATTAGGCCCATATACAGGGTTAGTCATGTAAGTAACACCTCTTCTATTATTTTGTTAGCGTGCCGTCAAACTAATTTTTCTTACCGTAATATACGTTGCTTGTTACCTTGATCGGTACTGGAATTTGTATCTTTTCAACGATAAAACGTTATGCCACACATCACAAATATATCGAGACAAATGTTACGCGTAAGTTTTTTAAGGGTTGCTGTCGGTACATTTTAGGGTAGTACTTTTAACAAGATTCCTAGAATTTTTTGCAACATTACCGTTTCAAGCGTAGGTGTGCACTTTGAGGTTATTTTAAAGTGGTGTTTAATACAGAATCGTTCCCTTATGATATTTATTAGTCTTAATTTTATAAAGGTTGGGTATGCGCTTGGAGGTTGTTTGAATATAGTACATTTAAAAAGAGAGTAGGTCCTCATTTTTTGGAAGGTTCGTATCTTCCAAAAAACGGTATGATTCCTGAAGTAATTTAAAACTTCTATTTTGCCAGGTAGGTGTGTTCTTGGGGGTTGTTTAAAAATAATACATATAAAACAGATGACTTTATGCTACTTTAATGGGTGTGCTCTTCTTGAGGGTTCTTCGAAGGTGGTCATTTCAAAAAGTCAGATTTTTGCAACTCTAATTTGTAGAGGGTGAACGCACTCACTTGGTAGCTATTTGGGTGGTACTTTAAAAATCGAGTTGATCCCCGACTTATTATGTATGTTTTTACGGAGGTAGGTATGAAGTTCGGAACTGACGCTTTTTAAACAGGGGTGATTTCCAACATTGTTAGCAGCCTTAAATTGTAAAGGTCAGTGTGCACTTAGAGATACTTTGGAAGTGGAAATTATAAAACGATTTCTGATATTTTTAGCAAACTTACTTTATGCCATGCAAAGGCTTTTTTATCTTTTACAAAAAAAAATCTTAAAGAAAACTTTTTTTTTGAAAATTTCCAAAACTTAGAAATGCTTTATACTTCAGTTTTCATGCGTTAAAAAACATCTCGTTCATAGCAATACTATGTACCTCTAACCAATTAGATTACCAAATTTGATCCCTATCTGCCTACTGTTTTTTCAGTAATAAGGCGTTCAAATCAAAATTTTCCAAATATCGAAGCAACCGCCATTTTGAACTCAAGTTCGAAAAAAAAGGCGTTGGATTTGCCCCAAGGTATCAGATTCAGTGTTCTGATTTAAAATATTTACGAAAAAATGCTACAAAAAAAAACATGTTTAACTTTCTCTTTTCAAAAGCTTATTTCATCGATGAATTTTTGATATACTCCCATATTCCAAAGCTCACTTAAATCTGAGCATCCGTTCTAGAGTTATGAGGCGGCACACACACCCCCAGACAAACATTTTTTAAAAAAAAGCACTTTTTGGGTTCAGAACATGTATTTCCGTCAAAATTTCGAAATCGGAAATTTTCATGAAATCAATAGTTCCGTATACTGAAAGTGTGGGAAAGAAAAGGTGAAATAATTCACCCTCTATAGCTTTTACGTAATGCAACGGTTAGTTCTCAAACGATTGGGAAGTAGCAAAAAAGCTGTCAGACAACCGCCACAAGAGCTTCCTGGCGTAAGCCTGCTTGCGTATTTCCCATCATTTGATTCCAACTTTTACGTTAGTTTCAAAATATTAAAAACTTAGTAAAAGTTTCAACATTTTGCATATTTTGGAGTTTAAGAATGTTGGAAACATTCTAATTTTTCAAATTTCGAAGATTTCATAAATTTTGAAATTATCGAAAATTACTTAAAATTCAAAAATAATGAAAAATGTTTAAAATCTTGTTAATTTCAGAAATTTTAAAATTTTTAATAGATTTTGAATCTGTAAAATATAAAAATATTTGAAAAATTCTAAAACATTAAAAAAAATGTTATTTCTTTGAATATTTTTACATTTTTAGATTCAATATTTGAAATCTCAAAATTAATTTTCCAATTTGGTTTTCTGACGGTGACTCAATCAAACTGTTCAGGTAAAGACAAAAAAGAAACCTCACAGTGGTGTTTTGCCAATGGAAAGTTTTAACTATTGTGATTTAACATGATCATTCCGATTTTGAAGATGTAGAATACGAATCTTACAAGTTTCTTTTTCGAGCTCGTCTGTATTGAAGTATAGCACCCCTCCCTAAATCCCCCTTTTTTAGCGAACCAACCTCGTTTTGTTGTGGTACAATAGGAGTGCAAATCACCAATCTCTTGAGCTTAGTTTAGGTTTTACACGTTAGGCCGTCTGCGCTGTAAAGTGCACACTGAATGCACTGTAAATTTTTTTAGATGGGAAATTATTAGCCATGAAACTACCTTTTTTTAGGCATAATTCGTATATAAGCGAGTAAGCCGAAAGCGAAAGAAGTGTGGATGAAAGGTCGAATGTATACTTTATGTTCTTGAAACTATCACAATACTCCCCCCTCGCTATACGGGCAGGTAAAAATTTGTTGATTATTGGATTGGTAAATGCAATATTTTAGGTTTTAATCCTATTATCATCCAAACAGTAGGTGTGACCTGTTTAATTAAGACATTTTCCAGTGAAATAAATACTTGGTTATTACGATAGTGAGTATATTTAATGAATAATTGATCAGCTAAGCGCTCCATTTACAATGGCAACATCTTGGAAGCGAAAGTACCTCTACAAAGACGATTTGTATTTATCTGCGAAGAAGTTTACGTAATGAGACTTTCAATGCAGACGTTTCGCAATACATTTATACAATTCTTTTGTAAATGAAAACTTAAAGCTTGCTATCTAAGTAAGTTGTATCCAAGTTTATTTCTATTAAACGTTGTATTGAAAATAGATAGCGTCAGATAAAATATTATAAATAGGCAATACTTTATAGGTTTTAAAATAACAGTATATGGTTAAAATAACTTCAACTACGCAAAAATGTAGGCTCTGATTGTATCACGTGGAACACCAGCACAAGAGAACAACTAGGATTACGAATCAGCGAATGCAGTTGGCATTTTAAAAGATTAACTGAAAAGTTTTATTGTTGAAAAGCAGCTTTGAGTTACAATAAAACCACTCCACAGATGAACATGAGAATTATTTGTTCTATGCAAGTAATTACTTGGAATGTACAACCAACACAAAAAACGTATTTAAACCGCTTCTTTTTACAAACAAAAGCATGTTCTTAGCTAGCTTAAATTTTGGTTTGACAGTACGTTGAAGAGTGTGGTAAATTTAAATACAAAAGCATTAAAAATAAGTAATCACATCGGAGTAATGAAAATAAGTACAACCTAATTTCAATAAATTCTTAGGGGTTTAACAGACGGCTCTATGGGTAAAATAAGATCAAGTCTTTTCAACAGTCCGTACAATATATTTTGTAGTCCCATAAATTCTAAATTTCGGAAAAATCTTCGCTAGTATTGAACCAAGGACACACGACTTACTAAGTCGACGGCACTTTGACAAAAAACGAGCATCTAACCGTTCTAACGTACAGGGATTTTATGTTAACGAGTTTGGTAAAAATACTGCCAACATTTTAGAGCCTTTAGCCATTCGAAAGCAGAACATTCACCTGATTGAAGCCAATGCATATTTATAAAAATTATTAAACATTGAGAAATCAGACATTTACCGGGAATCTAAAAGATATTTATAACCATCAGTACGCTCTTCTAGCAATAAATAAATTAATTATTTCACTCTCCAATAAAATTTCAAATAACTTAAAGTTCGTACACAACTAAAATCAGATATTATGAAACAATTTCTATGTAGTACATCTAATGCAACAACATAAAGTTGAGAAATCCCGCTGTATATTTTAAGATCGTAAGATAAATTTACGGAGCGGTTGCAATTAAAAGGTCATACTAATTTACTTAATTAAAAAAATCGCAATGGTTCCACATGTAAAGTAATATTGCCTAATATGTTAAAAAGCTGGACGCGCAAACAAGGAAATTGGAAACGTCTTTTGACCTTAACAAATATTTTTGCACGGAAAAAAATCAGAATATAATTTATTAAATACAAAACAGATTCATTTTAGAAAGTAAATAATTTTAATTGAGAGTTGCAATCGTAAATATTTCTTGAACGGAAGGAAACGATTATACACAACTCAATTTATAGTAAAAATATGCAATTTGCAGGCCATTACACATATTTTTATAAAATGAACTTTTAAAATAATTACAAGCAATTAAATCAACTAATTTATTAGGTAGCAGTTAAATTAATAATCTTTTACCAATAAGTTCCTGGTTTTAACCATTACAATTTTTGGTTAGAAATCAATATAATGTGGGTACTTCTTATATTTACAACAGCATAGTAGTATCAACGTTGTACGCCCAAGAGTTACTACTGTAAGACTACTAATATTATACTTCGAACTCTGCCGTGTATGCCAATCAACTGCCCCCCCCCCCCAAACGGCGGGCGCAACCCATATTTGATTTTTTCGGAAAAAAAATGTTTAGAATTATAAGTAACACTAGAGCATGTGGGGGTGGGGCGAAAGGAAGAATTAGCATTGTGAACATTACTTTATATACTTTAGTGTATATTAAGTTTATCATCTTATTCTACTATCACCGATTAGCTTTGTAGCTTATTAAACAAAGAAGTATAACTTCTGAAGTTCCGAAATTCATAGAGGGCACTACAAAGGTATTAGCGTGTATTGGGACTAAACCAAATTGTACCCATACCTGGCTCTATTAGCTCACAAAGTGTATAAAAAACTATGTGGCCAGTCTACCAAACTTCATTGCGATCTACCATCTCTACCACCTCATTGTTGAGTAAAAAGACTAAAAAGTTCGAAATAAACGTTTGATGTGACTGATATAAGGAACCGAATGGTTATTTTCCACTGATTTTTACTTTCCCATGCCTTTAGTATAGAAAAGTACTGATTAAATAAAAATTTTAAAATCGTCATTTTGACAGAAATACATGATTTTGGTAGCCAAGATACTAAAAAAAGTAGTTTTAAAAAATATCTAAATTTTTTGCGGCAATGCATTTTCTAAATCTGGAAACGAAATCTGATAAAAGACAAATTCTCGAACTCTCTTCCTTCAAAATGGCAGCCGCTACGATTTTTGAAAGATTTGATTTTAATGCCTTATTACTCAAACACGAGTTGATAGATTGGGATTTAATTTGGCATTGTAGCAGCTCTAGGAGGGACAATATTACTGTCTACGAGAAGTTATAACGCACGAAAACTATGGAGTAAAAATTATTTCAAAATGATGGAAATTTTCAAAAATTATATTGATCAAAAACTGGAAACACGATTTTATTTATTTTGCAGGCTGAGGATGAACAACAATTTGGTTCGGCCAGCTAATTTATTTGTGACGCCTTCTATGAATTTTTAAAAATCGAAAATTCACGCCACTTTATTATTACTAGTGTTACCCCAGCACACAATGCACTGACAGACAGCGTTGACAGAACCGGCGAAATGTCAAGTCACGTGATGCATTAGTTCGAATAATGACACGCGACGTTATTGTAGATGGCGCCCCAAGTGACGCGCGTCTAGCCGACCTTCATATATAATATAAATTAAAATAATTATTATTAAAAAATCGACGTAGAATAAAAATATAAAAATATTTCATGTTCCATCTGTAAATAGAGACCTTTCATTTAAAAAAAATGGTTCAAATTGGTGAAGCGGTAGCCGCTGGAGAAACCGGAGAAAAAAACCCTTTGTGCTTTTATATATGTATGGACTAGTGTTACCCCAGCGGACAATGCACTGACAGACTGAGCGTTGACAGAACCGGCTAAATGATAAGTCACGTGATGCATTAGTTCCATAAGGGAGACGCGACGTTGGTGTAGATGTCGCCTCAAGTAAAGCGCGTTTAGCAGACTTTCATGTATATTATAAATTAAAATAATTATTATTGAAAAATCGACGTAGAATAAAAATATAAAAATGTTTCATGTTTCATCTGAGGATAGAGACCTTTCATTGAAGAAAAAAAGGTCTAAATTGGTGAAGCGGTAGCCGCTGGAAGAACCGGAGAAAAAAACCCTTTGAGCTTTTATATATGGATGGATGGATTAACAGATAAATGAATTCCATTTAAGCTAAATTGCTTATAGGTGATGGTAGAATGAGATACATCACTTTTTTAGGTGCAGTAAGATTTAGGAGAGTTACTTTCCCCCTACCACGCAACTTTTGGCTGATGCATTTGTCGTGTCGTTTCTGGCTTTCTTTAATTTTAAGAAATCTGTTTGCAACAAAATCTATAAATACCATTCTTTTTCGCATAAGAAATTTGGTTTTCTAAACTGTCAGACAATGCGGGACCAACCCATCGACTATAATAACTTGGCTGAATCATTCGTCCGGTACCGAGGTAAATCCTGTCACTACATAATAGCTGTTGAGTGACAGTTTTGCTACCCTTACTGCTTTGTGATTCCACATTACTGTTTCATTGTATCTGCTGTAATTTATTATTAAACTATATTACATTATATTATTTTTGCTATAATTTTTGGTTTAGTGCAGAGATGTATATATAAAATTTTGAAATAGTGCCAAATTATTTTTTTAACTGTTTGGAACCGTTAAGCGCGCGCCTAGCGGCTCACAATGTAGTGCACCAATATTTTTGGTAATATAATATGTAAATGTTTTTAAACACAGGAAAGTCCAGGCGAAGTGCTTAGCTCATTTTTAAACCCCAAAACGTTATTTTTGCTAAAATACGAATTCAAACATTTTCATGAAAAATTTTCTGTACAGAAAGGGAAAGTAAAATACACAAAATTCTGCATAAAAATCTCTTTGTCGATTACCTTCGCAGATTACCTACACGATAACACGAAAAGCTATTTCATGGCAGATGAGCTTCGGAATTAAACGTCTTGTACAACAATAAGCACAATTGGTATGAACAAAGACTTTCGTTGCATGAATGCATGTTTGAAATTCATTAAAGTACGATAGACATCGCCTTGGCAGGTGGCCGCTTCTGCTTAATGAACGTTTAAAAAATGAGAAGCGGAGGTGAAGATGCAAGATTGAGATAGGTACCGACCGAGGCACTCCCAAAATTATCTTAATTAGTTAATCCATAATGAACAGCGCGTAAAGCAGGCCACTTGCGTAATATTTAATATTAATAATAAGCCATCGTTTTTATATTTCGTCAAAATAAAAACTGTTCCGTGTTTAAGACTTTGGCCAATCGACATTATAAGGAAATTGTTATAACGAAACCCAAATTTTTGGTAATAAATTAAAATTATGTCTAACGCAACACGCGGAATTTTTTTCGCAATCCTTGTTTTCGGGCACGCTTTTATATTCGCTAATTCGTGTTCACATTAATTATTGTGACAAAGCAATGTGAATTCTGCTCCCCAATTTTACAGATGCTGATGGTGTTTTAAACGTAAATTCAGGCCTAATTCGTTCGCTTTTCATTCAAAAGAAACTTGACAATTTTGCCGTGCATTGATATAAATGAGAGGACGCTTCGGTTTGCTCATTAATATTTGAAGTGTTAAATAAAAGTTTCCCAACTTTAGTAATTTACAGAGCCGACTATATTAAAAAGCTTCGGTATTAAAAACCGATACGTTTCCTTGAATCTTCTTCCACGATACCGATAAAATGTAGGATTTCCGTTCTTGATTAGGCAAGCAATGTTGGTATACAGGTAACCATATTTGTTTATGAAATTTCCTGTTGGTTATATAGACTTGCCAAAACTTGTTATACAAGTTATACTTAAAATAATTTATATATATTCGAAAGGTAAATGGTTTTATCTGCCCCTGTTACATTTTTCTACGCTATTAATTAAAGTTGATCAATAAACTACAAAAAACATTACTAAATTTAGAAATCACAATAGACATGTTATATTTGTTTTCCTATATACGAAGAAAATAAAAGTTTTCACATTTCTGTACTTTCGGTATAGGGAAGCACCGATTTCATAAAAATTTTCGAATTCGATATACTAACGCAAAATAACAGTAAAGTAAAAATTACTTCAATATTTTGGAAGTTTTCAAAGAAATATTCCTCAAAAACTAGCGGCACGTTTTTTTTTAATTTGGTAGGCTTTTACAGCTGCGAATGAGCTACAATTTGGTAAGTGCCCCTGCTTGATACTTTTTCTGTGACGCCTTCTACGAATTTTTGAAACTTTTTGGGATTAACGCCTATTTACTCCAAAAGTTACTAGATCGGCATGAAAATTGATGTTGCAAATGTCCTAGAAGTATAAACTACGAGAGTTTCTACAACTACTGAAAGAAATTTCAAATTATTTAAATGTTCTAAAAAATATTGCCCAACAACTGGTAACACGATTTTATTTAAATGCTATAGGATGGTAGATCCAAGGATGAGCTACAATTTAACTCGTTCTCTGTGAGGCTTTCTATGAATTATTGAAAATTTTAAAATTCACCCATCTTTACATAGACAAAAAAGAGAACTATAAACAATTACGTTTAAAAACTACATTGCTCAGGAGTGATAGTAGAATAAGATTCACAACTTAATTTTTAGATGCAGCAATATTTAGCGGGTTTAATTTTCCACTTCCACCAAATTGTTGGGGAACAAATTGGCCCTTTTATCATTTCTCAAAAAATATGGATTGGTTTCTAATAAATTATTTTGTTTCTAAATACAATAAGACATGCCCCCAGGCAGAAACAAGAAGTTAGTGACGTCATTAACGTAACACCAAAGGTGCGGCCTTACAAGTGCTCAAACAGTTGATACGAACACACTTTTGAAAGTATAGAAAAGTCCAGCTAAAGGGTTTCGCTCACTTTTAAATTTATTTTGTTACAATTCTCTTAATAATTGTCAACATTAAATTTTGTACTGATTAACATTGATTTTAATTCCATTATACTTGCATATTGGATTTTATTGATCTCGTAATGCCTTTGTGCATTTTTATCTTTTAGGATTCTCTTGCGAGTTTCTTCTTTAGAAAACGTGCCATTGTGTTGAGTCAATGCTTAAATATAATTTCTTAACTAATTTGTTTAAAAAATTGATTATGATTGATTAAGAAGTATTTTCCAAGTGTTTTTAAGTTAGTTAAAGCATAAAATTATTTTTTTCTTAATTTCTGAGAGCGGCAGAGACAGAGAATTCTTCTATCACGGAGGAGCATTTCAAAATAAGCAAGAAAAAAATTAATCTTCTCCCATAAAATAGAGTACCACTAATTTTAAAACTTTATAGAAACGATCACAACCAAATGAGGATGTTAGGGGAAAAACCAAATCGTATCATATGAGCAGAAATAAATGCCATCAGATCTGGCTCTGGAAGTTAAAACGCATGTCTTATATTGACCCATAATTTGATTTGTCTCTAATTAATGTCAGAATAATGGCATTTAACTTACAGAGCCGGACCTAATGATATTTATTTTTTTTCAATATTACAAAAAAATTTAAATAATTTCTTTTACGTTTTAGGTATTTTAAAAATTTTGGAATCGTGTTTACGGTATAATGCATCTTGTCATCTATTGTGGTAGCAACTTTGATGCCTATTTGCCAACTGATTTTGAAGCTAAACTGTAGTTGGTAACACGCGTTAAGTTTGTCGTAGCGTCTTCTGTCAGATTTCGTTTTTCGTTTTTATTGAAGAAACTGGTACAAAAGAAACATTTACAATATATTATTCCATTTTTTTTTCAATTTTCTTGATTTTTTTACGTATATCCCCACACTCCAAATTTGATCAAATTGGACCATCAGTATGGGAGATGTTAACAAACGAACGCCTTCCTCCTATCAAAAACCGTAAAATAAATTAAGTTCCTTGGACCTTAGAACTTTTACATGAAATCAATACTATTTTATAGTGGAGGAGAGAAGAAAAGGTTTGGGTATCAGATGTGTAAAAACCAGATTTAATTTTGTATTAACTGTTTTTTAATTAAAAGTTAATTGCATATGCCTGTAAATAAACATTTAACTTATTTTGGAATTATCATCAATATGTTCTCTGACCTCATTGATTTTTTAAGATTACAAAAAAATTACTGTAGATTTTGCTATAATATTGTTATATATCCAAATTTGTGGCTTACTGATCAGTATCAATAAACTCTTCCAAGTTTCCACGTTAAAGTTGTTTATCACTAAAGCTGCTGCCGCACGTTTTTCCCACTGTATATGCACTTTTTATTTATTTAATAAAGTTAGAAAATATGACAAACAAATACTTCAATTTATTTTAAGACAACTGCAACATAAATATACAACTTGATTGGCTTTCAACTAGCTGTACATTCTAATTAAATGTTAATTGGCATCGCGAGTAATAACTCCTAAATTTATTTTAGAAGATTCGTCAAGATTGTTCTACCTCAATTTTGCATCAAATTTAAATAATTCCGACAAATTTAACATTTTTACTATCTCGGGGTTTTTATTAAAATTTAAATTATGTATTATTCGAGTAACAGGGAATTTATATCTACGAATAAACATTTATAAAATATTAATTCAACTTAACGTTATTTTAATAAATTTTAAACAAATTATAATAGTTGATAAACAATAATTTCGAAACGGTAAATTTGTGAAAGTTCAACGTATGTTTGATAACTGAGTTCATGTAAAACCAAACCGTATTGGTACCAAAAACAATTATGGTAACACATTAAACTTATTACTATGCTTGCTCGTTGAACGAAACTTTTGTTTAGATATGTTTTATACTGCCCGCATGTAAAATACATTTATCTAAAACGACAACCATAACTCCGTCTCGACTTTCCCGTACTTTGGAAACGTTACTTATAATATTATATTAATCAGGCCTAAAGACGTTACCGGGAATTTCGCATCTATTAGTTAGAAACCGAAAACTTTCTATGAAAAAAATTTCTGTGAAAAAAATTCGATTAGGTTTTTTGGAAACAAAAAAAAGATTCCTCGAGCTCAAAGAAAAAGAGAGACCTAAGATGAAATTCTACAGTCAAAATTCGGTGGAGAAAAAAATTCACCCCCTTTAAGTATTGCTGCACATAAAAACTCGGTTGTGAATCTTACTGTACTATCACTCATGACCAATTTAGCTTAAACATTTTGAAAATGTTTATCGGTTCATAGTTTTCATTCTTTCAGAAACTCTCCCACAGAGTAACACCGTGTTCCACTAGGGCCAAGGAAGCCAAAAATATGCTCTAAAAGCTGTTTTGAGCATGATACCAGCATGTGTTTTGAGTTGTTGGGCACTTAAATATAAACCCCTATTCATCTCAGACAGTGCACAAAAGACAACTAACAATTACCATAAAACATAAACAGAAGGACCAATTCCTTCACCAAACTTGGGGATGGAAGGAAAAATTAAGCCCTCTAAACATTGCTGCACCTCAAAGTTACGTTCTAAATCCTATTTATTGTATAACTCATTAGCAATTTAGCTTAAACAAAAATGTTTAGTCGTTCCACGTTTATTAAAGAGAGAAGAGCATGAATTTACGGTTTTCAAAAATTCATTGAAGGTGCTACAGAGAAATTAATGAGTTTAAAAATAATCTTGTGGCCAGTTTTTGAGTAATATTTTTTTGAAAATATTCCATGTTTCAGGATATTTTTACTTCACAGTCTTCATTTGTACAAAAATTCTCTTCATAGTGACATTGTGCTCCCCCCTACGGCTATTGTAATAAATACCAAATTCAATCGCGATTTGTCAACTCGTATTCGAGTAATAAGCCGTTAAAAACAAAATCTGTAGTGTTCCTTGGCATTAAGTGAAAACGAAGAAAAAATTCGTTCGCCAAAAATTTGGTGAAAGTGGAAAATTAAACCCGTTAAATATTGCTGCGACTCAAAATTAAGTTGTGAATCTTATTCTACTATCACTCATGAGCAATGTACCTTTTAAGCGGAACTTTTTATAGTCCTGCGTTTATTAAAAAAAAGAAGAATGAATTTCAGATTTTCAAAAATTCATAGAAAGCGTCACAGAGAAAGTAGCAAACTAGGATACGAATCAAATTGTAGCCCATCAATAAATAAAATCGCGTAACCAGTTCTTGAGCAATATTTCTTAGAAAATGTCAAAATGTCAATTTCTTTACTTCGCAGTTTTTAGTTTTACTGATCTTAGAACTCGTTTTTGAGCAGATAGACGTCCCTTTTCAAAAATTAATGGAAGGCGTCACAGAAAAATTAGCGAACTGGGACAAGAACCAAATTGTAGCTGATCCTAGCTCCATACGCCTACGGAGTTTAAAACATCAGTTTTTGAATATTGTTTTGTCAAAATTTTGAAAATATTTTCATTTGTACAAAAATTCTCTCCATAGTAACTTTGTTTTCCCCTACAGCGATTGTAACACCAAATTCAATCCTGATTTGTCACATTGTTTTTGAGTAATAAGGCGCTAGCTAATATCAAAAGTTTCAAAAAAATTCTAACGGCTGCCATATTAAAGAAAAAAAAGCAGAAACTTTCCCATACTGGATATTAATACTCTCCGTATTTGCAAACGTGTAAATTTTATAATTATAACATTGTACAGTTCACCGATTGTTAGATTTCTAAGAAAGCAAGCTATATAGGCAACCCTTCCATTTAATCCATCCAAATTCATAGAAAACGCTTATAACTTTCAGATCAAATCAAATTGTAGCCAATCTTTAGTTCTAACAGCTTACACAGTTTTAAAAAAATAGCGTACACAATTTTTGAATGATATTTTTTTTAATTTACTAAATTTTGTAGATTTGCGATCGTTTTCAGGTTTCCGAAATTAATTTTTTTCATGATATACTACGCACAAAGGTCTCTCAAACAAGTTGTAGTTAATCCCTATCAGATAACTACGTTTCGAGTAAATGGGCGTTAAACTCGAGATTTTCAAAAAGTTGTAGCGGCCGCCATTTTAAGGCTAGAGAGTTTGGTAAAAAAGTTTTCAATTTGCTTTAACATCTCTCATTTCACTGTATGTTAGATTTCTAAGAAAAGTATTTATATATGACATCCCTACGGTGCCGCATACCGTATAAGAATAGTAAGAACGGAATCGCCCGCCCTATAGCGGATAACGGATTAAAAATCGATATAAATGGTTTATTCAAAGTGTTACTAAAAATATGCAAAGAATGAAAAATATATCTTTTAACTAGAACTAATTGATAAGCGTAGTTAAAATCACGCAACAGCAGGAAAATTGAAAATTAATAAAATAACAAATTTGTAGTTAACTGCAAGCTCTATCGGTTCAGAAAGTTAAAAAAAATCGATAAACAGTTTTAAAAAAATATTGTTTTTAAAAAAATTACAAGTTTTGAGGCGATAGTTTTCGGATTTTCAAAATTCGTTTTGTTTCATCATATACCACCCACAAAAAAACTCTCAAACCAGTTGTAGCTGTAGTTGTAGCGTTAAAGTTAAGATTTTCAAAAAGGTGTAGCGGCCGCCATATTGAAGCTAGCGAGTTCGCTAAAAAAGTTTTCAATTTGCCTTAAGTTCTTATCTCAGATCCTGCTCAAATTCCAAAACTAGATTACTAAGAAAACAGGCAACCCTACAATGTCGCATACCGCATAAGAATAGTAAGAACGGAATCGCCCGCCCTATGGCGGATAACGGACTAAAAACCGATATAAATGGTTTATTTAAAGTGTTACTAAAAATATGCAAAGAATGAAAATGTATTTTTTAACTAGAACTAATTGATAAGCGTAGTTAAAATCATGTAACAGCAGGAAAATTGGTAAATTAGTAAAAAAACAAATTTGTAGTTAACTGCAAGCTCTATCGGCTACCAAGTTTAAAAAAATCAAGTTAAGTTTTAAAAAAATATTTTCTTTGAAAATTTTCTAAATTTTGAAGCAGCGCCATTGCGATTGTTTTCAGATTTTCGAAATTAGTGTTGTTTCATCGTTTAACAGCCACAAAAAGCTCTCAAACAAGTTGTAGCTGATGTGGGCGTTAAAGTTCAGATTTTCAAAAAGTTGTAGCGGCCGCCATTTTGAAGCTAGAGAGTTCGCTAAAAAAGTTTTCGATTTGCCTTAAGTTCTTATCTCAGATCCTGCTCAAATTCTAAACCTTAGTTTGAGAACAAAAAACTACCAAAAAAAACATGAACTTCCGTTTCCGGTTTCGGATTTTTTTGAAAAGCTTAACTAGAACTACAATTTTCGATATACATTTTGATTTAAAACTTCATCAAAATTGATCCAGTACTTTCGCCTTTAAAGGCGTCACCCACTCACACACCCACAGACAGACAGACATTTTTTAAAGACACTTTTTTGGGTTCCTCGAGCCCCAAAACGTGTATTTTTGTTAAAATCAAGATTCCGAAAAGTTTCATGAAATCAGTACTACCCTCTATACCAAAGATATGGGAAAGTAAAATTCCGAAAAAAGCGTTTCATTTACTCTTCTATCAGATTCCGTTTTCATATTTAGAAAATTCAATTTTTGTAAAAAATGCTACAAAGAAACTTCCTAACTTCCGTTTGCGGTTTAGGAATTTTTATAAAGGTAATTTCCCCGATGAATTTTTTATACTATACTGCTAAAGCTCATCGAAATCGGACCATACGTTTGGGAGTTATGAAGCGTTTATATCCACCCAATCCACCACAGACTGGAGGTTCAAAACGTGCATTTCCTGTCAAAAGCTCGATTTCTAAAATTTGCATGAAATCAATACCTTCCTTTACTGAAAGTATAGGAAGGTAAATAACGTTTCTAGTTTCCATTTCCGGTTCGGATTTTTTTTAAACGCATATTTTGTTGATGAAATTTGATGTACTGGCACATTCCCAAGCTCATGGAAGTCAGCCCATCCAATAGGGCGCGCTGATACAGTGAGTTTTACTTTTATGTATACATATCAGCTATGTATACTTTTATAAACAAACATGTCAATGCATTGTTTTACTGCAATCTATAGGCAACCAACTTAGGACAGAATATAATAGAGAGAGAGAGAGAGAGAGAGGAGAGAGAGAGAGAGAGAGAGAGAGAGAGAGAGAGAGAGGAGAGAGAGATGAGTAGAGAGAGTGAGAGAGAGAGAGTGAGAGTGAGAGAGAGAGAGAGAGAGAGTGAGAGAGAGAGTGAGAGAGAGAGAGAGAGAGAGAGAGAAAGGTTATTCCTCATAGTGTGAGGTTATGTTCAATGAGTATGGTTTATGAATAAACGCTAAATTATTTGAATATCAAAATTTTTTAATAAAACTATTATTTTAAAAACATAAAATATCAACAATACACAAATTTTAATGCTAAATTCAAAAAATCAAAACTAATTGCTATTAATTTGACATTAAACAATTTGATTACTGTTTCCACAGCAGACTATTCTTTTCAAAAATTGATGCTTTGAAATTGAGTGTATAGTTGGTTGCCTACAGATTGCAGTAAAACAATGCATTGACATGTTTTTTTTTATAAAAGTATACATAGCTGGTATGTATACAAAAAAGAAAAACTCACTGTATAACCACACTTCTAATAATACACCCACCCACAGACAGACATTTTTTAAAAACCACTGTTTTGAGTTCCCCGGACGCCCAGAACGCCAAAACATGTTCTTCCGCAAAATTCCGTAAAGTTGCGTAAAATCAATACTTCCATATACTAAAAGTACAGGAAACTAATAAAATGTAATAGTTCTAAAACGTAAGTTCTAAATTTTTCTTGCAGTTATCATCGTCTTTTCCCAATACATACGCAGTTTGCAATAGCTTTAGTTTAGTTTGTAAATATTTAGTGTTTTAAGCTTTTAATGGTAAATACGTTTTCAACTGTTAACTTTCATATTAAATCAGCACTAAACAATCCAATTACAGTACTATATGAAATAAATTACGCCCACAGAGTTCACATAAAATATAACCTAGGCGTTCCACAAAAAAAAAAGAGAATAAGGAAGAAGATCGAGAAGAATTTATACCATAAATGAAGTGCATTCACTGTGACGTCCGTTAGGAAGATCAATTATCGGTTTATGCACAGTACATCGAGTAACTCGTTTATTCGAATGCAAAATTCTAGCATGCAAATTATGCACAAACCCATTGATTTTCCACGGAACTGTGATACAAACCGCATAGTGAAATCTGAAATGCGGTTTCGCCATTTTGCGAATCGGAGATACATTTTGAAAATAACGATATCACATGCAGGAACGAATTTGAATATTCACAATGCAGGCTTCACATTTAAATCCACTTATGAAACCATCCTTCTCCGTCCGAACAATGGTAGATGAAAAGGAGAAGGATGGAAAGTTAGTTGTTACAATTTGTACATGCTCACTGAATGTTTGTTCCTGTTTATGCACTCTTGAACCTCTTGTACTCGATTCGCTATCTTGTAACTTTGAATTTTTACTGGTTGTTGGTTTGAAATGCTAATGAACTGTGCATGCGATATTTACCTTTTAAATACTGAAATGACTCGGGAAGATAAGACGGTTTCGGTTTAAATTTATGTTGCAAGTTTGAGAATATGTAGACGCTTTTGTTAAATAATTCTCTGAAGTTTCAATGGAAAAGCTTCAAACTTTTGAATTACAATATTAGTGAATTTAATAAAATTGTAACGTTGGCCGAACCTGCAACGTTACCAAATTTTACATCTTTTTATAAGATGCATTTAGTGAATAATATGGTAGCATATCTATTGCCTCGCCGTCCAGCTCGAAGGACCACTTCTTCGGCTCTGGTTGGAAGCAATAATTGGTGGATATACCTTTTGAAACTAAGAATCCACCGATATGAAAATTGTTGCCGATACCGATAAGTGAAATGCCTGCCGGTACCAATATTTTCCGAAATAATATCGGCAGCTCAATGCTTATGCGCAATCGTACGTTATTAGTATAGCCTACTTTCTTAGTTGTATAACATGTGATGTCTTAATTGTTGTGCAAAAAAATAACGATTTTCATTAAAAAAATCAAAAAAATCTATTTTTTTTATTAAATTAGGATTTTTTGATTTAAATCAAATTTTCTGGTGTCTTGAAACCTCTGTTTATTTTTACAAAACAGTACATGTTTTTAAGTTTTCCTTTCCTCCTGTGCATTTGTAATACGTGTAAGACTAATATGTTTAAATATACCGAAATAAAGAAAAAGTGAAACACAAACAAAAATTCATTTTGTACATTTGTACGTTACAGACTTCTGCCTGGTGTTTCTATTTAGTTATTTTAACAATAAGTGTAATGTTGTATTTGACGACTAATTTTAGCAATTATGAGCATGAGCCATGTAATCCTTAGAATTGACCATTTATTTTATGTTTAACTTGTTTTATTTTTAATAAAAAACCATACATTTGCGTTTGATGCTAAACTTGTAATTGCTTTTTCACATTTTCTTCTTTTTCTACAATAAACTTTCGAAAAATTGACGTTTTTAAATCATTGATTAAAATGAAAAAATCGCAACGATTTAAATCTTCATTTAAATCAAGTTGATTTAAATCTTCGCACCCTGATTGTAGAGGTAGCTAGTAATTTTAATTTTAGTTTAGTTTAGGTAGAATTTGAAACTAGAAATATTGACAAAAATTAAAGCCAGATTTGGCGGTTTAAAAGAAAATGAAATCGCTGAATGATTTTTCATTTTGTATATCATTTTTATGTACTATGTATTACTAAAGATATATATTCTATGTATAATAAATTTTATAGTTATATGTATATGCTATAGCTTTTATTTTGATTTTTTTTTAATATCGGCATTAAACATCGGTTGCTGCTGATACCGATAATTACAAAACCCTGCCGATATAAATACCGGTATCGGTTATTTGAAACAAATATTTACATAGTTTACTTTTTAGCACGAAATTATGTTTGCTTTTCAAAAATCTATATTCGGTATTATATAGCATGCAGCAAGAAAGAACATAAAATCTTAAACAAATACACAATTTGTAAGTCTGCAAATATGTTAATAGTTTAATTGGCCAAACCTTTGTTTTAATTTTGAAAATTTTCAATTATCATAAAACAAATGGCGTTCTCGGGGATAAAATGATTTACTTTTTGCTTCAAATCTGTATTAACCAAACGCTTTTTAAAAATTTTCAAAATATTAATAATTTTCAAAATATTAAAACAATTGAAAACATTTGGAAATATAAAAAAATTTTAAAATCGTAAATTTTTTTATAACTGCAATAATTTTTAAAAACTTTCGTTAATTCTAAATACTAAAAATTATGATAATTAACGAAAATCGTGAAAATTTCATTGTAAAATTTGCAAATTTATATAATTTGAACATTTAAAAACTTTGTTTAATTGAAATTTTTACATAATTAGAAATTTTTTTAATTTTAAAAAAATTTGTTGGTTTTAAAAACATCGACAATGTTTAAAATTTCAATATACATAAATATTTTTAGATTTCGGAAATGTTGAAGTTTCTAAAATATTCGAAATTTTAGAAAATATTGAGATTAAACTTTTTTAAAAATTTTAAAATTTTTGATTATGGAATTTTTGTATAATTTTGAATTTTTTGAAAAACTCGATGGTTTGAAGACAATTATTAAAATGTCACTATTGAAAATCTGTCTTCAGAAATTTTTAAAAAATTGTAGCGGCTTTCATGTTGAAGCTAGAAACTTGGAGAAAAAAGTTGGATTTGTCTCGTTGTCTGTTATATGTATAGCCCTCATGTCCAATTTCCAGACCTAGCTTTAAGGCAAGGCGCGGAAGGCTTTGGGCCCCATTTTTTCTGTTAGTTTCGCCACTGTTACTAATAAAGCATTAAAATATTTAGTTCCTAAACAAAGTATTTCTCTTTATATTTTTATGAATATTTACATTAAGACATAAATTCTTCGTTAAATTTTAAAACATATTGAGAACAACATTTTATTAAAAATTTTTGAAAATTTGAATTTATTTAATGCCTTTCTTTTAAACGCAACTCGTCGGCAATAAAGCCTAAAGTGCAAACACTTAAATTTTAAAATTTAAAGATATTCTAAATATTTTAAATGATTAATAAATTTGATAATTTTTGAAAATTATGAGATTTTCAAAATATTGAGAATTTTCATAACATTAAAAATTTCAATATTTAACATGTTTCGAAAATGCTGACAATTTTTGATAATTTCATTAATTTTTAACAGAGTTGGGCATGTAGAATATTACATGTAAAATATACTCATTATACATGGTTATTTTACATGTAGAATAATAAGCCCTTTTTACTTTCCTATACTTTCAGTATAGGGAAGTATTGATTTCATACAAATTTTCAAAATCGAGATTTTGACGGAAATACATGTTTTGGGCTTCCAGGATCCTAAAAAAGTGGTTTTTAAAAAATGTCTGTCTGTGGGTGGGTGGGTGGGTGGGTCTGTGGGTGGGTTACGCTCCATATCTCCGGAACGGCTGGATCGATTTTGATGTGCTTTGGAATGAGGGGGTATATCAAAAATTCACCGACAAAATAAGCTTTTAAAAAAACCGAAACCGGAAGCGGAAGTTAGACATGTTTTTTTGGTAGCATTTTTTTCAGAAACTGAATTTTGGAAATTTTAATAGTGGAGATTAAAGAAGGCCATAGGACAAATCAAACGATTTTTTACCGAACTCTCTAGCTTTAAAATGGCACCCGCTACGAATTTTTGAACATTTCGACTTTAACGCCGATATACTCAAAAACCAGTTATCTGATTGGAATCAACTACATCTTGTTTGGTAGCCCTTCAAGGGTACTATACCATGAAATATAATTAATTTTGAAAATATAAAAACGATCGTAATTACAGCACTCCAAAATTTTGGAATTTTTCAAAAAAATTTTTCTCAAACACTGCCCACACGTTTTTGTTTAAACTTTTTAAGCTGATAAAGATAGGCATTTGCTACAATTTTGTTTTTTGCTCATTGATATAATTTCACTGTGACGCCCTCTGTGAATTTTTGAAAATTGAAAATTGGTACCCTTTTATTTATTTAACGGGGGGCAATAAAATATTTCTGTTAAAGCAATATAGCTCATCATTGATAGCAAAATCCGAATATCATAATATTTTTTCGATAATTTCATATTTAGGGGGGGCTACTGTTCCCCCTCTCCCCAAATTTTTTCGATAACAAATTAAAAATTTGGTTTTTTGTTTTGTTTGCTCTAGGAGAATCTTTTTACAAAAAATCAAAAAATCGAATTTTTTGCCCCTTAATAATCTTTTTGTCCTTAGAAGAATTTCACATACTTTCTACAGCAGTTGTATTCCTGTACTAGTCGTTTAATGTTCAGTGTACGCTAACTTTTTTATTTTAATAGATAGGTTCGCAAACCCAAGAGCAAAGTTGTAGGGCAAATTCTTCTCGATTGTATTTAGGAAAAAAACTTGAGTTTCCAATTTTAATATGGCGGCCACGGTAAAAAATAACTTTTTTTTAAATGGAAACGTGGCATTTTGGCTTTAAAATCAGAAAGGTTTTGAAATTCTAAATACAAATTAATAAGAGTAATTTCTTGCTAAAAATAATACTTCTCGAGTTATTAATACATTTTCACACATCAACACGCTTCCTTACTCGTGCCTCCGGTTCATTTCAGTTTTGGTTTTTTACATGTACTCAGTTGCGGAGCCAGCGTGGTAATGGTATGTTTAAGTTACGCTCTTCACGCTTGAAGTTTTTATAAACGCTGTTTACTTTTACTAGCCGGGTCTAGACAGGTGTACATCGAAAGTGTTGGAAAATATAAAACAATGTTATTTTACAAGTATAGGAAAGTCCAGGCGAAGTGTTTCGCTCATTTTTCTACATATTCTACATGTAGAATAATACTGATGCAAAATCAGACAGTTTAAACGTAAAAAAAAAGAAATCTCATTGTCGGTGTATTCTACGCGAAGGGGCGGCCGCTATGGAGGTCTTTTAGACTCCGCACTCGAGTCCCAAGCCCTTCTTCAGCCGAGAAAAGATGGTGAGGATGGGTTAGAGCAAGGAATTTGGATAAGGGGTGATTTCCGCGGATAGTGCTGTCCCAGTATTTACTTTGTGGTTCAGGAAAACCACGTAAAAACCTGATGCAATACAGCCGGCCGGGCCAGGGAATCGAACACAGGTCTCTTGAATGAAAGGTGAACGCGCTTACCGCACAGCCACCTTTCTCGATTTTAAACGTAAATAAACACGTATACAACTTATTAAGTGTAAAAAATAGTAAAATTCTAAAACCGTAAAATAATTGCGACCAGTGCCGGAGTTATGGTAGGGGCGAGTGGTACTTCTGCCTCAGATGTAATTATTTAAAAAGCGCAATTTTATTGTATAATTTTTTATGGAGCCAACTGTTGTTTAATGACTGCGGACAATTAAAAACATTTTGCAGTGCGGTACGTTTGAATAGAGAAAAGTTCATACCGTTGTATAGTCATATGTCTCACCCCCCTCCCCCGTCTACTATGCACACACGCGTTCATCTACATAGTAAAGTTAACACAATAATTTTATGCAGATGTTTTTCTGAAATCTATCGGTACATATTTTACATATTCTACATACTTTACATGTATAATATGTAAAAAAAGGTAAATATACTAGTTTTATTTGACATACATATTCTACATATTATTCTACATATTCGACGTATTCTACACACTTTTCTACGTGTAATGTAGAAAATAATTTTCTACGTGTAAAGTTACAACCCTGATTTTTAATAATTTTAATGTTTTTGTAATTTTATAAAATTCTGTTAGTTTTCAATAATTTTTGGAAAGAAATATTTTAGAAAATTTTGAGCATTTTTTAACTTTCTAAATATTTTAAAAATTCACTAAATTTAAAAAAATTTGAAAATGTTTGGTAATTTTTAACGCCTTCCTTTTAGGCGTAACTCATATATCGGCGATTAAAGATCAAAGCGAAAAAACTTCGCCGAAAGTTAACATAAATCTGAAATCCTTGAAGACATATCCTTCTACAGCTATACTCCGCGAGGAAGGTAAGAATATATTCGCAATTATAAAGGAAGTATCGCTACCAAACTGGAATATTAAACACATACACAAACTGTAAGTTTGCGAGTATGTATCAGACTCTTAGTTCGACAAATATCAATAGAAAAGTAAATTTCGAAAAAATTAAAGGTAATTTAATTTTTATTAGTACTAAATTTTTAAATTATTTTAATATTTATTAAACAAGGTTCATTAGAAACGCACAGAGCAAATAATATATTTCTTTACACAGATATAAGTACCCGGCTCGAAGGACCACTTTTTTATTTAAAACTCTGGACGAAAGACACTGTGTTTGTCAATTTAAATAATAATAGTATGTTTTATAAAGCAGGTTTAACTAAAAAAATATAATCTAAGAAGTGCAAGGTAAAAAAATTGAGTGGCAAAACGTATGGCAGGATACGTATTTTTTGAACTGTGATGTATTCATCTAGTTGGAAGTGACATTTTTGTTTGATCCATATTGTTAGACAACCTGCATAGATAGTTTCGTGACTCTTAACAATTTATATTCGCTATTACAAGGCAGGTGTCGTTAACAAAATGGAATGTTGAACAAACAAACAACTTCACACTTCCTTTAAGCAAACATCGTCAAGTTTGATTTTATTAATACCATCGTTCTCCCTCGGGTAAGACGAAACCCCCATAATTACAAAATGATTTCTGCAATGTTTGCGCGCATTCTTGATGGGCAATCGCTGATAACCCGCAATCTACAGAGGAAGTTGCAAGAGATGCCTGCATAATTGAAAAACAGTCCATTTAAATCTATATCCACCGGCAATGAATCTGTAAGTCCATCGAGTTCGCAGCAGAAATTGCCGAAGTCTCCGAAGGCATCACGAGTTCACGAAGAGCGTGTCTGGTTACCAGTTGCTTCATAATAAGCATCACGATGTTTGCGGGTGGCACAAGAAAGCGCATTGACATACGGGGAACTCTTTATTTAAGTCTGTCTTCTTTTGAAACGCGGGAAAGGCGAAAACTAGACAAAGACGCTAGATGAAAAATGCCAAAGGATAGAACTGACGACGGTCTTCAAAAGACCTTCGTGGTGAATACACAAGTGAGAAGAGAACACAGGTTTATTTTCACTCGACCGAGCGAAGAGATGCCATCAGGTGTGGCAACGTGCAAAAATTAAATTGCATTGCTTGAACTCTCAGACCTTTAACGCATTTTATAGTAAATAAATACAAGAACCGCCGCCAAAGTGGAATTCGTATTTTTCAAATTTATCTGCACCCATGCTGGAGGCGTCCTTAATAATTGTTTATTAAGATACGAAAACTATGGAAAATCGTTAAAAATGTAAGACTCACCGAACAAGATTCCTTAATAATTATTGATTTTCTTGGTTTTGCTGAACTCACCTGAAAAAATAAAAAATAAATTATGATTTTGCTTTCACCAACTATATTGGTTTAATAATAATGATTGTTTCTGCGTCACAAGATAATAAACTTAAAATTAAAACAAATTCTTAACGAAATTGTTACAAAAAAACCAAACAGTGGTAACAAATTTTATAGGAATATCAGGATTGGAGTTAACGCTTTCAACAATATTAGCTGGTTTATCAAAAGTTGCTAAATTTAAAAAAAAACAGCTAAATATTTTTGGTTGCAACAACTTTATACGGCCTTTCTTTGGTAAAAATCATATATTTGTAGTGATACATAAAAAATGAGCGAAACAAGTCGCTGGTACTTTCCCATGCTTTTTACGTTTTAAATATTCTCGCGCCAATCTTCTTCTAGCGCCATACCCTATTCAGGGCGTTGGCGACCTCTCTCTTACGTCTGTGTTTGGTGCGCGACGATAGATAATTTGCACAAACAGACATAGGGGACCTACAGTTTAACGTGGGCTCCAATTCACAGGAAGTGCATGCACCTCTTCTCCAGAGAGGTTTTCCTGGGGAAAAATCCATCTCGCTGGTTACCCGTTGCCTTGCGAAAGAGAACGATAAAAATTAAAACAAGACGAAAAGAATTTAAAAAAATGTAATGCCCCAGCGGTGATTTTAACTTGCAATAAATTCTGTAATACGCTGTAGCGTACCATATAAGAATAGTAAGCCAGAACTTTGACTAGCCGCATAGGATAGGAGCAAGGTAAACCGCCGACTTACAACTGATAACATGTGCTTCGGACTTCGAACCAAAAAACCGCTATAAAAGCTTTATATGAAGAGTTATAAAAAATATGAGTAAAATGAAAAACATATTTTTTAACTAGAGCTAATTGATAGGCGTAGGTAAAATCACGCAACTTCCAGAAAATGCGTTGTTGACATTAAAAACTATCGTTTTTTCTTTGTAAGTTTTAATACGGTTACAAAATCTTGCTAATTCTTAAACAACTTCAAATAGGCTGTCGAACTGTTTAACGATTAGAACTATTCAGGATTGCGTTTCTGAATAAATAATTATTCAATTTAAAGTTTTTCAAAAATTCCTGGAGGTCTTTGGTGTTAAATTTGAGAAATTAGAAAAAAATAAATGTGTAGCTCATTGCAAGCTCTATCGGCACAGAAAGTTAAAAAAACAGTTTGGTCATTTTTTGAGAAATAATTATTTGAAAATGGCCAAAATTATGAGAAGCTACTATATTTTCAAAAATATGTTTACCATCACTTGATTATAGTTATTAGGTGCTATAAAATAATATGAAAATTTGTATTGATTGGATATTTTTTGTTTTTGAGTAATCAAGCATTAAACTAAAATTTTTAAGAAATTCGTAATGGCCTTCATTGTAAAGGTAAAGCATTCGGAAAGAAAGCATTTATATGATTTACCTTTGGATGCACTACAACGCTGTGTCCAAAAATTAAAAAAAATCTATACCAAAAACATCATATTTTCGTTTAGGTTCCAATGAAAAACCTTCTACAGAACCAAATTTGATAAAAATCGGCAAAAGGGGTTACGAAGATATACGTGAACGAACGCACCTACCTACAGACAGACATTTTTTTTAACTACTTTTTTCTTGGACCCCAAAACGCGTATTTCGGTTAAAATCTGAAATTTAAATTTTTCCATAAAATCATCACTTTCCATACTTCAGTAGAAGTATGAGAAAGTAAAAACTGCCGGCTGATTGACCAATTAATTATTACCAAAATGCCACTACTTCACAAATATTATTAAAGTCAAGGCATTGATGGAATGCTTTCACATGTACACCGCTAAATACTGCTTCTTTTGAACAAGTTTTGACAATAACATAGATTCATACTGACTGACTGGAAACGTATTAAAATTAATGTTTATAAATTTATTTAAAGTTCTCCACGCACTTTATATGCATGAGTAATGATGTGTTTTCTATGGGTGGCAACATTCTAGTCTATATTGTGATTAAAGTCCTATCCCTAATTCAAATCAACATTTATTTAACATTAAGATTAAAAAGTAAAAATATTACGGCAACTCCAATTTACCAACGCTGTTGTTAAATGAATTTATTTAAGCATAAAATCTCTATTAAATTTTACATTGACATCATTATGTACTTTGATTTGATAACGTAAGCGCTCGTCAAAGCTAAATTAATGCGTGATTTGCCAATTATTTTAATGTAACAGTTGCAGATAAATATTCTTTGGTCGACGCATGTTAATTAAATGCAGCTGAAAGATTTTTAAAACAGAGTATCCTGTTTCAGACCATATTTTTGAGCGGTCAGATATAGATGAAAATAGTAAGCAATTCCAGCAATATAGCTTATTTTTAATATGGCTACCAGTTAGCTAGTCCATTCTTTCACACCATTCAGTATTATACGATCTAGATTTTTTCCTACTGTCTGTCTGTAACGGCCCTAGTAATTTTGGAGTACATCGCCCATGATGTTTTATTTCTATTTTATTTTCGTTAGAGTACCCATTAAAATTCTCTTTTAAAAGCGGGTCAACGAGAATTTCCATATTTACTTCAAATTTGCAAACTACGTATAAAATAAAAAACACAATAGCTGCACGCTGCAACTAATTACCGCTGACCGAGGCAAGTAAAAAAAAACAACTACCGAAGCCGTGCAATTTCGGTGCTTACTATGTTTTGAAACACTTACTATTTCTTTGCATCCAATCATTGCATTATTTTATCAATGTGTATTAAGAATAATATATTGATTGATTGTGTCGTAGCCGGAATCATGCGGCCCGACAAGCTCGGCCTTCGAGTAAGCGAAACTGTGTTTAAAGACAACTAACTGGTCTATTTATGTAGCGCCTAATTTTTAATGTTACGCGGTCGTGCTAAAAAGTAAAAACTGCATGTAAAACTAACTTTTTTTTACTGAAACTTAAAACTGATTTTTCTGAAAAGGTATGGTAGGCACTGCCTACCCTGCCTAATAAGACGGACCGCCACTGGTGTGTACATAGCCTACTGTAACATAGCACATTAACATGGAAAATGCGAATGTTATCTCCCTGAACAAACTACCTCAGAATCGGCATATCTTCTTAAATTTGTTAGTAACGATATTAATCTTTTTTTAGAATACTTGTAATTAAAAAAATATAATTTTCCAAACGAAAAGTACACACAGTCGATGTACTTATAAAATACTAAGATTAGTTCAAACCTGACAAGAAGTATCTCTTTTTTCTCCATTTCATTTAATTTTTCAAATCGTAAAAGGTATTTCAATGTTATAAATTAAAAGTAGCAGACCTTTTGAAATTTAATGGCAATATTTATTACTCATTAATCATCAGATATTGACTCAAAATTAAAATATTCGCGTTTTGCTGAATACTAATAAGAAATTCAAATATGCAAGTTAAATATAAAAAAGTCATAATAATTCAGAATTTTCACAAAGCACTAACGACGCAACAAAAATAATATACGCCAAGAAACTCTGATAGAATAGTAAATTATGTAAAAATTGAAAAATTCAAATTATATTGAATAGTAATGAAAAACAAAGGAAGCAATTCAGAATTAAAAATTAAACCAAACACTTATCTCTTTCAAACGAAAGCTTAACAGTGATAAATTTAAATGTATTAGACAAAATTAAGAGTTACCTAGTTTCAGTGGCTGCAAGGTATTGTAACCTACCTGAAAATTTGAAATATGACTATTTAAGAAATTTCAATAGCACAACTTAAACAACGAACACTGGAAATCGCAATTAAAAATTTAAATAAATTAGAAACTGTTATAATACCTATTCAAACAATTCTCTCTTTTCAACAAAACAATAACCAAACCCGTTAGACAGAGTGTTCCGAAATTCGCAGACAAACTGTGGGGCGGTATTCTACAAAAAAACACTGAACAAAAAGTGCCTGTACAATTTTTCGATTCAGCTAATGTTTTTGGAGTTATTCAAGTTTTGAAAAATCTGATAATGATAGAAAGAAAAGCTTTCATACTCAAATTTAAGTGTTGGATCAAGTACTGAAAAACAGTCAACGATAAATTACAAAAAACAAGAGATAGTTCAAATGCTAACTGAAAAGAAAAATTACAAATATCGTTTGAAGTCTGAAAAACTCAAATTTACGTGTTTAATTAAGCAGTGGCACGCTACTGGATGTTGAAAACAACACATCATTATTTATTTGTCTCATAGTTTATTTGTTTGAATTTAGTTCTAAAGTGCGGCAGAATGGCACCGAATTTTGGAACCAAGAGTATACATTATGCCGCTGTGACGTCAGAGCATGCTCAGCTAGTACTACGCTCTTTTGGTGTGTAGGACAAACATTGCATTCAGCTGCACGTGTTTGTATATCATATTTTTACATCGTTTTTGTCGCGTATTTTCTACTAAATTTTGAGGTGTTTTTTGTTTGTATTTGGTAAAACCAATTGTGTGAAATAGAGTTTAACCTCTATGGTGCAAATTTAGTGTAAAGAAGTGGAATTTTTAAGTTTATCTAAGACAATACAAAATTAAAAGTGAACCTGTTTTGCAATTCCAATTGAACACAGCTGATTAGAGCTTATATTTTCCATCGTTAGGTCATGTTACAATGGTTATCACTGTTTAATTAACGTTTATTACTGATTTAATAAAAATTTCACCTACTAGGAATGCTATGGTGCATACGCTGAAACTTCTTGTTTACCCTACAAACCACTGCTGACAACTGCCATTTAGTCACGTTATGTATTATGGTATGCTGGTGGCACTGGGGGCTTCTAGTAAACAAACAGGACAAGCGGTACGTTTATACGTGACCATTCTTTCGCACTTCGGACCGTTTTTACCATATGAAATGATATTGCACGATGCAAAATTAGAAACTTAATTCAAACAAATGACGAACTATGAAACAAATAGCGTGTCCCTGCTTAATTGAACACGTAAATTTGAGCTTCTCAGACAATTTAAACGACATTTGTACTTTTTCCTCTCAATTATCGTTTTGAACTATCTCTCGTTTTTGTAACGCATCATGGATTTATTTTCAGTATTTGATAAAACACTTAAATTTGAGTTTGAATGTCTTTTTTTGATTATTTTCAGATCTTTCAAATATTTAGTAACTTCAAAAATATTAGTCGAATCGATAAATCGTAGAACAACGTTTTGTTCAGTTTTTATGGCAGTATACCGTCCCACAGTCCGTGTCCGCAAGTTTCGGAACACCCTGTACAGCGATTTTCGCACAACCGCTAACTGTCGTCATTTTTTTTGTAATAGCTTGTTTTAATTCACGGAGTATTACTAGTTACGGGCTTACGGCATGGTAGAGTAAAACTGAAAAATAGAAAAGTTAAAAAAATCATAATTTTGGAATTTTTTATAATAAAATACTTGTTGTCTACATGATTTTTTAGGCTTACAGAGACAGAATTTTAGTTAGTGGTCCAGTCTGCTAATTTTACTACATACTCTTAAAATTAACAGTGGCGGTCCGTGAGTTCAAATTTGGGTAGGCAATGGCAAAAATTATTTAAGATTAAGATTAAAAAGTAAAAAATTACGACAACTCCAATTTACCAAGACTTGTTAAATGCATTAATCTACGCATAAAATCCCTAAATTAAATTGTACTTTCTCATTATGCACTGTAATTTGATAATGTAAGCCTTTGTCTAAAGCCAAGTTAATGCGTGATTTGTCAAATAACTTTATTCTAACAGTTGCAGATAAATGTCTTTAGTCTACGCACGTTTTTTAATTGCAGCTGAAAGACTTTTTAAAACAGAGTACCCTGTTTCAGACTATACTTTGGAGGGGTTAGATATAGATGAAAATAGTAAGCAATTCTAGCAAAATAATTTATTCTAGTCATTTAGAAGTACATCGCCCATGATTTATTATTTCTGTTTGTTTTTCGTGAGAGTATCCATTAAATCTTTCGTTTAAAAGCTAGTCAAAGAAAATTCCACATTTACTGCCAATTTGCAAATTACGTATGAAATAAATAAACACACAATAGCTGAACGCTGCACCTAACTGCGGCTGACCGGCGTAAGTAAGTAAAAACTAAAGAGGCCGTGCCTTTGCGGTGTGCTTAATGCGTTCTGAAACCCCTACTATTTCTTTGCTTCTGATCACAGCATTATTTTATCAATTTGCATGCAAACGCATTAAGAATAATAGATTGGTTGATTGTGTCTTAGCTGGAATCATTTAACCCGAAAAGCTCGGCCTTCGCGTATGCGAAATTGTTTAAGCGCAACGGTCTGTTTATTTGGCGCCTAATTTTTAATGTTAGTTACGCGGTGGTGTTAAAAAGTAAAAACTTTTTTGAAGTTATGGGTAGGCACTGCCTACCCTGCCCAATAGGACGGACTGCCACTGGAAATTAATGCTTCTTTAGTTATTAAACGGGTTTCGATAAAACTTTCCTGTTTAATCAAAATTGCTCATTAGTTATAGAACACGTTTACACCCTTCATTTTTGGATGCAGTAATATTTAGGGGTAATAGTTATCTCTCCTCTTTACGTTGACAAAGTCTTTTTCCGGATTTTTTAGTATTCTTTCTTCGTGTGAGGAACTTGCCGTCCGTTAGCCGAACATCCTATTTTATGGATATGCCGAGCGTGATCGAGGCTATATCAAAGCTAATGTACCCAATTATATCAAGCGTATAGGTGTTTTGATTTTAATCAAGTGTATCTGAAAATATCAAACAAAACTGTTTGTGAAGTTTCGAGAGCATTTTTAAAATTACACTGTGGCCCACAGGATTGCTGTTTTATTCTATTTAATGTTTTAGATCGTTGACAGACAGTTCATGAAATTAGTGTTTTGCTATGTACTGATGAAACTGAACTGTAAAATGCAGGTAAAATACATTACATGTGGATCATTTGCAGTTGAAAGGAATTTAATTGATTCTGTAAATCTGTAATTAATTTAAATACCTATAAAATAATTGAAATTGCAAATGTTCATGCAATAAAAACAAGGAGTGCTTCAAATACTATAAAATCCAGGTTAATGAAAATTAAATTATTAAACGCTGGTTACATTTTATCCTATCGGATCTACTATACGCTTTCAAAATTTACGCCGATCTGCCAAATAATTTTCAAGTAAAAATAGGTTTAAAATAACAGCTTAAATTAAGATAAATTGTTGATATACCTTAAAATTTACAGTTTTGACAGAAATCCGAGCTGCCATTTTAGGGGTGTAACAAGGTTACACAAAAGCGACATAATCTCTGCAGTTTTTTTAAAATTTGCTCAAAAAACAATTGAAAAAATTTAGAAAAACTAAAATTTTTTAGAATTTTCAAAAGTTTTCAAAAACTTAAAATGGCAAACTTTTTTGTTTCTTTAAAATATATTCGGTATAAAACACAGAATTAGAAAAATATCCAAAAATTTAAATTTTTAAAATTTCAAAATTTTCGAAATATATCAACAATTCTTAAAAATTTCAATAAATGCGAAAGGGTTTCCCGTGGCGGTTGCTCTGCAGTTTTTTTTTTCTTAATTTTGTAAAAAGGTAAAAAATTCTATTTTATGCTAAAAACACTACTTTAAATTTGTACACTTTTTGTGTTTTTGTCCTGTCCGCTGGAAAAAACTGGGAGAAACCGGACGCAATGGATGAAATTGGACGAAATTTAATACAATTTTGGGATGTGGCTCCATGTATGCTGAGACTTGGAAATTTTGTCGAAATTGGTTGTTGCACAGATTTTCTGCAAATTAACCCTTTCTACTGAAACCGGTGGAATTTTAAAAACTATAAATTTATTATACTGAAACGATTCGATTTATGCATTGCCCCCACACACATTAATTCCTACAGGGTGAGTCAACAACACCGCAGTGGTCGATAGAGAAAAATGTTCCTAATACAAGTTGTGGGGGCTAAGAACACCACATTTTAAAATTATTTTCAATTATACAGAGAGTTCCATATAAGAGTGGCATGCCGAACTTTTTTGTTAAAACTGTAGTCAAGATGATGTGCTATCCTTCAGATATTTTCAAGTTGAATTTCGTTATACGGAGTGTTTGTTGTAACAGTGCAAACATTTCTAAATGTAATGGGCCATAACTCGTTTTTATTTTAAGGAAACGTCCTGTATTATTTTAGATACTTAGATGGAGATCTCTGCGCTCTATAAATTTTATTAAATAATGAACCTACCTACATCCAACTGTTTCGAGAAATTGAAATTTTAAGGAAAAATTAACACCTGTTTTTTTCTTGTTTCTTGTTTTAATTCATGTAAGAATTTTGTTTTTTTACTGTTGAAATGCTAGAGCGCCTGATTTCCCATTCCATGCATTAAATCTTGAACCAAGATTTGGTTTAGTTGACATTTGTTAAAAAATTATTTGAAAAAATTCTGAACATTTTTAATTTGAAAACTTTATTGTGACATTTGTTATTATTTAAAGTAAAATGAGTTTTTAAAGAAAAACACAGGTATAAATGCCTCCTACGATCAGGTAATTTCTAGAAATTCCGGTATCATAGGTATAATAGGAGACACTGAACCTGTTTTTTATTTAGACAAAAATTCAATATTATTATTTATTAAAAGTATTTGGAATTTGTTTCAAACAAACAAGTTAAACAAAGGTCAATCTAACCACATCCTAGTTCAAAATTTGGATTAATAAATTGAAAAAATTAATAAAAAATAAATTTCTTACACGAATTAAAATAATGTTCGCAGTTGTTTCTTGCAAAAACAAAAAACAATTAGGTGTTAATGCCTCCTATGATGTCTGAATTTCTAGAAGTTACCTGACTTTTTGCTTAGAATATCATTTTCTCGAAAAACGTTGGATTTAGGTTAAACTGTTGTTTAATAAAATTTATAGAGCGCAGAGATCTATATCTAAAACTTTACAAAATGTTCCATTTAAAAAAATCGAGTTGTGACCTATTGGAGTTACAAATTTTTGCACTGCTGCAACAAACACTCTGTATAACGAAATTCAACTATCTGGAGGATAGCACATCGTCGTGACTAAAGTTTACAGAAAAAGTTTGTTTAGTATTAGGAAATAGGACTCGTGCAGATTTTATTAGCAAGGTCTGCAAATGTCAAATTTTTCGAAAAAAGTCGAATAACTTGGTAAAGCCGTAACAAAACTTCAAAAACAAAACATATTCAGAAAGTCAATTAAAAGGCAAATAAAAATATGCAAAAATACAGGGTGAGTCAATAGTGCGTTCTTCTTCGATATTGGGTGAACCGTTAGAGATACGATAATTTTTCAAATACAAAAGTTTTAGGGTGTCATAGTATCTATCATTCAAAATTATTTTCACTTCTATAGGGTGTTTCATTTTTGTGTCACAGATTATTGATCAATTTTTTTAAATGGGACATCCTATATTCAACTGCATATTCGAATGCACCATCAAAATTGCTACAATTGTTTTTGGAATTTGGCTGCACGTTTGCCAAGATATTTAAATTTTCTTAAGATTTACTGATTTTGCAGAGTTCTCATCAAAAAATCATTGTGACCTGCGGTTAGGAAATGGAGCAAAACAAATTCATGTGAGTAGTTGTCAAAGTATGCCCTACCTCTTGTTACAAAACTAGCTCAAAATATCGAATACGCTGTTTGTGACAGACGGGTGAACTTGACGAAAGTGAGGGCGTTAAAACTTGCTTTTATCAAATAGAACTCCCTGTATTTTTTTACATTATCAGTTGCAGATCTTAATTACCTTTCATTTTTGTAAAGTATGTCCTATACCTAAATGTTACCCTTTTCGATATAATTTGACTTTGTCCATGCCATGTTTCTCGAAACTTTTATTTTGCGGTTTCTGGTTTTTCGTCAAAAGCTCAAAATCGATTATATTGCCCTTATTAATGTCATTTGAAACATGTCTTGCAAGCTGCTGCCCTTCAATCAATACAGCAAAAAACAATAATAAATTATTTGTTGCTAAACTTTCATTATCTTCTCCTATTTCATTAAATAATTCGTATCTGAACTTTTGACAAAAATAGAAGTGTTAGATCTATAGAAACCGATAAAAGCGGTTAAAAACTTAAAAAATGCTTATATGTGTGTAACGGATCAGCATCTCATGACCTACCTCCCATTTAGGGATATTTTGAATATTTCGGTATATCCACAATTTATCTAGAAAACAAGTTTTCCAAAACGATTCGGAAACGGAAGTTTTATAGATAATTTTGATATGCAGATTTTGAATTTGCCTGATTAATCAAAAATAGGTTTGTAGATCGATATCAAATTTGTAATCGTTTTACCATAACAAGATAAAATCCTACCATATAAATGTATGATCCAAATCGTAAAAACAGTAAAAATTAAAAATTTTTTAAATTCTGTTATCAAAAAATTGTTTTTCAAAGAATGGGCCACCCGGTAGTTTTTTCAATCTGTTGAGACGATAGAGCTAAGATTGGGCTATCATTTGCCTTATATAAGAATACAAAATCTACACACAGAAAAACTTTAAATTCGTTAAACTATAGCATTGTGAATTATTTTCCAATACCACGTTTTTTTATTTTAGGCGCTTAATTCCATGTAGTTTAGGATTGTGTGGAGTACTAGCTTGGTATGCATACCTACGAGTATTAATAGCAAAATTACTAACTGAATTTGTAGTATGATTATCAAATAACTTCCAGTATTAACTCTGGGCGCTTTAAATTCCCGTATTCAGAGAATTCATGTGCTGGAATCGGTTTACAACCATTCCGTCTTCTTCACTCTAGTTTATATCCGGATTCGCAGACCGAGATAGGAAAGCAGCGTGGAGCTTAATTATACAAAATTAAACATTTCTCAGGTCAAATTGCACTGTGCTCGTTAAAATATACGACTGAGTAATAAATCGACTACTGCAAATGAACAATGAAGCGCTTTTTATCTTGGCAATAATAGTGTAATATCGTAATCGGGCTATTTCCAGTAAGTCGAGTAGCGAAAGCTAAGTTTAATTACTCTGAAGATACTTGGATGTAGCTATTATTTAAACCCATTGTTGGGTAGGAAAATAAATGGCTAACAGGAAAAGTTGAGAGATTTACATAACGCTAATATTAACGACTAGTACAGACGAACTTAGTTTCCGCTTAATTTTACAGTACATGACACAATCTTTCATAAAACCCTTAAAAGAGCGCTTGAAATATCATCAAGACCTCCCCATCTTCAAAAATTTTGCAACCTCCAAATTTGATAAATCGTTGGAGGAAGAATCCAATTAAAATAAGTTAGACTGAAAGTACATGAGCGCCGAGCGTTAGGTAACACCGTGCAATATCAATTCGGTTTTGATGAGGTCTAATTTATTATCGAAGCCTCCGGGCTGCAGCAAATCATAAGAGTCCGTGCTGCATTCTCGAGGGGGTCACTTTCACCGACACGACTTATTCTTGAGACGTGAGAAACAATTTCTATGCAAGCCTGGACCTTGTTACGAAAACAATATCATTTCCTACATTTTGTTTATCGTTAATTGTGGGAAAATTTTGCCTGGTAAAAATGTACAAATTGGGTGGATGGATATCGAAGCATTGTCGATCTGAAGTTTGCATTTTGTTAATTTCGAGGACTTATTGTAATTATGGATGTAATGACTGTTTGAATGTGGGGAAATAGGATAAGCAATAAACTCATACAAAATTGGAAGAGAAGTAGTGTTAATAATAATGTTGCTTGGTACAGAAGTCGAGATGCCCACTCAGTTTTGTTCCTAAAATAGTTAAAAATAAGCGAAGCACTTCGTCTGGACTTTCCTATGCGTTAGAAATAGGTTTTTACCATATATCCAGAAGTACCTACCTTATTATTAATGTGTTACGCCCCAACATTGGCTACAATAACATCCCTCTACTCTTACCACTGAGCCGAGAGCATAGCTGCATAATAGTAACAATATAAGAGGTAGTAAGCACATACTACATGATACTGAAGCTAAAGCATTTATTCAGCTACTGACTATAAAGAAAGAATAGTGAAGCAAAGGAAGACAGCTAGCTGTATTTGTGTGTACTTCGGTCACGCGCTGAAAGACTGCTGTCAACGCATGAGGGACGGACAGAGAGAGAGCGAGTGATATTGTAAAGTGAACCGATAGCACGCTGAATTTTTTTTAAGTTTTGTTCTGAAGAAAATCGAGTTTTTGATTTAAAAAAAACCAAAACGGAAAGAAAAATTAACCCCCCTTCCCCCAAATATTGCCGGATGTAAAAATTAAGTTGAGAACTTAATACTCAACACAACTTTTAATCGCCCCTCGTTTATTAAATAAGAGGGTAGTAATTTTAGTTTTTCCAAAAACTCATAGAAAGTGTCACAAAGAAGTTAGCGGACTGGGATACGAATCAAATTGTAGCTAATCCATAGTTCTGTAAGTCTCCAAAATTTAAAAAATAAATCGGGTGACCAGTTTTTGATCAGCATATTTTTGAAAGAGCAAAAATTTTTATATTTACAATAATGTTTTTTTTTACTTTACTTCGTTGAAGTTCATTTTAATTTATTGCAAATGAAACAATTCCTAACTTCAACACGTTTTTCATTTTAGTCTTATACGTAAGATTTCGACATGTCATGTCATGTCATGTTGCAATGTCATTTTTAATCTTGCCTCTGAAACTGACATGTCAACATGTCGAAATACGTATAAGGCTAAAATAAAAACCAGTTGAAGTTAAAAATTGTTTCATTTACAATAAATTAAAATTTTTGTTTTCTTCACTTACAGTTTAAAGTCAAAAGTTCTTGTAGCTTGTAATATTGTGTACCCTTCGAGCATATCCAATATTAAATTGTGTGGCAAGTTTTTGAGCACATTTTTTTGAAAAGTGCAGAAATTTTGAAAATTTAAACTTTTAACATTCCAAATTTTTTTGTAGGTACACAGTAACATTAGCTCTCTTATAGGGGCTATTACGATAAAATATTTGAACCTCATCTGTCAATCTGCTTTTAAGTAATAAGGGTCTAAAGTCAAAATTTTTAAAAATCTTAGCGGTCGCCATTTTGAAGCTAGAAAGTTCGTAAAAAAGCGTTGAATTTGCTCTAAAAATTTCTATCAAATTCGGTTTTCAAATTTATAATATTTCCTTTCGGAAAATAATGATACCAAAAAAACATGTCTAAATTCCGCTTCCGGTTGCGGATTTTTTTTTAAACTTATTTTGATATAGTCTCAGATTCTTAAAGCTCATCGAAATCGCAAATCGGACCATTCGTTCGACAGTTATGATGCACCACAAACCCACCCACCCACAGACAGACATTTATTTAAAAACACCTTTTTGGATTGTTGGAAGTTCAAAACATGTATTTCCATTTCGATTTCGAAATTTTTTATGAAATCAATACTTCACTTTACTGAAAGTATAGAAAAATAAAAACAAGGTGAGGTTAGAATAGTTGTTGGTACAAACCGTGTTATAACATTATAATTGCAAGTTTACATTACTTATGAAGTGAAACCTGAAATGTGCGAAAATATTAAAAATTGATCAGAAAAACAAGCTTCCAAAGCCCTGAAACCGGAAACTTTTGTATAACCACTTAACTGATTGACAAATAATTTGATGTAATCTTTCTAGGATATAAAGGTAAAAACCTGAAAAAATACCGAAATGAAAGCCCTATAATTGTTGAAAATTTTCAAAAAATTATTTATGAACATTGGCAGATTTTATTTTCAAATGTAACGAGTTAATGAATCTACAGGAGCTATCATCATTTTCCTGCGTCGTCTAGATGCTCTGTGACAACCTCTATAAATTTTTGAAATTTGCAAATTTAATTTTTATATTAAATAAATTTAAAATGATTAAAATTCTACACATTTTAGAGGGTTACTTTTATTTACTATTTTATTTACTTTTGTATTTTGTGTCAGTAAGTAAAGCAAGAGGTGTGTACCCCCTGTTTCTTCCCGCTACCCTCTACATGTCCTCCTACAATCCCGTTCACTTTATGTAAACAGTTTAGCAAAATTTGCAGTATTTTGAAAATGTTTGGCAGTTTATAACGGTTATACCGTGTAGAGGGGTGGGCCTTAACAGAAGGTGACTGGGGCTTAGCAGGACACGTGGAGTTAAGAAAAGAGCAGGAGGGGGAAAGAGATGGGAATAAAGAGAGACAGAGAGGTGAGAGAGAAAGAGGAGAAAGGACGAGACATAGAAGAAGAGAGGGGTGAAAGAAAGCGCTGCGAGTGACCACCATTATTCTCATCTTATGGCAATTGTTGAGTAGAGAATGTTATCATACAAAATACTTCTTAACAATGAAAAGTATGCTGTTTGCATACTAGAAATTTATTATGATCTCCGACTTGGTTTCCGTAAAAAAATAAATAAAGGTTTTGAACAACAATAAATAAATAAATGACCAAATAGTAAGTTATACTGAAACCGCTCTTTAATTAGTTTCAAAAATTTTTTAAAATACAAAGTTTTTAAAACAAAATTTTCCTTTCCGAAATATAATTGACCTATAGTGAAAAAAAAACGAGGAAGTAACGAAAATCGCAGAAAACGAGAAAAATAACGCTACAATTGCCTAGAAAAGTTGCATGCTTTATAATAATTGCGAAGAAAATATGTCAACCTTGTGAATATTTATCGATGTCTGATCACGAATTTATTAAGCGACATTTCGCATAACAACCACGCAAATTGTATCTCTTAAGGAATTTTCTTAAGTGCTCTATACAAATTAAAATAAACACATTTGCTATGCAGTTTCCTGTTCCTGAATCGACGCTTTATTCGGTTCATGTTAGCAATGCTCGACGTCAGTAATAAGTAAATGTCTTTCCTGCCATTTATATTATGGAAAATGAATTATGTCAATACGTTTTACGATTGTATCTCATGCAAGAGCGATTAGGAAGTTGTGAAACACAACAAAATAATACAAGAAAATCGCACGAAATTTAGAGAATTTCCGCCGCCAAACACGTTTCTAGGAACTGAATTCGTAATTAGGGATTAAAACTTTAATACAAACTTGCAGGAAATAGTGTTGAATAATATATACCAACTGGAAGAGCTAAAAGTAGTAATTTTTCTTAACTACCATAAACATCTCATACAATAATTTATGTCTCGAGTTTAACTATTGACTAACTCACCGTTTTTCTTAGTCGGTCTTCGTAGGGTCGAAGGGGCTCGCATTATGTTGGGCTTGGCCACGTACGTAATGCTGCGTTTATGAGAGAGTCCGGACTTTTTTCGCCTAACAGGGCGTCTTCTAGGAACTGGGGACACGCCCGGGGGGACATAAGGACTGGCACGTTTGCAAGAGAAACTGCCGTCGTTACTATCATCGTCACTGACCACGGCACTAACGGCTCCCGAGGCGCCGGACTCTACGGAAAGACGATCTGCGGCCTGAAAGTCGTTAGAAGGGTAGTCGTAGTCGTCTTCCCGGAGGCTAATCCGAGAGATGCGGCCGCTCGGGGGTTGCTCGTCCGAGAGGTTCTCAAACTCCCCCGGGAGGGGCTCATACAGACCCTCGTCCGTGCTCTCGTTTAAATTTCGGCCGGCTTCATCCAGGTTGAAGTTCCTTATTTCCAACAGCCCGGCCTTAAACGATTGTTTGCGTCGCACTGAAGCCCTCCTTTTCTCCGGGGGAACAAATATCATGGGATCGAGCTTGAAATTCCTCAGGGACCTGTGCGGCCTACTCACAATTACTTGATACATATCGTTTTTAGACGAGTTCGCTTTCTTTTTCTTCGATCGTCCCGATCCTCTACCCTTTTTCTTTCTGCTACTTCTCCGTCGAACCGAATTCCTCCTGACTTCTAAGGCTCCACTGGTTCGCTTAAAATAGCCGTCTTTACTAACTGAAAGCTTGGGCTTTGGTCTCTTCCTTCTAAAGAAACCTTTGGAAGCAGGCACCGCACCCGCAGAAGAGTTAAAATCGGTCAGTTTTGGAATGGAGATTGAAAAGGAAAAACCGGAATCTTTACTGGAAAACATTCCAGTTGAAGTAGTGGTGTTGCTAGTTGAGGATAGAGTTCTAGAAACTGGTGGGGTTGGTTTCTTCTGCAACCTGTTAATTATAATGGGGTCTTCTTTGCGGTCCTTAAGGGCACTATCCAAAGAATGATGCGCTGGTGGTGGTAAGCCTCCAAAACGGGGCATCTCTAGGCTTCTTGGTGCCATACCCTGAGGTGCATCCATCCAAATTCGGCCTAAACTAATCGATAATGAGCACATCTCTTCGGCTCCAGAATCTGGCAAAAGAGGTGGAGAAGTTGGCCTTGGTCTTCTCCTGATTAATGGGGATTTCTGGAGATCAGCGCAATCACCCCAGGGAAATACTTCGACAGCCGAATCATTACTTTCCTTACGTTGCAGCACAGGGCTAGATGATTTTACTCTCATTGGAGACTTTTTGTGGAGAGTTGGAGAAGAAGATAGTTGTCGAATAACTGGACATGGGGGATTTACATCAGAAGAAGCAGGAACGTAGATGATGGTTCTTTCAGCACCTTTAATGGTGACTGCATTTGGTGGTTCCTCTAAGCGAATGTCTTTTAACCACTGACCGTACGCTATAACACTGTTATCCGGCGTCTCAGTTTTAGTTTCCGTTTTGAGTTTATTTTTATTTTTTATATTGAAGTCTTTTTGTGTTAAAACCAATTCCTTTTTAATATCAACTTTGTCCACCTGAACGCAACTGTTCATTTTAGTGCTAGAGGACGACTCGAAGAGCTTGTTCGTAACATCTTCGGTAACGGTTTGAGTGGCCACTTCTAGTTTGTGCAAGTGTTTCTTTTTACCACGGTCCAAGTAGCTTTTTCGGATAGATATGCGTTTGAACGAGTCGCTTCTCTTAAACGACGTCTCCTTATCCTTCTTCTTGCGGCCGCCTCCCATGAGGCGCCGGAGGTTTTCGAACGTGATGGGCTTCATTTTCAACTACCTTACAAATCACGTTTTATGTACTTGTTCGTCTCCCACACCACAATCCGAACAAGCAGGACAAGTCATTGTGATACCGCGCTATATGTCCTCAGTTGTAACAGATAGGGAAACGTGGGCCTACTGCTGAGTTGCTTTAATCCGCAGGTCCGCAGTACGGACGCCAAACGGGCCCCACCTGAGAAATCACAATAGGCATTAAAAAAAAGTGAAATCAGTGTAACGATACGTCCTTTTGTGGATTCTGTTACGTCAATGAGCAGCAGTTGCATCGAATAACCGGACACACCTCGCGACTGCGAAATGGTGTCACACATTTAGTAAAAGTACCAAAATAAACAGAATATCCCACGTAAATATGCATATAATTGCTTTATACCCTACGTATATGGTGTTAATTCAAGTAAGCCGTCGTGTAACTCACACACATATGGCACATTCCGAACTGGCGCAATGTTTTTCACAATGATTCGATTTCGAATTTCAATTGCTTGTTTTGCTAAACAGAACGGAAACTAACATTTTGTCGCGAACATTGATTTCAATAGAATTGACGTACCTTGTTAGATTAACGTTGCCACTTTTTAGTATGTACAACAAAAAAATAATTAAGAATTTCAAGCCCGGTTAAATAACAATGTTGAGGTAAACAAATTACTCGGAAGAATAAAAACTGGTAAATATTCGATTACAAGCAATTGGATTTGCTTCAAAATGTTGGTCAATGATATCACGCGTCAACATTTTTATTTTTAACAAAAAAATCAATGAGCTAAAACTCACAAAAAAATGATTTTTTCCATTTCTACAAAAGTTCTACGTACCTACTTACATCTTTAAAAGCATTATTCTCTATAATAAAGAAACACGTTATGCTGAAATGTGCTTTACGATAACAATTTAATTAAAGTAATAACAAAGCTCTGCTTACTTAATCACGGTGTTTTCCTTAAACTACATTCAAAACTTCTACGTAATAATCTTCCAACGAAGAATGAACAGCTACAGTGAACAATATTAATACAAGCAACACTCTAAATTCATGGCAGCATCTTGCTTCAAGAACCCGTTGGAGAACAATTCAACAAAATGCTAAATTGTGTACAAATTTTTTAACGAGTTATATAATGGATGGGTACGAAGAATTTTTTCGCGTTAATAGCAACTTCAATGGAAAATAATAGACCGCAGCTATGATTATTCTAGCTGTAAACGTTTAGTAGTGATTTGCAAGAAACACATTTGAGTTATTCTTACACAAGTGAAGATTAATAAAATTTAAACGGGACATTACAATCGATCTAGAACAGGAAGGCATCGGTTTTCCCAATATTTGCGCAATATTTTAAATCACATATAGTCGTATAACAAGGCGGAAATGAATTTTAAAAATTTACAAATAGTTAATACATTTTTCGCAGTTATTTCAAGTGGGGAGTCACACACATTGAACTTAATATTTGAAAAACAGCTGCTACTTCTACAATCTTTAAGTATAGATAATTTTGAAAATTCACCATTAAAAGTATGCGATCACTAAACTGGTTTAGCAAAATGGTTTGAATTTAAAATCTTAGCCTCAGCGAGCGTCATAATAGAATTAACACTGTAACCTTAAATGGCCTAAAACTATCCATCGCCAAGACTTAAAAAAAACATTTAATATTGTGTGCTTCGTATGTTTTGAGTTTGTGTGGAATATTCTTGAGAAATCATTTCAAAATAGCTACGAACATTTAAAAATTTACAGCAGATAATTAAAGAAAATTAAAAAAGTTTGTGCAGACAATTTTCGAACATTGTTTTATAGAAATTGTAATATAACAAAACAATAAAATTTTATGTGACTCATGACATACTACCTTCAAAACGGTTTTTGTATGTAGAACATACGTTAAAATTGAATTTTGAAATTTTTTTTGAAAATCTTAATATTTTAAAATGTTTTACATTGTTGCCAATGTTATGATATTTTAGAAAATTTCTGAATATTAAGAATTTGAAAAAGTTTTCGAAATTTCGAGTTTTGAAAATGGTTAAAATGTTGTACCTTGAACCTGGCAAACTAAGTAATTACTTTGCAGATACCATGAACCCCAATGCAATTAAAAAGTAGAAAATGGATTATAAATTAAAATGAGTAACTCACCCCGATTAGCTAGCTTATTTAGAATGTACAATCTAGCTTGTTATTTAAATCTCTTGGTAACTGCAGCACTGATATGAAAATTGTGTATTTCTTACCAAAATTTAAAAAAGTTTCTGTTTAGTAAAATCTTAAAAATTTAATCATTTGAAGATTAATATCAACATAAAGGAGGGTTTGGATAATGACGATTTAACCAAAATCTTCTTTGAATAGGTCCAAAATCAGTATTTTTCATATTTTATTGAACAATAATAAGAAATAATACCATTACATTACTTAACACTTAATTGTTTTTAATTGAAGAATGTTTCCTTCCTCTGTAATAAATTTTTGTAAGTATAAGAACACAAATTAAATTCGAACGGAATTTTTTTTGTTTTTACTAAATTATAATTCATTTTTAATTTCGTGTCCTTTTCTGTGCACAATTTTTGGGTCAATTGTTATTCTTTGTTTTACTATCGAATGTTTTATTTATTTAAATAAAGCATAACTATGGCCCAAAAAACCACAAGAAAAACAAAACAATTTGAACACATGTATTTATTTAAGTACACTTTTGTTCAAATTGAGTTGTCATTCAGAATTGCAGTTTAGTTTAGAATATTTTCTAACAAATTATTAGGTAGTGTTAATAATAAAAATACATCGCAGAATAATTTAAATTCATGATTACAATAAGAAAATCGCCTTGCAATAAATCCTGATTAATATCAATCGGTTTAAATCGCGACAGAAATATATCTTATACTACAGAAAAGTCACTTAAATTGTTTGTTGTTTATTAGTATTTAAAGTGCGTCTGTTATTAGTGTATTGAACATAAACAGAACAGTAAAATGGGCGAAACACGCCGCTGGTACTTTCCCACCAGGTTGCGTTTTAAATATAATGGCGCCAATAAATGAATGAAAATGAGTAACATTGTTTTAACAAAAATTAAAGAGGGAATAAGTAATACAGCAAAAGTAACACCCCAGCGGGAATTTCAATTTGCAATAGCCTGGACAATAAGTTTCCGTATCGCAACTGTAAGCACAGTAGTAGCGCACAAAATCGCTGCAAATAGTTTATTTGAAAAGTTATTAAAATATGCAAAATATGAATAATATATTTTTTAACTAGATCTAATTGATATGTAGTTAAAATCACGTACCCTTCAGAAAACGCATTGTTAATGCTTAAAGTATCTTTTTCTTCATTTATAAAATGGTTAAAATTTTTTTTATCAAAACAAATTACTTCAAATAGTCTATTGAACTGTTTAAAGTTTATAACGATTGACGTTTGCGTTTTAGAATAAATAATTTATCAATTTCAAATTTTTCAAAAATTCCTAGGGGCGTTAGAGAAACAATTTGAGAGAATAGCAAAAATACATTTGTAGTTCACTGCAAGCTCTATCAGTCTAAAGAGTTAAAAAAAACAGTGTGGCCAGTTTTTGAGGAATATTATTTTTACATTTTCAAAATTTTGAGAAGCTAGAATTCTTATAACAAGTATTTTTAAGTCAGCTAACTATACTTATTAAAGGCCATTGAATAATATAACAAGTTGTATTGATTGGATACTTTGTTTTTGAGTAATCGGGCAGTGAAGTTAAGATTTTCAAAAACTCCTATCGGCCTTCGTTTTGAAGATAAAGCAGTAAAACAAATTGATTTTCCTTTAGATGCACCATAATACTGTTGAAAAATTAAAAAAAAAAGGTTTCACAAAAAAATCTCTACCAAAACAACATGTCTAATTTTCGTTCTGAACACTCTGAACCAAATCGCGATTATGGTTTTGTAGCAAACATTATTCAAAAACTTCGATTTTTTTAAATTATGCAGTTTTGTAGAATGTTCCATAAAAATCTCTGCTGACTAAGAAAAGACAAATTTTAAAAATTCGTATTAGCACTTTTAATTCAAAATTAACTATTAATTTAATTTGAAAAATTTTATAGATTTTAGAAGACTTACATTCGTTTAAGTTCACTGTCGCGTGCATCACATACGACGCATTGGATTTTTGACCATCATGCTTATGTATTATAAACTCTTCGTCTAAGACCAAATTGGTGTTAAAGTTTTTTGCTTGTTTTTCAACGTAGAATTGCGTGCGGTAATTATTAGCCGCACGTTTTAATACACCCTGTATATCTCATGTCCTGCGTAATATTGATAATGTTCTGCTGCCTAAACACTACGCTAAGGCAAACTTATGTGGGTGAATCATGTGTGATGCAACGGATAAATTCATGAAATGGGAATAATCAACGTGTTAAGCTTTTAATTTACAAAATTTTACGTTAAACAATGTATATTTATACACTGAATTCCAAAATCGGAGGAACATTTATGTCCTTAGAAAAATTCCATTACTTTCAGACACCCTACATGGAAAGATAACATTTTTGTACATCACCTGATGGCAATAATTTTTAAACAAATTATTTAATAATAGTCAAGCCATTGCTGCATTGATATAACCGGTTGCAAAGTCAATTTCCAGATGTTCCCGTAGTGTGCAAGTGAAGGGTTTGCTTGGTACTTGAGAGGTTCCGAGTTCAAACCTTTATGAGGTACACTTTTTTTTTTTTCTTTTAAACTGTACCAACCAAGTTTATATTATTTCATTTAAAATATATAAGTGAAACTTAAAAAGTTAGAAAATAAGTAGGTACATTAACTAAAGCTCATAAATTGCACCACTATTTTACAAAATACTTAAAAGTAAACATTTAATTTGAGTCTTAATAACAAAATGCTTCAATTCTACCTAGGTAGCTGCAAAACGTTTATCTTTTAAACTTTTCATGTGCCGCTTGATTAATTATGTTATGTAGCTTTTAAAAATTAATATTATACACCAAGGTAGAAAAGTCTACTATTATAGCCCGAGTGCTGTAAGACTTTTCTACCGAGGCGTATATACTTTTTTTTTCACTACTAGTGATATAAACCCTTATAATTGTCGAAAAATAACTATTTTAACTTAATTCCCTGTTTATTTCAAATTATAAAACAAATGACAGTTTTTTGTTTTTTTTTGGCATGACAGTTGTTTGAAAATTGTTAAATCGTCATTGGTATTCAAAAGCATTGTTTTTAAGAACTGGTTTCATCTAAAGTACTGAAATTATTAACAATTTTCTCTTTTTTACTTTGTGTGGTTGTATTATAGGCGAAATTGAATTGACAGAGTTATCATTTATTACGGCGCGAAAAACGCATATTCAAATACACCAAAGTTTTTAAAATTAAATTAATTTATTTAAACAACTATTTTATGCATAAAATACCATTAAATAGAATCTCCCCATTATATTAAATCGTGCTATAAAAACGTTCTCTTTAAAACTGTCACAGGATTATCAAAAAATATAAATTTGTTCATTATTTACCAGTGGTTAATAATGAAAAATTAGTTACCTGTCAGTGAGATAAGGTACAGAAATTGAATTTCACAGCATTCTATTATGTGTCAAAATGCTACGCCATATTACTAGTGGTGAAAAAAATTATTTATTTTCAATAAAATAACATAAATTGATTTGATGTCATTTTACGGTAATTAGAAAAAAGTAGAACTCATCAAGGTTTGAATTTATAACAGTTCACTTACGAAGAAACTCCCCTAGCTGCACGCCACGAACACATCTAAAAATTTATTGAATAATTCTTTTAAAGCATTGTTTGTAATGCAATACCACAAGTGAATTAAAAATTACTGACAGTTCTGTCGCTTTATTGACAACGAAATTGCGTTGTTGTTAGGAAATATCACGACTCCGAAGCAGGATTGATATTGCTCTGCATCAACACAATTGAGTAGGACAATCAAGCGGCAGAATTACAGAAAATTTTTAACAAACGGGTGGATTTTTTAGCACATTCCACGAACTAAATATCAAAACAATTATGTGGTGTAACAATCTTTTTAACTTAACTGACGTACAAACGCGATAATTATTAAATGCAGAAATAAAAAAATGTTGGTGATGCGGATGTTATGATTACACAACAGCGATAACAGGGGAGGGTAATACCACGAAATCTGAAAATTTATTAAGAATGTTTTGTGTTTATGCAAATTATTGTGCCAAAATTTCGCGAGACAAAAACACGTTAAAAACCAAGGTTGAGTGGCATTTGAGTGCTTTAGGTAAGTGAAATTTGTAATGATTTGCAGGTAAACACAAAACATTATCTTAATACATTTTGACCGCGAGTGGTATTTGGAAGGAGTACTCAACAGTATATAGTAACACAACTTACTTTGCCGTACTTTTTAGAACACTTCCATTTATTGTATAAAAGGCGTAACTAGACGTTGTCAAAGTAATTAACTGTAAATAACATACACACAAAATTATCGGTCTAATTTTCATTACGGTAGGTTAATGCTGCATTTTTATTGGCTGTAAATGTGCATAAATAAAATAATTCCAGCAAGTTTTATGATTAATTGAAAGCTACGAAATGTATTGGTTTGATGACGTGTGAGTGCGTAATGGTTCGAAACTTCGGCAAAAAAACATCGAAATTTCATAGTGTATTCATTTTTAAACCAAACAGGTTACTTAAAACGAGGTTTTTCATGACAAACGATTTAAATTTATAGTAGCTGATTGGAAAAATACGTGCAGATAGATACTATGCAAATTTCTAAGGCTTTTTTTTTCGTTTAAAACTCTTTACCCCCAATACGAGCAAAATTAATATGCTCACAAAGTATGTATCATATGCGAGAGAGTTTTGATAGGATTTGCGTTTAGTTTAGCCGACATCGCCGACAGGCTAGTTGTAAACTTGAGCCATCCATCACCCGGAACCAGGAAGCAGGAACGCTGCTGGGATGGAATGCAAGCAACTATGACTTCGCCTTTGGAAAGGCTAACCACAAGTCACAGAGCTCCTATTAGCTGCGATTACTTTGCAAAGTACCGAGAGCGAATCTGTGCGCGCGAATTTCCGAAGAGGCGACTCGTGCTGCATTAATGCATGGGTGCGGTTGCCAGGAAGGCCTTAACACCGACCTGAAGATAATGTCAGGACCGCAAGAACTGTAGTGAGGTCAGAGGGCGACCCTTAACACCAGTTCGACATAATGACGAATGGCCCGCGGCACCTTAAATAGCGCATTGATTATCCCGGATTATTCCGGATGCTCGGTGGTTAGTACTAAGAAATTTGCTTCTTGAAAAGCGCTAGCCCTCGTAAATAAAATTTTATCCTCCCATATCCTTTTGTCATCAAGTCGTTAACGCAGCCTTTACCATGGGGTCCTAGTATAGTTAGTAATATGCTGTCCCCTTTTAAACAAAAACATAAATTAATTATGTACAGCGCCTGTCGCCCGAAATTTCTGAACTACGTCGACACAGTTTCGTTATTAAACGAGGAATTTATATTCGTTTAAACTTTTACTCATGAGAAGATGATTAGATTCGAAAATGAATAGTAGATTAGGGTTCATGGGTTCTCAGTTAATTTTACAGACACCTAATGGAAATTATTCTTGCAGGTGGGTCTTTTATATTTTCCAAACAGAATTTCAGAAAAAATATTTTGCTTTTTCTAACTATTTCCACTGTAATTGATTGGGGTTGAAAAGAACACTAATAATAATAATAATAATAATAATGAACTTCCAAAACTGACAATTATGAAATTTTGTAATGAACCTTGTAGAAAAAATTAAATTTATACTTTTTGTACTAGTTAAGAATTATTTACGTCTGCTTGGCTTTCTCGTATATTATTGGATTTGCCAATTAGCAATATTAAAAGTAACACTAACTATGAATTTCTGACATGTACTGATTTGGACATTTTTATCGAACCCGTTACGAAATATCAAGAAAAATGGTTCTTATAACTGCTTTCTATAGAACTTGGAATGCATCGTTTTATGGGTTTGCAACGTTTTTCAAAATACAATGTTAGTACTTGATGTAAAAGTAAACAATCACAAAATTGAACTTCCGAAATACACAAACTTTGAACTTTTCGAATAAGTTGTTTTTTCCTACATAAAATTGGATTTACGGTTCAGACTTTTTTAAACAAGCTGCTGAGTTTATTTTCAAGGAAGTATGTACGAAGAAATCTTCTCAATGCATGTTCACACGACAGCAAAAAGGCGGTCAGACTAAATACACCAGAGAAGACTAGCACCGACTACAACAGAATTCGTTAAAAAGCCTCCAAAATTAACTGAAAGTGGACTATAAAAAGACGAAGAAAAAAGGAACTAAAAAAACAACTATATATGCATGCTCCTTTTCAACAGTGATTTGCAGCATAGGGCCTCTGACGTAATGGTGGTTTAGAGATAGGGGGACCTACAGCGTTAGGTAGACTTAGCTATACCGCTGCCAGAAGCGTCTTATTTTGCGTCCAGCTGTACATGAACCTAATATGACTTATCTCAATATCGAACCGAGGTTTTCAAGCTTATAGTTATGCTCTAACTGTGCTACGGTCGGACGTTTATTTAGTACTACCATTAATAGAAATGTACAAACAATCGTTATAAATAGGTTTTCCCATACTTTTAACGTTATAATTATGCTCGTGTCAAGAAATGATTGAATTTACATCTAGTCATCTCCAACCGGTACAAGTCGCCCGATCCAGACCCAAGGCGTTGGTTACGTACGGCGCGCGTGCTCACTACGTACAAACGCTAGATAGGTAATGCGCTCATGACCTCAGGTCAAAAATGGTTATAGCAACTGTATTTATAGCTTTATCAAAAATATGCAAATAATGAAAAATATTTGTTTATTAGAGCTAATTGATAGGCGTAGTTAAAATTACGTAACTGCGGGAAAACACGTTGTTGATATTAAAAAGTATCGTTTTCTTCTTAATATTTAAAATAGTTGAAAATTCTTGCTGATCCTAATAAAGTACTTGGAACAGCCTATCGAACTTATAAAAGCTTATAACGATCGGTGTTTGCGTTATTGAATAAATAATTAAACAATTTCAAAATTTTCAAAACTTTCTGGGGGGCGTCAGAGTAAAATTTGAGAGATTAGTACAAAACAAATTTGTAGTTGAGTGCAAGCTCTGTCGGCTCAGAAATTTAAAAAAAAACGGTGTGGGCATTATTTGAAGAATAATTATTTGAAAATGCCGCTAGCATATTTACAATTATTATATTTCCAAAAATATTTTTACATCACTTGATGAAGGGCTATTAATAAGACAATTTGTATTATTTGGGTATTTTGTTCGTGAGTAATCGGGCATTAAAGTTAAAATTTTCAAAAACTCGTAGCGCCCTTCATTTTGAGGATATAGTATTTGAAAAAAAAAAGCATTTGATTTGTCTTTAGATGCACTACAACATATATCAAAATTCCAAAAAAGCGCTTAGAAAAAAATATACCAAAAACAGGTCTAACTTTCGTTTCCGGTTCTGGTTAATGACCTTACAAAGAACTACCTGCAACTAAAAAACTTCCACACACAAAATTTTATAAAAATCAGGCAAGAGGTTCCGGAAACGAACGCACCCACCTACAGACAGACATTTTTTAAAAACTAATTTATTGGGTTCCTCTGGACTCCAAAACGCGTATTTCCGTTAAAATCTAAAATTCAAAAAATTTGCATGAAATCATAACATTCCTTACTTCAGTAGAAGTACGGAAAAGTAAAAAAAAACAAAGCTGTGTAAGTTTTAAAACTATTAACAACATACTAAGAACTAAAGATGCTGTCAAGTGTCGATTTAAATTATAGGGGTCTTATTTATCTATTTAGTAAATCCCTAACTGTCTCACCATACACGCTGCGGACTTTATCATTTCGAAATTTATCACCATAATACGACAACGGCGCCTTGTATCTCGGCACGGTTTATTGTTTGTTTTCAGCGAATATTTATGTTGCTACCCACTGTTGCTACAATTTGGTTATTTATAGCTTACTTTAATTCTGGTCAGAAAAGTAAACATATTCAGTTCTTCGTATTTATCGCATATTCCGCACCTAATTGCCTACATAGTGGAAGCTCCATTGTGACCGCAAAATTCTTCCGGATCTGAGATTTTCACGAAAATACATGTTTTGGACCTTCAAGAACCCAAAAAAAGTGGTTTTAAACAAATGAAGGTTTCAATGTGTGGATGTTTGTGTAAAACGCGAAACCTCAGGAACTACTTAACCGATTTTAATAACATTTGGTATACAATGAAGGTACAATGAAAACTCGACCTATTAAGTTTTATTTTACGAACCGGAACCGGAAATTAGCCATGTTTTTGGTATCATTTTTTAAAAACGGAATACACGTAAGGACAAAAAATGATAGAAGACGTTAAGATATATCGAAAGTTATTTTTCCGAGCAGTCTAGCTTGAAAATGGTGACCGGTACGAGTTTTGGAAATTTTCGGCTTTAACGCCTATTTACTCAGAAACGAATTGAAAGATAGGGAATACATTTGGTATTACAATAGCCCTAAAGAAACGCAATGTTGCTATGTAACCGAATTTTAGTGATGAAATGAAAACTGCAAAGTGCAAATATGTTCAATATTTTGGACATTGTCAAAAAAGTATTTCTTAAAAACAAGACACACGATTTTTGTGTAACTCTGTAAGCTTCTAGAGATGTTCTATAATTTGTTTCGTCTCCCAGTTAACTATGAATTCTATGAATTTTTAACAAATGTCAATTTATTCTCTTAAATAAAGGGAAGATAAATCATATTGTTTAGCTACAGTGCTCATGAGTAATAGATTCAGAACTTAGGTTTTAGGTTGGGATGGGGCGGTTAACTTTCCCCCTGCCACCTTAACTTTGGTAAAAAAATTGTAAAAATCAATTTATATAGAATTAAAGTAATCTTCAAATAATTTATATAACTCTAGGACTTCGATCCATCGTCCGCTATGCTGCCAACATAAGTATCTTATTTACTACCTAAAACAGCGTAGAACATAGCCCATGGATTCCGCTTACTAATTAATAAAAAGTGTTTACTACAAAACTACAAATTGTAGATGCTACAGTTTGAATTCCACTATTAGTGACGACCCATTCAGTAACATGTCAGATTAAGGTAAATATTAAGTTTGCAGGTTCCAATATTTAAGTTAATATCATGTAGGGTAATTGGGGCCATGAAGCTCCGATATCGACAGAATGTAATAATTATATCATTATAGCTCCGATTTACGCATATACGAATAAGGGCTAGTTTTATTCTGAAATTATAACTAAACTAGTGAGACCCCAGCGTACAATGCACTGACAGACTCGCGTTGGCCGACCCGTCTAAATGCGTCACGTGATGCAGTAGTTCCAATAATAAGACGCGGCGGTTTTGTAGATGGCGCCCCAAGTGACGCGCGTCTAGCCGACCTTCATATATATTATAAATTAAAATAATAATTATTAAAAAATCGACGTAGAATAAAAATATGAAAATGTTTCATGTTCCATCTGAGGATAGAAACCTTTCATTAAAAAAAAATGGTCCAAATTGGTGAAACGGTAGCCGCTGGAGGAACCGGAGAAGAAAACCCTTTGAGCTTTTATATATGTATGGATGGATGTTTAACAAGATTTTTTAGTACGTATTTATTGGTTACAAAAACATTTTGAAAATCTCCGTTAAGGCAGTTCCCTGGAAATGAGGAGAAGTGCTATGTTAAAATGTGTTTTTTCCTTTTTAGGGAATTTTTTTCTAGGGCTGGCTTTAATATGATTTTTTCCTGAAGATTTTATCAAAAAAAAATAGAAGGCGTAGCCCACAGGTTCTACTAGTCATGAATTAAAGACGAGACGGTACGAGACCACTAGGACACCAAAATGAGGGGGGCGTAGGTGAGAACGATGAAAAGAGAGAAAAAGAGCAATAAACACGTGATAGACAAAAAAGAAGAGCAGGGAGGCGGAAGGAACAAAAAAAGTCAATGAAAGAGAAAAAAGAGAGAAAGGGCGAAAGCGACCGCAGCAGAAAAAGGAAACATAAATATGATAATGAATAACGAAAGAGTGTAGGGAAAAAGAGTTAAAAGAAAGAAGGGCGGGAAAAATCTAGATGATATTTATGTGTTAGTATAACCAATTCTAATCATCAGGTCATCGACTTTATACGAATGTAGATTGGCAAAAGTCAAATTTAAATCAAACAGACTTACCTCAAAGACCTTTAACCGCCAGAAAGTACTGCTTTAACAGAAAAAAAATAGTTGGTAAAAACGCTACCCTCTGAAGACCTTCAGTGCGCGCCTGTTTAATGTGTGAGCCATGCCAATCTACTACTCCTATAAAGCTAATGGCCAGCGTGTTCCATGCACATACCGAATTTTCCATAAATACATACAAAAGAAAAATAAGCATTCTTGTAAAAGTTACCGAAAACCAAAGCTGAGTAAAATATAAATATAAATCTATTTTTAAGAAGAACAGTTAGAAAGTCGTTAATCATGAGATTTAGATGTTCATGGTGGGCTGGCTCTTAATCAATATAAACTTTAAAAATTAATATTACCGTCTTTCAATTTTAAATGGGAGCAAATTCAATAAATGAATAGCACACCTGTAACCTGCAACCACTGTAACCGTCAAACATTTACGAGAAAATCTGGTATAAAGGTCGATTCCAACACTTTTCTGAGAGAGCTTTCGAAATCTACAGCTTTAAATAATACATTTACAAGAGAACCAATCAAACAGTAGTAACATAATTTAAAGTTTAACTTTTTAATAATTACAAGCATCACAAACTACTAAAACTAAACCTTTTTTTATTGCATACTTAACTGGTGATTTTGATTTGCTTACTTGCAAGGAAACCATTATTATCGCCCTTTTCTGTATGCTTTGAAAAAATAAGAGAAATTCATTCCTGTTTTATCAACACGAACGTAAAACCATAAATTTGAACAGCTAACCGCGTTCGACAGCATCTACGGACCAATAAAATAATTAGCGGTTGGTGTGTGTCTGTGTGTGTTTAGGCTCCGATATCCTGCAAAGAATAGATAGCAACAGCACTCCTGAGCTCAAGGGAATGTCGAAGAACAAAATGTTTTCTCGGTCACAAGACACGCAATATAAAAGGAACGAAAAGTAATAGTCGACGTTTCAACGCGGAATTCTAGAGAAGCTGTTTTATAAAACATTAATGAACAGTGGCCTATATGGTTTTATTAATGAATTTAAGGCCCGCCAAACCGAAGCACACCAAGGGTTGCCTTGTAATAAATTTACTTTTGTTAGTTTTCGAAAAAGCTTTTTTCTCAGGTTTGATTTAAGGAATAAAATTACAGTATTAAAGAGCAAGGAAAGATAATGTTAAAAACTGCAATATTTTACCCAGCACGTGAGCGAAAAAAACAATATTTCGAAATGAAATTTATGAGCAAATCTTTATTCCATTCCCGGAGCGAGCTTGAAAAATCGAATTTTGTTTCGTGCTATTCTAACCATGAAGCTAGAGATGGTGCAAGGTGACTGTCATGGATTACAGACGCATTCCTGTTTACATTCTTGCAATTCAGTGGTCATAGCAATTCAATATTGAATTCCACACAGTCTTGGATATAGATTGTAACAATCGTATACGGTATCGTCAGTTTTATTTGACGACAGTGAGTAATTGCGCGAATTTTGCATTAAAAAAATAAACATTTAGTATAAACTTCTATACAGAACAAACAAGGAAGAAGAAATCAATTTTTGCTAGCACCAGTGTGTTAGTGTTATGCACATTAGCGTGTGACTTGCATGGTTCGAATCCCGATGTTGGTGAGTATTTAAATGTTTCTGGCTATAACCTGGGTACAGTGTTGTGTCGTTTCACTAATTTCTTGAATGATGTAATAATTTTATTCGATAGAACTGGCAAACAAATTCGAAATATTTGTAATTTCAGGTTCTGTTGTTACTAACTAAAAGCGGAAATTCTGAAATTTTCCATAACTAATAAAAATGCGATCGGCAAAATTTAAATCCGGTTGACGTCAAAGGCAATAGCGGTCCGCACGAGCAGAGCACCTAGGAAACAGATGATGAGATTATCTTCTGTAAAATAAATAACAAGTGGAATCTAACTCGATAAAGCAGCTCCGTGGCGCGTAACGAGCGCCAATACAAGATGTTTCTATCTAAGTTGGCGAGGCCGAGTATTACCGTAACGGTAATACGGTAAAGTGCGCAGCCACCCAACCACGGCTTTGATTAGCAGTTCATTATCAAGTACGCCGAATGCGCTTGGTATACTACACTAATGTGAAAATCGATAAATTCATTACTCCGGTGGATTGCGTTTTTATATGTCGCGATGGCAGGCTTTCGTGTCAAGAGCTCATTTGATCCTAGTCCGATATAATTTGAACCTTTTTTTAAATATTTTATTCATAAAGAACGAGATATTGGCAAAAGCAACAGATCTGCGCGAGTTAAAAACGAAATGTGCTTTTTTAACTGTTCTGAGACACGAATACCGCACGAATTGTGGCAGAGATCATCTTGGAAAAAACTTCTGTAACATCAACCCCTGAGGTTGTATCGCCAAAGTCCTAGATAATACTTTGAAGCAATACCCTTCTCAGCGTAACATTTTTATGAACCGAATCAACTTCAGCAATAGGGGTAAATATTGTAACAACTCTGTAGCAGTACTACTGGTGATAAAGCGCGCACTGAATTGCAGCTGCGATTTCATAGTTGTGTCGGTTTCATTAGTGCTCGGTGTTGGTATATGCAATCACAGATTATCATTAGATCGTAACATCACGAAGCTAATCAAGTAATGTTTAATCCTCAAACCACTCGGTCGTTTATCCTCTGCATAGAGTTTCGTCCATTTTGCATAACTTCTCCGTTGTTCAGGACAAATAATTTACAATTACAAAATGTGGAAGTGGGTTAGAAGTTTCTTTCTTGGCAAGATTTTTGGAAACGTTTTAAAAGCCTAAATTTATAACATACACGAGTTGCCGATTCGAAAAATAAAAGCTTAACGTGATCTTACATCCCGTAGTGCTCAAACTAAAAAAAAAATAATTTACTTACACTACATTTGCTTGCTGCATCTATATGTGGTTTGAAAGAGAATTATTGCTACACCAGCCGCATTACAAGTGGGCACTCGGGGTAAACGTCCCAGGGAAATATATTGGCGAGACACTTGCACGAGAATGTTTGGTTTGCACATAGGCTTTCAGGTTTTAGGACTACAACTAATGGATGTGGGACATCCAAAACATAGAACGCTTAAGACGAACCAAAGATATATAAATCGAAAAGAAACCAATTACAATAGCAGAAACACACAATAACAAAAATTTAAATGATATTGCTAAATTTACTGCATAGTAATCTAAAGTGCAACTAGGTATATACTTAAATTTTCAAAATTTCACTGGCGTTTACTACTACGTTTTATGGGTTATCTAAGGGTAATACTAAATCGCAGCTACAACTATTATTATTTTGTCTAACAATATAAGCAACACTCGCTTAGACTCGAAACTACTATAAGAATACAAGTGTAGTTAGGGGAATACCCCGCAAAGGGCGGTGGAAAGCCTACCCCCTAAATATTACTGGAATTTAAAAAAACTAATAATAGTTATTTAAGTATCAAGGAATGTAAGGACGTAATAACATCCGAGGTAGGCGAATACGAGCTGAGGCGGAGCCGAAGCTTGTCGCCTGCCGAGGATGTTATTAGTCGATACATTCCGTGTTACTTATTAAATTTTTCACGCTACCGGCAATGTAAGTAGGCCTACAGGTAGAAATTTAATCATATTTTTAAAAGTTCGTTTTGACAGCTGTCATCGGAATTATTTTTTAAAAGCCCCATTATTCTAAGTTGTCTGTGCTTGTTACCATATCAACGAACAGTTAAAATCAACATTATTTTCCTAGGAATGTAAGTGACACTATTAAGTTCCGTCGTCAAGGGTAACTAGTACACGAATGTTATAAGCCACTTACGATCCCTGTAGCTATGGATGTAAGGCCTACTTACATTGCCGGTAGCGTGAAAAGAATCTTGTTATACTGTCGCTGAAGAGCACGAAGTTGTTTGCGGCATTAATATTGGTCCTCGACCATGAATAATAGCCCAACCTAGCTCAACAATCTAACAAAACCTGACAAATCGGGTACACATATTTTGAACAATACTCTTAAAAATTATCCAGTTTTAAAAATGTTTGATTTTAATCATTTCGGTGGTTTCAAAAACACATTTTCTACTTATTCTCTTTAATGTCGGACTACTTCTGTTTCGAAGGCTAAACACCGATAAGCCCACTACAGCTGGAACTTCAGCCAAACTCTTGTATTCTATAGGATAAGGATCTTTAACGTGCACTGACATCTCAAATTATACATGACCCAGTGATATGTATATCTCTTCCAAAAGATGCCATATTTATCATAATGTGAAAAATTTATCTATATAGTAAATCCGTAACTGTCTCACCACGAACAACGCGGCTAAACCTTGCATCTTGGAAAGATTTATCACTATAACACAGCGGCGGGGCCTTATATGTCGGCTCAGTTTATTAATTGTTTACAATAAAACTTTACATTGCTGTCAATTATGTTGGTACAATTTGGTTATTTATGGCTACTTTAATTCTAGCGGATCGTAAATGTGTATTTAACGCGCTGACAAGAAACAAATGTACAGCAGAAGAATTCCACCATTCATCGCCCACAAATTGGAATCTGGATTAGGTTTCGCTTACTATTACGAAGTGTTTACTACAAAATTGTTTACTACAAAATCTAGCTAGATTCATCTGTAGGAACTACAATTTTACTGACGCATTCATTGACATTACTTACATCACGACAAAGCTTATAGATATATTGTTTGTAGGTTCTAATATTTACATTAAAATCACGTACGATGATATGCTGACGAAGCTTACGATATCGAGGATTACGCTTACTATTACGAAGTGTTTACTACATAACTATTTACTACAAATTCTAGATGCAACTTTAGGAACTACAATTCTATTGACTACGCATTTATTGTCATGTCGAGCAGATATTTATTATGTTTGCGGGTTCTAATATTTACGTTACAATCGCGTAGGGTGATGGGGGCCATGAATCTCGCCGATATCGGAGAAATGTATATTATTCATTGTATCATTACATCTCTGATTTATATGAATAAGAGTCAATTTAATTTTGAAAATTATATGTGCAAATGACTCCGTTTAAGCACTTACCTGGAACTGAGGAGGAGTGATAAGTTTAACTACTTAACTGTTTTCCCGCTTTTTTTTAATGAATTTTCGGGGGCTACGATGGGAGTTTTTTCTTCAAAAAATTTTAGGGGTGTATTTTCCGGATTTTTTTTTCGATTTATTTTCCGCGACAGTTTTTCGTACTTTGTTTCGATATTTTTTCATGGATTATTAAATCCATGAGTCGGTCTGCATAAGACTTGCTCCCGGAAATTATTCCGGGAGCAAGTCTTATGCAGACCGACTCAGAGGAGGGAACATTCAGAGCGGCAAGCGCCCAGTATGAAGGTAACAAAAACATACCGGGGGGCGTAGTCCACGAGTTCAGCTAGTTATTATTTTTATTTCCTAAAATCTTATCTAATCTAATCTGATATGTTAGACCAACTGCGCTAGTTTCATTTTATCCCATACGACTATTACTACACCAAATTTAATGTCGATATGCTGACTCGTTTCTGCATAAAGAATCCTTAAAGCCAAAATCTTCAAGAAATCATTTCGTGAATCATTTTGGGGTTAGAGAATTCGGAAAAAAATGTATAGATTTGTCTAAAGGCCCTTTTATCAATATGTGGTTCCGTATCTAGAAAATTTCATATGTAAAAAAAAAAACGTTCGACTCCCGCCCTGAAAATATCCCTGAATAAAATTTGCAAGACCAACCACCGAGTTATTTAGTCCCAGCAAAACACAGGTATAGTACGTACATGTAGGTAGTCTGTGCATAAGTAAAGGTCCACGCACAACGCATTAATAGTAGAAAAGATCATAACGCGAACACGAGGTGTGCCACTTTAAGAAGATGCATTTTCCTTATCCTTGGGATATTCATTAAAATCAAGTAATTCATGAAATTACGATGCGTCACACACCCAGATTCAATTAATCAAATCACAAAAAGTTTCTGATCTCCGAAAAGTGTAGTTCCGTCAAAATTTTAAAATCGATTCGTTTTAGTGGCAGTATTCTACGTTATGTAATATTTGCACCTTGAAAAAAAACAAAACTAATGGGACTAAGTAGTTTTCAACATATTTTAAAGTAATCCATTAATGTTAAGATAAATTCTTCATTAATTTGTGAAATATTTCGAAAGCTCAATAAGATTTACATATAATTCGGTGGGACTTTCAAGTGGCACTAAAGCTTTTTAATTCACAGTATATTATAAAAATTTGTGTATGCATGCACGTTAGTTTGGCTTTGATGTCCCACCAAGAAACTCGAACACTAGTAATGTATTAAAATACGAAAATTCAAATAATCGGTAAAAAACATTAAGGAAATGTAAAAATCGGAAACCACGCAATACAAAATCTTACATTTTTCTGGTTGAATAAAATATCAATTTGTTGCTTTTTTAGCTTTTTGACCTTCACGATGTCTCGAGTTTGTTTACTTCTATAGGACATCTATAAAAGTTATTTTCCGCTTTGTAGGAATTTTCGTCTGGATCGTTAGACATTTGTCGTTTCAGATTTATGTAACCATGACTCTTAAAAAACATTCTGCCTTTCTGAAGCACGAACGATAATAAAATTAATAATACTCTTTCAATGATAGATATTAAACCCAATACTCTAATACCGATTACAGATTATTAGAAAATGTAGAATACCTTAGGTATGCGGTACTAACGAAGTGAAATGACTTGCCATTGCATGAAAATGCCTGAAATTGTTTTTTACGGAGCTAATCCCTGGAATATTACATAAGGAAATAGAAGTGGTTAATGATTTTCTAAATAGCAGCAAGCGGCATGAAGTATTAAAAGGGAAACATATCATTACCTGGACACAAGCAGCAAATAAAAACGTAATGCGTAACGATTAATAATAACTATAATTTTATTTTAAGCCTACACAACAATGTTTTGCAAGAACATTATCAACAAGCACAATCTTTTTACATATGTAATTATCAGCTCAATGGAAATGGAAAAAAACCTTGCTGGAACTAATACATAATAAATTATTGGCAGCCTTGAATTAAATAGAAAATCACAATGTGATTCAATTATGTTCCTAACAAGAGCATCTATTTCGTTGTAAATAACATTATTTGCAGGACTTGTTTATGCCAGAATTGTATAATAATATACAATACTGTTTACGCAATCCGCCAGGTAATAAATACAATTATTTTCTGTCATTTGTGTCGCCTGTATTGTGTTTCCAATTATTATTTTCGATCCAATAGGAAAATACATTAGAGAAACGTATCGAGTGTATAAAATGTAATTAAGTTCGATATTTCTGTAGAAGGGAAAATACCAAGTCGTATAAATAAACTAATACATTATTCAAATTAAAAATTACGCAATTTTTATTATTCTTCTCTTTACATAAATAGATTTCTATGAAATATTATTACTTAATGTTACTATGAGTGTACTACTGGTTTACTTGTAAAACGCCTAAACACTCTAATATTATTAAAACTTTAAGAAATAAATTGTTAGGGTTTATAAAGGACTTAACAGCTAACGTTACATTGCGCCTGTTCCACAATCATAGCAAAGAGCCCATGTATATTTGGAAAAATATTAGAATAATCTAAAAGTTGAGTGCGTGTGGATTTCGAATGAGAAGAATTGTTCAGCATTTTAAGTACTACTATTATTCACATTCATATTGTAAAACTTTTACGGAATTTTTTGTACAAACTGCAAAAAACTGAAATTTCTAGTTTTCGTTTTTTGTGTATAATTCGGTACTATTCAAGGTAGCGCAAAGCAATTTTGATGTTATTAAAACATATTTTTACACAGATTTCGAATCAGAAATTAAAATTTCAAGAAATGCGTCAAAGGCGACATGTCATCATTGGATAGAGCTCTTTTTCCCCTTTTCTCTGATATAAAGTTTGATGGGTTTATTTTTAAAGTAACGACGTTATAAGCAAAAAACTGTTTTCTCGTAGTAAGCTGTGAAAAAACGTATTCTTGTAGTAGGCTAAATATTAACAAAGAAAAAAAATAAAAAGCTGCGTTTGTTTCCATTGAGGTTCGATCAGTTTGTCTTTCCAAATAATAAAGTTATGTGAGAATTTTTTTTTCTCCTGGCAAGCTGTGGAAAAAAAAAGCACGTGAATATTTCAGAGAATAAAACTAATAAAAATGCATGCTCCTATATCAATCAAAAGACTTTTAAATACTTCTCGTAGATCGATTTCACAAAACCATTGAACTATTTCAAAAACTGTTGGATTTAGCAACTTTCAACCTTATTTGTGTATTTATGTCCAGAGAAGTAGAGAACAACAGTTTATAACTAAATACTAAAAATTGTAAAAATCTTCTAATATTTAGAAGAAAACATTTCGTAGTTTCCCCTTCTGAGAAACCTCTCGTGCACTTGCTCAAACAAAAATAAGGCAATACTCAAATATAGTATTTTAAAATATTGTGCGAAAGTAATCGACAAACAAGTGATTAGATCATTCCATGTTCAGGAGGCTGTAACTCCATAAGAAAGCGTTTCTAAACCTGCTTTTAAAAATTGTTTTTATTTTTTTTAATGTGTCAATAAAATAATTGTACTTATTTTCGGACCACCCAATTATCATTTTTCGTGAACAAGTTAATAATCGTAATAAAGTTGTTCGTGTTTTATGAACGTACGTCACTATTTGGGTAGCAAACTGTGAGATTGAGTGTAAACGAATCGACGAAGAAAACAGCACTGTTATTTATTTATAAAACTGGTAGATACCGTATGCTGGTTTTAAGTTACTTAAGTTCTTTTAGGGAAAAAATTTACGAAACGGCTATTAAAAAATTAAGAATTATTTAATAAACTCTATTATTGCCCAATTTTTTATTAGCGAATTGTTTTCCTAATTATTACAGTCGGTTGTAGGCAAAGATTGAACTTTTAGTCGCAGAAGAGGAAAAAATGTCGTTAAAATTCAATAAGTAAACAAAAACCATGGGCGTACTCAAATCCATTCAGTTATACGTAAAACATATTGAACTAGAAAACTAATTATTCAGATGAGAATTTAGAAAAAGTTGTTGATGTGTACTGCCTGCAATTCTTAAGTCTTTTATTCAACGCTGGTTTTCCGTCCCTTATAGTTCCAAGTTTTCTTTCGTAGAACTTTGTCGTTGTATTAATGAATGTACACGTTCTATTTTTATTAATTGTATGAATTTGTTTTATATTTTATACCCGTCCTACGAATTGCTGTCAAAAAATAAATAAATAAGAAGGGAAGGGCCCTCAACTGGTGCCTATTTCCTGATGTTAAGACCTCTCATACAGTAATATTAACTTAATAAGTGTAACCAACAAAGCAACTTAAAAATGTTTAATATGTCTGAGTTGTTGAAACATGTCCGCAATTATACGTGTTATTTGAGATTATCCTCACTAGGGCTGTGCGATACGAAAATTTCGTATAGATACGTACCAATTTTTTGTATATACGATACGCATCGATTTTTCAAAATATTGATAAGCATCATTATATTGAAACATCGATACGTATCTCTACAGACATTTTCTAATCGCATACTCATACTTATATCAAAATATCATTGTTTTACGTTGTGGGCCGAGATACCAGAGAGTTGACTTCTCGAGTATGATTTTGATGTGTTTTGGCTCGGTAGTACGAGTCTCTCACTACAACCTACCGGTCATCGGTCGAGGAATCAGCGAATATCAATAGTCTTTTAATTAATAGACAAGATATTAACCATCTAGATTTAACTTAGTTCTTGTTACGCAAATTTCTGTTATGATGCATATAGAAATAAAGTTGTATGGACACGTATCGACATACATATCGATGCGTATCGATATATCAAAATATAGATACGTATCGATATAGAAATTTATCGATGCGAGTATCAAATGCGTATCGGCTTGCCAATAAGAAGTGCCGTATCGATATATCCGTAAGCCGATCTAGGCCTAATCATAACCCAGCAAAATAGAAATAAACACACTCGCTCAATTCATACTAAATATAAAGTTTGTAAATGTTATTTTACTATTATGAAATATTAGCGTTCTATACATCACAACTAATGACAGTCAACGTCAACAGTATCGCAACTGAATATTGCACAACACTATGGATGCCTGTTACTGTATTATATTATAGGGGGTTATTGTGCACGCGAATTTCTATTTACTGCGATGGGCGTCTAAATATGTGGGTTTTTGTGGTGGGGATCTCCCGCCACTCATTAAGAGCTGGGACAGAGAAGGGTTCCAGATTTAATATATAGATTGGTAAATAAATTAAGATAAAATAAAGTGTGATCCGATGATTTTAACATTAATTGTTACTGCTGTCACATGAATAATGGGACCCTGTTTACCGAATTACGCTAAGCACGTACTCACTGAAATTGTCAGCCTCTTAGTAAGGCAAACAGCAAGAGCATAAACGCAACCTCCTTTCTTCATACAAACAAAAAATAACAACAGCACAATAAATACAGCCAACAACCTAGTTTGGATTCCCGTCTGCTACATCTGCAAACTTGCGCATTTGTTATTTTCATACCCAACGCGTTTTTCTGATTATATAGCTATGATTTAGAGTTTCTTGCAAGAGAATAGAAAATTCTGCAGTTAAACAGATACCATATCCTGTAGAGGTAAGTCAGAGTATCTGTTAATATACCAGCACTGAAGCGCTGTAACGAAACAACTACGGCATAATCAAATTTAACTGCCAACTCGCATTTAGGTCGTTACCCCTTGCAACGAATCACCCATAACATAATTAAATTGAAATCACTTAAATAAGTGACCGCTAACACGCCTCTAAGGAAGATACCCTCTGACCACTACTTGAATTATCCTTTTTCAACAAACACCTCCTTAAAATTACACTTAAATTTATTGAAGACACAAAAAATTAGATTTCGTTGATTTTAATAGAAATTAGTTTACAAAATTGTGATTTCCATATTGTTATCGATATCTGTATATTTATACCTTTCAAATAATTTTAGGCACAAAAGATTACCTTGAACTTTGAATATCTGTTTGGAAAAGCTTTCCTTCGCTTAATTAGTATATGCTGGGGTGTAAAGTAAGAAAATTGCCTTTTAAATGTACCATTTCCATTTTAATAGTTTGCGGATAATTTTAGGACGTCCACAGTAAAATTTGATGGTGCAAAAGTGTATGGTTAAGTCTATAAAGAGATACGACCTTCTTAGCAGTGCAAAACATTTTGATGAGCTTTTAAACAACTTTTTGGAAGTTATAGCTGCTAGTGTGAATGGGGGTCGCGCTAAAAGGGCTATAAAGCTACCCCTATAAAGTTACGTATTTATAGCGTATTTTATTGGTTTGTCAACTCGAAAATAAAATTTATTTGACCCTTATATTCAAATATGTTAATTATTTAAAATGTGAGTGTAATCACTCAAGTGGATAGGTAGTAAAACGTTTACTTTTAAGCGCGGTCCCAATTTGAATATCAACTTATACATCCTGGTGTAAATTACAATTAAATTACAACTCCCGGGTCTTTAACATTTGATGCCGGCCATTGTCTGGTTTAACACCTTTCATAACTTTCTTCTGCACTCCAGGTGCTTTCGCCTTCAGTCGTATATTTTTCTCTTGTCGACAATAAAACGCCCTAAATGTTAGTGCAGAACAGCAACGTTTTACTTGGTGGATTTAGGACACTTGCGTTTTGGTGCATTAAATATTTAACCAAACCCTTTCAGTTACACAACTGAAATCACAAAGTGGAATTAAAATTTACATCCGACGAGCTGTGCGGCAGAAACATTGATTAAAACTTACACGCACTGTTTATGAATAAGTCAACGAACGGAGGTATGATAAAGTATTATAAACGCCATTATAATATTAGTGCCGCACAAGAATTGAAGAACAGGAATGTCTTTGCCGTTAGATAAAACGCAACACGCTGTCCAACGTATGGCATGCAATATGCACACTTAAAAGACCGCAGCAGGTCGTCCTACCGCTATTTCTTCCGCAAGACAGTTGGTAAAAGACAAAACAAAATACACATGGAAAATTAGTTTCCATTTGTAAACAACGGATTAAGGCGCTAAACATTCCATATCATCTTATTTTTCGTGTGGTACAGAATGGTAATTATTATTATTATTAAGTCGAGGAACGAACCCAAATTTAAATACAGTGAAACAGTTTATAAATTAAAAACAGATAGACCATCATTAAATTGTTGATGCAGAACAAATGCAAATTTAATTAAATTATAGTCAAACAAATGTGCAGTATCAATACTGCCCGGGCACAATTAAACGGAAATAGCAGCGTTATTAAACTGGCAGTGTGCCCGTGAAGCGATCGAACAGAATTAGAATGTAAATGAAAACTTTACACAGATCAAATAGTAGGATAGTGTATGTTACAATGTTGAATGTGTTTCAATGATCTATACAGAAACGCTGCCTTATCTCTTTATGAACTAAAGCACAAAGCTTTACAATAAAATTCATCAGAAGCTGTTTAAAACGTTGCGACCTGGCCTTGGTTTGACGTGGCATTCCTTTCGTTCGTATGGTTTAGCTACAATACAATATTGTCAGATTTATTATGACATACGGGGTTTTCCAGCAAAGTTGAACTATATGCAAAATGCATGGTAATTTATACTTCTCCCTATTTTGTCCTCGGTATACTATGAGTAAGAATTAAAAACTATATTATTGCTACTAGCTGTTATTATTGCCGTTTAGTCAAAAAACAATAATTTCTACATTTCAAATTAAGCAAAAATAAATATTTAGAAACTCAAAAGCTGTCCTTTTAATATCGGAGTAACAACAAACTTTCCTAATGTTTCTGTGGCGAGGTGGATGCGGAGTACTGTCATGTAAGCAGAAGTCCCGGGTTTCAATCCTAAGTGAGAAGGAAACAATTTTTTTTTTAATTTTTTTTGGTATTTATTTAATTTGGTTTATTAATAATTTAATTAATTTAGTTTTAATGTTTAATTATCTTATAATAACAAAATAGATCTCAATTTAATTAATCTATTCGTGTTTGTACCACCGAGGATGCGATCCCGGGAACTTCTACTTACAAGACAGTATCCCCACCCACTTTCGCAATACATTAGAAAATGATGTTGTTGCTCTGATATAAAAAAGACATGTCTTAAGTTTATGAATATTTATTTAGGGGATTGCTTAATTTCAAAGGAAATAACCGTTTTCTGTTTGACCAAACGACAGTAATAACAGTAACACAGTTTAAATTTTTAATCAAAGTATCCTGGGGATATAAAATATGTAAAAATATAATTTTCTATGCATTTTCAACTTTGGTGGGAAACCCTGTATAATGCTAAACCAAAGTTAAATCATTCTTGTGATTTCAGTGAGTAATTTTATAAGAAAATTTTCTAGAGGTCAATTTCAAAACGTTTCGGGTTGGCCTTGAATATCCGTAACACTTCTTTTCTAATACCTATATATTAAGCCAACACCAGTTTTGTCATTTAAGTAAAAGATTGTAAGTTTTGCGACAAAACTTGTTAAAAGAAACAAATTCGTTGTTTATACGGTATAAGCAACAAAGTTGTTTCCTCTAGCAGTGTCCGGATTTTCAGTCTAGTCTTTAGTCAATATTGAAAGTGTGAGTCAATAAAGTATTAATAAATTCCGTAAATATATATATAGTTGTAGTTTCTTTGCAATTTTAAACGATTTATCTAGGGGATTATTACAGCATCACGCCTATACGTTTTACCTTGCGAGCTCGTTTAGTTAATTATTATTTATTTGGTCAGCTGCTTTACTATTTCGAGGGGTTTAATAACGGAGTTCATAAGCATCGAACATGAATAGTCACAAGTTTTAAAAGTACTACCCGAAACAATTTTATGAATATGTCATTTTAATCTGTCTACTTTCTTCATCTAATACCATTTCTTCCTTCATTTCCCGATGCTTTATTTCTTCTAGTTGTACCAAAACCTTGCAAAACTGTGCAACATTTTTCACGTGTAATGAATTTGAGTACGCCCATGGTTAACTTATTAAATTTTAACGACATTTTTTGCTGTTTTGGAACTAAAAGTTCCGACTTTGCTTATACCTGTCCTGGACTGGCCTTACTTTATAGTAATAAGCATAAGAAAATCGTGGCAAATTGTTGATGACATTTAATGCTACATCCAGGTTTAATTATCCTTGGGATTCCAAGCCAGAAACGTATAGAAGTGACCTTGGTTTGACATTGATTTGCCATAATACTCCTTCCTTAGTACTAAAAGAAGGCCAGCTCTGTTTTCTAAGTTAAATCTTTTTGGTTTTCCAGGAAAAACTTTTAAACGAACTAATTTCCTTGCTGAAAATCATTTACAAGTGGCCTTGATTTAGCATTAACCATATGAAAATCGTTTCGTTTTGTGACATTTAATGATAAACAAATGCGTTTACATCCTAGAGATTTAAAGCCTCGAATTTCACAGCAAGTTTGGTACAGGTAACTTCTATTTCGAGCTAGCTTTGCTTTTACATTGATTGATTTTCCATAATATTCCTTTTTAGTGTTCAAGTTGCAGCTTCGACGTTTGACAGCAAAACATTTTTAGAAGGAATTCGTGGCTTACATGCATTATAAAGACGCCTTGGTTTAGCAGTGACCATAAGAGAATCGTTTCAAATGATAAGTTAGTACGGCGCTGTGTTGTGACTGAAACTCCCAAAATGTTGCAGAAAAATGTTTAGAGACAAATTCATTGTTTTGAAAACATTCGTCAATGGACGGAACTAAATGTACCAGACATCTTCAGAATAGAAAAAGTTCAGTTATTACGAGAACTGAGTGAAATTTACAACTATAGTTATTTCATGAAGGAAACTTCATATAAACATATGTCCGAAAATGCTTCCTTACAACTACCTCCTGAAAAAAGACCAGTCTAATCATTTTGTCGATAACTTTCGCAGTAAATGCACTAAAATTTTGAAATTTTATATGTTAGCACTAGTGATTTAGATTTCTGCTAATTTTGTTTTGATAATTGCACAATTTCTGCTAAATATTTTAAATTTTTACAATTTTTGACGTTTTACCTAAAACCTCTTATTCTCTATTCAAAAATACGCAACAACGGTACTTCGTGTTGAAAGTCGCTGTATCTTACAGTTATGTTTTTGTAAAACCGAGTTACCATGGTAGTCTCAGTGTTTTCTCAACATATCCAAATAGTTTCCACAAGCTTTGAGAGTGAGTCCTACACATGAAAACGAGGAAAAAGTGTTTATAAACATTTTTCCGGAAAAGCTTAGTTACAGAGGTTGTCTCCGCATGGTATGAAACAAATCGATTAATTTAAAAAAACAATCGATTTTTTTTTAATTTAAAACCTTGGGGGATTAAAATATTTAAGTAAAACTAGAAGTTTTAAGTGAGCTAAGCAGGGTCAGCTACTCATTTAAATCAATAATTCCTTGCATCCGGCTTTCATGTAGTGTCTGCAGAGTTTACTAGGTTTACTGGTCTAAAATTTTGATTAACATCATTCTTCTTTAAAAAATCACTTGATTTAAATAGCGTTTTAAATCAAATGATTTTAATACTCTGCCTTCGGAAGTGAAATATTTCAACAATTCAAACTATTGCCCCTTCAGGAGACTGTAACTCCAGAAGGAAGCATTTGCGGATCCATATTTATAGGAACTTGATTGATGATTGCGATGTGTAGAACTTAGCATCAACGTTTGTATCAACAATTTTCGCATCTCAGGGAAACACTCAGACATTCATGGCAACTTGATTATTCATAAAACTTGAATTATCTCGATAACTGTTAGATATAGCGACCTTTACCTTGTGTAACCTTTTGAGAATTTTTAATGGAGCATAAGATTTTCTAGACATAACTTCCAAAATAGTAAAGATATATTTAGAAGCAAATATTACGTGACTCCCCTCCCCTCCCGCTGCCACATGAGACACCATTGGTGCACCTAGTCAACATTTTCGAACATGGAATCACCTCCTGAAGTTTCTGTACGCGCTTAGGAAAAAGCCTGCATTTAATGCTAAACCCATGCCAGTTTTTGCTGATTTTGAGCAATCAATTTAGCTGTTTTGATAAACTTATCAGCTAAAGTCTATGTCTATCGTGAAGATACATAAAAATCGAAGTTGCTTAAAAGTTAATATATAGCATTTATAAAAAAATTCAAAGAAAAAATTTTAATAAATTTTAATAAAAGTTCAAAGTTTCAATTATGCTGTGAAATAATTAGAGGACCTTCAGTTCTTTTAATTATAATTACATTCCAGTTTCGCCACTGCCAAAATATGTTTTTTAGTTATAGTTTGTTTGAGAACGTTTAACAAGGTAATTTTTAATGAAATGTACGGGGTAGATTAAAAACCTAAAAAACCAGACAGCGTTCATTAAAAGAAAATTATATTATTTACAAGAAGCAGATACGCACAATAATAACTTGGCGTAATAAATAATTACTAAGAAAGTTAAATACAGTATTTATAACCGTCATCTAGCAAACCGACAACACCAATAAAGTACTTATTTACCTAATGCGAAGGTGTTTTTTTTTTAAATTCAGCAGACAAAACAGAAAATGTACAGACAAATATACAGTGAGTTTTTCTTTTTTGTATATATATCAGCTATGTATACTATTTTAAAAAACATGTCAATGCATTGTTTTACTGCAATTTATAGGCAACCAACTGTACACAAAATAATAGAGAGAGAAAGCTTATTCCTGATAGTGTGAGGTTATGTTCAATAAGTACCATGAGTATGATTATGAATAAAACGCGAAATTATTTGAATATCAAAAAAAAATTAATGAAACTATTATTTTAAAAACATAAAATATTAACAATACACAACACAAAAAGAAAATCAAAACTAATTGCTATGAATTTGACATTAAACAATTTGATTACTGTTTCCACAGCAGACTATTCTTTTCAAAATATGAAGCTTTGAAATTTAAATAGCGTCTATTCTCTTCCACAACAATCTAACCCACCAAGTTCAGACTTTTTATTTAAGCATTTCTATTGCGCACGCATTCAATAGGACTATAGACAATAGAGTCTAGCCCCTTGCCTTCCTGCCGATCCTGAATTGCGCAATATCATCTAATATTGGCTCGCTCATGTGCGAGTGTGATATTTACATCGAGATTTGCATTGTTAAGGCCGATGTTTTCATTGCTAATAAATTGCATTCAATAGAAAACAACAAATCTTTTTTTTTTAAATTTATTACCAGACTTGCGTGTTAGTATGCCGTGAATCAGTGAGTGAATGCAAATTTGTCTTCGTATTTATTCTTTAAAAATATAACTGCTCTTAACAAATAACCTCGCGTTAACAGCAAAACGCAACAACAGTGTTTTAAACAAAACTACAAAATAAAAAAAAACTACTTATGCAGTAAAAACTCAGCACGACCGAACACACCTGCATATCCATCTGTACCACTACGGTGTTGTGGTTTACACACATTTCAGCTGCATGCAGATGAGGTGCGCAAGTCATGTGAGGTAGGATCGCCAGGAAGACAAGGGGCTAGACGCAAATTTCAATAGGCACTTATTTATAGATAACCGGCAGGTTCATAGTGGCACAGATGGATATGCGGGTGTGTTCGGGTGTACTGCCGCTTTACTGCATTAGTTGTGGGGTCGAGTCTCGGTTGGGGCCAATTTTTTTTTATTTTATTGTTTTTTTTAAACACTGTTGTTGCGTTTTGTTGTTTACGCGAGGTTATTTGTTAACAGCAGTTATATTTTTAAAGAAAAAATACGAAGACAAATTTAGATTGGTGGCCAAGGGGCTAGACGCTAGTTGAAATTTAGTGTATAGTTGGTTGCCTATAGATTGCAGTAAAACAATGCATTGACATGTTTTTTATAAAAGTATACATAGCTGGTATGTATACAAACAAGAAAAACCCACTGAATATCGAGTATTGAATTTCTATGGTTTAGACTTACCAAAACCTAAAAATGAGATCGTTCCGGCAATTAATCATACTAAAATTAATTGGGAAATCGCGTTCTACACTAACAGCAATATAACTTTTCGTTTGTATTCCAGCACAAGCTAACTGACTAGTTGAAATTAAATTGAAACCCAACTTCGTAAATCTGAAAAATGGCGGAAAAAATATTTTTCAGAAGCTGCCCATACGATTTTTATTAAACTTTCTGAGTTGATGCAGCTTCAGTAAACTACAAATCCAATTTTTACTTATCTCCCAAATTGTACTCCGCCGGCTTCAACCAGAAATGGTTTTTAGTTCGATAGACTATTATTTGAAGTACTTTATTCGGATGAGCAAAAATTTTCGATATTTTAAAAATTAAGAAAAGAAAACGATACTTCTTATTATAAACAACGCGTTTTCCGGCAGTTGTGTGATTTTAACTACAACTGCCAATTAGCTCTAGTTAAAAAATATATTTTTTATTCATAGCACATTTTTGATAACTCTTTAAATAAACCATTTATATCGATTTTTAGTCCGATAGCGCATCTAATCAGCTGTAGGGCGGGCGGTTCCGTTCTTACTATTCGTATACGATATGAGACGTTGTTAGTTAGGCTGCCTATATAAATTGTTTTCTTAGAAATCTAATAGTCGCTGAACTGTGCAACGTTATAATTATAAAAAATTATACTTTTGCAAATACGGCCAGTATTAATATCAAGTATGGGAAAGTCCACTCGAAGTTAGCACTTCAGCTTATTTATTCTAGTAAACTTGTATGTTGTTATGGAATATTATAATCTCGGTGGTTTCATTTATCAATCATAAAATAACTACCTTATGCCATTTGATGGCGTTAATTTGAACCGGACTGCATCGAATCTCTGACTGCAACAATAAACTATAACTCTCATTTTTTTAAATTCCAACCGAAATTCGAGACCATCAAATTTCGTTCTGCCTTGAAGATGACAACTAATTTCAAGATGGTTGGTTCGATTTACAACTTTCACTTAAAATTGAAAAACGTTTAAAGCTAGAAGAATAATCGGTTTATAGTAAATACGATCCAACTAATTAACGTCTATTCAATTGAATTCAATAATTGTTATCTGTTAAGGTAAAGTACATGAAGAAAATAATTTCATAATCGAAACGAAGACAATTTTAAATTGAACCGTGTTACTACTTAACTAGTTACGTTACCCGTCGCAGTTAACTTTGAGATAACTTAAACTGTATGTATATCGGGCAGTACTACCATCTTCGGCAAATGCGCTGCAGTCTAGGGAAGCCTAAGTGCCTATTTTCGCGAAAGAGTGTATCTCCTTTTAAGTAAAGCAGAATGGGAAAAAGAGCAATAAACCGTTGCGCGAATCTTTCCTCAAACGGAATGTGTATATCGTAGAAGCAAATAACCGCAACGGAATTATTTAGTAGTTCAATAACATTTTTGAGATAAGTCAGGGAATTTACGTGCCCACGCGCTACTGCTACACTAACGAGTCCGCCTACTGCTTAAATAAGAAGTTATACAATTCATTTAAAATATCCACAAGGACAGGTGTGGTTCTGCCATTGGCGTAACGACTTTTGATTTCAACTAAATTGATCGCTCTCCTATATTTAGGTAAAACAAAGTAAAGCGCGCGTGTGGGCTTAAGAAGTTTCGAACTGAAGGACGTATATTTTAGGTGAAATTATAAAAGATTCGTATGGGCATACGCAAGGATAATGAACTCTAACACGCTATTTTTATCATATAATCGCATAATTTCAACTAGCAACAACAGATTTATCTTTTTCGCTTATTTATTCTATAGTGGAAATAATATATTAAATTTATTTATCAATTCCAGCTTTACTTCGTTAAAGTCCATATTTAATGAGTATCTGTATATAAAATACTTAATCACTTTAACAATATATTAAATGTCCTATAACAGACATTAATTTAAGACAAAGATTTTATACGAATGAAAAAAATTATTATTAATGTAAATAGTGCTTCGGATTAATAAATAATATCAGCACCTACGCTAAGAAACAATAGAGCTCTTTAAAAGCAAATGCTTGAAAAAGCCACAATGAAACTGTTAGTAAAAACAAAAAATAGATTTTATTATCCAACAACATGCAACCCACACATGTTTTTATCAAATTGGTTAGTTAATCGGGCTACTGTTTAATGGCATTCCGTTTTTACAACTTTATGGTTATTGTAAATGCGTCGGTGGATTGCTAATTGTCTTTCATTTTAAAAGTGCATAGAAATCAAATAAGGTGCGACGCGACATAAATTATAATATGGAAAGGAGTTTAACATATTAATTTGGAATTTTTAACTGGTTTTAATGCAATGACTTTTAAATATATACATAATGACTAATACAATTTTCAATTTAGAAATCAAACAATGGAAATACTAATATTAAATGAATAACTCTTTCTACAAGGACTATTTCCATCTGCGACACTCTGGAAGTAAGTTAATTTTTTAAATATATGGGTAACATTTAACAGTCAAATAAACATGTCACTCAAAGAACTCAATAACCAAGAACCTTTAATTAAGTAAGTTATCATGAGCACTGTTCATCAAGAGTATTTATCTATCACTATATTAAATCCGAATCCTTTCCACCTGTCTCGATTTTACTACCGTCGGGTCCTCGCATTTACAGGTCACGTCTGCACGCATCCATTGTATATGGCGCATAATTGCATGTGCCAATGACTGCAAGACCACTACAGTTACAGATATTAATTAGCCAATGGATTTAAAGGGTATGCTTGGTTGACTGTACAGCGAGCGCAGGGAACATCCATTTGAGGTGCAAGATCACGACGAGCGCACGCGTGCAGAACTTAGTTACTAAACAGTTCAGTTGCACAATACTGAAATCATTTTAAGAAAAGAAAAGGCAATAATTGGTCAAACAAATAATGATCAAAACAAACACGCTAGGAACCTGTACATGTAGAATTCATTACAAAAAAAACACTAGCAAAGGAACAGCATTTATCTATCTATTTGTTAAAGTCACCGAGATCTTGGACTGTTTCAGCAGAAAAACCCTTTCTATTGTTGGGAAGTATTGACTTCAAATTTAATTTAAAACTCAAACTCCAAGTTTTAAATCGGACTTAAATTAATTACATTTGGATGCGAGTTTGAAAATCTCAATCAATACGGCAGAAAAAAACATTTTGCCGTGTTTGGAGTTACTGGCTTAATATGCATTTGTCATTAGATTTATTGACATGAAACTTAATTTAATGCTCAAGCTTTGGTTTAAAATGGGTCTGAAATTAAATTACATTTGAGTTGGGATTTGAAAGAAAGTCTAAGTGGATGCAAAAAAAACACACTTTGCATGTTTGGATTTATTGACTTGCAGTTTATCAATATATTAAATCCGGGTCCCTTTCACTTTCTCAAGTTTTAGTAGTAAAAGGTATCTGCTACGAGAACCCACATATTTACGCGTCCATTATGTAAGACGCACATTCCTTCGTACAGCAGACCGCTATAGTTTTCGCTACAGATAAGCAAATTTGGAATTTTACGATTTGTTTGTATTATTATAACATAATCGACTGATATCGATTGCGTCATTACGAAAACATACTCCTAGAGCATTACATCAAGACCTTTTACGGCGAGAGCTCGAGCTCCTTAATCTAGGCCCCAATGCAAGTGTATTACGCATTTACGTTGCATTTTACTAGGTTGTGATGCTAAGGACGCTAAGCTATACATTAAATCCGGAAATATGCACAAGTAACAGCAGTGGTTGGACAAACATATTAAATAATAACAGTAACAAACGCGCTAGGAACACACTGCTGCGTTTACACTACCAGTTAGGATTTAAGAAGAACAAACTGTGCCCGCGTGCTAGATTCCACGGTGAAAATTTTGGAGATTGGACCAATATGTGGTTATCCGAAAATTCATCCCTGAAAAGTTACAGCCCCTCAAAGTTGCAAAGACAGTATAACAACAAATACTACAAAACGGTGTGAGTTGCAATGATAAAATTTGGTAACAATTTTAGAACGTTTTCCATAGATAATTTGGTGAAATATAAAGAAAATTGCTAAACAAGTAAATTGGTTTAGGGGTGGGGTGCACCCCATTACCACGCTACAATTTTTTTTTATTTATTAAAATTTAAATAATAGTTATGTCATTACAAAGTATATTTCAAAATAAACACGGTGTCTCTTTATTTTTCTTCGTAAAAGTAGCCATTTTAGAGAAAAATGAAAGAAATGCTGCTTTATAAGATAAATTACAAAAATAGAAATGTAGTTGTGGATGTCGTCACATAAAAAAGAGATAGTTCTCAATTTTCAAACTTGATAAAGTGGCTGCTCTTACCAAGAAAAAGCAAAACACAAAATTGAATGTCCTAAAATTGTTCCAATTTGATTGCTGTAACTTAAACCGCTTTTTAGTAGTACTTACTATTGTACTGTTTTTCTTTTGCAACTTTGAGGAGCTATTACTTTTTAGGGGTTTTGGACAACAACATTTTCGGCCAATAGCCTTAATTTTCATAGAGGAATTATTGCCTAAATTTTTTTTTGAATTAATGTATGTGTACAGGAGTAGCATTATTGTGAAAAAAAACTGCTTTTAATCATTTAATTTGATTAAAGAACACCAAAAACGAACAGCTACGTTGGAGAGATCCAAAAAACTCGACCCAAGGAAGAACTCGCCCTTCTAAATATAAATTATGCAAAATTTTAATAAGCAACTCAGTTTAAACAAAAAAAGTTTTATCGTCCTTGTTTATTAAATAAAGAGGCATTAGTTATAGATTTTGTTTTTAAAAAGCGTCACAGAGAAATTAGCGAAATGGGACACGAATCAAATTGTATCATTTCCAGTTCTATGAGACTACCCAATTAAAAAAACAAGCGTGTAGACAGTTTTTCAAATATCCAAATTTGATCACACTTCGCAATTTTCATGGTTTCAAAAATGCTCTTTGATAGTAACATAGCCCATCTCTAAATCTATAATCAAAAATTAACGCCGATCTGACAACTCATTTTTAAGTAAATAGGCATTGTAGCCAAATTTTCACAAAATTGTAGCAGGCACCATTTTGAAGCTAGAGTCGGGAAAAATTCCAAAAAAGCCTATCTATCATAGCTGTTCCAGATCATAAGAAAAAAATTTTCGTTGTGTATTCCAAATTTCATTAAAATCGGCCCAGTAGTTCGTGAGATTTTGCGTCACATACATACACACAGGCATGTTTTAAAAAACACTTTCTTGGGTTCGTGGAGGTCCAAAACATGTTTATTCAACACTACACTACACAAAAAAGGAGAAAAAAAACTACAGTTACCTCAATCAAGCCAATATAAAATTCCGTTGTTCTGGTCTTTACTTTTAAGGAATCAAACAGCAATCAATAAGCATTAACAAAGGCAATAAATAACGAAAAGGAAAATTATGGTAAACGGAGTTCATTGAGAAGTTTGTAAGAAATAAGTCAATGTCAGAGTGCTACAACCTAATGACATGTAGTTCGGAGTCATTACACCAAAAAAGGTGGATCGTAGATATTACAAATTAAATAGAAAAGGAAGGAAAGAGCTATAATCTAATGAAAACTATGGGTAGAACGAACCGTGACGATCCTACATAATGAAGGTCGCTCAAAGCCGAGTTTACTGAAAACATTTACACACTTCCTTGCAAACAAGCGTTTCCGTTTTCCTTTTTCACGTAAGATATCCTGAGTAGATAGCATGGGCATGTTAGGTGAGCATAAAGAGCCATTAAAAGTGAAAGTTCGGGACATTTAATCTTTAATGTAGGTACAGTATGGAAACAATTAAATGATCATCTCATTAGGATACTAAGCATGACGAATGTTATTTACAAATTTGTTAACTGTAATATAAGAATTAATACCATTATTTCATTGGATCTTTTAATATTATAAAAAAGGCAGTGTGTCTATAAAGAAAAAAACCCTACCCCTGGTAACTTTTGAACGACTTTATATTTCTGCGCAAAATTTTGTGTGCTTTAATGGGAGGTTAAACACTCTACTCATTAGCATATATTTAAATTTTGCATCTTGCAAAATGGCAGTTGAGCGCCATTAAAAAAAATTAAATACCAACACTTAAAAGGTCTGATAATTCTGCGTCTGATCCTAATGTTTTAGAAAAAAATATTCATCCAGAACAAAATGACAAGTAATTGAATATAAACAAGTTTATTAAAAAACTAAGAACTAAAACAAAACAAAATTAAATAAAGTGTTCAAAATATACACCATCACCTTCTCAGCACATGAAAACTTTGTTATAATATTCCTCCCTTACTCTTCGACAAGTTTCTGTAGTGATATTTCTGCTGACTTGCGTTATGCGCTGCTCCAGTTCTTTAATTGTTTGTGGAAGGATTCTGTACATTAGAGATTTCAGATATGCCGAAAGGCAAAACCTAAAGGACTTAAATCCGGAGAACGTGCTGGCCATTCCATGGGATCCCTCTTACCATTGAGCACGTCAGTAACAGACCTATAAAAATAAGCCTGTGTCCCGTCCTGTTGGAACATAAAAAGTTTTCAACTACCTGAATTAACACTAGTTTCCCAATGACAGCCAACAGCAAGCAAACAGATGAAGAAATAGCTTACTAGATTAAAAACCAAAATGATATTGAATTGAGGTATTCCGTTAGTTTAAAAGCCGCCCTTTTGTTCTGGATACACTCAGTCTATAATCAGACGCAGAATTAAAAGATCTTTTAAATAAGGTGTCACTTGACCCCCCATGCTATTTAATTTTTTTTCCCAATACCTCTCAGCCGCAGTTTTGAAAGATAAAAAGTTTAGATATAAACAAAAAAGTAGTATTTAACCTCCCATCAAAACACACCAAATTTTGTGCTTAAATATCAAGTGCTTCTAAAGTTAACAATGAGAAGGGTGAGTGGGGGGAGGGGTTCTTTATAGACAGACAGTATATTTTAATATACTGTTTTTTATAGTTTCAGCAGTTGTGCTAGGAAAATGGAGTATTCACAATACCTACTTTCTTTTCAATTTCTAGCAAATCAAACTGAAACGATACAAGAATTACATGAAAATGTTTATGCTCGCAATGGTCATCAATTCGTTATTCAATTGTCTTTATTATATATAATCTACTGTAACTGCAGCATTTGAAATGCATTAAATATTATTATCTTTAGAAAGCCGCGCAGAATAAAGCAATTTCATAATTTTATTCCTAAGCATGAAATAGAAACAGAAATACAAAACATGGCTTTCTGCATAATTAAGATAATTTTAGATACTTCATGTCCGCTTAGTATTTAACAGACTCTGCATTAAGATTTTAAAAACTATTTCAAACTACGCGTTGTTAAGATATTTTAAGCCTATGCTGAAACTCATCTTAGCTACCTACTTCTTAAATTAAAATAATTTACAGCGTTATTTATCACAAAATCATTAAGATAGTGAAACACTGTTATTAAACTACAAATTTCTTCAACTGACAATATTTTAAACGAATCATCTCAAATCTAAAACGCAAATGAACATTCAAAATTTTTATTATAATGAATACTTTCTTCGGTTCTTAAGCATCTATTACAGATGGACCCCCCCCCCCCCCGCCAAATACTAAGTATACTCACGGAATAAAAGAAAGAAATTGTTTTATTTTAGAACGATACATTGTTATTAACTTCTATTAATTATATAAAACATTAATTACCAAACATTACAGAGAAATTGAAGATAATTGGGAAATTCTAATTTGGAAAATTTATTGAGCGTGAATAAAATACTTTTTACTTCAACAATATTTATTTATCAGAACCTTATACGTATTTTGACATGTTTACATGCCATTATCCAAGGTTATACTAAAAAGTAAACAGTTAGTGTTGTTATAGCAACAATAGAACTTAGTCACTTGATCAGTAATCGTCTTCAGATGATTTGATTTCTTTTTCCAAAATGTCCAATAGAGGCGAATTTAAAAAATCAATTTGCTCGTTCATTAACGGTACAGGTACAGTTTTTAAATGTTAATGATTTCAAAAGCTTCTAGTATATCTAATTTAGGCTTATCATCACAAAAGTGTAAACATTTTAAAGTGTTATTAGATGTTATTGAATGATTGTGTTCTAGTAAGCGTTGAGCGTAATTGGATTTATGTGGGTGTTTGTATTTGTAACAACGTACGTGTTCTTAATACCTAATATCAAAATTTCTAATTGTCTGTCCTATATATACCGAATTACAACGCGAACAATTTAATTTGTAAATGCCTGATTGTACACTTTTGTGATAATTAAAGTAAATTAAGTATACTTAGACTTTTTTGACATTCACAAACATTAAAAAACTGTACCGTTAATGAACGAGCAACGTAATCTCTTAAATTCACCTCTATTAGACACTTTGGAATAAGAAATCAAGTCATCTGCAGACGATTACTCAAGTCACAAGTTCTATTGTTGCTATAACAACACTAACTGTTTACTTTTTAATGTAACCTTGGATAATGGCATGTAAACATGACGAAATACGTAGAAGGTTATAAGAAATAAATATTGTTAAAGTCGAAAGTATTTGATTCATACTGCATCAATATGAACTTCAACTTATAAATTTAAAATATCAGTTTGATAAATTCCACGGTTTTAAAATTCCTTTATACAAACACATTTTATATTTCTAACATGATTTCTTCCTGCCACTTCCACGTTGTCCGATTAATTACCTATGTTTCTATACTAGTAGACTTCTATACCGTTATAGATCATATAATTTCATTTGACTTACTTACAAACTGTGAAATAACAAATCTACACTATTCTACTGTTTAATTTCGAACCGAATTGCATCGTAACTGCAGCTGTTAACATTCATGTTTTTAAAGCTTTTTCAATATACAGTTCAGCAACGAATAGGATTTAATTTGTTTCGATAGTCTTCGTTAGTTTCTACATTCAAATTTACAACATTCGGGTTTTGAAAAAATGATAAAACATGAATACAGTTTAGGATTTTTTTTAAATCAGATGTTGTTTTCATTTAGTCCCACATTTCAAGCTTGGTCAAACTCGTATCTTATGTTTGGTAGATGTAAGGAAACACAACCGATACACCTTTAGCAGAAACTGTTTTAATTCCTTAACCCCTAAAACACATGTTTTTGTTAAAACAAAAAACCCTAACTTTTTATTAAGTCAATTTACTTCTCTATTTCACTAGAAGAATGAGAAAGTAAAAAATATGGCCAAATGTGGTTTTGTGGAAACACCCCAATATTTATAGAACATTTAAATATAGTCATCGCTTTCTATAAAGAACGTTATGTGAATGCAGCTTAATAAAAATGTAGTTTTGTGGCAATCTTAGTCATTCGTATACAAATTCGAATACAGAGAAGACACGTCCATAAAGAACTGTTTAGCCGTAAGTGGTTTCTGCCATTTCGATGCCAAATCGAGTTCGGTTGTTTGTATGCGGATTTGGGTATATCACAACTCTAACATATAAAAAAATAATATACGAATGTGCAGAATCTTCGACCATCCTAATGCAAAATCAAGTTTTATAACAATTACCTATTAGAACTATCTATAGACAAGTATGGTTTTGTGAAAATCTCAGATGAACTTTATTTTTAACACACTAAATCTTTTCGATTCTAAAATCTTCTTATGTTCTTTTTCATTGAACGATGTCACACTTTTATGTTTTTTATCGCCGTAAAAAATTATTTTCACTTTTATTACTGTTTCACTTATCCGAAACAAATGTGCACCTGCGGGTTGCTTTATATAGAGCAATCAAACAAAACCTAATCGCAGTCGCCTATGGAGCAAGCGCGTCATGTCGATTATTAGTTTGCAAATCATGGAGCTGTCATAGTTGCGCGGTTTTATTCTTTTACCGCAATTGATCATATTTAACATTTTTTAACAAATACCAAGCGAGCATGATAAATTATTTTTTCGCCGACCTTGTTCGAAAGTAGGCTTTTCGGCCCTCATTTTGTGGTCAAAAGTTAACAATTGCTGCTTACCGGGAGGAAAAAGACATTGTCTCCAGTCGGAAACCAACGCAAGTTTGCTTCCGCTTTTAAATGCACGGAATTTGAACTGAGGTCACCAAATCACAAGCTCTTGCCTTTACCGCTAAAACAAATTACGGTCTATTTTATCACTATGTGCGTTAAGTGGGTCGCGGTTTACAACCGAAAACTTTCATGCACCTTTGTAAAATAAAAACAATAAATATTAAAAAAAAACTATGATAAAGATCTCACGATTTGCAAAACCGATCATCGACATGACGTGTTTGTTTCAAAGGCGACTGCAATTAAGTTTTCATTTGATCGCTCGGTATTAGTTAAACATGTCAACGATTTATACGTGTTTATAGGATATTTTCTGAATCAAGAATAAACGAACTCAATCAATTTATAATTATGAAGTCTTAAATTTTATTTAACTATTATTAAAAACCGGCTGAACCCGTCGGCTATGTTTCACGCTTTTTTGGTAATTTACTTTAAAGCAATGCAATTCCGAATCACATTTGCAGTTTATTTTTCATAATTGAACAAGAAAACATTGCATTTTATAAAACATACAGCTTCTTTCACGAAAGAAATTATTGATGTGCGCATAGGTACAAAACAAATATTTCACCAAACGAGAAAATTCAGTAACAGTGTTTAACTAAAATAATTAATATTACGTTTATTAAATCACAAACAAAAGTATAATTTATTTTATAGAACACTTTACTTAGGGGTTCGACGTATTCTTGAAAGGTGTGCTCTTAAATTTTTTTAATTAACCTTTTTTTTTGTGAGACGTGCGGAGTTCAGCCATGAGGGTGTGTAACAGAGTAGGTCGTATTTTTATATTACTACTAACGATACCTAAACAAACGTGTGATAACCCAACACTTTCCTGAAATATTCAGAACAGGTTAATAAGTTACACTAGCTGAACCCGTAGACTACGCCTCACGCTTCTCTCTTAATAAAATTGTTAGCAAATGTATTATTAGCATTAAAGTAAGGCAACAGCTAGGCTTCCGGGTTGGAGCCGCGTCATCGGTGCATGAACTGCCGACGTTTCGTCCTCGGTTTCACGAGACATCTTTAGGGCTGTGGTCACTTTGGGATCTGGAATACAACTGTTGTGTTCCAGATCCCAAAGTGACCACAGCCCTGAAGATGTCCCGTGGAACCGAGGACGAAACGTCGGCAGCTCATGCACCGGTGACGCGGCTCCAACCCGGAAGCCTAGCTGTTATTAACAACGGCCGCGGAAGCCTGCAACTTAGATTATTAAAGTATGGCGTTATTAATAGATTTGCTGGTGTAACGTTTTCTGGATCACCAAGTAGAGTTAGGATTGTATATTTCCTTCTCGGAGTTTGTTTTCGTAATGACAGTTTTTAGCAGATTATGTTCCAATAGTATAAACCCAAATTTGTTTATGTGCATCGAAAACCGTAGCGGTTCGCTGTACAAACGAATATGCGCTTTATATAATGGATGCGAAAATATGTGTGTTCTAGTAGCGGGGACCCCTCGCCACTAAAACTGGAGACAGGTAGAAAAGATCCGGATTTACTACAGATTGACCATATTTTATTTCATTAAAGCGAGACCCTAAAGCCCACAAAATAAGCACTATTCAGAGAAACAAATCTTGCCAACAAAAATAAAGCTTCTTAAATTTCTTTCAAATAATACAAACATTTTAAAACGTACATTCGTCGCAAACGCCCTCAATATTGCATCTTTATTATTAGTACAAAAGATTGTCTTCTTAGCGTTATACTGGTTTTGTTATACAAACATCCAAACGGTGGGAATTGATTTCCCTCCACCAAATTACTCCAGCAACCCAAGCTTTAAATTCTCCCAAATCGCAACGAAATATTTCAAGACCCTTTCATGAATCAAAATAAACAACAAAAAACAATTTATGAGGGTCAGATATTCCTGCAAAATATTAAGAGAGAACCAATTTAGTGAGGTTGGCGAATTACTTTACGATTCTCTTGAGAAACCTCTTGGTTGGACAAGAAGCATATCGAAATATATACTGTTGCCTGGTTGCGCATACACGTACATCATACGGAACTGTATGTACGTACAAAACGGGATCGTAAAAACAGGACCGCTATACTGAACTACAATTCGAGTGACGTACTTTAAATAAATGCATTCTCAGTGTTAAAAAGAAGGTCAAACTAACCCATATACCCACAAATTACAAAATCATTAGGAATACAGATTCAAACAAGAAAATGCAAAAAAAACTGGCTGTGGAGGAATTGGAAGCAATAAAGTGATGCTTTACATGCAATTAGAAAGGGAAATAGAATGGTTAACTGTAAAAACGTGTCATTGTCAAAAGTGGGTTATGTTCTGAAAAACGACAAACAGCTTCGATTTCGTTTTTGCTTGAAAATGTTTCACACGCACTGCAGTAGCAATCAAATATATGTGTGTTAATAAAACTGTGGTACGTATTTCTATGGAAGTAGTTTAAAAGCAATAAACGGAGTATTGTCATAAAACAATAGGTTGTGAAAAATTTACTGCGATACGCATAATCTAAGTAGATCCCTCTATCTACTTATGCTACTGGTAAATTCTTGTTTAGTACACAAATTCAAAGAAATTTAAAAAAAAACTGCAAAATTAGATGCACCTGATTAACATTACCGCAAACTCAGCTAAATTTAGAGCCATATCAAATAATAATTTAGGAGAAATGTATTTTATACAGGGCGAGTAAATAGTAAAGCATGATTTCTAAAAATATTTACTTCTTATCACTTGTTGAATTTTAGCACATACTTTGTACAAATTTTTTTATACTTTTAGTTATTTGGTTGCCAACAATTGTTTCCCTTTCTTATACAATATTTTTTTAATAGGATCACAACATTTTATATAATCGTGTAGCAAGTTTTCAAGTAACGTTTTTTTTAAATTTTTATTCTCTTACGTTTTTATAGTCTACGGCTGCAGTGACACAAAATCGTATGCCTATTTATTTTGCAGTCCTAAGTTTACAAAAAACCGTAGCAGCAGCTATTATTTTGTAGAGTTAAAAAAACATTCGATTAGTCTTAGCGTTCTCTACAAGTCGCAATGTGTCAGTTTACCACTGATGCTGATAGCTTTGCTATCGAACGTTCTAAAATTACGCTTCTGAAAAAAAACGATACTAAATAAACATATTTAACTTCCGCTTCCTATATCGGATGGTTTATAAAAATTAATTCCAATAAATTTTCGTTATTGTCGTATTCCAAAGTTTATTAAAATCGGCTTAGTACTTTCTAAGGTACGTTTCACATCCGACTGATGGTCTGTCCTGATGGTCATCACCATCTCGCGCATCCATTTCACGTGGTACGGAGCGGTCAGTTTAAAAATGTATCTGCAGGGGGGTAGACAGAGCGCTGTTGCAGCTATTTGTTTATTAGTTTAATAAATTGCAGAAAACAACAGAAAAAAAGTCTATGTGGGTACGTTCTACTGATATGAAAAGATTTTAACGCCTTTAGGGTAGTAAGTGTATTTTACAGTCAAAACTTTATAACGAGACATAAACACGTAGATTAACATTTAATAAACAGTACATTGAACAAACGGGAGATTATACATAAATAATTATTAAGTGCAGTAAATAATTACAAAATTAATTCACACAAAAGAAACACACGTTCTTATAGCACGTACACTACGTAATTCGCTGAGCAGCAGCGATTTTCTAGGTCATATGCCTAGCAGGCGTAGCGCAGGAAACGGGCAGGTCTTGTGAATTTGAGCTAGGGTTGCGGTACTCTGAAAAGAGCTGGCGGTGTTGCAGGGTTCGGACAAGAAGCAGAGTTTTTATTTCAAGGCTTTGAAAGTAGCTGGGTGTAGCAGGACTTTGTCTGTGTAGAATCGTTAGCTTTCCTTCGATTCAGCAGCAGTTCTTTTTAATAGTTTTAGTTTTTGGGCTTTCAATCTTGAAAACAGAGTAGCACTGTTAGCTTGCGCTCGATCCAGCAACCCATGTTTTTACTAGTTTCAATTTTTAGACCATATTTAAGGGTTAGCTGTTTCTATCCTGTAAGCGAACTCTCCGTTCAAAACGCAGCGCTCTTTTTTTGACCGTCGCGCCAAACAATATAAACAAACTTTGACCCTCGTCGCATAGCTAAATAAACAAACATTTGCAGAAGCGGCGACCGAAGCAAAAAACTAAAGCCGACTGTTGCTTAGTCGTCACTAAGCAACAGGGCAGAAAAACCCACGTTTTCTTATACTTTTGTATTAACTAATTTTTATTTGAACATGGAAAAATGTTAGTTAAAGATGGCCGACGGCAGAATTTATGAATCATGTCAATGTCACTTCCCTTTTAGACCACCGTAATTTAAATTTCGGCGTTGGTACGGAAATTGTTGTCTCTATTAATACTCATAATCTCATGAATTTTAACAAATTTTCTTGGTGAATCAAACAATGCACGTACTCTGTTATACCACTGCAGAGTTGTCTGGAAACGTCAGGATACATGTGATATAGTTTAAAAAACTAATGGTCTTCACATATATTGTACGCCGGCTATATATGTGTGAAAACCATTAGTTTTCTGAACTATATCACATGTATCTCTATATAATTGGCTCCTCGCATTACACGTATTTTGGCAACTAACATGTCACCATCAGTAGAAAACTTAAGTAAATAAATTTAAAGCAAACTTCTAGTAATTGTATAATACACGTTCTCACAAAACTTTACTACTACCGATCAATGGTAACCGTTTCTAAACATAAATTTGGAGAAAGATCGCCATCTGTGGCTAAGAAGCTTAGTACGAAATTCTAAAAGGGGCTTAAATCAGTTGTCAAATCTTCGTACTTCACGTTACACCCAAAATATATGTTAGGAAAAACTTAAAATGTGTAAAGGAATCAAAATGGTAAACATAAAAAGTACGCCATTATTTTTATTTATGTTCTGTATGGCTGCCATGATCATAAAAATTAAACCATATGCACTTACATAATACAATTATTATTAGTAAATAACAACAAGTTCTTCTGTATGGAATAATTAAATCTAAATTTGTTTAAAAAATTTAATTTACCCGTGTTTTCGTTCACTTAAAATTCACTTTAGAAGTATTATCCAGATGATGTAAGCACAATTTGAGTTTTCTGTAGAATCACGTAGTAATTACTATTCGGCTCAGTGAATTTATATAAAAATAAAATAAACTTTGAGCCAGATTGAACAATACGTGGAGTTGTTTGTGAGATGTAAAAGTTATATAACCAGATTACTGCAAGTCACTTTTTACCTTCAACTATAATTAATGTAGTTCTATGTCCCACCCTAATCTAATTATAATAACAGATTTCACCCTCCCATTGAATAATTTTGGTAGACATTATTGTGTTAGAGATAATTAAAGATAGATTTATTTTAGCGTAGTTAGAGTGGTAAAAAAGGCGCAGCACTTCGCTTGAAGTTTGCCATATGCATCAAACAAATTTACTTTTCATAGTTGCCAAATTTCTCGTCACCACGAGGTAGGACACCTAATATAATCTGTAAGATAAGTCCAGAATATTCCGAAAATTTAGTCGATCGCAAGGTTATGATAACTAGTAAACTATAGCTGGTATATCGCTTAGACGTTCCACTCGAAACTCCTAATACAATATATTGTACCCCCCCCCCCCCGCGCCCCAAGAAAAATATTTTCTAAGTCGCTTCTACCGAAATAAAATTAAATAAACTATTTTTTTTAATTTTGTAGTGAGTTCGGGATTAAAAGATGCCGTATAGGCGTATACCAACAACTCACAATGAGCGACACACTTCGATTGAACGTTTCTATACTTTAGCAACTGTAATTTATCATATTTTTAAAATTATTTTTCTATCCGTTTGTTTTACTCGCCAACGGTGGCTAATAAGTCACCATTTCTCCAGTACTTCGAAGTACCTCGAAATACATATCGAATTACTCGAGGTGCTTTTTTTTATTTCTTCAAATAAGGGAACTTTACTAGTCCACCTTTCGAAACATTTAAAATGTCCACCTTTATTTAAGAACGCTATGTACATAATAACTGTTTTAAAATGATTGTTGAAGAGAAATATAGATATTTAGAAATTCAACAATAACTTTTATTGAAAAACATTTAGACAGTATTTCTTTAGAAATTTGTTGAGAACGAAAGGAGACGTTAAATAACTAGATTCAATTCTTTTGCTGCGCATGCGCCTGATACCGCTGCACTTAATTTGAGCGCATTTTTGTATTTTTTTTTAAACAAGCAACAGTTTTAGAACTATAATCTCTTGCAAACCGCCTAGATCGACAACATTGTTGTAGAAAGCACTATAAATTATAAAAAAAGTTAGGTACCAACGGGATCCGAGCCCACAACCCCCTATACACTAAAAGGCTACACACGCATTTCCCATCAATGCTACGCAGAACCTTGCAGGATAACGCTAAAACATAAAATATAAATCTAGTTATCACACTTAGAAATCCCATGCCGGCGCATACGCAGTAAGAGAATTGAAATCGCTAATATCAAGTATTCTATTTTTACAAATCAGTGCCCCATTCGCAAACTGCAGCCCACAGCAGTCATTTTGAGTTGGCGCTCCTTCGATAATAAATAATTAATTACGGTTTAATGGCCCTACTATACCTAAGCGACTACTTGTCATTGCACGATGACTAGAGTGTTGGTGCCGGCTGTCAACATTTTGCCGGTACGTCACTGGATAACGTGCTACGTAGTTTACATGCTATTTAAATTTGACCGACAGATGACGTGTTGTTTATGTATTTGTTACATATTTACACATCTGCTATTGAAAGCCACCATGGACGAGTGGTAGAATCGTGCACAGCCATTGTTAGGCATGGATTGCTTGAGAGTTCCAATCCAGTGAGAGTTACATTTTTTTATTATACGATGACATCATACCAAAACGTTGCAAGCCGGCAGCGGCGCTGTAGCACCAGCATTGTCATTGACGACTCGTGAAGCATCGATACGTCAGTAGACAATGCAATGCACGTAATCAAAATAACGAAAACGGAAGGGCAATTGTCAAGATCAGAAGATCAATTTTTTTCTTTCATCACAAAAAAAAGAGAAAAACTGGGAATTGCTTCAAAAATTCAATTTCGAAGTACTTTGGAAGTACCTCGATGTAACTTCGAAGTATTCAAATTACCTCAAAGTACTGGCACAATTCGAAGGAGGTGTACACATTCTTTGGGAGTGAAACACCCCTCGCCATTTCTACTACTCTTACTCGTACGACAATGAACTGCGGGGCCCTCTTCTATAATTAAAGCAGAAGTTGTACGTGAAAAAACATACATTTTTTTAATTTTGGAAAGATTCCTTGGAATGAAAGAAAAGCAAAGATTAAAAACAAATTCTGGGCAAAAATTAGGCGGTAGGTAGCAAATTAACCCCACCAAATACTACTGCTCCTATAATTTTTATAATATTATTGTACTATCACTCATGAGCAATTTGGGTGAAACAGATATGTTTATCGTTATCGACAACAAAATTGTAACGCGTCCATAAAATTTAAATAAAATGATGTGCCCAATTTTCCAGCAATATTTTTAGGAACTTTTGTAAAAAATGTGATAACTAATATAATAAAGTGTATGCCACTCTTGCAATACTTTTTGAGTAGTAAGCGTTAAAATCAAAACTTTTAAACAATCGTAGCGGCTGTCATTTTCACGCTAGAAAGTACGGAAAAAGTTGGATTTTCTCTAAGGTCTTTTATTATACTGCGCAATGAAATTTACAAAATTGAATTTCTGAAAAATGTAACATTTGAGGAGCTTATTTTCAAAGCTGAACATGTCTATGGATGTTAATTTTACAGGAAGTCTAAAAACAATGTATGTTAGTAGCCAAAGCACTTTGTTTTTTTCACTTAACCTGTGAATTGTAATACCAAAATTTCGTATTCATCAGTCTTATCAGTTAGTATAATATTAGTACAAATTCTTTGGACTTGTTCAGCTTTGAAATAAAGGCAATAAGACACGTTAATTTTTGATTGTAATTTTTTAAATAAGTCGTTTAGAATTCGATCCTTATTCAAAAACAATACGTAAGGTACATACATGGTGAAAAATAATTTAAAGTGCAACGTTACCTTACATGGACATGTTGAAATTTGACCGAAAGTGCAGTTGAATTTCATATAAACGACTTGTTTTGTAGATAATAATATAATTATATAAAACGTTGATATTTGCCATTAATTTACCGCAGCATTTGTAGTTAAAAAAAAACTAAAATTCGTGTTCAATTCAAGGATTTCACGTAGAAATAATGTAAAACTAATTTTTCGTCATAATTGGACATATTCAGTTTTGAAAATAAGCTTATAATTTGTTGTCGGTTTCGAATTTTTTAAAAAGCTTTTTTGGTGAATTTTTGATATACCTCGTTATTCAAAGTTTGATCAAAATCGGTTCGTTGGCGTCGGTTCGTGAGATATGAGGCGTACATACACACATATACACACAAAACCACTCAACCATAAACATAGTTTTTTAAAACCCACTTTTTTGGGTTCTTGTAGGTTCAAAACATGTCGGGTCCGCCAAATATCAATTTAATAATTTGCATTAATTCAGTACTCCTCCGTAGTGACTGCACAGTAAAGGAAAAACAGCGAGAAAATTAGGATTACTGAAAATAAGTTTAATATTTTTTATCAGATTCCCTTTATTCTATACAAAGAGATCATGTTTTGCTGAATTTACATCGGGCGTCGCAGAGATATTACAAAATTTGAGAATAAACTGAATAATAGCCCAACTTTAGCTCTATTTGCTTACAAAATTGTGTAGTTAATCTTTAGGACTGTTTTCTTTTGAAATTTTTGTTTGAAAAGTTTATACCATAACATTTCACTGTCCTAAACTGACTATAAAATAATTAATACATTAGTTCCTATTGTCATAAAAAACATTTTAAAAATTCTTGTTTAATATTTTCGAGGCATGGATAAAGTATCTGTAAATTACTAGATTTCTTATCTTAAATTTCACAATAGATAAACATTTTTTCATCACATATTTTTCTCTTTTCAAAGATATAAAATATTGATATCAAAATACCGAGAAAAGGCCGAAGGCAGATCTACATAATACAGAATATAAATTGAAATAAGAAAACCGGAATTTTAAATTAATGACCTTTAGGAGCTTTTAAAGCCCAAACCTTCTTGATATACAAAATATTCTAAAACGACTCAGAAAATTATATGTTGTAGCTAAAATTTATTTAAGCAAAGCTCTTAAAATTCTCTTTTCTTAAAAGCTACGACGAAAGCCGTACGCTCTCGGCTTTCCCCTGATCATTAGAAAAAAATTTATTATACAGATCGACACCTAGACCACTTAACACAAGTCTTGGTCGCAAAAAGTTTGAAAAACCAGTTTTTTGCCAACGTTTTTTAACGTCAACGTAAACTGGACATTGACCAGAGTTGATCCATAACGACATTCAGGAAATGCTTATAAAGTACAACGTCAATGTCATAGTCTTTCGTTCGCGTGTGGTTTGTTTGATAAAAACCCATAAAATCCCACGTCACGATGCAACTGACAACACATCAACAATATCGACATTAACTCAAGGCAATTCTAACACCTTGTCCCGCAAATTATCCCATAATAATCGCGGAGAAGCAGTGTTTAGATGTAATGATTGTATTCAGTGCACGCAATCGTGTCACTCCAGCCACTTGAATTACCCAGAATCCACATAAGGACGAAAGAAAAACAAATAAAATTACCATAATTGTTTATAACTTCACTTCCAGTCGAGGATAACGCCGGTTCGACTCCAAGTACCACCATTAGAGGGGAAAAACACTTGCACTATAGAGTTAATTAGTATTGTTTGCTTTCTTGTTATTCTCTTTTGGTTGGACAAACTTAATTTGCCAAGTTTGTTAACACAAAACTCACGAAACAGAAAACTGTAACAAACACAACTCTACTTCACAAAATTTTAAAATTTAGTTCCATAATAAATATTATTACAACACTGTATCCCTTTCTCAGGTATTTCTCTACCTGATGTACCCACTAGGGGTAAAATTCCCGCACCATAAAAGATCGAGGTCGTTCTGCCACCACAAGGTCGCCCAACTAACGTCAACTTCCAGAGGTATTTTATTCACACTTTTAAATTTATAGAAGTTTATTTAACGAACGTGATTTCCAACAAGGTAACCGTCGCGCTGCAAGCTCGCAGTCGGTAGACTGACCGGAGTGGTGTTGTTGAGGACCGGAGTCCACGGAGGGGCTTCAGCGGCACCAGGGGGGCACAAGAGAGAGTGATCTCGCCGGTTTCTCAACAAACCATTGGGACCACGCCTGATTTCATGGGCCTCGGTTATGGTAATTTAGAACAGATGAGTTCGTTGGATGCAGAAAACTCACAACAACCAAAACGTTTCACTGACTAAAGAATGCTGTAGGTGTTCGAGCATAACAGTAAATAAAAAATATTCTTAGATGGATCGTTACTTGTTTGTTTTAGCATGAAATTGATTTGAAATGTATTGCATAATTTTCAACTTTTTCAGTTCATGCCCATTTAAAAAAATTTATAATTCAATTTTTAGTATTCTTATTTCATCCACCCGACCACTTTAATTTACATACTTATGGCATATTGATAGTTTCTAACTATATCTGCAAAATAAATTAATCGTAATTCAGTGGATGGAGAATGAAAAAAACCTAACAACCAACATATAACCTTTGACAATGGCATGTAAACATGCCGAAATACGTATAAGGTTTAAATAAACATATAATTAGTCTCGTGCTCTTTAGAATAACATTATGGATTTGTTGGTTATCTGATATTTTCAGAAAGGCTGATGCGATTTTGTTGAAATTTGAAATTCTTCGAAAAGAATGCAAAGCAGAAGTTAATTGGCTTTCGTTTTTGAAAAATACAAACTTTGTAAATATCAAAGCAGCTTGTGATAGAGGACTTCAGGGTACATAACAAAAAGCTTTTAGTACGAAATTTAAGCTGAACTAAGTTATAATATAAAATGATGTCAAAAATCTCGAAGTAGTTTCCAAAATTTTGGAATTTAAATTAAACATTTTTCCTTTCAAAGACTGACCGTCGGTAAACATACATTATGATTTGGTTTCTCTACAAAGCCTTTTTTAAATGTTTGAAAATCGAAAATTAATGCCTTATTATTCCATAAACAAGAGACAATGAAATTTTCGCAGTAAAAGTTAATTTAGCTGTTTTTATATAGTAAAATAAGGTACTATATTTAGTTCTTGGATGCACCAGTATTTAAGAAAACAGGTCTCACTCTTTTCCCCTTCCTCCAACCATTTTCGAACTGGCACTGGTTCCTCCAAAAATTTTTTGAGAAAACGTATATATTTTATGGTTTCTGGTTGTTTTTACTTTCCCGAATTTCCAGTATGGGAATGTATTGGATTCGCCAAAATTTTCGATTTTAATATTTTGACGGAAAACATGTTTTGAACCTCCAGGAACCCAAAAAAGTGGTTTTAAAGAGGTTTGTCTGTAAGGGTGTTTGTGACGCAAAATCTCGGAAACTACTAAACCGATTTTAACTAAATTTGGTTTTTAATACGATCCGATCCGATTTTGCGGAAAATGAATTTTTTAAATATGAAAATAAAATCTAATAGAAGACCCTTGCGTCAAAGCGAATACTTTTTTCCGAACTTTCTAGCTTCAAAATAGCGGCCGCTACAAATTTTTGGTTCTGTAGCAGCTCTAGTAGAACCAAAGAATTGCTATGAACGTGTGAAAATTGCGAAGTAAAAATTATAACAAAATTTTGGAAATTAAAACAAACATTGCTCAAAAACTGAACATACGATTTTTTTTTATTTTTGTGGGCTCGTAGAACTTGGGATGAGCTACAATTTGGTTAGTGTCACAGCCCGCTAATTTCTCTATGACGCCTTTTATGAATTTTTGAATATTTTAGCTTGAACACCTTATAATAGTCGAGGTATCAAATCGGGATGAAATTTAATATGGTAAATTCCCTAAGGATGCACCTTACTAGGTACGAGAATTTGTGGGACTACTAAAATCCAGAATTGATTTTAAAAATTTTGACATTTTAAAAAAACATTGCTCAAAAACGCGTTTTTTAATCTATAGGCTAATAGAGCTGGGAATGAGCTCAATTTTGGTACGGTCACAGTTATCTAATTTCTCTGTGACGCACAGGAATTTTTGAAAATCGAAAATGTATGCATCTTCATTTAATAAAGGAGACGCGAATAACTTGTCCTTCCGGTGTTGGTTTTATTTAATACCGAGAAATCTTTTTCAAAAATAAAAGGAAAATTGATTTTTTCCCAAAAAACAAAACGTTTAAAAAATTTTCAGGTGTAAAACAGTCAGGTACATTGGCCCATGCCCCGCGCATTTTTTTGTTCACTAGTCTGCTCTGGGGCGCGTTCTAAAACCGATTGAGAGTTTAACTCCTGCGTCAGCTGATCCCCCTACAATATCATTGGTTGAGCTACTAGTTGAAACCCAACTCTACTCCTAACTCTTGATTTTCGAACGTGGCCCTAAAGCCTAAGGCAGGACGCGCACTGAATCGGCTCGGATCAGTCCGCTCGGAACAGCACGATCGGCAGGTTTTGCTATACAGGAAATTAAATGCATCGCCCCGCACTGCATCGGCTCGGCCGGCTCAGACCTGCCGGATCGTCTCGGCATCGGCAAAGAATGATAGAAGGATGGCCATGCAATGAACAGAATTTGCAAAGAACAGAATGACCAACGAACAGAATACCCGAAGCCGAAGCCGATGACATGCGAACGTAAAGTAGCATTTAACAGAAATTGCATTTAACAGAATAGAATTAAACAGAATACTGGAAGAGGTCACTTTATTCGTGTTCTTTCGGTTTTAGTACTTTTTAGTTACATTTTGATGAACTGTTGTGGTGATACCCACAAAAGACTAATTTTTGGAACGTCAACAAACAGCAGTCAAAAGGGTTAGGAATTTGAAGGTTAAGTACACAGTATATACCTTTGGTTAAGTAATCAAAATCTAATGTTTTAGCACAAAGATAAAATAGTAGGTAGCGTTGTACGGTAGGAAATGCATATTTAAGATAAAATAAAACTATAACCATTGACTGTATATAATCCAAGCTATAACGCTGTAGTTATTCTGTTGTACCTACTGCGAAAAAGTGGTACAGAAAATTTGTTGTGTTAATAAATAAATAAAAAGTTGTATTCCTGCATATATACCTGGTGTACAATTAGAAAAATTGACATGGAAATCCAACGTTAATTTTTAACCCTGTGTGTCAATCGTCCCTTCTGTATTTATCTTTTCATTAATTTAGCCACTTCATCCATTTCACGTTTAGCTCCTACATAATTTGTGGCATTGAGTACATCAAATTGTCATTCAAATTTAAACCGTTTGACGTTTTTGAACTGGCATCGAATACTACTCTTAATTTGGTAGTGGTGCTAGATTCTTTAATTACCGCATGATGGGGTAAATAAAAACTTGGCGCGTCTACCTCTTGTAATGGAAAGTTTCGATGTGACCTAGGTTGCGATATTCGCATATTCTTTCCTAAATTGTATTTTGTTATTTAATTTTCTTTCTATATTATAAAATCGTTTCAATGCTATTTCATAGGAAAAACCTAAATTCACCGAATCGTCTTTAAAAGGAAGTTTGGCAATAAATCTGCCATTGGCACATCTGGACATCGTTTTTAAAATGCGTTTGGCAATTTCATTCTTCCCGGGTCCATATTTTATGGTGTTCTGCTTGCGGCTGAAGTTCCCAAAATCTTTTTAAACCGTTGTCCAGCTGGCTTACGCTGTTGATGGCCAAATTACAACGTACCGGCGATCCATTAGGGATGTTTATGGTACCCCAATAATCCAACCCAGATGTGTTTTTTGAAAAACGGGCCCCGGTGAAATGGACGCACAATAGTTGCCAGAAGATTTCTGCACCCAACAATAAATACAGATTTATTTATTTTGTCTACATGTACGAAAACTATGGCGAAATTTACTTCGTATCTTAGTGTTAAGTTAGAGGTGTTATGAAGGAAAATATTCAAGGAAAATGTAGAGTTATAAGAATCATAATTTTATAGTGAAACATGCTCTTTTTAAAGAACATAAGAAGCGATATCGTAAAAAAACTGTTTTCAGAAACGTTAACCTCTCACACAGCGAAGCGCATAGCGTTAGTAACCTATTTTTATGTATATATAATTTCAGGAAAACAATTTGTAGAGTGTGTTGCCTAAACAACAATCTTTTCGTAATATTTGGATGTTAATTGTATGGTTCAAACAGTTGAACTGTTTTTCTTTATGTTGGTTACACTGATACAAATCGAAGTTATCCGAATTTAAAATGGTTCTGATTATTGCAATTCTGTTCAATACACATTCTGGTCGGTGATTACGCGCAATCGTTTTCCGAATACGAATTCGCTTCGGGCGACTTCGGATTCTGTTTAAATATCATTCTGTTAAATGCAAGTTCTGTCAAATGCATACCCACCGATAGAAGGGGCAAAAACTGCCGAATGCTCTTACGGTCGTTAACTATTTCCAACTAGTAGTTTAGATAAGCTGCAATATATATACCATATAAATATAATTTAACCTTCATAAACATATCTTCCTGCATTGATTTTCTCGCGTTGCCATGCCACACTTCCTTGATTGGACACAAAATATTGTTTAAACTGTTCCCTGATATGAAAAGCCTCTCGCTGAAAATTACCACCAATATTAACCAGGTTATCAAGACCTTCTGGTACATCCTGAGCCTCAAGTTCCCCAGGTTGCCAAGCACAAGATCATTCCTAAAAAAATTGTGCAATGCAGTACAAGCTAAAGTAATTATGTCTAGATGATCCGGCGAGATATTAAACTTTGCTGCTGAAGACAAACTGAATGTACCGATTCAGTGCGCGGTATAAACTGACGTTCCGATCGTACCGTTCCGAGCGGACTGATTCGAGCCGATTCAGTGCGCGTCCTGCTTAAGCCCTCTTTACAGCGTCGATGAGATTTACAACCCCTAATATAATGAAGGTTACTGACTCGTTGGTGCGATTTTAAAGACAGATGTTTGCCAAAGAAATCTTTTCGGTTTGCAAAGCATATTTTGTTTCATATTTCAAGTGAACTCGATTTTTATGCTCAAAATGCTGAAAAAAAGTATTAACTGTTAAACATACAATATCTATCTTTCGCCCGTCAAGAAAATTCACAAAAGGTTGAATAATAAATGGTTTCAAAAACAGTTAAAAGACGTACTGCCACATAATTAACAGTAAGCAAATTGGAGATGGAACCGCAGTCAAACAGAAAATAACTTCATTCGCATATTCATAAATTATAAAATGTACAAAAGAAGCAAAACTTGGTTTTTCCAAAAACTCAACATTCGAACCTCAATACATTTTTTAATTACAAACTATGCATAAAATCAATTATCCTTCTTTCAATAAAAAATGTAAAAAAAAAGAAATATAGAATTTCGAAATCTACGATAACAAAGCCGTAAAAAAGCCACGGAAATAAGGAAAATACTACCTTCTGCTGAGAAAAGCTGTTTTTGTAGATTCCTCTAAAAGGTTCCGATGTACGAAAATAAATGTTTGGATTCATTTATTTATTTAAACAGAGGAATAGTTATTTATTGTACAAGATGATAAAATTGCACTTTATCTTCGAGAGCGATTTTAGCGTCGAGGCGTTAGCCGAGACGCTAATAAGCATCGAGAAGATAATGAAATTTTATCGTCGTGTAGAATACAACATTTTTTTCTATAGCAATTGTTAAAGAAGACCAAAAAATGAAGAAATATCAATGATAAATTTAATTTAAAAGTGTCAGGAAAAAAACAGCTTCACGAAAAAATGAGTAGGTGGCTTTAATAATTTTTTGGTTGCTATAGAATAAACCAAAAAATAAAATACTTTATCTATCCTTGCTGTTAAAGTACTACTTTATCTACCCTTGATGGTAAAGTGCTACTTTTCCCTCTAATTTTAGTTAATAATAGCACGTTTTAACAGTTGCTATAGAAAAAAAAAATTTATCTGATAAAACTAGACGAAATCTCGGTTGCTATTCAAAAAAATCACGATCGCGCTTCAATTTCTACACTATTGGCCAAAACCAGTTTTGAAGGAAGCCCGAACCCAAGATCTGTCAACGTCAGTCGATCGACGAACCTTGTCCCAAACCTAGACCAAAATTAACTACAAAAGTTTCATACACGATATGTTTTGAAAAAAAACAATATTTAAATCAGTTGAACCAGGCGCCACACTTTCGGTGGATCCTGAGCAGTTTAATATTGACATATGAAAACTAATTCTAAAAAAATAAGTCAATCAACATACTTATTTTTATTACAAAAATTTCAAAATCCAGTTTAAAAACTCATACTTCTGTTTTTTTTTTAATTTTCAAAACACCAGAATTTTTTAGGGGTTAATTAAAATAACTGAGCAGCCACCAAACGCTTAAAAATTTATTACGCATACACCATTTTTGCTTCTTTATACAAAACGTCTAGTTACGTCACTGCTCTTGTTATACGTGTAAAGAACGTGGGCTTATATATTTTATAACGCCACAGATCAAGCATTTTACAGGTTGTATATTTTTTTATAGCATTATACCATTGACAAAATTTATTGTGTTCAGAAAAGTAGGTTGGTAGATACCATATCTACGTACATGTCGAATATTTTATAATTGGGCAATAAAATGGTTTAGGCATAGTCATTTATAGCTGCAGTTGTTGTTTTTTCTTATCAAAATTCGATTATTAGAGGACAAATTCTAGTAGAACAATGTAATACGGTGTTAAAAGTAGGTAAAATGTGCAATTTGTATTAGATATTTTTATGGTAAGCAGTTCATGGTCACAATTTGATAAAATATAACTAGAGCAAATAGATACCTACTTAATAAATAGATAGAAAATTAGTATCGCATATAGCATGTTTCGAATCAATTCAATTAAAAAGTCACAATAACAATTTTCTAAGCGATTAAACAAAAAGTTATTGTATAAGTAAAGATAATAACAACAACATGTAATAACAATTGAAAAACAGCAAAAACAAAGCGCCTTCAATAAATTGCTATTGTGGTCAACAGAAATCTACACTAAATTACCAAAAAAGAATTTGCAAAAAGAAAACACTTTTTGCATTACTTTGCAAAATCTTATTAGCTACTATAACCGCAGCCGATAAGTTCCACCGAGATTCAGCTAAGATGGAAAAAATTAATGTAGACGGGATACGATTTGGTTGTGTTTAAAAGCATATTATATATACAGGCTGATTGTAAATTCAGAGACAGTTGATTTGCTCATTTATAATTCGCAATAAAAAATATGTATAAGTAAAATTATACAGTTTATGGTGACGAGTATTTTGGGCATACAAAACAAAACGGTCAAGTTTCGGTTTAAGCGGAACGTTTTATTTTCTCAAACCAGCACATTTTTTAGGCTAATTCGTCTGTATAATAAATTCTGTTGAAGAAACTATAATACAACTGTAAGCCTAAAGTTAATAACAAGCGAGATATTTTGATTTAAAGCAACATATGTAACCAATAGTACAACGATTATAAATGCACAACTATTGCTGTGAAATGGATTTTTTTTAATAAAAAAAACATTTAAAATTTTTGAAATACACAAAAGCCCCACATTGGGATTGACATAAAATAGATGCTGAGTATTTTAATTTTATTTCTGTTATTAAATCATTTTTAAATTTTAAATAACGATAGCAATTACTTGTAATTAAATAAATGAATTCAAATACCATATTTTTGTTAATTCTTTGCTAAGCATATAAATTTTTATATAAGAACATTAGACTCTTTTTATTAATAAATAAATTTTTCAAATAAAACACTTTAATTATAAAAATGTCAGAGATAAAAATAATAGGTAAGTTCTCGTGGCTTCCCTCCTGTAGATTGGGTTTAATCAAAAACTTTTCCAGGATAGAACCAAACAATTTTACACATAAATAAATCAACATCAAAATTACAAATCCAACAATAAATAAAACTAAGATCTTTATTGAATTAAATCTAAATTATAACTTATCTTTTACCAACGAATTTCCATTTGAACTTCTTCAATTCCATGTGTTTCCATTCCTTCACACGATTACTTTAGTGCGCGAACTCAAAAATCATCTGGCTCGGAATATTTAGCTTACGATTGGTAAATTCACAGCTAGGCATTTCATGAGTGCAGTGAGACGATTTAAACCACGTGCCATTCAAAATACAGTCCAACATCAAATTACAGGTAAGAAAGTCCACTTCAAATTTCTCAAATTTATTCATTGTATCAGTGTTTTATATTTAATAATAATGTTATTTCGAAATTCTTAATATTTTAATTTTTTAATCAATTGAATTCTGAATATATGAAATTTTACCACATATTTTTATATTATTCTTGTAGATTAAATTTAAAACCACGAAGAAGACATTTCCATAAATTAATTGAAATCATATTAGCAAAAAGAGGATCAACAATTACTTGGATTTACGAAGATAAACATTGATTGCGGATCCATGTGTCAAACTCGATTCCATCTTGTAATACTACGCCATTCTGTCCAGGAAATTACGGCACTATTTTTTATACTTCGCATTAATGGTGATCAGGTACTGACGCTTACAATACTAATTTAAAAAAAAACGTCTGGCCCATTTTTTTAAACCTTGACCTAAATTTAAAATTGCAAACAATACTATTACTAAATACACGGCTGTTATACCGGTACCATCAAAATTTATATACAAAGTGTGTCATCAATAAACAAACAAATATGTTGTTTTCACATTTTAAAATTATACAAACACTTATAATTGGTTAAACACATTAAACTAACATTACTTATGATGTTTATATACAGTTTGAGTCATAATAAAATAACCAAGTATGTCCTTTTCATACTTTAAATTACACCAACACTTTTAAACGAATAACACATTAAATTAATATTAAATTATATACAGTTAGTGTCAAAATTAATTATACAAGTATGTTCTTTCCATACTATACACAACATAAATGTTTGAAAATGCATAAGCACATTAACTTCACATTAAATTAACCTTGAATGTGATCTTGTCACTTAATTTTACTAACATTTGAATATTTATTTTGGAGTTCGTATTCTGGAAAATATACTTCTGACAATTTAAGCATTTAATATTGAAGAAAACAAAACCACAACGCTCATCACATTACCATCATCCAAGATAATGAAAATTAAGGATCTAACGTGACCACGAAGAGTACATACCTCCAACTATGAAAAATCTATATCCTTTTATATAATTAAAAAATAGTTTTAAATTTTAGTTTCAAGCAGGAACATAATTATTAAGCATTAAAATACACAGCACTATTGATCGTAGAAAGCTGTTGTTAAGAAAATAATAAAAGCGATAAACAAACGTGTAAATCTGTCACAATAAAGTTTGTGGATAAACTAAAGCACTTTTTTTTAAATTTGCCAATCAAGTCGCTTTTAGCTGTCAACCTAGGTCGCCAGACCTAACTCCTATAGATTTTTTGTTGTGAGACTTTTAAAATGTAATAAACCACCAATGTCTAATGAACATGAATTGCACGTTTGTTTATTGCTTTAATCATTTTCTTACTAACAGCCTCCTAAGATCACTTGATTTAGAATCATTACCACTGGCGACATACATTGCTTTAAATCAAAACATCTCGCTTTATTATTAACTTTAGACTTACAATAGTGTTATAGTTTTTTAAACAGAATTTCTTCTGAAAATATAGTTGTTTCCGCTTAAACCAAAAGTCGACCATTTTATTTTGTATGCCCAAAATACTCGTCATCATAAACTATATAACTTTTACTTATACTTTTTTTTCTATCCCCAATAATAAATAAGCAAATCAACTTGCCTTGAATTTAGAATCAACCTGTATAGAACTTAATAGTGCAATGTTTTGTAAATAAGGCAAAGAGTGAAAAAGGGGTGACATCGCTAATCAAAAATTTGTAAAAGCTGACATAATGCCGAGCAAGCGACGAATATACGAATGTTTGTGTAGTTTTGCGAGCGACAAGTAAATAATCGCCTTGCTATCCCCGCACGACTCGCTAATTTACCATTTATGCGTATTCGTGTATTCTTGCCAATTATCGAATAAGAATATTATTTCGTCATTGCAATGCTGCAAACGATCGTTTGCCTTTGTTTACTTGGCAAGCCGTATCGAGGAGACACACGCATGATTCGAGGTAGTACTCACCATTCGTCTTCTTCTTTGACTTGTGGTCGGTTTACTGACATTGTGAGAAATAGGCGAATGCGAATAATCGTGCAAATGGCCCGTCCACATGGTTTGGAAGTATACAATAAATAACGAACATTCGGCGTATGCACTAGTTGTCTGAAGCGGAAACAAGAGTGGCTGTAATTTTTGTATTTACGTTAGAACGTTCTGGAATACGACAGTCGGTTTCCAAACCCGTAGAAAAATGTTTTGGCGGACCGACCTCTTCTAAAACTAAATTCAAATTTTATACAAATATTTGTTTCGTTATCAATAGGTTTAAAATATTTTATAGTGTGTTTATTACTTTCATTTGCTTAAAATCTAGTGAAATTTTACTTCTAGATTTATGTAGGAAAAAAACGGTCTATGGTTGATTATTAACAGCACAAGCGTTTTTAACTATAATGTCATATCATACATTACCATGATTTGATAAAAGAGTACATGCACTCTAATGCTTTCAGATATCCTTTAATAGGAGGGCATCTGGTACCACATACATTAATCTGTTTCTATTTTAATACATATAAAAACAAGCTTTGTAATAGGGTAAAACAAGCACTGACAACCAATAGACCTAGTTATAATTATAGAAAAAATAAAAGTGAACCCTCACCTCCACCACTTAACCTACTTGTTACAAAAGAATCAACTGCATCCCAGTCTGCTGCTAGAAAAGTTGGACAAAAGATATGTTACTAAGAGTATATAAAAAGTATACTAAAAATATCCTTGATAAAGGCTGAGTGCATTGAAAAGTGAATGAGATGTAAAGCAAGGAGTAAGCTGACACTTTACTCTATAGCAATGAAAAGGATTTTAGAATAGACGTCCGCTCGCATAGATCGGATTACTTCACATTTTATACACTTCAACAGACGCATGGTTCAATGGTCGGAAAAATTTCCGCACCACTTGTAATACTAGATTGTAATTAGTAAAAAATGGTTGCAGCAAGAGACCTACGCGTAGACTTGATGCCATGAACAGATTTCACAAACCCCAACAAATTCTTAGAAGGGTAGAAAATAACCTGGGACGTGACATCGATTTTGCAGATACAGATTTTTCTGAGAATTGCACCGGAAACAACAATTATTGTGTTAAGTTTTCAAAATAAAATAGAGTTATACATTAAGAAAAAAAATTACAATAAAATTAAAAGTTGAAAAGCGAAATATAAAACGTTGTTCTATATCGGAAAGGTGCATCGACATACTTAATTCATCACAAAAATGCTGTTAATTACATAAAGTTAAGAAAATTCCGTTTTTACTGAGATATTCATAAATATACTCGTATAGGTCAAATGAGTGAGAAAAACTAAGCGAAGCACTTCGCCTGGACTTTGCTATACTTTTATACAAAATAATTACTTTTATATAACTCACTTACAGCACTAAGTCTAACTAAGAACTGTTTTCAGTTGTAAGGTATTAAATATAAAACCCTGCTAATCCCTCTAAACCACTTGCTGGGTACAAATTTTAGGCTCATGCGGTACAAAACAAAGCTACAAGGGCAGCTTTTGACTATTATCACGGGATTATACTGTGTTCATCTCTTATGCACTACCTGTTTCGCAATCTATCTTGCCTATTCTTAAGTTATCATTGATGAAATGCTGACTATGTTACGACGTAAATTATGTTTTAGAAAATAATTCGAAATCGACGTTTTGCAAAAAGATTCCTCAGGATTAAACAACAAAAAAATACGGCAGAAAAAAGGAAAGTTTTCCAAAATTAAGGAAGGCGGTGAAACGTTAACGTTAACCCCCCAAATAATGCTGCACCTGACAATTAAATTCTGAATCTGATTCTACTATTACTCATGAACAACTTAGCTGAAACAGAAATTTTTTATCGTTCCTCGTTTATTAAAAGTGGTATAAATTTTCGGTTTTCAAAAATTCATAGAAGACGCCACAGAGAAATTAGTGGACTGGCACATGAACCAAATTGTAGCTCATTTCTTAACTATTTCTAACATTTGTTTAACACTATATTGACATTGTTCTAGTAGCTTGTAACATTGTGTACCCTTATGGCATTTCCAATATCAAATTTCAACCCTTTCTGATAACTCGTTTTTGAGTAAATAAGCGTTAAAACTCATATATTCAAAAATTCATAGAAAGCGCCAGAGAGAAATTTTCGATCTGGGACACCAACCAAATTGTAGCTCATACTCAGCTCTATGACCCTAGAAAATTAACAAAACAATGTGTGATCAGTTTTAGAGCAATATTTTTTTGATCATTTTCGAAACTTTGGAAATATTAACATTGTGTTTCTATAGAGCTATTACGATAAAAAATTTGAACCCGATCTGTTAACTTGTTTTTGAGTAATAAGGTGCTAAAGCTAAAATTTTAGATAAATCGTAGCGGCCGTCATTTTAAAGCTAGAAAGTTCGAAAAAAAAGCGCTGGATGTGCCTAAGGTCTTCTATCAGATTCCGTTTTCAGCTTGAAAAACACTTATTCCAGAAAAAATGGTACCAAAAACACATGTTCAACTTCCGACTCCGGTATCAGATTTTTTAAAAGCTTATTTTGTCGGTAAAGTTTCCGCACTATATTGATATACCCTCACATTCCAAACCTCGTTAAAATCGGACCATCCGTTCGGGAGTTATGATGCACCAGACACATACGTATATAGATATCGACATACCCACCCACCCACAGATAGATATTTTCAATGGGTAAACCGCGAGTGGGAGGAGGTGTTCAAGGTCTAGTGGTGGAAGTACGGTGAAAGTACGTGGAAGTATGTGAAAGTAAGTAGATGTAAATATTAGTGGAAGTACGTGGCAGTATGTGGAAGTATGTGAAAGTGAAGTACATAGAAGGATACTGAACTATAAGTGGAAGTACGTGGAAGTATCTGTGTTAATGGAAGTAGGTAGTAAAAAAATTTTAGGCGCGGTTTACCCCTCGAATATTTTACAAAACCCACTTTTTTGGGTTCCTGGAGTAAGACCAACTAATTTTCGTTCTTTATTATGTCAAATGCGTTTATTTCAATTCATCGGACATTTACTTATTTGTTGATAACGAAATTTTTTTTTCTTGTTCACATTTCCACAAAGAGTGCAAAGGAATAAAAAAAATTACGTTTAAGTTTAAAAATAAAAAACAAAAATTGGATGATTGTACTATACATATAATACTAAAACTGACTAAGGAACAATCTAAAATTTAAATTTCTGTTCCTAAATAAAATAGATTTCCCAAAGAGTGTCAAAAAATAGATCTACAAAACAATTCTTGATTTTAAGTCCGCCTATAGTGTCTCTCCCTTCGCCCTTTCTTCCTCATATTTTTTTCCTAATATTCGTTCTTGTTCAGCGCATCACAATTCGCTTTCGTCATCTCTCTTACCCTTCTCCATTCATTAGTCTTTGTTTGCCATATCCCTACCTCTAGTGTCCTTTTTAAATTACGTCTTCATTCTTCCTTCTACCCTCTACCTTTTCTCTACGTATCTTTTTTCGCTCTCTTTCCCAATACACTTATCTACTATTGTTTTACATTTCGTATAAATTAATAGCTTTCGTCACCAACTTCCCTGTTTCCTAACCCATCTTTATATACTTCCCCTTTGAAAACGGTTACACAAAATCAACTTTTTTCATAATGCACACAAACTAATCGTCCCTGTTTCTTATTATATCTGTTTTTGCGCTGCCTCCTTATATATGCCTGTATGTATCCCCCCTCCCTTTTCGCTGCCATGTTTTCAATCTCTCTCTTCCTTTGACTCTCATATTTCATATTTCCATAGTGGCCTCATTGAATTCATTTATTTGAGAGCCAAAATAACACAATTCATCAAAAATGATGTTATTCTCTTCTTCCTCCTCCATCGCCCTTTGCAGTCTTCCTCACAATAAACACATTTCTCCCCACCTATTCTCTTCAATTTACACTCTCTTCCTTCTCTTTTCTCTGTCAACCGTCCTTTTTAGGAAAAATTTACTCCAAACCAAATTTTGTATGCCCTATACATAATATTACGTAGTTTTCATTTAGCTCCCCATTCCACCTTTTACACTCGCAACTTTTTTTTTCTCCTTCGTTCCATCATCTCCAGCTATGCTTTTAAACACGTTTACATGCAAGCGCATTTTTTCGTACTGTGTTTGTCATCCTGCATTATTCGACCACCCTGTAATACCATATTATAGTATAAATTAAATTTATAGCCGCCATTTTTCCCATCCACGAAGAACATAGTTTAAATTAAGTTTTACCGGACAGATGCACGAGAAACGTCTAGCAAAGGTATTTTTTCGTTCTTTTGTTATAAAATATCAAACTTTTAACTTCAATTTTCCCAAGCCTTTTACTAAAGTAAACGATACTCTTAAGTATTTATTTGAAATTCAACCACTTACGCTTTTGCCCACTTTTCCAATAGAGAAACACTCAATGGTTAATGCGGGTTTTAAAGTCGTTTTTGTAATTGAATCCAGAGCTCTAGAAACGCAAGAGATTTAATCATTAAATTCGAGTTGTTTAAAGCTTTCAGCTTTTCTGTACGATCCTTGGGCGGGATAATAAATGTTTATTCGAACCAATGCTGACACGAAAGGATTTACAAGGTCGAGCAATTGAAATTGTCCTAATAAACCTTTGGCAGGGTAGCTTGCATATTATTAAATTAACCATACTCGGAGAACCCTAATCCTATTTAAAATTAAACCTATTTTATAACGGCGCGCTCCACTACAACCAGGATGGTACTTAATATAATAACTCACTTCGTCGTCTAAGGCAAATCACGTAAATATTATCACGTACCTACACGTACCGTGGAAAACCTGATTAACCCAGGTGTTTCAGCCTTCCAAGTAAAATTTCGTTTGTGGTTATTTGTAAAACAGGAACGGCACCGCATTAAAATTCTGAATGGATACAAAATAAAAATTTGAAGGCCAAAAGCACATGTGAAATATTAAGCGGTAGCTGTTACTTTCTTGTTTCCTGAAATTAAAGCAAACAAACTATTTTTTTTATTAAACTAGTAAAGCTAGTAAAGAGGTTTTTATTTGTTGTTGCACAATACACCAGATTTGTCACAACACTGTAATAAAACATTATAAGAACCCTGAAAACAAAATCACGTCTTCCATTCATTTTAGGGGAGCGCTTCATCATCTCATTTCGCCTGTACTAATCGCGTTAAAACTTGGTCGGAATTTAAATTTGTACAAGTCTAAAAATGTAAATTTATGTTTAATCTTGGAAAGTACACAAAAGACAATTGTAATTTTTTTTTTGGTACACATGAAAACTTAATTTTTCTCATACTTATTCTGTTTTTGATGGTAAAACAACAAAAAAAAAAACTTTTTGAGCACGTCTACATTTTTACACATTTCTACTAAGATACATCACCGGAGTATTATTTTTGCATTTTTAATTAAATCATGACATTTCTCTAATAGTATATTATGCAACGAATCTATAATGATAGCTATTAATACACGAGTAAGAGTACGACACAAGCGGTAGGGTGTCGTAATTCAATTTAATAGCCATTATATAAGAATCGCATACACTATTTTTCTATACGAATAGTTAATTTAAAAAATAATCATAAAAAAAATTATTTGAACATTATACTTAAAAAAACTCGAACTGTTTTGCGATGTTAACTGAGAAATGTCAACAACTCTTGTAATGATGGTTACCAAAAACAATGCTCTGCTGCTATTGGTCAGTTTGGGTCATTTCATAATGAAAATCTGTATCGAAATGGGTATCATTATAGTATAGGCAGCGCACACTTATTAAATAAATTAAAACATGGGAGTAGAAAATTGTCTAAGATGTACAAAATGTAAATAAAGTTAGTCCTATTTTAAGTTAATCTATGTCAGCCCAGCTACGGGAAAAAATACAAACGCCGTAAACGAAACATTTTCTAGTTTACAAATACTGGAATATATTTAAGACACAAAATTTACAAATTTAAACTTGGCAACTACTTTGCATACAATTTTATTTGTTCTTCTAAATTAGTTGCATTACTAAATTAATGGATGATTATCAAGGAATTCGGTGTTTTAAAATCTGATAAAATACTGTCGAAGAGGCTTATAATAAACACGGTATCAGTAAATAACAAAAATAACCATCTCTTTTGAAGTCATCAACGTCTAAATCGTTTGTAACAAGCAATGTTACTATTCGATTTGACAGCAGACGCATCAACGTAGTTGGAGAATGCATCGACGGAGTTTGATGTCACAGGTGGTCCCATGGTCGCATCCCGTAAAGGGTTTATTGTTTAATTTTTTATTCTACTAAGTTTTACTGTGTAAATGTTGAAATATAACTGACTATTATAATCTATGCTCTCTGGGAAGTATTAATAAAAGTAGCCGTGCCTCGAGCGGTACTAGCCATGTATTCTCCCCACAACATCGTAGAGAAACACTATCCTGTACCGATCACGAGCAGATCAAAATGCGAACACACCAAGCATACAGCGTCAACTCAATTAAAGTTATGCTTTGCCTGGGTCTTATTGTATTTAGAAAGTTTTATTAAGAGAAAAGAAACAATGTTTTAGGAAAAGACTCGTGACATTTATTAAAACCAAAAACGGACAAATTCGCCTCCAAAAAATTGGAGTGAGTAGAAAAACTAACCCCACTAAACGTTGCTCCACCTAAAAACTAAATTGTGGCTCAATCATCATACACTGTACAAAATAAAATTAGACCATCCGTACAGTGAAAGTCTTAATCTTTTAATCATTTCCTGCTTGAGAACATAAACAAGAAGCAAGCAAATAGTTGTTGAGAAAATTATTCTAACACCATTCAATCACAGAAAAATAGAAACCCAACCCTTAGAAGCCTTGGATTATCATTTTATGAGTTTAGGACCTCCTGCTTTTAAGCAAGCTGCAAGTTGTAAAAGTGTAAAAAATAGACACAATTCTCTAAAAAACCACAATTTAGCAAATTCTAAGAAATAATACAAAATAATGCTTTTAAATCAGTGATGTGAGTCTCAGTATTTTACCAATCGGTAAAATGGTAAAATGGTCTTTTACCGGTAAAGTAAAATCACATTTTACCGGTAAAATGGTAAAGTCATTTCGAATTGCCGCGCGCGGATATTCGTCGTACTCCAAAACAAAACATTATTTTTCTTGGAAAGGGTCAGAAATGTTTTGTGGTAGGAAACCTAAAGAAAGATTAATTTCTTTAAACCAATCATATTATAATATAATAATATATGTATATTAAATATTTTTTATTGTTATTAAAAGTTACATCAATTACATTTATTAAGTTTGTTTACCGTTATGTTTATATGTATAAGTTTATTTTATCTAAATGTTTATATCGATTTATATCTACATATTTTTTATTTTTGTTATCACATTTTGCTTTGTATTTAATTTAGGTATACTTTAATAATTATAACTGTAACTGTAAGTTACATAACCGTTATATTTTTATAATTTATAATATATTTATATAAACTATAAATAATTGTATTTTTGTGTTTTCGTATCAAGTAGACCTGTCGAGTATCTAGTATCAAACTAAATGTTTTTTCATAAGGAATCCAATGACATCATTTTTGACGTGAAATGAATTTTACCGGTAAAATAATGATTTTACTTAACGTTTTTTATTTTACCGGTAAAATCACATCACTGTTTTAAATGCATTTTTAAATTAAAAGAAACTTTATCTGAAATGTAAACAAATATATATTAGAGATTATAACCGGAAATTAGTTAGAAAATATGCAAATTTGCTAGGATAATCAAAAATATGCGTGCGTTTATGAAAACCTTAAAAATATGCATTAATATGCACTTTCAAATTTACATGTGGATGGAACATGTAAAAATTGAACTTAACATATGTTTACCACATACAAAACGAACATGCAAATGCATATAAATCTTAGCCCTAATTATCGTTAACAAAGAAAAACTTTCGACTCTGGGGGTCTCTAGGCGCGCGCGCCTAGTGTGTCTATGCCTAAACGCGCCACTGAGCTAGATGTTAGTCCGTCCCTACAATGGCATCGTTTGTAGGATTACCACTATGAAACTTTGGAATTACCCGTTCTTTCACGCTTAAATACAATAAATCTGGTTGCAACGGACCCAGTTTTTACGACATTCTAGAAATAACGAACTTTCTTACAATCAAATCCAATGGTTTCGCTGCAAAACGGTTGATCAGTGGATTCGGAAATTGTGAGCTTTTTTGATTTACACCACATACGGTGTCAATGCTTTTAACGAGCATAGGAACAAAGTAATGTCGAATAGCTCATTTACGATCAACTCGCTTGTAATGAGCACGGTTTCTATGAGACTGTGGAAACAACGAGCTTTCTTACAGTGATGTATGTGACTTAGCTTGTAATAAGTGCAGATTACTTGAAGTCGCAAATAACGAACTGTTTTATTAGTAAACAAAGGTTGCATCGTTTATAACGAGCATTGTTACAATGGAGTTTCAAAATTAAGAGCTCTTTTACGGTTAAATAATGACAATTCGCTTACATTCAGCAAGCATGATTTTGGAAACTGTTTAAAATAAGGAGCTTTTTAACTGCAAAATACGGCGAAATCGCTTACAACGAGCACGACTGCTGAGTAATTTAGAGTTCGGTCTCAATATTCGATATTTTACAATTCTGAAAATAAATAACAGTATATTCTGTAACAAGTTTGGAATATGGAGTATTCTGCACGAGTGGAAAGTTTGTCACTCGAGCCGAAAGGCGAGGGGGACAGTCCACGAGTGCGGAATAGCCATTCCACACGTGTTACAGACTATACTTTTTCGTTGCTAATTATCCTGAAAATTTTCTCAATTTGACAGATGATTATAAAATGTCTAATGCGATCTAGACTAGTACGAATAATCCCTGGTTTTCGCTATAACCACTTTAAATGGTATTTGTGAAAATTAAGAAATGCATAGATTCCGAACAACTACACGTAGACACGTGTATCAGTATTTTACATTAACTAACATATTTAATGTCGACAAAATAACTTCTATTCCCAATCAAGTAACTGACAATAAATTACAGCAAAGAAACAATTTTCCAATAAACGATGTATGCATTACTTATCGTCAGCTTGCACATGCACTTAAGACACGAGGCCAACACGTTCTTTAATAAAAATCCACCTAGATGTTACTTCGTTATTTGCAAATTCCGAGCAAAGCCAGAATAATGAACGTCTTAATCAACAAGACCTTGGAAGCTTTTTTATCTATTAGTAGTTTTATGGTAATCGTGAAAATGGCGGCAACAACTTAATGTTAATAACGATCTAGACATTATAGATGACAATAACTCAAAATTAAATGTAATTTGTAAGCGCAAAATTCAAATCAAACCGTTTATTACAAGAACATTTGCACGTATATGACCATGTATGGCCTGCGGTAACTCTGTTGGGTTGAACCTGCAGGACGTCTGCATAAAATCAACCTACGGCCATCCCGAGGTGTCGCAGCTGCGAAGAAAAGGGGGGCTGCTACACGACCCACAGGCCCTTTGTTCACTTGCGGATTCCTGCAAGTGGGTACCCGGGCGACCTTGGTCAAAATGGACTGGATAAGTGGATAACCACCTCGATTGGTCATCTCAGGCAGGAGAAGAAGACGTAGATACGAGATCCAACCGTCTTTAATCGCCAGACCAAGCGAATGAAGCTTAGCCGCTCTTTATTCCTCCTTATATGCAGGTTAAAAGGGCAATGCAATAAGAACTAATTCACTGTAAGGAAGTAGCTAGATCTTGCACTGCACTCTAAAGTGAAGTTCAATTGCAGGAAATGCATGTAAAATAATCTCGTTAGCAAGCGAGTTGGAGGCGAATTAGTTGCATAATTTGGCTCCTAGAAATTACAAGTAATGATGTTAAGATTCTAGTACGTCAACGAAACTACTTGTAAAGTCACCTACGTGGTACACTTTGCAAATATTTAAGAGTTAATTAATGTTCTTATGTACAATATTCGAAGAAAAATATATTACTTTTTTTATTAACAAGTTATAGCTTTACTTTGTTGAAGTTCACATTATTGCATTGTAAATAAAACAGTTATTAACTTTAACAGGTTTTTATTTTAGCCTTATTTCGACATGTTTACATGTCATTATCAGAGGCAACATTAAAAGTAAACAGTCGGTGTTGCTATAGGTACAATAAAACTTGAGACTTGATCTTGGTTATCAATGTCTACAAATGATTTGATTTCTTATTTCAAAACGTTAAATAACGGTGAATTTAAGAGATCAGTTTGCTCATTCATTAAATATTATTTTTTATTGACATAAGGTGCCGAGTTATCTTGCGATGCTTCGTTATTTTACAGGAACGTCATACATCGTTAAAAAGAGTAAAAATACTTTCTAAAAATGTAAAAATTTGAAAAGCGGCCATAAGAAAAAAAAAGGTGGCCATAACCGCTCGGAAATGGTAAGCCAATAAAAAAATTATGGTTACACTAATTTTCATTCTTATGGGTTACACTATCACTGCAAAAATGAATTGTTACAGTTTATAAATAAATGAAGCCATGAGCAAACGAAGAAAACATTACACTTCAGTTTTTTGTCTGATTTAGTAAGCTTTGAATTTTATTTATAAGCTCGAGCTTTACTTCGTTGAAGTTGATTTTAATTTATTGTTAATAAAACAATTCTTAACGTTTCCGAGATCCCAATGATGAGAAAAATTAAAGTTTACACCCTGTTTAAAACTAAATGGATGTTATTGATATAAATGGAATTTGACAAAGCAAGATCTGATGGAAAACATTAAGACAAACCGAACACTCTTTTCCGAACCTGTTAGCTTAAAATTAAAGCTTTAGTATCGTAGTAGTAGTTGATTAAGTAGTTCCAGAACTCCAGTTTGGAAACCATAAAAACAAAAAAAAATGTGAACCATTTAACATTTTGAAAATAATTAGATTAATATTTTTAAGAAACTGGTCGGATCAGTTTATAGTTTAGGGGCTGGTACAATTTGATTTTTATGAGAACCACATCACCCCTTCACACAACACTAGCGTTTTTTAATATCAAGCCATCTGGTTGAAACATGAATTTTTGCTTGTATTAACGTATGAGTGAGGGGGAGAATCGAAAATTGCACCTATAACAGGGTGTTCCAATGTTAATGTTGTTAACTTTGAAGGTACCTACAGCACCAAAGGAAGGAGACCCGTATTTTTTGGGTTTCCCCGATTTCGATTTTTTAATGGACGTACTGGCCCCCTAAATGTGGCCCTCAAAAACAGTTTTTTGTGAATACTTAACGACACCCTTGACCCATTTGGATGAAATTTGGTATGCATACTAACCAAGTGAATTTACATGTATACCAAACGATAATTTTATAAAACTCGCTAGAGGGCGCCAGTTACGAGTAGATGCTCTAAGTTTTTCTACGGTAACTTTTTAACTTTTCATTGCAGAATCACAAGCAGAATCTAATTCTCTAAGAAAATTCTTGTGTTTTTTCGTACGGCGCACCGTTTACAAGATAACTTTTTTCAAATAAAAACTTACAGGCCACTCAATTTTTTACAAAAGTTGAATTATCTCGTAAATGGTGTGCCGTACTAAAAAAAAACAAGAATAACTTTTTATGATAGAATCAAACTCTGCATCTGATTCTGTCATGAAGTTTTAAAAAATGTGACTTAAAAAAGTTACCGTAGAAAAACTACGGGCATCAGTCCCAGATTTGCGTAAAACCACAAGTTTTTGGAAAAAGGTGGCCGACCTGGGTGTTTGTGTGTTTTTGTGGGTATTTTGTGGGTTTTTCTGAGTTTTGTAAAATCCCCGTTATAATACAGGGCTCATAGCAGAATTTGTCATAAAGAAGTTAAAAAAATAACCTAACACCATTAAATAAGTAACCAAACAGTAACTCAGAAATTAAACATTTATTTAAAATAACACAAAATAGGTAACATTATTTTTACATGAATATCAAAAAACGTAGAAAATACAAACAATGACTTGTAACAAAACATTTTGACCTCAATTTCCACAATAGCGCCAACCAACGCGTACCGCTGTAGAGTACATGAACCTAACCTAACCATTCCGTAATCGGTTGTTTTCATCGGCGGCATCGGCGGCGTCGACTGCGTTGATTTGTGACAACGTCAGTTTCACAAATCAGCGCAGACGATGCGGTTTACTACTGATGATAATAGCTTTGCTGTCGAAATGCGTATCTGGTATTTAATTACTTGTGTAGAAGGGTGCTGCATTTTTCAAGAGTTGTTATTCCTCAGTTCGAGTGTTTTTAGTTTAAACACCTTCAAAATTCAAGTATTAATTTTATTCTTAAAACGAGCAAATGAATAATTTTTAACGCTTTCATATTTAATATCTACTTCCTTGACAATCATATTTTAGAGATAATAGAAGTTCTTTATTCGCTGAGTGTTTATTAAGAAAAAACTTATAATAGATAAATTTCAAAATTATTATTTAAATATCTCATTTATAAAAAAAAATTGAATGTCGAAACTATCAGATAGATATAATAAGATTTTCATCAAAAAACATGTTCAAAAACTATAAACGAAAAGTGTCTTTTTTAAAAATTCAAATACATTTTCTAAACCATTGAGAGGCCTAAAAATTCAACGAGAACTAAAGATATAGATTTTGGCTTAATTTATGAGTGAGTATGTATATTAAAATGTTCGTTCCAGTGTGTGCACTACGTACCGGGTTCATACTTTAAAAGCGAATAAAAAAAACAAAAATCTACGGCATGGAAATTCTGTCTAAGGTAAGCTCATTTTAAGAAGCAAATAATCCGCTTTACTAAACGTTCAAAGACACTTATTTAGAATTGAGAATTTTCATCATATTTTACTGAGAGCGCGATTCAATCACAAAAGTCAGTTCACTGGAAAAGCATTCAGAGCGTCTGCAAAATTTAAAATTAAGATCAATGCGCTTCGTACAACAAAGTATTAGCTAACACAGGAACGTTCAACTAGCACTGGTGACAAATATATGGAGTTTCTTAAGAACTTCACAGTTCCAGGTCCTTTTTGAAACAGCAAAGACATAGTTAACATCGGATGCAGAAGCTGCGTCGCAAAAGGAGCCCCTGTATTAAGACATACAAGGTTTTCCAAAAGTCCTGCTACGAACTGTGGCACAGTGTTTAAAGAAAAAAACTAGAAAACAAGTAAACAATAAACGCAGGTAGCGTGCTACTGCTTAATTAAACGCGTAAATTTGAGTTTTTCGGACACTTTGAACAATATTTGTAATTTTTCTCTCGATTATCGTTTTAAAGATCTCTTGTTTTCTTTGTAATTTATTGATGCAATTATTTTCTACTAAATCAAAAATCGCAGCGAAACGTTTTGTCGAGTTTTTGTCGTAGAATGCAGTCTCACACTTTGTGTCCGCGAGTTTCGGAACACACTGTATACTCCCATGAAGCAACTTATATCTTCTAGACACAATAGAAAAGAATATGACAAAATAAAACTAATTAATTTTTGTCATTATACATATAATTTTCTGCCTACCCAATTCTATGAACTACTTAAATAACTTCGAACTGTCTTAATGTAATCTGCCAAAGACCAGAATTTTAGTACCAAAACAGTAAAAAAATAAAGTGAAAATTCAATAAGTAAACAAAAACCATGGGCGTACTCAAATCCATTAAGTTATACGTAAAGCACAACTACCCCTGTACTATTTAATATACATCGTTTCGTCAGTATTACTTCATTGTTGAGCTAAGCCAAAGGTTCTGCACCCAAAAATAATTTTGCAAAGTTTCACAAAATTGTTTGGTGTATTACTTTTAAAACTCCTGAGCATGCATATTCTCCGCTTATCAACTCCGCTATAAAATAGCTCGAAATAATAAAATAGCTGGCCAGATAAATAATACGTGTCTAAACAAGCTCAAACTCAAACATGTGGGTGTGTTGCTATTTTAAGCCCGTAAATAGTTCGTTTAAAACTGCATATATGCGCCAACTATACAGGGTGTTAATGAATTATAGGGACAAACTTCTAGGGCTTGCAAAACACTACAAAGCAAACAACTTTTGTTAATAAATGTGTGGTCAAAAGTGTTTCCTTTAGAAAATAGAGCCTCTTAAAGATTCTTTAAGAAGTACCTGAAAATAGGCAACCCAAATTGCATTTTCAATTATTTTGCACAGGTCACACGGAATTTTGAAAAAAAAACTATGTAGACATACATGCATTCAAATAACGACAATTTTGACATAATTCGATATTTTTGTGATATTTTTTGACTTTTCTTGCATTCGTTTCTTTCTGTGCCTTTTATAATTCGTTTTTTTCGTTCTGTGATTTTTTTGATAATTATTTTCTTCGTTATTTTCGTTCTGTGTTTCGTATTTTTGTGTTATGGCGAATTATACTTTTGCCGAACAGCATGACATGATGTTCATGTATGGAGCTGCTTGGGGAACGCACGCGAAGCTGCTCGCCTGTACCAAGAACATTTTCCGAATAGGAATCATCCATCGCACAAGGCCTTTAGTGTAGTTTCACGTTGGCTGCGGGAGGAAGGTACATTCGTTGTCAACAGACACAACTGTGGAGCTACCAGAACAAGGCGAACGGTGGATTTTGAGGAAGAAGTTTTGGAGAGAGTGGCTGAAAATCCTTCTACTAGTTCAAGAACCATCGCTCATGAAATGGGAGTGAAGAACCATGTTTCAGTATGGGAGGTACTACATGAGCATCAGCTACATCCGTACTGTAGCAACCTGGTTGTATTATTTTATTTAGTAACTTAGCGACTTGGTTGCTATTTACATTAATATAAAAACAATTCATAAAAGATATTCTGTAAAGCTAACACATTAAAAAGTTCTTCCGCAAAATATCGTTTTATTTTCAACTCCTTACCAAACATTACATTATTGGTGACCCCGACGTGGTAGATATTCTGTAAAGCTAACACATTAAAAAGTTCTTCCGCAAAATATCGTTTTATTTTCAACTCCTTACCAAACATTACAGTACCATCCACAGAAGGTACAAGCCATGGTTCAAGCAAATTTTCCCAGAAGGGTAGAATTTTGCCAGAAATTTCTGCGGTGGTGTAATGAGGATCCAGAATTCCAAGTAATTCCAGGCATCTTTTACGAAAGAAGGAATATTCAACAGTAGAAACAGCCACATTTGGGAACACATTTTCAGTGAACATTTGGGCCGGGATTGTTGGCGATAGACTCATTGGACCATATCTGCTACCCCAAAGGTTAACAGGAGCAATTTATTTAAATTTCTTGCGCCATGTCCTGCCTGAACTATTGGAAGATGTTCCACCTCAAATGTGGCTGCAGCACGATGGTGCACCTGCTCATTTTTCGTCGGAAGTCGGGGAATTTTTAAATAACACTTTTCCCAACAGATGGATAGGTTGAGGAGGGCATGTGGCGTGGCCTCCACGTTCTCCTGATTTGACCCCGCTTGATTTCTTTTTGTGGGGTCATATTAAAACGTTAGTGTATGCTACCCCAGTTGAAACTGTAGAAGAACTTACGGCGCGTATTCTTGCTGCATGTGTAGAAGTTCAACAGACTCCTGGTATATTTGGAGCGGTGCGCAGGAATTTACTTCGTAGATGTGCTTCGTGTGTAGAAGCTGGGGGGCGACATTTTGAACATTTACTATAATTTTGTTAATTTTTGCTTTGTAATTTTGGTTTTTTCTATTGCTTAGTTTTGAAACATTTTGTTAATTAATTTATTTTAAATTTAATTTGAATTTGAAAAGTGGGAAACAGAGCTTTATTTATCCTGTATTAATTTCCGTCGTTATGGAAACAAATAGTAGGTAGTAAATTGAATTGCATGCATTTAGGCGCTACTTAAAGAATCTTTGAGATGCTCTATCTCTGAAAGGAAACACTCTTGACCATACATTTATTAACAAAATTTGTTTGCTTTGTTGTGTTTTGCAAGCCCTAAAAGTTTGTCCCTACAATTCATTAACACCCTGTATATTTAAAGGTATTATACCAGGATTTATTATTAATTGATTGATCCGTAATTTAAATACTGACTAAATACTAGATTAGAAATTCGGACTATGGAATCTCAATTTCATTTCAAATAGTCGCGTCGTCGTTTCAATAAGTACACCTTGCCAGATATTTATCTTCTCTACAAACAACCATATAACATGCAATGTGAAGGTCATCTCTAAAAGCCGTACAAATCGTATTATCAATCAATTTGCATTTCTGTGGTAAATGAATGCGTCTGCTCCCAAAATAGTGCGTGCTGCAGTCTTCTTATGGTAGTCTCAATGGTATCTCAAGCAGCTTGGTATCTTGCAATGACCTTCTTTGGTCTCGAAATGCTAATGACCTTGAAAACAAAAACTGCAAGGTTACCTTAAAACTGCTCTACATCATCGTTCTAATAACTTAGCGTTGGTACCAAACTAGCCCTATAGGCTTGGGAATGTTGATCATTAAACACTACAAATAGTCTTTCTTATAACACAATACTTTTTTTCTAATATCAAAGCCACCACATGTCTTAGCAAACACGAATTTCAAGGCCATCTCATAACTTCACTTTGGCACGCAATAATCGTTTGTCTGATTTTAAATTACCAACATGACCTTAAAAATGTGCATTTTAAAAATATATACAGACGAATTGAGAACCTCCTCCTTTTTTTGAAGTCGGTTAAAAATCACATTAAATCATCGTCCGAACTAAATATTCTACGTGAGGCCTCCTCCATTCAGCTACTTCATTATATAATAAACAGTCTTTGTAGAAGATTTTATATTAACTAATTCAACTTAGCTCATTAGCTGTTTCACGATCTAGATTAAACTTTATAAAAGAAAACATTCTACACAGAACAAAACTTTTAACAATTTTCCCTAAAATGCCCATTAGTAGAGGAAAAGGTGGTATTATGGAACCTGATGTTAATATGGAACCCAGTGTTAATTATGAAACTCCAAGCGACATCTATGTTGTAAGTGGCTAAACATGTTGTGTTTCTGCGAAGGATAGCATACATATCATTCTGTGGTCACTTTACAGTTTTCATTGGTAGTAAATGCTTTTTGTGTTATTGTGAAAATTTTCAAATTTTTTTTCTGTCGAAGTTCTAATTAATATTGTGGAGTGTTTTGATGGTAAGTAAATGTTTAGTATTTTAGTAGTTGATGAAGTATTTGTTCTTCAAAAGCCAGCTGACAAAAGCTGATTAAAATGATCTTCAAGAGTATTACCTAACAATTTAGTACAGCGGGTAGTTTGTCAAATATGGAACCCCTACATCGCTGGTAATATGGAACCTCCCATGACAGCGACCATTCAACTGGGAAACAACCAACTTCAGAGGATGATGCAGTTTGTATGTTCTGTGATGCATTCTACTCACAGGATAAAAGAGGAGAACTTTGGGTTCAATGTATAATGTGCCAGCTCTGCGCTCATTATGAGTGCTCAAGCTGCGAAAAAGATGCCTACATTTGTGAATTCTGTCGCTAAATTATTTTTTTACGTTATATTCATACATTATATTAAGTTTGTTACTGGTTTGGTATCTAAATAAACACATTATTTGCCATCTACGGTCATTTTTTATATATTTTTACACGGTTCCATATTACCCACACTTTTTGACAGAACATGATTTTGACATTTTTTACTAATTTGCGTATATTTTTTGAACGGCGCCCATTATGGAAAATTTGTTCACAAGAACAATAAATGAACAATTACAGAATCTGGTGGCACCTAGTTTTAGTTAATTGTGCTGAAATTGCTTGTTTTATTGGGAAAAAACAAAATGGGGTTCCATATTACCCCCTTCTCCTCTACACTCTCTTCCTTTACAGTAAAAATAATCAAAGATATTCATTTAAAACATAAAACAAAATTGATAACCGTAACAAAACGAAAAGAAAAGACGTTCCATAAAAGAATTTTAAAACTAGGTACGCTGGAGGGAAAAATTTTTAACAAGTTGTTTTTCCAATCCGCTCTCTAGTACCCGTTACCACCTACACAGTTAAAAATCAATTTAATGAACTTAATAAAATAAAAAGAAAATATTACAGACTTCAATTTAAAAAATAAGCTAAATAAGGGAAATTTGAACAGTTATTCTTAAAAACCGCACCCTACTACAACCTTCCGTTCTTTGACAGGCCATAGCACAGTGGTAAGCACGCGGTTTATCAATGCAGTGAATCCATGTTCGACCCCCGGCCCGGTCGTTCCCCCGGAAAACCTCTCTGGAGAAGAAGTGCATGCACTTCCTGCGGTTCGGAACCGACGTTAACCTGTAGGTCTTTTATGTATGTCTGTGCAAATTATCTATCTCATCCCACCAAACACAAACATAGGAGAGAGGTCGCCAACGCCCCGAATAGAGTATGGCACTAGAGAAGCAGATTCTATACTTGAACTTTAAAAATTAAGCGGGATAAGAAAACTTGTATCAAATATCCGTAAAAACCGCCCCCTAGTACAACCTTCCCGTCTACGTCAGAAAAATAATCAACGTTCTTGAAGAAATTAAAACAAAATCGTTCCATATTGAAACTAGCAAGCTAAAAATAAGAGATTTTAACAAATATGCCCTACAACCGCCGTTATTAACCTTCATCCCCTACATACTGACAATAGCCAAGGATGTTAGTAAAATGCTCACACCGAACCTTTAAAGCAAGCTGAAGCGAGAACGCTAAACAAATAAAATTTCGGAAACCGCTCGTTGGTAAAAATTAATCATACTGGCTGGAACTTCTAGAGTAAGCTGTAAGAAAGAACTTTTCACAAAATCGCCGCCGCATATACGTTTGCTCCCTACATAGTCAAAATAGGCAAAGTTCTTGGGAAAAAAACTAATTTGATAAACTTATGAAAATACGCGAAAAAAGCTTTCTAACGGAAGGGGGTCCACCACTTATTACGTCCTTGTCTAACTCCTAAACAAAGTCTAATTCTGAAACAGATCAATATGGAGAAAATAATGTTAATAAGTTGTTTGGTGACGTTTCACCTACATTTCTGCATACTTGATTGGTGATTTTTTTCTCTTTTAATCCGTATCAAAATAAATACGGGCAAAGCGTAGTAAGTATAGGACCACCCTGTTTATCCCCAAACAACTCCATAATATACCTTTACGAAAAAAGATCAATCAGATAAACTACCCGAATCAAAATAAAAATTTTCCACGCTAAAACTGTAAAATGAAGCTCGCAGAACAAGAAGGGGGATGACGAATAATAATTTTTAGATATAAGAAAACTTCTCAGTTAAAATTATAGACTCAACGATTTTTTGCTTTTACGATACATTTGTATGTTAATTTTGTATATCAAAACATATTCTATCCTATTCTTATTTTATTTAACCACCTATGTATAGCGGCGTGGCCCTTTAAAAGCTTGGAAAGCTACTGCCTTTCTATAATGCTACAGTCAACATCTCGAAAACGCGTCATTAAAACGTAAATAATTAAGTTTAGTACTTACCACTTTCCTGTGTAAAATGGCAGGGTGCAAGAAGTTTAATATTGTTCAAACTTTTCTTACCTGAAACAAAAAAAAAGTTTTAGCTCATTTATTTTTCCTAATGGCCAAAGTACAACGATGATATTGTTCTACAAATAAACTGGGGAATAACAGTCTCCAGATAATAAAATGGTGAGTGGTGGGAACCAACCGGGTTCTAATGCAGAAATGAACAGAGCTGAAAAATACAGTAAACTTCCTGCACAGCGATGTGCAAGTGCATCTTCATGCAAGTAGCCATCCACATGTTCAAGGGAGATACATTCATACGTAAAACACATTTTTCCGATTTCGACGGGCACAGCGGAAGCGTCTGCTTTTCAGTATCAGGAAGAGTTTAGTTCCACGGAACTTCAGCAACTTTCCGCGAACAAAGCTGTGTGCTCTTTGTTATCTTGTCGTTTTAAAACAGTACAAAGGAACAAGATAAGCTGCAAGTTGGTGTACGTGGAAACATGTAAAAGTTGAAGTGGAGCAAGTACTGCGGGCGCTTTCCTAACAACCCGGAATTTGAATAAAACTACGACACACGCTAAGTTTTAAATAAAGTGGAGAGCATTCTGCAGTTTCAGCAGCGGTAAGTTATCGAAACGAGTGCACTTTCATTTGACGTTATTTTGCGATCGAGTCTCTCCATGAGTTTTATTCATATTTTAGTTAATTTATCAGCCATAAAGACTAAAACAAAGCAAATAAAAAACATTTTACTTTAGATTGAAATAATTTATAAACGTTTCACCCCTTCAAATAGTTTAAAGAATTGATTTAGAAACATGGAACCAAAGATAACAATTAAATTACACCAAAAATGCTATGTATAGGCAAACCAAAAAACAACAGGTTTTATAGCGGGGTCGCAAAGCCCACAGAAAATAGCAATAGTCGAGTGACAACTCATTTTTAAAAGCTCTCTTTATTCCGCTTATGGTCGGTTTTTTAAACATTACAGTCTACTACAAATGGCGGCATGTTTAAAAGCTACTCATTGAAAATTAAATATATACTAGCAGAAACCGTGGGCCAGACCGCTGAATCCGTCTCGGGAATGAAAGCTGCTTCTAGAAACAAAATCCCGTGAAAAAATACAAACAAAAATCGTAAAATGGCCCGGAAAAAAAACTTTAAAAAATAAAACTCCAGGAAAAGTATCCCCTAAAAAAATTTCCTAAAGTAGCCCAAAAAACAATTCCTCATAGTTAGTTAAACCGTTAAATTAATCGCTTTTTCTAATTTCCAGGGGAGTGCCTTAGTGGAGATTTTGTAAAGTAAAAAAAATAATTTTGAGTTTTACACCTATACTCGTACTAGTTTTGCTATTTCACTCTTGAGCTCCAAAAAAAAATTCGATTTGTTTAAACATCTTTTATCCACTTCTGCTTTTAATTTATATAATTCGTTTTTAAAAAAAATAGTAATACCCATCAATGAAAACTTCGGCTTCCGATATCAGATTTCTTTAAAGTTAATTTTTTCCATTACATTTTTAATTGATAACATTTCAAATTTCATCAAAACTGGATTCCAGTCCAAACAGATGGGATATGATGAAGGCAGCGAACACATCAACCACAACCACATTATCAATAAAACTATTTTTTTTGGGTTCCATGAGATCCAAATTATGTTTTTTCGGTAAAATATTGAATTCGAACATTTTCATAAAATCAATAAGTTTCTATAGTATGGCAAAGTAAAAAGTACAAACCATGTTCATTCGACTCAATACAATTTAAAAAATGAGCGAAACACTTCGCCTGGACTTTCCTATACATTTAAATACATTGTTTTATATTTTCCAACACTTTCGATATACACCTGTCTAGACACGACTAGTTAAAGTAAATAGTTCTTATAAGTTGTAACATCTTGAAGCGGTTGAAGAAAGACCGACCGCTGCGCTGCAAGCATAAAGTTGGATAAAATATTCGGACTGAATCAACGGAAGCGCGGAAATTGATATTTGAAAATATATTAATAACTCGAGAAGTATTATTTTTAGCAAGAAATTACTCTTATTAATTTGTATTTAGAATTTCAAAACCTTTCTGATTTTAAAGCCAAAATGCCACGTTTCCATTTAAAAAAAAGTTATTTTTTACCGTGGCCGCCATATTAAAATTGGAAACTCAAGTTTTTTTCTTAAATACAATCGAGAAGAATTTGCCCTACAACTTTGCTCTTGAGTTTGCGAGTCTATCTATTAAAATAAAAAAAGTTAGCCTACACTGAACATTAAACGACTAGTACAAGAATACAACTGCTGTAGAAAGTATGTGAAATTCTTCTAACGACAAAAAGATTATTAAGGGGCAACTAATTCGATTTTTTGTAAAAAGATTCTCCTAGAGCAAACAAAAGAAGAAATCAATTTTTTAATTTTGTAGCGAAAATTTTAGGGGGGAGGGGGAACAGTAGCACCCCTAAATATTAAAGTATCAAAAAAATATAATGATATTCGGATTTTGCTATCAATGCTATATATTGCTTTAACAGAAATATTTTATTGCCCCCCGTTAAATAAATAAAAGGGTACACAATTTTCAATTTTCAAAAATTCATAGAGGGCGTCACAGTGAAATTATAGCAATACGCAAAAAAACAAATTGTAGAAGATTCCCAGCTCTATCAGCTTAAAAAGTTTAAACAAAAACGTGTGGGCAGTTTTTGAGAAATATTTTTTTGAAAAATACCAAAATTTTGGAGTGATGTCATTGCGATCGTTTTTATATTTTCAAAATTAATTATATTTCATGGTATAGTACCCTTGAAGGGCTACCAAACAAGATGTAGTTGATTCCAATCAGATAACTGGTTTTTGAGTAAATCGGCGTTAATGTCGAAATGTTCAAAACTTCGTAGCGGTCGCCATTTTAAAGCTAGAGAGTTCGGTAAAAAATCGTTTGATTTGTCCTAAGGCCTTCTTTAATCTCCACTATTAAAATTTCCAAAATTCAGTTTCTGAAAAAAATGCTACCAAAAAAACATGTCTAACTTCCGCTTCCGGTTTCGTTTTTTTAAATGCTTATTTTGTCGGTGAATTTTTTATATACCCCCTCATTCCAAAGCACATCAAAATCGGTCCAGCCGTACCGGAAATATGGAGCACCCACCCACCCACCCACAGACAGACATTTTTTAAAAATTACTTTATTGGGGTCCATGGACCCCCCCCCCCGACTATTTCCGTTAAAGTCTCAACTTTGAAATTTTGCATGAAATCAATACTTTCCTATACTGAAAGTATAGGAAAGTAACAATCAGCAATCGTTAAATAGAATAAAGAGCGCGTTAGAATGTGTAACTCAGACCAAGCAAGCATTAAAATAATTTTGCATTGTAGGCGTCGCGGCGCTGCTATAAGCCACCTTTTTCGTTGAGAAATAGTATTTTGGTGTAGTTTTAAGTGTCAATCGTATCCCCTATCTTTCAACACTAAGTCTTAAAATTAGTAGGATGGGGTTACTTTACAGATGTACAATGTACAGGGTAGTAATGGAATATTTCGAATCAAAATAATCGGGCGTTGAATCTATACCCCCTTACCGGCAACTGCAAATGCCCAATGAAGATATACTCGTATAATTTGAATGGAGACAGAATTTCTTGAAAGCACGAAATAAGAATGTTTTGGCATTACTAATGTTTAGGAATAGCAAATATAGCAGTTTCCACTGAACTGTTTTATTTCTCGTGATCATTTCAACGCAGAGTCATATTTGAAAATTTAATGTTGCTCTAAAAAGTATAGAAAATAATAAAATATGAAAACACAAAGAAATTTATTGATACTTAGTATAATACTGTATTACCGTTAATAAAAACAAGTGGTGCGCTGCACAAAAAAAAAACTAAAAATTAATTTTTTTATACTATAATAAATAACAATTCGATATTGTTTTTTCTCGGTCTCATTAAAACAAATAATTGATTTATAAAACAGAAAAATGTATTTACTTCCACGGTTCATAGAAATATTATTTCGCCGAGCGGCCCGAGAAAAGACGATGAGAACGAAAATTTCTTTTTACCGCATAAAAACATCCGAATTATTTTATCCGCATGAATCATTCGATTATTAAATGCTTTCGAATGGCAATCATTCAATTATGAATATAATTCTATCATGCCCATCACCAGTACAAGTGTTCAGTAAGAAATACATAACCCTCAAGCCAGCTAGTCGGGTTATCCAACGCAGTTTCGCATTGGTGCCTAGGAAACAGTACACTCGCTGAAAGTTTGTGAATGTCTACGTAGTTAGTTTTACTTTTTTCAGTTCAATTGAAGACTGTGATATACTATTTTAAAAAATTACAAAATCTTTTTTATCATCAAAGTACTTAACCGACCTTGAACCTAAAAGATTATCTTATAAATCGAAACCACGTTAAATACCACATGTGCACTTAAAAGGCTTTTAAATAAATTTAAGTGTAAATTAAACGAGTGAATACCACGCAACCTACTATTTCTTGAAGAACAAGGGCCGTGGAAGTATTCTGGCGATCCTTTTTAGGCGTAAAAATGCAGACCTGTCAACGCGAAAAATATGGGACATTTACAAGTCCGCTTTTTTTGGAAGCGAGATTTCATAAAACCCCTTCATAAATATTTAAAATACATGTCTTGGCAGCTATGTATTTTTTTTTGTTGTATGTACCAACTTATTGTGTTTTCAGCTCTTGCGAAGTTTCCAAAGTAATACAATTATATTCTTTGTCGAAGTGTATTTAACCGTAATTGTGATTAAAGTTAGCGGAGAACCAACCAAAGTGCTCTCTGAAGTAATTAATTATTCAAATCAAACTTTTACTTGTCACGCCAGTCTCACAATCCATCCGGCGCGGCGGCGGCGTTCAAATACGTCGGTACAACCCTACAAATGATGAATTTTCATGTTCAAACAGCCGTAAGGTAATATTATGTTATATAAAATATGCCTCCTCAAGTTTCGCGCCTGTATTATAATAACCAGGAACAAAAAATCCATAGATAGTAATATCCACACGTGCATGCATGAGGTGTCACAGTAAAGATCTGGAATGCAGAAATTATTTGTAATCTATATAGTAAATCCCTGTCTCACCATAACACGACGACGAACTCATTCATCTCGGCAAAATTTATCACCATAAGACGATGACGGACCCTTACCTCTCCACTCGGTTTATTGATTGTTTTCAGCGAATGCTTATGTTGCAGTCACTACTGTGGATTTAATTTGGTTATTTACGGTTTACTTGAATTCAGACGGGTCGGAAAAAATAACCAGTAATATGTCCTCAATTTATTATAATGAAATTAAAAATTTAGCAGATTTCAATTGAAAAATTTTCGTATTTTAAATCAGGTAAGACATATAAGTATCTCCGGTCCTAATGCATCTGCATTACGAATTTACATTATACGCGATCTCATACATTTCTAAAATAAATACGGCCATATCAGGTTTACGTGCAGTTACATGAGAAATGAACCAAATTGATTATTTAACGTGTATTGACGATTTACGCTCAGGTTTCAAAACTGTCTAAGAATTAATAACAACAAACTACAACCAACTACCTACATCTACGCTTTTTAACTTTCCCATACTTCTAGTAATGATTTTATGAAGAAATTTGCATTCGGAATTTGGACGGAAATACACGTTTTGGGCTTATAGGAGCATAAAGAGATTTTTAAAAATTTGTCTGTGGGTGGGTACGTGTGTGTGGCGCCTCCTAGCCCCCGACTGGATGATCCGATTGCGATGAGCTTGGAAATGTTGTGGAATTTTAAAAATTTACGGACAATATAAGTTTTGATAAAACCAAAACCGAATGCGGAAGTTAGACATGTTGTTTGGTAGCATTTTTTTTGTAACTAGAATTTTTACAATTGAATTACGAAATCTGATAGAAGAGCTTAGGGCAAAGCGAATGCTTTTTTTCAAACGTACTAGCATTAACATGGTGCCGCTACGAATTGTGGAAAATTTTGATTTTAACGCCTTATTACTCAAAAATAGTTGACAGAATAGGTGATGCAATTTAGTACTATAATAGCACTAGTGAAAAGCACAGTGTCACCGTGTATAAGAATTAATATTATAAATAAAAATACGCTTGCCGCTTGTGTTGCATAATCTCAGCTGCAACCCTATTCATATCAAGGTGAGACAGGTCGAAGAGATCCGGATTTAATATATAGAAAGAATTATAGCAATTGCTATATAATTCATAAAACCAGGACTTCAATCCGCGGTCCGCTCTAGTACCTACTTAATCAGCTTATTTCTTATTTAAAAAAAAACAGAAACAAAAACATAGACCACGAGTTCCGGTAGTAACTATTAATTGCGTAGCTTCCTTGGAAAAAATTGCACCTTTACGTGACACATTCCAAAAAACTTTATATATATAATTTATATTTTCCTCTTTTTAGGATACGTACCATCGCCGTTGGCGTGTTAAAATACGGTCGTCCTATACTTTTCCACGGCAAATGGGAATATTATGAGATACTTGCAAGAATCAACTTATTGTTTTCAATCGACCACCCGAACCTCTCATTTCCATTACTACTACAAGCTGTAGATGTAAATTTGGCAAATACTTTAAAATAAGACATGTGCTTAATAAACAGATTGTTTTTCCTTAAACATATGCATCATCCTGTATACTTGATTTATTGCCAAGAGAAGTTCTACGCATTTACAATCGTAACTGATAAGTTTTGCCTTCGGATTTATAAAAACTTATGTGCTAATCAATATCATAAAAAGACATAATTGGTCTTAAATGTAAATTATTTAAGAGGATGTTATGTAAACTCGTAAAAACCTTCATTTTATAGGCTACTTACAAAGCTGTCGGTAGATTTTGTGTTAAAGTGACTAAATTTTTAGTTTTATTTAACTGAAAGAAAAAGTTGACAATTGTTTGGTAATTTGAGTGAAATTAGCTGTCTGGTGGTGTATCGCAACATACATCTGTATTTTTATCTAGTGCAAAGTACAGAAACCAAATTCCTTTAAATTCTTCAAACAGTAGAAGGTATTTGTAGCTCCAATACTTACGTATGACTTCCTGTAGGTAAAAATCAGTTTTACAAGGTTTGCAAACGATTAAACGTTGCTAATAAATTGTAGTATATTATCATGATTGCTTTGGTGATTAGCGTAACGACTGAACTCCTTTGAACGTCATTATTACGCGATCTACCAGCTGATTACCTCTTATTGCTAGCTTTAAATTATTATTTCCAATGCTTAAGAGATATGATTGATGTTTTTACAAAATTTATTTACAGTTTGCTGCAGACACAATGCTCACAATAGTACAAGTTACTACCAATTTGAACATCGTTAAATTACAGCTGCAGGTAATTTTAAGTTCAACAGAAGTAATCAAGTAAACGGGAATGGTAGTTTACAGAAAAACTTTATTTGCAAACATCTCTTTGCTGTAACTATCGCTTAACCAAGTTGTTTACAAGAGCGACTACAATTCCCAAATTATATTTTTATACTAGGTTAAAATAATGTTGCGGTGTGTAGCAAGGAAGACGATTCATGCAAGAACTAAAAGTGACACAAAACAATTCCAAATTTAATTGTTTGTACTCACTAATTAAATTTTTAAACATTAAAAATTTAATTTTTAATACTTTGAAGTTTTTAACAATAACAAAACTTAATTAAGTTACGCATAGAAAACCGTGTGCCGTATGTAATTTGACCTGAGTTAGAATATGCCACTTAATAAAATATCAATATGCATTATATCAAAACATCTAAGAAGTTCATTTAATTTGTCCAACACTGTGCAACGTACATTTCCCATTTCAGAATTATTTGATTATGCGGCAGCTACAACTGAAGTTAGATGAGCGATTCAAACTGTAAAGAAAGAGCTCTCTTTGTTAATCAAACTAACTAGATTATGTCTGAATTATTTTGATACGAAAGCATAGCTAGGGGGTACCTAAGTTCTTCTTCCTAACTTCTGAAAGTTAATGAACACTAAATAAGAATCGCTGAAACATGCTCTAACCGAAGGAAAACTTTCACACTTAAAATACTTAAACGAGCAAGTAGAGTTTATGGCAAACAGCTTTTATTAATTTGCTAGAAATACTGTTAAACTACAATAAAAATGACTATTAGCCGACTTTAAGAACACATTTTTATTTTCTTTGCATACTTTTCTCTTATAGCATTAATTAAACAAGGCATTTTTGGACGATCGAATTAAAATTAATAAGCGAGACCAACCAAAACAAATAAAACAGTTTTTCCTCGTTTAAATCGGCATAAAGGGCGATCCAGCACTTATTACGCCCATATTTAACTCTGAAACGGATGAGGATAGAGAAAAGAAATTAATGTTAATAAAGTTGTGTGGCAACGTTTGACCTACCTTTCTGCATACTTAAAAATACATCTTAACCAATGGTGTAAGCGCTGTCACGCAATTGTCATCTTTTTAAATAGCAACCTACCATATACAGTGCGTTTTTTTCAAGACTGACATCTACACTAACGTCCCGTCTTATTATTGGAACTAATGCATCATGTGACTTGGCATTTCGCCGATTCTGTCAACGCTGTCTGTCAGTGCATTGTGCGCTGGGGTAACACTAGTACTGTATTAAATTCTACAACTTTTAGTGCAAAACTGAGTTGGATATTTTCATCAAAATGAAAGATAACAGGGGGTCGAAATATTAGCATGCAAAATCCTTGTTAAAAACGCACTGTATAACCATTATTGTATGCAATTTGTTTAATAATCGAAATTTCTCTATTATAACTAATTTTACCTAAAGGAACCGTTACAGCCCTATGTATCATGGACATGTGTGCTGCTAATGTATGTGTTTAATGATGTCAAGAATCGTGTGGTATTGTAAAGTCTGTTTGTGTGGGTTTTCTATAAACAGAGTATTCAAGTTTATTATTTGAATTAATTTTTTTGTTAAATCTAAAAATTAACCGACTCCCAACCAAAAATAAGTTATTTATAAACAATGATGCAGCGTGCTATTATAAGTAATGCAGTACAGAAACTTTATTTTCTTACAAAAAGTAATGTGATAACTTCAAAATCTTCCAGTAGAACAATGAACTGTCCATCTATTGACGATTCTGACTCAAGAAGCTTTTCCGCATCAACATATGAACTACTTTAATTAATTTGGTTAGTTTCATCCCTAATATTGAACCTTTTAAAAATGCCCTGTATCAAAGGAACTAAAGTTAATTTGGTATGCATACGGCATTACCGCGAAAAAAATGGGTCATTTCAAATCCAGGTCATTATCTATGTTGTCCGGCTGCAAAAGGCGAGGAATTGCGATTGCAGCACGATTTATACGCGCAATTAATCAAATAATCGGCTGGCAGCAGTTTGCGATAAAAGTGACAGCACACACACCCCGCATTTCGTTAGGGAAACAAAAGTTTTAATTTTGGAGGGCAGCGGATAATAAAAGTCCGGCCGCCTCCGGACCTACCGGTAATAATGGTAAAAGCCGAGCTTCTGCACGGTAATTAATTCACTAATTTACTTAGGAAAGCCAGCAAGTTGGGAGTAAGTAAGGGACTTAGTTAACTAGCATTAAACTTACACAGGCTTTGCGGTGGTTATAATGACCAGATAATTAGTATTAAAATTCACTTTGAGCATGGAAATTCCAACCTGACCGAGCCGGTACGAATTAAAATGCGCTAACTTTAGCTCGTTTTTCTCATCCCCCTAATGCATATTCGCCGATGAAATTAGCTTGACCAACATTCGGCGCCCGCAATTAATTACGGGATCCCTTTTAGCGCTCCCCTCCCTTAACAAATTCAAAGATGCTCATAAATTCTTCATGTGCTGAAATAAAAATTTATTCTACAAAAAACTCCTCTAGTGGATAAATCCTGGTATATAAATAAATACGGAAAGATGGTCGCTTCAATAAGGACAATACCAATAGAACTGATTAAAATAATATAATGGTTTGTTACAGAGTTATAGCCTGCTTAGGTATTTTTAGAATGAATCACTTCTGAAGCATGTTAATAGCAACTTTATTGCTTGTTTTGTTACTTTATCAATTTGGCCACTTTATACCCACGCACCCTGTATTTAGACATCACCCTAATTTAGAAAATGACCTTAAGGACACGAAAACGAAGGTTGAACTAAATTTCGGTCGGTTTTATGAGTAACTGGTCCTATTAGACAACAGCTATAACAATAGATCAAAGTAACATACAAATATTTCAAAATACTAGACTAATACTAATTTAGTCATAGCTACGAGCATAACAATAATATAGTTTTATCGTGCAAACTTGTGCTACTATTTTTATCTGTGCAGGTGTTACATATCAGGCAATATGTGGGTGTGTTGCAAGCGGAATTTATGGTTTTTTCTAATAATATTAAAAGTAGAGCGGTCACATATTGCGAAAATATGCATTGCTTTGTCCTTCAGAGCTTTAAATGCATTTGTTGTCTTAGCTTGAGGTATTAGCATTTAAAGGCGTTTTATTTTGGCACTCGAATTTGAAATAGAAGATTGTGTCAATGTAGCTACGTTTCTACGGCACACTTTTTAATAAACAATTAGTAATAGTTTCGAGACAACTCAAAATTTAAAGTTATATCGCGTCTGTTCTTCAGAGCACGCCACAAATATCCATCAAGTGGCTTCAAGTCTGGTGAGCGAGGAAGACATATCACAATTATTCGTCGTTCTATAATTCTTCCATTAAAATGTTAAACTAATAATCTGTTGCAACAAGAGAGATAAGCAGCAGTGCCCCGTCTTGTTGAAAATAAAAGCCTTTACATCTGTACTTATGGAATCCTATGACATTTAGCACACGATGACATATTTTGATATTTCAATGAACATTTCTCACAATTGCTATTTAAACGGTATTAGTGTGTTTTATTGACATACTCAGTATATAACTATATGTTTTTTTTTATTGATACAAGTATAGTAATATGCTAATATGGAACACTATTATACTTGAGTAATATGAATCTTAAGAAGGAAGAACGGTAAACAGTGAGTAAAATTTTGTTTTTGCTTTTGTTGCATTTAATTGTTTAATAATAAAATGTGCGTTTTCTTTTCTTCTTTGACTTTTTCCTGTTTAGGAGTTAGTCATTTGTCGCCATAGCCTTCGGTTGTTCCAGTCGCCAACTCGTAGTCCTCGTCCTTCCATGGGATTACTCACATAGGTTTTCCATTTAAGTGCAGGTCTGCCTCTTTTTCTTGCCTCGTGGTGACCATTGTATTAACTGTTTAGGCCATCCCTCGTCTTGCATGCGTTCCACCAGTCCACTGTAAACCTCTATTTTTTAGGATTTTGGGAACATAGCATGTAATACCCATTTCTTGACAGACCTACTTCATTTCTGACGTTGTCTTCTCTTGTATACTGTAAAATGTTGATTGATGCCCGTGAAAAAAATGGTTGTAAATGCAGGGTAGTAGTATTGTGATCATATACATGAGACTACGGTTAATACAAGTAATCTATCTATATCTATTAAAGGCCGATCTTCGGCTTGACTTAGCTTTTCTGCTCGGTACATGCGTGCGCGTCCGACCTTTCTTACATTAACCCCTTCCACCTGCGCTCAGTTTCGCCTCAGCTGTCGTGGGGAGATGCAGAACAGCGCACGGAAGTCGATGACTCGACAGAGCTTATTGTTAATACATTGCTAGCAATTTCATTAGGAGAGCAGCGTGGGTCGTAGGCCACGGGATCAGCTAGTGATTTATTATTTACGCACTTATTAATGTGTTGTTCAGCTCTAATGCTGGAAAAGTTTCATGAAACATTTCAATGCCTATTTTTCATTTTGGAAATCATAATTGTGCACTATTCAAATGTTGTTCTGGTTGTAACTTAGATAACACCAAACAAATCAGAATAGTACATACAGTTTATTTGCGTTTTTTTAACATAGAAAATAGTTGTAACAAAAAAAACAAACAAACTTGTGGCATTAAGAACAGATTTCCACCGACAAAATATGCCAGTTAGCTTTCCTGCCCTCGACGCTTACATAGGTAACATTTAAAATGTGCACAAATGTTGCCCTTTAATTTCCCTGTTTACAGTTAGATTACCCGTATTATAAATTATAAATTTATAATAACTACCCTTTCACTATTTCACAATGTGACGATACCTTTTACCACTGTCCCATCAATCACTCAACACTAAGTGCTATAGTGCTTGTAATAAGTGCATTAATAGAAATACAAAAAAATCTGCAATGTAAGTAAAAGGTACTGCAAGCTAGCATATGTGGGTCTGCGCTGACCCCCCATGTAATAGAGCACAAATCAGTAATACTTTGAGCTAAAGATAGTGTCCGGATATTTAGTCTAGTATTAAGTCATAAATTAACCCTGCATCGGTAAGGTGGGGTATGACATGCCCCATGGTAAATGTTTAATTCTGTAATTTATGCAACTTTACATACTGCTGTGCGTCGCTGTGAGTACCTTCAAGTTAAACATTCTGGAAGGGATCGGTGATGTAATACCATGGTTAGAGTGTGATTGTGTACAATTATAAGTATTCAAAGTTGTTTGGGGTATACGATACCCCACCTTACCATCTAAGTAATAATTTATATATTTAAATACAGCAGGAATCAATTCGATGATTGTATACAAGTTGAACACTGACGCAAATTTAAAAAGAAGAGATTATATAAAACAATTGGGATTGGCACTGGTATCAGGCATTCTTGAAGTTAGAAAAGATAACCCGCATGTACCAAGGCTTATTCGTCCAAAAATTTCTGAAAAATTTAAATCTGGGGATGGTCCAAGTCCTAAGAAGAGTAAAATTTCAAGAAGGTGTAACATTTGTCCAAGAACATAAGATAGAAAATCATCTAAACAATGTTCAGCATGTGAAATTATTATTTGCATGGAACATGCGAACCTCATTTGTGACACCTGTTTTAATGAAGACCAATCTGAGTAACTGGAAAAATTGGTAGTTTCTGTTTTAATTACATATTTATGTAGAAGAATATGTGGTCTAACTTTTTTTTTTGAATAGCTTTTCTTTTTTGTATGGCCTTGAAGATATGTCTGTTTATAATGTATGCAATTTCATATGCTTCATTTATTTTAAGCTGACTCATTTGTAATTAATTTTTAAGGTAAATAATAAATCTTATGTTTATAATAGTAGATCAACTTACACTAAAACCGTATTTTTTTTGTTTAAATGTTGCTTTGAAAAAATATATCGCAAAATTAAATTGGGGTATATTAAACCCCACCTTACCATTCATGGAAAAAAAATTCACCTTACCGATGCAGGGTTAATAATAAATTCCCGCATAATTTACCGTAAATATATATTTGTAGCTTTTTTGCAATTTTAAACGAATTGTCTAGGAGATTATTAAAGTGCCATGACTGTGTGTTTGACCTTATGCGAGCTCGCGGAGTTGCTTATTATACATTTGGTCAGCTGCAATTGATTCTTGTGTAATAGTAAAATAAAATAAAACAGGGTTCATAAGCGTAGAATATGAATGGTCCCGGGTTTTCAAAGTACTACATGTCATTTTAATCTATTTACTTTCTTCATTTAATACCATTTCTTCTTTCATCTCAATATACGAAGTCCTGAACCTCTCTGGCCTAGCTCAATAATAAAGTAATACGAAACAAAAACGATTTATTTCAACTATTGCAGAAAAACCTGGCAAAATCGTGCAACATGTGTTACGTATAACTGAATGAATTTGAGTGCGCCCATGGTTTTGGTTTACTTTTTGATTTTCAACGAACTTTTTCGCTGCTTTTGGGACTTAAAGTCCGGACACTGGCTAGAGATGAGCAAATTTGAAATTACATTGCAGTATTTACGAACGTTTTTACCCATTTAGAAAAATTTCAAATACGTTCTTTTTTAATAAGAAATCACTGCGATCAATGATGATTATGTTTTAACTTTTATGGCTTGTTGAAGAGACCGCTTTAAAAAAGTTACTCTTACCCACCGGCATTTTTAGGAGGATGCTGTTTTACGTCTAAGAAAATCTATCCTGAAAAATGCATCTTTCCCAATTTTTTTTTCCTACTTAAGTCTGACTGGCAACTTATGCTGCGATAAAACTACTTACACTACTACGAAATCCAGTTGACATAATTTTTTCTATTACAAAACGCTTACATAGATGTAAACGTAAACCTACACAAAGCAATTATTACGTAAGTGCTATCCAAAAAGTTACTTAAAGTGAAAGCTACGGCCATATCGAATTTACCAGGCCGTACGTTGACAAGGCGGGTCAATGTCGGACAAAATCGTTTATAGGATAATACAGAAAATACAGCAATTCAGTGTCAAGTGTAGCCGGGGCCTGAAGCTAGACAAGTCTTCAAAGTGACAACATGCCTGACAGGTTATCTTGTTAGCGTCTGCACAGAAAATAATTTTCTTTTCAAAATCAGTTAAGATTTTATCTCAGTTCGCTTGATTATCATTCGCAAATTACATTGTCTTTTTCATGGCGTGTACATTCTGCATTCTTGGTTTAATTGAAATTTCCACTGAAAAGTCGCTTAACCGTAAAAATGTTATTACGAATTGAAAATTAGCATACTGCGTAAGCGTAGAATAACCATTACAAATTTACCATCTTTTAACATACAGGGTTATTAAAACAATATATCTAAAAACTAAAAGTTGGTTTACAAAATAGAGTTTGATCAACATTTATTTGTTTTCAATCTGTTGCTATGGCAAGACCAACCACTGTTGATAAAACCTGCTTGTTCCTGTGCAAAACTAACTTTTTAATTTAAAAAAAAACACAACCGTGTTTTTTAGGAGCTATTTTGAACTGACCTGTTCATTTTTGTAACAGAACTACTTGTTTTTAGGAGCTGCTCTGTCAGGAAGTTTTTAAAACTTTCTTTCTAGGGGCAATAGCACATGTTTGTTTTTAAAGAAGCCTACCTGCGGCTTTTAACTTTCCTATGCTTTCAGTACAGACGGAAATACACGTTGTGGACGTCCAAGAATCCAAAAAAGTGTTTTGAATAAATTTGAAAACGGAAGCTGATAGAATACTTTAGGGCAAATCCAACGCTTCTTTTTGTTTCTAACTTTCTAGCTTCAAAATGGCGGCGGCTACGATGTTTTAAAAATTTTAACTTTAAGCTATAAAGTGAAAAAAGTTTACAAAATATCTGAAATTTAAAAAATATATGTATACACATATTGGTATTGCTCAAAAACTGGCCTCACGATTGTTTTTCAAGTTTGCAGACTCCTAGACCTAATGATGAGCTACAAACTGATTCGTTTTACAGCTCGCAAATTTCTATGGCGCCTTCTATGAATTTATGAAAATTAAGTTTTACTCCAAAACGAGTTATCAGATCGGAATGAAATTTGATACTGGAAATGCCCTAAGGGTACTCAATGTTACAAGCTATTAGAATTTTTAAAACTACTAAAACTGTTAAATAAAAAAAATAAATTTTTACATGTTCAAAGCCGTACTGCTTAAAAACGGACCATGCAATTTTTAAATTTTTTTTACTTATAAAGCTACGAATCAGCTACAATTTGGTTCGGGTACCAGCTCGTTAACTTCTTTGTGACACCTTCTATGAATTTTCAAAAATAGAAAATTTCTACCCTCTTATTACATAAACAGGGGCCGATAAAAACTTTCTATTTAGGCTGAATGGCTTGAGTGATAGTAGAATAATGTTCTCAACTTAATTTTTACATACGGCATTATTTCATGGGGTTAATTTCGTCCCCGTACCAGTTTTTTGTTTCTTTAATTCCAAAGGACCTTTTTCAAAAAAAAATCGATTTTCTTTACAAAAAACTTAAAAAAATCAGCTCACTATCAGTTTACTTTAGAATAGCACTCGTACTCTCTCCCCCTCCTCCTCCCTCCCTCCCGGTAACAAAATATATATATTGAAATTATAACTGGGAGAAATATTGCAGTTTTTTTGAACTTATTCCGGTTCACCTCGTTTTACAACGCCGAAAGTACGTGTTGCGTTAAACAGTTAATAACAAAAATTAGTCAAAGAACTTGGCAGTGATATTTTCACAAGTGATGGAGTGGTACTCTTCTGTAGGTGTGTGACAAAACTGTAAATTCAGAAAAACCGTTTTTTTGTGACGCAGCACGTAGAGATGCGACACTACAAAAAGCAGTGAAATCAGAAAGTGGAGCACTTAAAACCAATAAGTTCAGGACGTGTATATGTATATGTCAACTTTTTCAATTCAGTTTTATTTTGATGGTTTAATCAAAAATAAATAAAAAATAAATGCCAATTTTTAAATTTTTGGTGCCTATTTTTAAATTTTATAGTGCCTAAACGCCTGCCTATTTTAGCAATTTTTGTTGCCTGAACTTTCGGGCTCTAATGATAAGTAACAATATCTAAAGTATGGGAAAGTCGAGGTGAAGTGCTTCGATCATTTTTAACACTGATCTATCCATTTCAGCATTTTAATAGAATCGAAACTGTTCCTATTCACAACTGGTCTCTTTTTAGCAACATTCATTTTAGCAACACAGCTGTTGATTTTCAGAAAACGTATTTGTTTCATCTGAGGCTGTTTTATTCATTTTAACAAGATAGATGTTTATTTTTGGGAACATACCTGTTCCGTTTCTAGGGTTACCTGTTAATTTTAGTAAGAAAATTTGTGTGTTTTTAGGAGCTTAACTTATTCTATTCAGAACTGGCCTTCGTTTTTTTATTAACACGGCTGTTTGCTTTTAAGAATTGACCTGTTCATGTTTAACGATTTTTTTGTCAATTTTGTATAACAAGGAAGTATATTTTTGATATTTTAGAATGTTGTTAAACTAACTTTAACATTATAAAACAAGAAGTATATTTGTTCGCTACTATGTTAACAAAAACATTCCGGAATCGAACCATAAGCAGACAATTTTTAACAGGTGGCTGGCACGATCGCCTAATTTCAATCCAGGCGATTTTGAGTGTTTTAATTTTAATCCCGAAAGAACAAAATGATAAATAATTTCAAAAGTATAACTAATAAACCCCATGGTTGTGCAAACATGAACCTGTTTGTATTTTTTAAATACGTCACATTTAAACAGCTTTTTTTAAAGAATCATGAGGCCACGACTACATGATTCCCATCCCGCTTACCCGGGCTCAGCGCACTTCAGCGTTATTCACAGGTCTAACATGCCCCACCCCTGAAAGACATGCAACCAAACGTACACACCACACACACCATCCATGGACACGCCGGGTTTAACTTATTCACAAAAATTTACGACGGGCAGAGGACTCGAACCTACTGTCGGCCGTTGGGAGTCTAGTTTCAAAGCCTGGGACTTTAACCACTAGACTGCCCGCTGGGCCTTAAATAGGTTTGAAACCTCAAAACTGTATTTACATTTGAACCTTATATATTCAAAATATTATTATTCTGAAACATGTCAGTGTAGATTTTAGATTCATTTATAGACGAAAAATTCCTTTAAAAAGGCACAGTTGGGTTAAAGCATGGTAGAACCACAAGGCTTGAAGTTATGTTTCTAAAATATCCTTTAAAGACAATTCAAAGACAATCGTGGTTTTCAACAATCTACCAAATCATTAAAAAAAATTTTAGCGTCTTTTCTCACACATCTTTAACAATCGAGTATAAATTTACGAAAATTCTATTGCTATTTACTATTATTAGAACACTTCAACTTCAACATTGAAGTTGCCATTATCAGCAGTAATTCCATTAAACAACACCAAACTGTCTTTGGATAAGGAAATAATTTAATTAAATGAGTTAAAATTTTGAATTGATTGTGTGGTAGGCACATGGTGAAACATTATTAATAAATATTTAACTATTAAAAAATTAATAGTTTATTAATAAAATAAAACGCTTGGTAATTGTTTCACAAATTGTGAAACAATTATCAAGCGCTTTATTTTATTAATAATCTATTAATTTTTAATAGTTAAATATTTATTAAGTGAGTTAAATTATTTTAAACTACGCATTTAAAAAAAATAGACGTAACAACCTATTACAACACTATTCGGTATAATTCGATAAAGATAGATTTATCGATAGCTTATAAATTAAATTAAAACGAAAATCATCACTTGTAGAACATGTAATGGCAAAATAACAGATCGAAGCAAGTAAGGTTGGGCGCAGCAGCATGGAAACTGCTGATTTATTATCTTGACGGTACAACATGCTGGTACCTATCATTAAATTACTTTATTTTATTTTGTCTCATCCACATGCGCTTTCATCCTTTTAGAAACTTCTCGGCGACGGCTTTAAACCCAGATAAAATCAATAGGCAATGAGCGCAGCATAAAAACTGATAATACCGCAGGGTTTGGGCTTGAAATTTTTGCTACAACTACGCTCCGCCATCTTTCATATCCAATATTTGATCTGTAAAAACGCATCTCAGCGTATGTCTCGTGGGAATCATTTCGTAGTCCTTTACCACTTCTCATTCTTATTTCTTTGTACTGGCTGTCCCGGAGGGTTTGTTAATGGCCCTATTCCAAAGCTTGTACCTACTTTCGTCCCTATGCTTATTCAACAAATGAAAATTTAGGAATCCACGGGGTACAGTTTAACATGGAACGATTTTAAATAAAAACCAAGATTGTTTAGGCGACGCCGTAAAACAGGTAGCATAACTAAGTATTACCTTGATAAAACGATTCGTTTAAACCGTTTATGCTAATAAATAATCAGTAAGCGTGCAAATGACCCGGAGGTTATAGTCTAGCAGGCGAAGATTACCTGAGAAAAATTCGAAACTGAAACTGGCTCTTAGCACTTGTGGCCCAGCGGCTTCAACAGATACATTCCGTGAGCACCAAACGACGTTCGGTCGTCGACCTGCTCTTTCGTGTTTGGAAGAACATGTGGTTGATGGTTTTACTGCATTCTGATTATTCTTCAAGAGATGTTTGCACCTCGAGATTATTTCACTGCGGCCAAATAAAAAAGTGCGAATAACGTTAACGTCAAAATGATGTTAGTGAGTTAAACGGTAATATTTTTGATTGGAAATGAAAGATTTTTATAACAGTATTATTTTATTATGGTTATTTCAAGAACATATGGGTGAAACACTTTGCCTGGACTTTTCAATATATTTTATGTTTTTAAGACTACTGAAATCACGCTGTAGCTCCAACAGTTAATACAGAAGTATACAAAAGATCAGAATTCTGGTAACATGCTCAACTATCGCGACTCTTGGCAGCACTCGCTTAGATTCGGAATGTTATACGTTAACAACAATAAAATTTAAAGTTCATTTGCCATGCAGAAAAGGCGTAAGAGAACTGCATGTAAAAAATAAGCTTAGAATCCTATGCTACTGTCTTTGATGGGCAGTTCATCTTGATCCGGAATTTACAAGGACATGTATTGTTGAATCACATGGTACTAATTTCAAAACTTCATGCACAACGTCAAAGACAGATCATATCATAGTTTGTCCGGAGCTTTCGCAGCAGGAATGATAAAAAAAACTATATCGTGTGGACAGTTTTGAAAAAATAGGATTTTGAGAACGGAAATGCTACTGTTTCCGTCAAAACTTCAGAATACAATTTTATACCATCGCAACACATTCCCATACTGAAACTATGATAATGTAAAAATTATGCACATATAACTCCTCCAAAAAATATTGTAAACTAATACTGCCTACCTGACGAAGATTTTGAAACATTCGCAACGGTATAATGCACAAAGATAACGAAAATTCAGAAACAAACTATCACTCTTCTTGTAATTTTACTATAGAAAAGTATTGAAGAGCAGCCTGCAACTCAAAATTGAATAAAATTGTCAACAAAAGAGAGCCGGAAGACGAGCTGCAAGACCGGATAAAATTAAGATAAAGAACTTCCCCGTCGTCCAAAACTTTTTACTTGTAAGTATTTTCGACAGTATTCCTTTATAGTAACACCGACCGTAGCCCCAATAGTATAAGATCACATTATTTTGCCACTCGCATTGTCAGCTACGCATTACACTACAAGTGTTGACTAATAACACACTTACTGACTTTACACGCAGCCGGCATCCAAGATGCTTGTATTATAAAATCAAAATAACAAAATTTTGAGCTTTTAATGAAAAAGGCCGTTGGGGAACTGCCACGGAATCTTTTGCATTTAATGAAATATTTCAAAATTTTTAGAATATATGAAAATATTGAACATTTCTTGAACAATCTTAGGAAAATTGAAAAACATTTTTACTATTTTTGGAATATCTATAAAATTTTGAAAATTTTAAAAACATGAAAATTACAAAATTATAAATTTTACAAAATTAAAACATTTTTTATTCAGAATTTTCAAAATTTAGAAAGGCGTTAAAAATCTGTTTGAAATTTTCAAAAATTTTAAAATATTTTTTGAAAATTGTATAATTTTGAAAATGTTTTGATAAAACTTGAAAATTGTAAACAATTTTGACAAGTTTCTAAATTTTTAAAAATTATGATCTTTAAATATAGAAATTTTTGAAAATTTCGAGTTTTCAAAAATTTCTTCAAATTTGGAAACGAAATCAAAATGTAACTTTAGAAAATGTAGAAACCTGGAATATTTTGTTTTTTAGTTTTTTCTAATTGCAAACAATATGTATTAGTTAAAATATAAAACCGATTTTCAAATTTGGTTAGTTTTCGGCGATTATCCAATTAAACTGTTCAGGTAAACGACCAAAGGAGAACCACTCAGAGGTGTTTTAATACCGATTTTGAAGACCTAATTCATAAATTTAAAAAAAAACAAAATCGCTGGGGGGGTGCTGGTAGGAAGATCGCGCAGATTAGTTAATCGATATGCGTAGAATGCGAATCTCAGCTTCTTTTTTGAGCGCGTCTATATAGAAGTAGAGCACCCTTCCCCACCCCCTTATTTTTTGAACAAGTCATCTCGTTGTACGATATCTGCAGTTTCTTAATTACATACCATGTTTATCCTCTGAAGATGAAAAATTATTTTCCAAAAAAAACTACGCAATAAAATTGTTCAGGTAAACTACTAAATAGAAACCCCCTATAGGTCTTTTCTCAATGTGGGGTTGTTCCTATTGTCATTTAACATGTGCACGCCTTTTTTGATGTGGAAATTATTAAATTAACAAAACAATCGATGGTGAGGGCTGGTCAGGTCGGATATTCGACATGCGTAGAATACGAATCCAGCTTCCATTTCGATCGCGTCTTTGTTGAAGTATAGCACCCCACCTCCTCCTTTTTTTTGGTGAACCAATTTTGTTGCGGTGTCATCCCAGTGTTCCTACCGATATATTAAACTTACATTGGATTTTCTGCGTTAAGTCGTCTAAGCTGTAAAGTGTACAAACTACACAGACATACACGAAATTCTGAAATTTAGATGAATACAATACGTGGTGCCGCTAGTGAGGAAGGTAAAAAACAGTTACTCTCTTAAAGATTTTGTAATTATTGTAAAACATGCTAAGCATCTTTTTCTTCTGTCCATTGGTTGTCTTAGTCTGGCTGTTGGAACCGTTTCCTCTTCTGGAGACTTCAACTTCGCCAGAAAGCGTTGCCAGCCCTATGTTTATTAGAATGTGATTGTTAACACGTGAAATTGTAAATCAACACTAGTAAAATATTTATAAGAAATGTTAGCCAAATATTTTTACTTATAACGAAGATATTAATTAAAATGTGATTAAACAGCTCCTTGGTGTAACTCCGTATGAAAACAGTTTAGAACAAATGTTCATGGAAACTTTTTCTCTTCAATTGGCTAAGAAATAAGTTCCAGAAATTTGTCGGTGAAATACTGCGTGTAATTAAAAAAGCACATGTGATCAGTTTTACAAAAAATTTTCGCTTTTTGAAACAATTTTTTAAACTTGTTAACATACCTGTCATAATATTCTACTTTTCAAGGATTATTAAATGGGTCTACGTCAATATTGATTTGCAAATTCTATTTTGAGTAAATAGGTGTTAGTTTAAAGCTAAAAAAATGTAAAATCATTTCACAGCTAAAAAGTTACAAAAACATTTGACTAGTCTGTGCAGTTTCCGATTTTTTTAAAATTTAATTTCGAGGAGTTATTAATAAATCTCCAAGTATCAAAATTTATTTAAATCGGACCACCCGTAGATATTAGGCTGACGTACGAACGCACTATCGTAAGAAGCATCATAAATAAACCGATAACGCAGAAAATTCCATATATCAAAATTCGAAAGTAATCTGTTCTCCAATACCAGATACGCAAATACCTTCCAGGCCTATCAGTATCTGAAAGTGCTACAAATTGCAGGTTTATAGACTTTATAGCTCCCCTCGGTCGCATTTGAAGCAGTGCCGGGCTGAATAGTGCCACCTTTTGATAACAACAGGGCCATTCGGGAAATTGAGCTAGGACCTTTTTAATTATCCTCCACGCAATAAAATTGCCGATGCAGAAATACTTGGCTTCCAGCAGTTATTGCTGGAACAATTTATACTGAATTCCGCAACTGCACTCTGCTTGAAAACAAACCGACGTAAAACATAAAAGCTCGTTTTAGCTGGAAAACATATTCGAACCTTTTTGCTTAATTTTCAGCGTGCATGTGAGTTTTTATGCAGTTTCTAAATTTTTCAGCATTAACGCAAGGTACAATTTGAATTTGTGAACAAAATAATACAAAAATTATACAACACATGATAATTATTTCATTCAGTACGCATTATTTGGTTACTTTTTAATTATTAATTCTAACTTTATTTAAAAAACAAATTTCAATTTTTAATAAACCATGCTGCTTCTGCTCTGCAGGGGAAACCATTTTCTGATGCGTATTCAATCCCATACAAATTTATTTGCAAGAGTTAAAGAAAGGTTTAGAATAGAGCCACAAAATGAAGAGGACAGTGCTACTATGTACGTGGTTAGGTGCGAAAAATTAAAAAAGAAAAACAAAGCCTTCGATCATTTAAGTATTAAGTACATCAGCATTTATACGTCAATGACTACGTCAGAGGGGCAAACCATTGCAACTGAGTGTTAAAAAACGATTGACGTTGGATGTTTTAAAAATTAAAACACTGTTGATTTTTACTTTCCTATACTTTCAGTATAGGGAAGTATTGATTTCATGCAAATTTTCAAAATCGAGATTTTGACGGAAATACATGTTTTGGGCTTCCAGGATCCTAAAAAAGTGGTTTTTAAAAAATGTCTGTCTGTGCGTGTGTGGGTGGGTAACGCTCACATCTCCGGAACGGCTGGACCGATTTCAATGTGCTTTGGAATGAGGAGGTATATCAAAAATTCATCGACAAAATAAGCTTTTAAAAAGAATCCGAAACCGGAAGCGGAAGTTAAACATGTTTTTTTGGTAGCATTTTTTTCAGAAACTGAATTTTGGAAATTTTAATAGTGGAGATTAAAGAAGGCCTTAGGACAAATTAAACGATTTTTTACCGAACTCTCTAGCTTCAACATGGCGGCCGCTACGAATTTTTGCAAATTTTGAATTTAACGCCCATTTACTCAAAAACCAGTTGTTTGATTGGGATCAACTACATCTTGTTTGGTAGCCCCTTAAGGGTACTATACCATGAAATATCATTAATTTTGAAAATCGAAAAACGATCTCAATGGCACCACTCCAAAATTTTTGAAATTTTCAAAAAAAAATGTAATAATATACCATTTGAAAATCGAAAGTTGATGTCATTTCCGGAAAAACCGGAAGTTGAATTTTTTTTTCAAATATGTCAGAAAGTGCCGTCTAGTGACCATATTCAATGTTCCAAATTTCAAAAATATAGCTAGAGAAACAAAGGAGAAAAGGGGGGTGTACCATGAGTCTGTGTCACATGGTACCTATGTATAGTAATGTAGAATAAACGTATCTACATCATTCCATTCACTTTAAAAAGATGGGTACATCTAGTTTCGTTAACATTGGGTATGTAAATAACCCTGTATATTAATATACAGGTTTGGGCAAAAAAGTACGGAACAATGCAAATATCTTTAATACGGCAACCGCGATTTTGACAAAATTTTCTACATGAAGGTTCCGATACACGGCGGATACAATAAAGGTATTAGCGGTTTAAAAGAACTTCCGGTTTACCCGGAAATGACATCAGTTTTTTATTTTAAAGGGAACACCCTGTATATTTTTTAAATATATCGATGAAATTTTTTTTTACGAGTTCAGTGATATAAGGTCTCATACAGTGTTCCATTTAAAATAAAAAAGTTGATATCATTTCATTGTAAACCGGAAGTCCTTCTAAACCGCCAATACCATTATTGTATCCGCCGTATATCCGAACCTTCATGTAGAAAATTATGTCAAAATTGCGGTTGCCGTATTAGAGATATTTGCATTGTTCCGTACTTTTACCCAACCCTGTATACAGCTACACACTCGTAAACGCTAGAGAGCAGCGCTTTAGAATATTGAAGTTTTGAACGCTTCTTGCATCGGTAGCGATTCCGATGATTTGTAAACCATCTAAAGTTTTAGGTGCCCTCGATCTAGATATTCTGTTACGCGCACAAGCTAGACAAAACGCAGACAGTCTTAAACAACTGTGCTGTAGCTACAGGGCCACATTCATAATCGTCTACTCTAACTAATATGATGTCAATGGTATTACATAACTCTAACGCTGGCAAAATAGTTACGATTGTAACAAGTAAATAAGCTGCTTTAATATACCTCCTACTCATGATGTTCAAGTGTTTAAACATTCTTCAATTTTGTATTAACTAGCGAAGAGATTTTATGTAAACAGTGCAATTCTCATCGGTCTTGTAACGAGGCTATTGACAGTGTTAAGGAGCAAATTAAAATAACTCGCTTCGGTGTGTAAAATTATGGTAACTGCAAGTTTGGATTTTAAATTAAAACGTAAACCTAACTGGATTGTATATTAAATCCGGTAAATGTATAGTGGAAATCAGCAATAAAAGCGGTTAATTTATCGACTTGACTTGGACGGTCTGTCTTTATAAACTCCGATAAACATTAACTAATGATTATCGTTTCAGATACCGCGTTTACCGAAGCCCAAGTAACAGAATATGCATCATTGTCATTCTGAATCAGATTTTCCAAACGGCCATTAATCTTCCTCTACTTATCTATCATTTATTTTGCTCTTGTTTGGTGCAAGGTGCCGTTTCAGTCTAATTTTGAAATGTTGCAATCATAAACAAACGGTTTATGCTGAAAACACGCGGCGGGAGTTTAATTAATTCTGAAATAGTTTGGTCGTAAATGCAAAACGTGTATCGCTGCTTTACCGGATTATGCGATCAACTAAACTTGTTTGTTGTATAGACGGATTTATTAAACGCACCAACGTTTACTTTGTTGTAATTGTGTTTGCCTTCATGTACACTGCACTCCGGCAATCAAGCCTTTGACGCGTTAACTAAACACCTACGTCTAGGCAATTCTTTGTATTACATACACACCTAGGAGAATTCAGCTTTTCAGAATTACAGCCGGTTTATAATGAATGCCTAAGATCGTAGCTAATAATGAAGGCGTGTAAAGCTTGACTCCATCTCCTTTCTTTGAAGTGTTTCCTTTGTGGAATATAAAATTGGTTTTTAATTGAAAAAAAAAGTATAGTTCCGTCGAAAAAATCTCGTTCGGTCTTGAAAATTCAAGATAATATCTAACCGACTTATGGTCTTCTCTGAAGATTTAGTTTCGTTTTGTTTAAGTTTTGAGAAAAGAAAATGCCGCAAAAACTTTGTCCCCTCGCCTTTTGTCAAAATTACTCAATGGCACGTATTCTTTTTGCTTTCCTATGCTGCTCTATTCAAGTAAGGAAAGCTATGATTTCATGCAAATTTTCGAATTTCAGATTTTAACGGAAATACGCGTTTTGGGGTCCAAGGAACCCAAAAAAAGCGATTTATAACGTGGGTGGGTGAGTACGTTCGTTTCCCTAATCCATGGAGAACCCATTGACCGATTTTTATAGGATTTGGCGTGTGGAAGTTTCTCGGTTGCAGGTAGTTCTTTGTAAGGTCGTTAATCAAAACCGGAAACGGAAAATAGACCTGTTTGTTTGGTATAGATTGTTTTGTCAACACTCTTTTGAAATTTTGAAAACAAATCAAATGCCTCTTTTTAAATGCTGTATCTTCAAAATGAAGGCCGCTATGAATTTTTGAAAATTTTAATTTTAATGCCCGATCACTCAAAAACAAAATATCGAATCAATATTAATTGTCATATTATTTGATAGCCCTTAATTTGTAGTCAAATATGTAATCAAAAGATTTAAAAATATTTTTGAAAACATAACAATTGTAAATATACTAGCGGTTCAAAGTTATGGACATATTCTCATGTGTTTTGTCATATAATCCTACGTATTATCTTTTTGCATGTTCACATTGTAATATTTTTCAAATGAGCTGACATTTATGTCAAAATATATAATTTTGATAAAATAGAACAGTACTTCTTTTGCCATGAGTTTTGTTATGTTTTTTAATATGGCGTCGCATTAAATGTCAGTTTAAAAGAGCGGAAACTGCTTTGCCAACAATGATTTAAATTAAATTTAAAGTGCATACTAATATATGTTTGAAATTGCTGTATAGTTGTAATTTTGTAACTCTACATAGCACAACTACAATGTTGTAGTAGGATTAGCACAAGCAAGTATTTTAATGATACCAATATTTATAGACAATTGCAACATTATTACGATACGTCGCGTCGTACAAAACTTACGTTTTATTTTATGATGTAAATTTTAAAATCGTATGTGTTTGTAGTCAGTTTGTAGTTTGTATCGCCAGATCACATGTGAGTTAAATAAGCGACGATTGCCAACTGAATTTTGTATGAATGACAAAAATAATAAATATTTAAAATAATTTGTAATGCTCACTTGCTGATTGTTAAAAAATTTTAAATATGAGCTATTGTTGTATGATAATAAACCGAGAACTATGATAATAGCTCCACTGCAAACTAATCATCGACATACCGCGCTTGTTTCAAAGGCGACTGCGATTAAGTTTTGATTTGATTGTTCTGTATGTTGAAATAGAAAGTCGTTATATTTCAACTATAAAATTAAAGACAATGCCTAACTTATCGTAGTTATGGTCTACTTTTGATCAAAAATAGTTTTGTTTAAATTTGGGCTTGAGAACGGTTTTGCCCAAACTTCATTACATCAGTTTGCCCGCGTCATAGTAAGAACGTATTTACTACATAATATACCTGTTTTCCTCAAAATCTTGACAAGTCTCTACTATTAACATTGGAGGTAAAAGGTCTCGTCTCGCAAATTCAAGACAGTGTTTAAACTAACGTACTTATTACATCGTTTTGTTTATTCCTGTTTGTTGGCCTCGAAGAAAATTTTTAAACCTTAAATAATATCCCCACCCTCCACTGCCTTTCTCTCTATAGTCTATGCTATCTCTTTTCTTTCTTTACCAGTTCGCTCGCATCAGTCGTCATAATAATATTTCGCTCCTCTGCAAGGACATTGCAAATACCGCATTAGTATGGTCTTTTTAAAATTGTGGGATAAAAAGAATCTCATCTAATTATAGCCAAGTTTTGATAAATAATATCCCCCGTTTTTCACACAACAATATATCTCGAAGCCTTAGTCTTGTGCTGATGATATCCCATATCGTCTAGATAAGTGAGGGCTGTCTAACCTTACCTAAGTCAAATGAGTTTTGTTTTGATAAAGTTTAGTCTGGTTTTACCTTAGCAGTGAGCACGGAGTATTATAATAGAAATTTTGTTTATCCGCAAACCTTATCCATCCTTTGATCGCTATCTGCCTAAATTCCTGTATGGTATCTCATCCTTTTTCCCCTATCAATATTCCTAATTAAATAATATACAAGCAACACTTTTTTGTGACTTCACACCCTGCGCTCGCTGCTCGATTTTTGCCTCGGAAATGATAGGTAGCTGCACCGTAAACAGAAAATGGCCCCCATACGCAAAAGCAAAGTTAGGCGCCACTGACAAAATGTATAAATCAGCCCCGCACAACTTGTAATGTTTATACTTTCCAATACTTATGCAATATAGTGGCACGTCGCGCCGATTATTATCAACCGTATGCTCTCACCCTTCTATTTGCGCAGAAAATATTTGCTTTTTGCGTTATTAACATTCGTTAAATATAGCAGTGTAGACTGCGCAAATTTATTGAAAGTGAACGTAAGTTGTAATCCAGACCGGCCGGGCCGCTTGCATCTGCTGCTCCGAGGAATAGAGCGAGGCCCGTGTATGCTTCCGCCGCGCCGGCTGCCAAGTCTGCTTTGTAAATGAATGCGATATGTAACCCGAACATCTACTATAAACCATTTGCAATCTACATTCAACACTGTAGCCGTCTGCTGTACAAAGAAATATGCACCTTATATAATAAACGCGTAAATATGTGGGTTTCAGTAGTGAAGACACCTCACCACTAAAATTTTGAGACAGGCGAAAGAGATGCGGATTTAATATATAGATTTCACTCTCAAGGTAAAAGGTTTCGAATATTCAAGACAATGCTTAACCTCACATAAAGCAAGTGTCGTTTTGAGAAGTTTAATCTGGTTATATATCTTAATGCCAGTAGGGAATACAATCCCGGGTTCTTGGTTCTCAAGATCTCGGCTAGTTTTTGAGCCCCAAAGTCCCGGGATTGTCGGGGCCAATAACTAGTCGGTTTTTCTTGACTGCAGAGAATGCAGCTAACGTATGAGTTTTCAATAACAATTCAGCCGATAAGCGTGGAGTCGGAAAGAGAGTTTTCTGCTGCTGGAGCATTTTGTATCAGCATCAGGTAACGCCACTTCAGAACAACTTTTATTTCAGTAATTTCAAAATTGTAAAAACAATTAAATTTTGTTAGTTATTTTTTGTTTTGTTTCCAACAATTTTTGTTTATTTAATATAACAATGTTGACGCATAAAACTGAGGTATTTTCTTATAGTTGATCAGTCCCGGAATACCGGAATGATTTATTTTTAACCCGAAATTCCAGGGTTGAAATTTCATCTGGGGATTGATTGAACAATCCCTACTCCATAAAAGGCAGAAGACTAGTCTTGGCCTTTCAGCATCTTTAAGTACATATCAAACATAAAGATGCTATAAAAATCGAATTATTTTAATAATCTTAATGCTCGGATAGACAGCAGTTTACCTTCAGAAAATTCTTTATGTACTGAAAAAACAAATTATGCACGCAAGATGTAAATAAATTCAGACTTAAATTTTCTCTAACCTTATATGGCAGTGAAGCAGAATTTATTTTTATTAAGTGCATACGCCGCTTTGCATAATGGCTATGAAATTACAAACCTCTGTATAATTTAGCCGTTGCCAATAATTGACCGTTGTTTTATCCCTACGCGGATTACTAACTACAACAACGAAAAGTTAGTGAACAAATAGTCATACTTTAATGTTCATAATCGTACCTGTTTCTACTAATATTTATCCAGTTTTATTCCGTTTGCTTTTCTGCATTGTCTATTTAATCCTCGTACTTCGGATTGTAACTGTTTGCTTTGATTGTTTTAGTTTTGCATTAAAATTTACCCTGTACTTCGACAAACTGGGCCAATTAAATAAACTCCGATAGAAGTCTGGATTTATAGGCACGGAGGAAGAGAAATCTGCTTGAAATAACATCGCTTGTACTAACAATTGCTTCATAATTTACACAAAGTCAATAAACATTGCAAAGGAGATTCAGTTTTGCGCAAGTCCTAAACAAAAATAGAGAATCTTTTCGCTAAAATGATCACTTTGTTTTAGTAAGCAATTAACCTTGTCATTTAACGATAGAGTTGTTTGATTTGAGAGCTGACCTGTTTATTTTAAAAACAGGGCTGTCGTAGTAAGCAAGTGGCCAGTTCATACCAGCTATTAGCAGCCGACTTGCTTACAAATTGTAACATTGCGTTTAGAAGCAGATCTATTGCTTCTCAAGTCAGACCTGTTCGTTTTACCTGTTTGTTTTTAGGAGGTGATATGTTCTTTTTAAAGGTGACTTGTTCCTTTTATCAAAGTTGTACGTTATTATTGTTATTTTATTACCATAGAACGCAAATGACAGGGCGCACAGTTAATAAGTCTTATACAAAAGTAAATTTATAAAGAAAATTGATCAGTTAATTAATGTAACAAGTAACATTTTTTTTTAAGAAGTGGAGTAGATTTGCATACAAACTAAACATATTGAGATTTATTAGAAGAACATTTGTTGCTTTTCAGAGCTAACAGGTACATTTTAACAACAAAGTTCTTTGCTTTTAGAAACAGACGTGTTGCTCTTCAAAAATTATTGTTTCGTTAATTACAAAAACAATAGCTCGTTTCAAAAAATTGGCCTGGTCGTTCTTAAGACTGACCTGTTGTTCATTTTAAAAATAGAGCTGTGTGTTTCTAGAATCCAAATTGTTGCTTTTAAGACTAACTCATTTTAACAACAGAACTGCTCGTTTCAACAGCAAAGCGGTTTACTTTAAGATGAAAGCGTGTTCGTTTTCAAGATTGTGTTGCGTTTTAGGAATAAAACTAGTTGTGCTGCAGTTCGTGGTTATTTTCAGCTTTCAGGAGGTGCATCTCATTGGTGACTTCACTTTAACAACAAAGCTGTTGGTCTTTTAGAGCAGACGTGTTGCGTGTCAAAACTGTCCTGTTCATTTTAGCAATGAGCTGTTTATTTTCAGTGTGACCTGCAGACCGACATATTCCTTTTAGCCACATAACTATTGGTTTTTAGGAGCTAACGTGTTGTCCTTCTAGAATGACTTACTCATTTCAACAATACGGATGTTCGTTTTGAAGAGTTGACCTGATCCTTATCAAGGCATACCTATATAAAAGGGCTGTGTGTTTCTAGAAACTAACGTGTTGCTTTGAAAATTTCTTATGGCGGTGCGGAACGCCGCAGCACGCAGGCCTAACTGGCCCATTGTACATCCACCACTTGTTCAAGGATTCTCCTCATACAGACCGGCACCTAAGTCAAAGGCTAGTACCTCGCTAATGGAGATATCATGTAGTTCCTTTGGCTCCGGAAATGGGATGCCCTGGTGGCGGTGCCTCAGTACCATTAGTGTGGGGCAATGGGTGAGAAGGTGGAGGAAAGATTCCTCCTCTTCTCCACAGAATCTTCACATGGGGTTGTTAAGGTGTTTGTTAAAGAACCATGGCCGGTCAGGAAACCTACCACGATCCTGATGTGTTTCCTACTTAAGCATAGGAGTTGTTTGGAACGCCAAGTCAAAGGTTCTCGAATAAGAAGCTTTGACTGGCGCAGCCCTGGATGCAAGGTTCAATGGATTTTGAACTGGGAGTGAGCCCAGTTCTCAATCTCCTGCCTTGTGATAGTCCTGGGGAGTCCGACGGCCGGCTCTGAGCCGAAGGCTTCTAAGAGCTCTTCCTGGCCAAAGCATCGGCTTCGTCGATTCCACTAATGCTACTGTGGCCGAGAATGCAGAGTAGCCTGACCCAATTGTATAAGCCGAGTCGGCTTAGAGCCTCACGACAGTCTTTGATCAGCATTGATTTGGTTATAGCAGAATCAAGAGCCTTGAGGGCCGCTTGACTATCGCTGCATATATAGATATGCTTATTAGAGTAACCTTTGCTTAGGCTCTCCTGGGGACAGGTTGAAATGTCATAACTCTCTGCTTGAAACACTGTGGCGAACTTGCCAAGAGCAAAAGAAAACGTTGCCCTAGGCCTTCTACCTTCTACCGTCTTCGATCCGTGAACCAGACTAGGTTCGCCGACTGGACCCTTGGTTCGGGTCCAGTCTTCCCTATTAGGGATGAATGTCAAATGGTTTGGTAAAGGAGAATATAGATGGCATGCAGTCGCTTCTCGCCTCGAGGAGCGTGAGCGTCCGTATCGTGAGAGATAGGACACGTACATGCCCCAAGATTGACTTGCTTATTTAAGCAATTAAAGCCATTGGTTTTAGTACCTACCGGTTCCTTCTAAAAACTGAATACGTATTTATTTTAACAAAATAACTGTTGGTTTTTAGGAGCAGTCCGTTTTCAAATTGTCAATAGTGAATTATTGACAAGCTTATTTTGACCGTAGATCTGTTAGTATTTAGAAGCGCACCTAATCCTTCTACAGATCGACTACCCAATTTAACAATTAATGCATTTATGTTAAGGATCATTTCAAGACTGAGCTATTCATTTGAAACAGCTGATCTGTTGCTTTCTAGGACTGACCTGTAGTTTCCTAAGACTGGGTGTTTATTGTATCAGCAGGCGTGCTAATATTTTCAATAGCATGTTGTGTTTTAGCAATAATTCTTTTTTTTTGCGTTATGCCGGGTGACTTCTGACGTATGTGATACAAATAATAAAAACAGTGTACTTTGCCATTTATTTTGAAGAAAACTGTTTTATTATTAAATAAAGTGTGTAAATATTAAGACGAAACAGCTTAAATTAAGGGACCTACAAAGTATGGCAACTATAAATAGAAAATCCCCACTACTATATTTAAACACAAAATTTGATTTTATTTAAAAAAAACCCAATCATAGAAACGTAACTAAAAGTATGTCATTGGTCGCTATTGTTCAGGTCGCTGTCACTACTAATACATGCAACAATTACAGTATCATTGTCCCATTAGAAAAATGTATTACATTACAATATAAGCACGCATAGTTATGTAATTTACAATACAAACAGTAATTTTAATATTTTTCTTCCTGGACCCGTATCCACATGGGCGTGTGCCTACGCCCTGTCTGTATATCCTATACATATATTAAACGCATATTTAACAGGAACATAAATATTAACATATCACGTGACAATGCTCTAGCTGGACGGTAGCAGCAGGCATGTGCCTTGTTTTTCTTACGCAACCTAGACGCCCTATGGAGGTTGGGCCAACGTAGGCTCCAAAGCTGCGCCCGTATTATAATCCTTTTAATTGTTTAAAGTTCCAAGAAGTTTTATCGTTGCAGCAATACAACCTTAAATTATGAATTTCATTAGGCGTTTTTAGGGCACTGTTAGATATGGCATTCCGCTCCTCAGGAAGTTTCGCGCAGTTCAGGGATTATGGGACAAAATTTAATTAGTTTACCTTGGTATATACTCAGTTTTATACATTTGTTTGAATTGTAAAGGGATCAGTTATTATCACGTACGAGAAAACACGAGACTTGAATAATTCATTAAAAGTTAGAAATCCAACATTGTGGAATTATGAAAGTGATAAAAAGCAGCTCCAGGTTAAAATAATTTGGTTGCCTTGCACAAGTGTTTATAAATCAGAAAACAAACCTGGCAGTTACATAAACCTAGTAAAACTATACGAATATTAAAAGAAAATACTTAAAAAAAATATTCAGAAAAAAAATTATGGAGAACATTCAGATGCTCATTTCATTATTCACTTATTATTCGTTAGGCCCCTGAAAATTCGGCTGGTCTAATTTTAATGATATTCGAATGTACGTATTTATATCTCAAATTAAAAAATAATAATAAGCATAAAAAGCCCGAATCAATCTTAAGCATATGAATTTATTCTTTCTTACTAGATAGACGGACTTTGCAGTGGCGCTGTTGTGTATTCGTGCGGAACAGCGGTATTCTTGGTAGGCACCAAACGTGGTCACAGCCCTTATAATCTGCCTTGGTGTGCGGCCTGTAAATGTGATTGAAAAACCCAACATTCCTGGACTGTACCCTTTACAATTTACAGTGCTTAACAGTTACCCCTATTAATGGTTTCGTGAGGAGATTTCTAAGTTTTAACTACACTTGTGTTCTTATAAACCCCTTGAATCTAAGCCAATACGACGAGGCACTATTTAAGAAACCTGCCCCTTCGACCATGTGTAGTCCTCAGAGTACAGAACGTTGCAAAAAAAGTAAATATTTTTAAAGTATCGCTTCGCCCATTTTCTATTTCTATTTCTATGGCTATAGTGGTAGAGAAACATTTTTAAATTAAATACCAAGTAGTAAAGCTTGGCAGACAGCTATTGCAGACGTCATAAATCTAAAACTTTGTCAGTAAAAGCATAAATACACAACTCATTGCTTACACATGAAAGAAACCGCAACTCGATAACAATGGATACAAAAATAAATACAAACATTCGACAATAACTGTGGCTCAAAATCCGCCTTACAATTAAATGGTGTAGAGAAACTGTTAAGTTGTCTCTTTAGCAAAAAACTTATGGAATCTTCTAATTACTACGGATATACATAAAGGTGGGTTTATACTGTTTTCTTAGCCTTAGCCGTAGCCTTAAAGTCTAACCTAACCGAAACTTAAAAACTTTTTCTTAGCCATTGGTAATCACAGTTTCTTAGCACAAGGACTAAGGCTAAGTCAAAGAAAGCTGTACAAACCCACCTTAGCTCGTTCATTTTAATTTTTACGACAATTCGGAGAAAAATACTAAGAACTAAAATGCGCGTCTTAGTACCCACTAATAAATTTTTTATAAATATCACCTTTTCAGGTTTTAAAAATTCCAAAATATTTATTTGCATTAAACTGTAGAAATAATATCCAAAAACTTAGTATTATACAACGCGTATTCCTATGAATTGAAAATTTCTAATATTACACATCATCAATGATCTATATTTTAAACCCGTAACTGTCTCACCATAACAAAACGACTAAAATCTTACATCTAGGCAAAAACTGTCGGGCAACAGTCACGGGAATAATCCATGCTCATACAATTATAAAATAAACAAATAAATACGCTCAACAAATAAATACGGAATACCCCAGTTCATTGCTTCAAACGCATACATTTACGTTACAAGAACCAAATCACGAGCAAATTAATTTAGTAAGCTACGCTACACATTTTTCTCTTAAAAATGGTTGCAAATTTATTGAAACAAATATACTAGTACTACTAATACCTTCCGCACGTATTGGAACCCGCAAATATCAAAAAGTGTTTATTAATGTGAATACATGTAAAACTTTCAAAATGCCTTTTATGTTAATGCTATAGTGTACCGGCTCAACATATATCGGCGCTTCAAAATGAATAATCACATGTTTGTTTAGTCGAAAATCACAATTCGGCGGAAAAATAAATTTCTGACATACCTTTAACTAACGTAGAACAACCTACTAGCATCTTCATTCTTTAATCAAAAAGCCACTTTTGGCCTTCATTATTTGTTTTGTCATTTCGAACACAGAAGTTTCGAAGTTTGTTGTATTAGGCATTATGTTACAAACGACAAGCGCTAAATGGGTTGAAATTCTTAAACTTATTTCCGGGGCTGTTTATCCGAGCTTGTTTTTGAGTTATTCAAAACATTATTTTTTTTGGGAGCAGCTCTCCTTGAGAGCAACTCGGCTGAGGAAACATTCGAAACGGCAAAAGCCGAATATAAAGTTACAAAAAAAAAATGAGAAGCGTAGCCCACTGGTTCTGCTAGTAATAATTAACACAGTGACTATGGTTACAATCATAAATATGCTTTTTGAATAACGACCATAATATTCGTCTTGAAAAGTCTCTTGAAATATTACGTAGTAAGGATCTAATCTTAGTCGATTGCCCGCCAAAACCTTTAATTAAATGTTGTGGCGGGCAATTGACCAAGTTTAGATTTTTGTACATGTGTATATATGAAATTTTTTATTGGGCCACTCTAAAACATCATGGGGTCTTTCACGAGCTGTATCTTTTACGTAAGTGGCTTTTTCTTACTTTTTTCACGCATTTTGCTATGTATACTTTTCTAAAAGACATGTCAATGCATTTTTTTACTGCAATCTATAGGCAACCAACTGTACACAAAATAATAGAGAGAGAAAGAGAGAGTGAGAGGTTATTCCTCATAGTGTGACGTTATGTTTAATGAGTTCATGAGTATGTTTGTGAATATTGTTTGTGAATATAACGCAAAATTTATTGAATATCTAAATTTTTTTAATGAAACTATTATTTTAAAAACATGAAATATCAACAATTTTATGCGAAACTCAAAAAATCAAAACTAATTGCTATTAATTTCACATTAAACAATTTGATTACTGTTTCCACAGCAGACTATTCTTTTGAAAAATTAAAGCTTTGAAATTTAGTGTATAGTTAGTTGCCTATAGATTGCAGTAAAACAATGCATTGACATGTTTTTTATAAAAGTATACATAGCTAGTAAGTATACAAAAAAGAAAAGCTCTCTGTATAAGGAGCGTTCAGTAATTGGTTGGTGATGGTTGAGAAAACCGCGCTGTTATTTTGTATAACTTATTTGTTGATAAGTGGCAATTTCAACAGCATTGCTTGTTTTAGTGCAGAGTTATGTGAGTTTGAACACTTCGAAGAAATGGAAAAAAGTTAAGTACGTGCAGCTATAAAATACCTTCAAAAGTAGTGGTTGTCGCCGACACGAAATTCATCAAGATATGATTAATGTACTGGAAGTGATTGCTGCTACTGCACGGGAATTCAAATTTGACAAAGTGTCCTGCGAACATGGTCGAATTGGCACGAGAAACTGAAGTCCCGCAAATTTCATGTGGTGTCGTCCTCGGAAAAATATTTTGCGATGCTGACAAAGTTTTGTTACTCTATTTAAAGTGTGGTCAGATTATAACAGGTGATTTATTACGCAAACTTTGCGAAACGTTTAAAGAATGGCTAGCGTACTTCCGCGCTGGAGTTCTGTTCGATCCGAGAACGCACCAGTTCACAAACGGTATGTTTGATGGCTAAAATTAATAATGATTTGGGTTCGAATTGATGGAGCACTCCCATTATTCTCCAGACTTTACCCCCCCCCCCCCCCCCGTGACTTTTAGTTATTTCCGACACTGGCGATATCTTCCAACAACCCGTTTTCCTATGACAGACAATGCAGTTACGGCAGCAGGAAGCGGCGCAACCAAATTCTTCAGTGAGGCATCAAAGCGTTACAGCATATAGATATGCCAAACGTAATTCGATTCAAAGAAATTATATGAAAAAATAAAATTGTTTTAATTTTCCCCGCCCATTTGGTTCTCTGTTATTTGAACATCGTCGTAAAACTTGCTTTAAAATTTATTAACACCCGTAACTAAATGTATGATTTAGAACATGCCCTAGGGGGCTTATTAAAACTTGTGGATCAATCAAATTGAATTGATTCCTAAACACATCATTTCCATACAGATACCATAATTATAGAGATATAATTATATTTTGAAGCCCGTAGTATTAGGTATTATTTTAGTTCAACTAACTGGCATTAATGTTATTGATAGTGTGGATTAAACATGCATCATAACTGGTTATAGGTCCATTCCTGTGCACTGCTTTACAGAATCGAAACCGCACGCCCTTTACCAGCTTATATTACACCTGGGAATGATCAAAGTCCTCTGAAACGCCCCCGCAAGTAAATAATTCGCCCACTTTAACGCCACAGCACATAATTTACCAGAAAAGTCAAATGTAGTAATTCCGGAAATATATTAGGCTAATTCCTTTTAATATAAACTTGGGTGCGTGAAACAAAACTCCATGAACTTGGAAGAGAAGAGAACACTTAAGGCTTAAACCTCAGCAGGGCCGAATTCCAGAGAGAGAAACAGTGACAAATACTTTCAGCAACTGCTGAAATATTGAAACAATTTTTCTGCATCACTCACCGACACCATTAAAAGTCAGAAACCTCCACTTTTGGAATCTCCACGTATGTAACGCATAAATACCTCTTAGAATTTGCACATTATAGTTCCAAAAAAAGCCTACCAACGACTGCACTGCATCCTTTCATAGAGCTTAGAGAAATAATATGACATAGGGTCAAGTTTACGCCTGCAGCAACTTATGAATATATGCATATAAAACGAATTAGTTAGTTAGTGCAAGAACTAATTATTTCTACAACAACAAAATAATCTGCAGTAAATTGCACAACAAAACCTATCTACGAAATAATTGCATCTAGTTATTTTATACTCTTGTGGTAATTACGAGTGAAAAACATTTCCATACAATTATTGTTTTTGTTCGATATTTGTTTGTCAGAATGAGGAGCAATTTCGGTAATTAAAGATAATTTACTTCTTGCTACTTAGCACTTTTCAATAGTGGAGAAAATGAGAAGACTTAAATAAACAACAATAATCCTCGTTTTAATTTCCCATATAATATCAGAAGAATTTTGACTTCATAACTTATAGAAGAAAAATACGTTTCGGTGCTCAAGGAAAAATGAATTGTTGAAAAATGTCTGTCATTAATCCTCAGATATATCCCAGAGAACAGGTTCAATTTTGATACAATTTGAAAACAATAAAAAACCAACATTTGGTATGATGTTTTCGTATCCAGACTTTTCAACATGCGAAAGCAGTCGTTCCTCTTACGAGGAGATTACGACAAACTGGTTGCCTTTTTCTGAACGATTGTTTGGTAAACTTTAACTTCGGTTTACTAAAAAACATATTTCACCCATTAGCATCAAAAAAATTGAGTTCACGCGCTACGATCAGACGTTGAGCGCGAACGGATAGCTCTCAGTTCATTTGCAATCCAAACTTCGTGCTGCATGCACCCATCAAATAAGCAGTCTACCGCACGTATTACTGGATTTGAAATCTCAAATGTCAAATCCTACATAATAATCATGAGTACAGAACAATATATTATAGTAATTTGTATTAAATAAATATTTATGTAGTGTAATCAAATTCGCTTAAATAAATTGTTCAAATATGTTGGTATAATTTGTTTATTCATATGATTTACTTTTCATCTTAAGTTATCTTTAAGTGACCCCAAACTTTCGGCAATATTGAACACTAAACATATTGAGTTCAGTATTTACCGCTGACGCGAACGTTATTACAACTTTATTAGAAACAGCATTTATAACTAGGGCTGAGATTTTTAGACACTACAATTATTAAAAGACAGAAATTGATCAATGAGTGCTTACAACGTTAATGCGCACCAACGTCCACCGTTCCGGACAGATACTGGTCCATTTGGTACAAGCGGGAGAATATTATGAATACACACGCACAGAGAATAGGAGAAATGTAGGAAAAAGACCCAGAAGCTGATTCAGGCTCTCGAGTTGGTTATTTATCCAGCATTTTACATTGATTTTGTTAAGTTTATTATTAACGATAAAATATATAAAAATTGTAGTCTAACAATCACAAATAATAGGGTAACAACTTTACAAGTGATACTTTCTTTCATTTCAGGCTTAGATGTCCAGATAACCGCTGACAGAGCGTGACGCACTTTCGTCTTCGTATACCGTCTCCTCGAACAAATTTATTAGTTCTACGAAATATGTAGAAGCCAGCAAAAAAGTTTCACTTCAAAATTTTGTTTTAATAAATAAAGAGACCCACTTTACCGACCTCGAGAACACAGGTTTGGACGCAAAAATTTAGTTTATTCTTATGCAGATGACGGCGAATTTGATTGTTTTACTTTAATGAAAACATTGATTAAAATAGTGCCACAATAGCCATAAAAACCTAGAAATAAGCATTCAAAAACTACTTACAAAAACAAATACGGTTCAGATGAAAGATCCTTTTCCAAAACGCATAATAATAATATTCAGTCTTAGGGGCCTGTAACCTACACAAATAGGTATTTGTTTAACAAGGTTCCAATGCAACTATATTAGCTGTATGGGAGGAGTTACGCTACTGTGCTACTGTTATCAAGAAAAGCGTGGGCGTAGCGCAGAATTAATACTTACGCGTGACCCTAGACAAAAACCGTAAACTTCATAGTAATTTTAATGTATTGTGATTGTATTACCAGACGGGCGAGTGGCTTAGTCGGTGATAGGAGAATTATACTAGTAATGCCAATGATTCACTAGCGGCTAGTTCAAATCCCAATGGCAACCAGAAACATTTACGTGCGTCAGGAGGTCGGTACCAGATCGATACACCTTTGAGATACTTCTTCTTCTGGCGGTGTCGAAATACGCAGCACGCAGGCCCAATTACCCCATTGTGCCACCACAGTTTATTTCTTAAGGATTATTATTTCCGTATCGGTGCCTACTCCAAAGTCCAGCAGCTTGCTGATGAAGATATTCCGTAGCTTGGAGGTTCCAAAGTTTCTGCCTCAATACCAATAGTCTGGGCAATGGGAAAGAAGATGAAGAGAAGATTCCTGCTTTCGTCCACAAAACCTGCAAATACGAGTCAGCGACTACTTCCATAGTCAATAAGTGTTTTGTAAAATAGCCGTGGTCAATAGTAAGAACAAGAAGAACCGACTGGTGCACCCATGGATGCTAGGCGATGTTTAACTGCAGCCTTGGGAAATCCGAAGGCCACTTCCGCACCAAACAGCTACTATGAATCCCTTCTCGTCAAGGCATCAGTCTTGGTTACCACAAATGTTACTACGGCTTGGCCCCCAAAGTTGCTTAACCCATATATTCTTCTTATAGTGTCATACTCTATTCAGGGCGTTGGATACCTCTCCCCTATGTTTGTATGTCTGTTTGGTGCGCGGCAAAAGATAATTTGCACAGACAGACATAGAGGACCTACAGTTTAACGTGGGCTCCGAACCACAGGAAGTTCTTCTCCAGAGAGGTTTTCCTGGGGAAAAATCCACCTCGCTGGTTTCCCGTTGCCATGCGAGGGAGAACGACCGGCCGGGGATCGAACCCGGATCCGCAGGATTGGTAGCCAGCGCTCTTACCACTGAGCTACGGCCGCTCTTAACCCACATATACACATCTCAAAAAATAAAAGTAGTCACCGTTTCCAATTGGCACACATTTATTCTCACTTTAGGAATCCCTTCGAAACTTGGTATATGGGTTCAAATACCTTCATCTCTAACAATTGGTACATTATACAAAATTTTGATCACTTTTGCTTACGTCAAATATTTTAAATAACTTAAGTCGCAAAAACAAAATAGTGTGTGCATTACTTCCACGAGCTGGTGTACTAGTTATTAGCATTACTAGTGACTGTTAACACAATGGGTGAACAAAATCAAAGTGTACAGCAACTGAGAAGACAATTACCGCCAATATAGGTTTTTTGAGCAGAAACTTTGGTACAAGAAGAGCCATCGCAGGGAGACTGGACTTATTACGAGACGGCCCAACAGTGGTCGAAACAGAAAAACAACTGCATATGAACACCATTTTCTTCGTTTGTAAGCCTTTCGCAAACGTACAGCTTCAGCACACCTTCAGGCAGACCCTCCACGCGTTACGGTGTTCAAACTGTCCGTAATAGACTCCACGAACATATTGAGGTCAAGAAGACCCACTAAAGTGCCAAAACTGACAAACACATCATCGTAGAATGCAATTACAATTCGGCTGAGAGAACTTGAACTGGCAACTAAGGCACTGACTGGGAGCATATAATGTTTAGCGACGAGTCCAGGTTCCTGCTGTCGGCTAATGATAGAGGTTTGCGTGTATGGCGAAAACCAGGGGAACGCTACTGTCCCAATACAATGTATGTAACATCTCCTGTTGGTGGAGGATTGGTAATGGTGTAGAGCGGCATCACTTTGAATACCCCTACAAAGCTTATCATTATTCATAACGGTGCCCTAAATGCGCAGCGATACATAAATAAAGTTCTGCATCTGCATGTCCGTTCGTCCATATAATTAATTTACATGCGCGATAATGACCTGCCACACGTCGCTAACATTGGGACGTATTATCTTCATGATCAAGACATTTAAACAATGAATTGCGTGCATGTAGTTCAGACATGAATCCCATAGTGTTTGGGATATGCTGGAACACATGTTCGCAGCCATCCAAACCCCCGGTGTACCTTTGGTCAGTTGAAACAAGCTCTTGTGAAAGAATGAGAGCGCATCCCACAAGATGTTATCCGTAGAATGGTTCGGGGCATGCCATAACGCTTCAAAGCAGTCATTTGAGCAAAAGAAGGCAATACTTCGTATTGAATTTAAATTGTATGATAGAAAGTGAAGTAAAGCCAAATTAAAACATAACATCTAAAATTTTTGGAGACTTTAGTTGCTGACGATCTCAAAGCAGTCGGAACGTTACAAATTTAATTTAAATAAAACGAACTTATAGCTCTGTCTAAATAAATGGCGTCTAGATATATGCCAAGTTTCACTAAGCTATCTTAATTGACGATAGTCTTTAACCAAGATTGATTTGGTCATGACGGATCCGTTGACATTGATAGGTGCTTGGTTATCGGCACTATGTCTGCCACGGAAGTTCTCCTGAACACAAACTGGGACGACTCATATTTCTACATGGAAAACTGCGGCAAACCTAGCAAGGATAAGCAAAAACTTTACCCTGGATTTATCGCCATAAACCCCTTCAACGAAACTTTCTCCAGTCTTCGATTTATTTGTGAACCAGACTAACTCCGGTGAGATACAATTACCAATGCTTCTCCTTAACACTGACCCATCAGGGGAAGTTACATGATCTATTCCCTGCTAATAAATCCCAATGCGTATGAATGGGAACCTCGACAACGAAAATAGGAATGATTACAATACTGATGATTTCTTACTGACGTTAAGCAACATCGCATTATATACAATGTTCTGTCCATTTTGCTGCCTCCGCTAATACAATAATTAATTTTATAATAACTATTTTAGTTATAAGAAACGCTGTTTATCGTTATAGCTTATTAAAGAAGAAATTACAATTTTTAATCAGAAACTGTTTCGAAGCAGTTTCGTCCGCAATTTCTTAAATTTAATGTAAAACTCGACGTGGTTAATGGTCCAAGTCTTCTAGAACAAATGTTTTCAAAACCTCATTTTAGCTGAAAGTTCGAAGCACATCGGCTTGGAAAATTTACGATCCAAAGACGACAATAAGCTTTTACAAGACGGAGTTTATAAACAAAGGCTATCAATTGCATTGGTGTTTTGTCTCATTAAAAGCTTCGAAGTTTGAAATTCCTTCCGACTCGAACCGCTCGAGTTTCGTTGCAATGTGTTTGTTGTACGTTTTATACAGTATGTCATTCTGCAAGTTTAATTCCATGCTGTCATCCAAATTAACTGCGCATTCATGAAAACGGCGAACAAAAACAGCAGATATTTCGTGGAATGTAAAGAATACACATTTACAACTTTATCAACTCAAGAAAAATGGAAAACCGCCAACAATCAATAAAGCCCGCTGCAATTTATTTAAAATGTTATTAGTTGCTTCTAGGTGCAAATGTAACGGTCAATGCACTACATAATCAGGCATTTATTACTATTCTGATATGCATTCATACGTAAAGCGTGTCTAAAGCTCAATTTCAGTTGTAATACCATTACCCTAAATTTTGCAAGTGTCATTTCACCTGAAATAGTTTCAACTACATTTACATTCCTTAACAATCGATGACCAAGAATAAAAAGATTTAATGATAACTAATGGTAACAAGATTTAAAATGGGAAAATTTGTAATACTTCCGAACATTTGCATTTTTGGACAGCTGACTGTAATTTAAAAGCTTTAACTTTCCACAAAAACAATCTATTCTAAATTTTGTCTCTAAAGACTTGATCAAGCCAAGACTAAGGCGTCAAAACCTATTTAATTCGAAATAATTAGCCAATTTTAACCTTCTGGCGGTAATCAGTAGTCATTAAATGGTATAAAAAACATGAAAACCAATTCATCAGCCCAAACCACGAGGAGAGATGGGTAAGGTACCGCCCTAAAAGCTAATGCACCTAAAAAGCAAGATCAAAATCTTATACTACCAATACTGATAAGCAACCTTCTACCTATCCATCTTTAGTGGGGTGGAAACCCCACTACTACAACCCACATATTTACGCGTCCAGTACATAAGACGCAAATTCCTTTGTACAGTGACCCGTACAGTGTTCAATTTAGATAAGCAAACTTGGCTTTATATTTGTTTGTATTACTGGGACCTAATCTGCTGACGCTGCCATTCGAAAAACAAACTTAAGCGAGTAAGCAGGCTAATAGAGCGGCCGCGCCTATATTAATTTCAAAGTCACCCCGACGGTTCACCTTCGGTGCCACGGGGCTACAAACGACTGTCGCAGAATAGTTCTCAAGATTGCCTTCGAATATTAATTTCGAGTGTTTCATACACATTCACGCAACAGTTATAACTATTTATTCTAATGCAGATCGGCACTACATACATCTTTAACACGACAGCTGTACTACAGACCAATACATCGGAGGAAATCGTGAGGGCAGCGACTGTTTTTTTTCATATTGTTGGTTGTGTTTGAACACTGAATAGTGAATAGTTCTAGTATTCAAGTTCAATAGAAACACTGTACGCATTTCGCGGAGATGTACTTTCGGGATCAAGTACAGGCATTTCATAAACTATAAATGCATTTACAACACCACACATAACATTTTCTACCGTTACAAGGGTTTCAATAATGTGAAAATTACAATTAAGAACAATAATGAACTAGAACAATGCAATGGTATAGATTACTTACAATATTGGATATAATGAAATTATACAATTATAATTTTGATACATTTATTTTAATAATTAGGTATTTGCTATCTCGACACAGCTTACGTATTTTTTTTAAGTTGCCAAAAAAGCGTGTGGCTAGACCACGGCTTCTGCTAGTTAAAATTAAACGGAGATTATTTATAATTTCCTGTTAAATAATTATAGATGCGTTAATTCTAAATTTCTAAACATTTGTGTCACAGAGAAATTAGATTCATCGCTTTATTAAATAACAAATTTTAAAAGTTAAAAGCTACTTTTGAAAACATCCAACATTATGAAATACGTAATTAGATTTTTAAAGTTTTTTCATAAACCAGTAATTAGTTCCATTTGGGGCTATTACAATATGAACATTTGAAATTTTATGCCGATTTACCAAAACTGTTTGATTTTTCTTAATGTTTTCTAACATAGTCTTGCTATTTTTCTTAGCAGCTCTTACAGCTTACATAGTAATTTCATATAAAGCCTATAGATGAAGTGTTTAGTGCAAGTTAGAGCCCTGCACGGACCGGGTCGGCCCGAAAAAAGACGAGCCCGGCCGGGCCAAATTAAAGCCGAATTAATTTCACATCGGACTTAACCGGGATTTTTAAATACTATCAAATATTTTTCGGGCCGAGCCGAGGCGATTACAGTTTCCTGACTCGGGCTTTAAAGTTGATTTTTTTTTAGTTGGTCACTTGCCTCTGTTTTTATGTAATACGCAAAGATTTAAATTATTAAAAATTACAACTACATACGAACACGATTATGTGTTCGGACCCAGCAAGCCGGGCCTACCTAAGATAATTTTAAAACCTATTTAGGATAAGCTGGGCCGAATCGGGCCTGAAAAATTAGGCTCGTGCAGATCTCTAGTTCAAGTCAACTAGCAGTAGAACCTGTACTGAGAAGCTGCCGCTATAGAGCTGAAAGCGATTAAGGTTTATAATAATTTAATAGTTTACTAATGAAATCCGTGGGCTACGCCCCACCCGCCGCTTTTTCTCAAAACGTCATAACTTTTCTTAGGGGTTCTACTTACTTTTACATGTTTACATTGTTAAAACTAATTTTAAACTAAAGTTGAGTAAGAGTGAATTATTAAAAACTAGTTGGTCATTTAATAAAGCAACAGAACTATTTTTATTATATATTTATTAATTTCAAGTGCTTCCAAAAAATTTAATTTTTGACTTGTCTTACATACACGTAAAAGTTTTGGTTCGAAATTTGGGAATAATTTACGGTCTGAATCTATTAAGTGTTTACTAAAATTAAAATCTGTCTAATTAGTAACTTCTCAAGTTAAATCCGATAATTATTTATCTACCGAAATGTCCCGCGTACACACCATTACATTCCGAGCACTTAAGTTCATACACACCACATTTGTCCATTTTTTGTTTTGCGTTGAATAGCAGTTTTCCCAAGTTATTTTCTGTCGTGAAGGCGCTTTTTGCTGTTGTATTTTTATTAGGAAGGCGTTACATTTTCAGATGTTTTTCCCAAATAAGGTATAATTTTGTATGCACTGTTAATAGTACTGGTGGAAGGGGGGTAAATTTTGTTTACTAACGCATTATTTTATTTTAAAACTTAAAAATTGTAAAAAACAAAAAAAATGTAGACATTTTTAAATACCTATTTTAAAATTTTGAAAATTGCGGGAAATTGTAAAAATGATTAAAATTTTATTAATTTTCATTTTTAAATAGTGTTTTCAAATAAAAAAAAATAAAAAATGTTTGAAACTTTTAAAATTATGAATTTTTGAAAGTTTTAGAAAATCGTGTTGGAAAATTTTCAAGATTATTTAAAACTTGAAAATTTTTAAAAGTTGTGGGTTTAAGAAATGATTTTAGAAATTTAAGAATTTTCTTGTTTTTAGTATTTGCTAGTCGTAAACAACATTTATTCATTGAAATCTAAAATTGATTTCATTATTTGGTCTTTATTTTGGCGAATATCCAATCAAACTGTTCCGGTAAACGGCCAAAAGGGACCTCCCAGGGGTACTTTCTCAAAGGAAGATTGTTCCTATTGTCATTTAAGATGTTCATACCGATTTTAAAGACGAAATTAGTACAATTTTTTTAATATCGAAAATTCGTTGGATGGGACACTGGGGGTGTCGTGAATGTGTAGAATACGAATCTAATGTTCTTTTTCAAGCGCATCTATTTTGAAGTAGCCCCCCCCCCCCCCCCCCTGTTTTGAAGGAGTCTAGTGGATTTATGATATTTTGTGTTTTCTAGTTGCAACTAATGTATATCCACTGAAATCTCAAAATCGATTGCACAATTTGGTGATAACCGTTTTTTTGGCGATTACTACGTTAATCTGTCCAGGTAAACTACAAAAAGGAAACCTCCCAGTGCAAAGTTTTTCCTATTGTCACTTAACATGCTCGTATCGATTTTGAAGCCAAAATTCGTAAATTTTTTAAAAAACAAAAACTCGATGGAGAGGGCAGTAGGGAGTGATAGGGAAATCGCGTTTGCGCAGATTTGCCGTTCGAAAGTGTAGAATACTAATCTAAACAGAACAGGGCGCCCCTACCGTCACTCTCTGGCGGAGAAACCTCATTTTCTTGCGGCGTCTTCCTTTTGCAATTAGCAATTGAGCCAAATTTGGTTTTTCTGCGTTAAGGCGTCTGGACACTTTATCGGTCCCACAAGGCTCTAAAACCTGTTTATTAGTCAAAATGATTACGTTAAAACTGTTTGGGATAAATGCACCTTTCTTTCTGACATAAATGTACCTTACGTTTAGGTATAACTCGTATATCGACCAGCAAGCCCAAAGCGAAAAAAAACTTCGCATTTGCTCCAAATTCAACCAGACGATCACAATATCTTCCTTTATAGCCACACTTCGTATATCGAGGAAGGTAAAAAGGTCAACAGGTGAATAAACTCAATATAAAATCTTGTACATACTAGAAATGAAAATGAAAATATCTGAGATATGGTAGAGGAACACCAGATAGTTCTTTGTCAAGATGAATAGCGACTATACCACAATGTTCTGCCATACGCAAAAGCGATCTAAGTTTTCACAGAAGTTCGATCTTAAAGTACAAGGTTCGGGTGTTGACTAAATTTTTTTTTAATTTATACTGTTTTTAATAAAAAAATATGTTGTCGGTCTAAGCGTTCTACGCGAAGTTATGGTTATAATACGGTTTTTGGAAAATACGAAAGCGAAGTTCTATTCGCTCAATTAAGTGTAGTAAAATCAGGTGCAGTAAGAGGGATTAGTACTTAACGTTCATGTGCGCGCTCGCGTAATGTCAGATCACTTGTTATACGCATAAATTGTTTCATTATCTCCCTATTAAATAGGCGTTCATTTTCAAACATCAAAAATCTACAGAAGCCGTCACAGATAAATTAGCGCATTGGGACAACAACAAAATTGTAGTTCATCCTAAACTCCATAAGCTCTACAAAATAAAAAACAAACGTTTTGTGTGCAGTTTTTCAACAAGTTTTTTTTACAAATATCAAAATTTTTTGTAAATGGTAACTATGGCTCCCTAGGGTTATCAAATTAACTAACTGATTTTTGAGTAAATAAGCGCTAAAAGCCAACATTTTCAAAAAATCCAAACAAAATGATACCTAAAAACATATCTAACTTCCGCTTCCAGATCGTCTTAGAACACCTTCTGTCACGATACATTTTTGTAAGTATTCCAAATTTTATTAAGATCGCTGGAGCAGTCTTGAAATTTCGAGAGTTACACAGACACATACAGACATTTGTTAAAAACAACTGTTGTGAGTTGCTGGAAGTCCAAAACATGTATTTCCGTCAAATTTCAGAATCGACAATTTTCACGATCACAGTACATTCTCATTCCGGAAGTAAATATCAAGCATTATGAACTGATATTCTCTTTCAAATTAATTCATTGATTTGATCAAAAATACAATAAAATAGCATAATAAAACAAAACTTCAGCACTTGGTTTCTGTTAAAGAAAAACAGCGAAATGCTTGTAATACCTTGCACTGCTGAAAAACAAATACCGATATGTCTAATATAGATTCACGTTTTGCGAAACCATTTTAGAAAATAAATGTGTAACTTCCGGTTTCAGATTTTTTTAATCTTTAGTGCGCGATGATTTTTAATACACCTCCACGTGTTTTATTGCAATGTTATCAACCGTTCGGGCGACAGACATGTGGAAATAAACGAAAGTCATCACATTTAAAAAAAACGTGTTTCGTTAAAATATCAAAATCGATTATTTTCATGATAATCATAACAGTCAAAACTACTCTGCTATATTATTTTTAACATTACTGCTATTTGTCCGTTTATTAATATAATAATAGGTAGCATATAAAAAATGCAGTACCGCATTGACAGGACAGCTAAACAATGGGATCAAAATCGCATAATACTAGGATGATGTTCATTATCATTAGAAGATTGATTACGTCCATTACAGCAGATCGCAATTGCACAAGCGGAATTCAATACCATAATACATATTACGCAACAATATATGACAATGTATTAATATCTCCATTAGCAGTGATATTCTAGATAAACATATTTGTTACAAACAGTGGCACTATTAATGTATAATTAACAATATTAACTTTTGAAGTATAACTTAATAAATATAAGTTCGAGCTACACTTCCTTGAAGTTCATTTTAGTTTATTGTAAATAAAACAATTCCTAACTTCAACAGGTCTTTATTTTAGCCTTATACGTATTTCGACATGTTAACATGTCATTTTCAGAGGCAAGATTAAAAGTAAACAGTTGGTGTTGCTATAGGAACCATAAATCTTCATAACTACATTTTGAAGAGTCCGGGTGATCCAGTTGTAGAGGATCAGGCTCACAATGCGTGAGTTCTCGGTTCGAATCCTGGAAAAAGCAGAATTTTTTTCTGTAATTCTGTGGATCGGTATCGACCTCGGTAACCATTCGACGTTGGGTTACAATTAACGGCGCTTGCCTTGATTACTGACTGACCAGGATAAGTAACAAAGTCATAAAACAACATAAAACATACAATTAAACACAGGTGTGTGAATGACATTGAATGAATGTGCATGAAGGGTGGCATAAACTTCAGGAGCGTAGCGGTCTAAGGGCCAAAAGGCCCCACTACCTCCTATTACACAAGCGAAGAGCGTACCCGGAGTGAAAGTCTTCGACACCTTCGGGTATAAGAGGTGAAAGATTAAACAAACAAAAACTTGATCTTGGTTTTCTATACCTGCGTCGTGATGACTTGATTTCTAATCTAATAAGTCTATAAACCTTTTAGATTTAAACATAAAAAATAATTCAAATAATGAACTTAAATATTCTGTTTATAAAAAACCTACACAAACAGACATTGCAATACCACACCATTCTTGTCATCATAAAACACAAATTAGCAGTATACAGGTCCATGATACATAAGGCTTTAACGGTTCCTTTAGGTGAAATTAGTTATAATAGAAAAATTTCGATTATTAAACCAATTGCATACGATAATGGTTTTAATACTCAACTTATTGATACACTAATTAAAGAGAAAGATTATAAATGAGGCATTCTAAAAATGTATCCAACTACTTCATCAGGTAAAACGAAATACGCGTCAATTCCATATTCTCGTAATAAATCAGAAAAAATTGCCCAAATTATAAACAAAACAAATAAATGTAAAATGATTTTACAACAACAAAAAACATTTTAAACACTTTGTTTAATGCTAAAAAAACAGACAATTTAGTAAAATCAGGCATCTACAAATTAAATTGCTCGCACGTAATTCGGTTTATATAGGACAAACAATTAAAAACTTTGATATTCGGTACAAGAAACACGTACGTTGTTATAAATACAAACACCTACATAAATTCAATTAGGCTAAACAATTTAATAGAATACAATCATTCAATGACATCTAATAGCACTATAAAATTTTGACATTTTTGTAATGATAAACGTAAGTTGGATATACTAAAAGCATTTAAAATTCCAAACATTTAAAATCTGTACCTTTAATGAATGAACAAATTGATCTCTTAAATTCACCAACACCAACTGTTTACTTTTAATCTTCCCTCTGAAAATGACAAGTCAACATGTCGAAATACGTGTAAGGCTAAAATTAAGACCTAATGAAGTTAAGAATTGTTTTATTTACAATAAACTTAATAAATAGTCTTGCTCAAAATGCGTACCACAAGTTAGCTGATAAGAAGAACAAGTTATTGCGGTGTTATCAATGACAAAAATAAGGAAAGCTGAAATAGCGCGATGGAGTTCTGGCACATTTACAATAATCTACAACACTTTTCATTCTTAAAAACGTTTTTTACATCCATGACAATTTTGCTTCAAATTAATAAAAGACAACTAAATCAGATATAATTTGTTTAAAACCCGTTTTTCATAGTAAAATAGTCGAGTGACGACTAAAGCCCAGAGGAGTCTGCAAATATAGCAAGTCTTGGCAACGTGATACACAACGTGAACGAGTTACCCAAAGAGATTCGTTTTTGCAGATTTGCACCGTAAATCGTCGCGTCTGCTGCTACGTGGCCTGGATGCAAGATGCCATCAAGAAAGAGTCCTTGGTCCAACCAGATTCTCAGATAGCAAGCAGGGTCAAAAAATTGTAATGACAATGATAACTTGACTCTCTTTTATCTTTAGTTGAAATCTTAAGGTGTGTAATGCATTACTCTGTTGCCTTAGTACGCACCTAAACAACGCAACTCATAATTCTTAGTTCTGTTAATAAAGAAGAAACCTCTTTTACTTGAAAGTGCAATGAAAGGTTGCATTTACTGAATGTGGCGTTCGAATTTTTAAAATAGACTCATCCGCGATTTTTTACTTTCACATACTTATATCGTCGAAAGTAAAATTGTAACTGCAAAAATTTAATAACAAACTAAAAGTTATTTACTGTTTTACTGCACATTTCTATGAGCTAGATTATAAAATAATTAAAAAGAAATGTTATTACAAGTCAATTCAAATTTCTAATTTTGCGAGATTCATCTCCATGCGTTTTCACCAATAAGAAATTAACTTCTACCGAGTTTAATACAATGTTTCATATACTCATACAGAACAGTGTGGCGTTCCGTGGGTTCAAAATTTGTGTAGGCAATGGCAGAAATTATATAACATTAAGATTAAAAAGTAAAAAATTACGGGAACTCCAATTTATCAGACCTGTTGTTAAATGAATTAATCTACGCATAAAATCCCTTTCAAATTTCACTCTGTCATTATGCTCTTTGATTTGATAAAGTAAACCTTCATCTAAGGCTAGGTTAATGCGTGATTTGCCAAATAATTTTAATCTAACAGTTGCAGATAAATGTTCTTTGGTCGACGAACGTTTTTTCATTGCAGCTGAAAGATTCTTTAAAACAGAGTATCCTGTTTCAGACTATATTTTTGAGGGGTTGGATCTAGATAAAAATAGTAAGCAATTCCATATCGCTATCAGTTAACCAGCACATTCTTTTATACCATTCGGTATTAAACGATCTAGATCATTTTGAAGTAGATCGTCCATGATTTTTTATTTCTATTTCTTGTTCGTAAAAATATCCATTACATTTTTACTTTAAACGCTAGTCAACGAGAATTTCCATATTTACTGCGAATTTGCAAACTGCGTATGAAATAAATAAACACACAAAACCTGTACGCTGCAACTAACTGCCGCTAACCGGCGCTGTGAGTAGAGTTTCACGAGAAGCGAGAGTTTTCTCGTTCTCGCTCTCGTTCTCGATGCGAGAGCGAGAACGAGAGCGAGAACGAGAGCGTTGGTACTAAACCGAGAGCAAGAGCGAGAGGACGGGTGATCGAGAACGAGAATTTTGACGTAACTCTCGCTCTTGCTCTCGGTCTCGGTTAAAAAAAAGACAAAAACGCACAAAAAAATATTTTGAATATTTTATTATTGAAACAAAAAAGAATTAAAATATCAGTATTAATAATTAAGAACGAAATACTTTAAGATAATATTATAAACATATTTTATACCCAAATCTGATCTTTTAAGCCACATTTAGCCCAGGAATTTAGGCAGAGGAGATATTTACTAGAGTCATCGTTAAGACGACTTCTGTGTTTTCTAAGGATTAGTGAAGCTTGTGAGAACAGTCTTTCCACGGGGGCCGAAGTAGCATTTATTGCGAGAAAATCTCTCGCCATTCTTGTCAAGTTTGGATAAGTTTCGCTATACTTTTTGCAGTATCCCAAAATACTTTGATCTTTTGACGATCTTTTCAGCGCTAAATATTCATCAATTTTCAATTTCCAGTAGTTTTTTTTTTGCAAAGTTTCTTCTTCAAAAAGGGACGTGAAGTCTAGGTCATCATCATCGTGATGTTTTTGTTTCTTTAGTGTCATTTCATGTGACATAGATCATCGAACCTTTTAAAAAAAACAGGTCCGTATTTAAAAAATTAACTTAAAGATGGTTGCGGAAAAACGAAATTTTGTAAAATTTTTCTGGCACCGGCATATCTCACAAAGATGCAGACGAAAATGTGATTTTAGTTTTTCGATACCTATTCAAATAACGTCAGAACAAACCAAAGGTTTTTTCCAAAAATACATGTACATCGTTCTGTATCTGTATACAATTTTTTCTATTTAAATAAAATTAATTTAAGTTAAAACTAAGCAAGTTCAGCTGTATCGTTTAAACACCTCACCCTGTATATATTTAAAATAATATGGCCATTTTACTAAATCTTACTTTCATCTAGAGAATTAAATACAAAATGATGACTATACCTCTGTAGTTGTTGCGTTATATTTCATCAGTGTTTGCTGTTTTAAATTTAATTCATCTTTTCCACTTTTGCCGGCACAGTTATCGCCAAATATGTCTGTGTATTCTTTACGGTGCACAAATTGTAAATGCCTTTTCAAACCACTTGTATTATGCTGAGACATTTTTATAGTTTTGCTGATATTCTTATTTTTTTTGCAAAGCAGACACTTTGCCGATTTCCCGGACGGATTTGATTCCTCCTTGACAATGACAATGTCAATGTCGAAATATCCTGAAAACTTGTTCCTTTTATTATCTTCTGTTGAAGCGGATGTGGGGGTGGGCATATTGGTCCTGGATGTTGATGATGTTGATGTAGAGGGCAACGATTTTTTGGTATCTTCATGTTCTATTTCTATTACTTCTTGGGATTGTGACTAGAAAACCTCTGATTACTATCACTTTCACTTTCTATTATAACTTTTGATTGTTTCTGTTTTTCCCCGCTGTCTGCACCTCTAATAAAGCGTTTCATATTGCTGCAGTACTAATTTTAAAATTTTCGCGTACACCTACGATACATAGAACGATCTAAATATCTAAACCGACTGAAATCACAAAATAAAACTGATCTTGACTTTCTGCTGAACGGAATGAGTCAAAAAGGGAACCACATTCTAAGAAGCCGGGCGATAAAGATAATAATTAATGAATGTTATATTTCCTAATATAATACTAGTCAAAACAACTACAGTCTGCAACCAACATCTATAATGAGCCAAGTAACGAAGAATTTGCTGACTGCAGATGGCTTGGTTATACAAATTTTTTTAACGTGTATAACATTTTTGTCAGCTAATTTATTCTCGGTTATTCTTGAACCCCAAAATCACCGAGAGCGAGAGCAAACCGAGAGCGAGACCGAGAAGTGGCTAACTCTCGTCCTTTTAGGATTTATGAGAGCGAGAACGAGAGCGACCACTTCTCGCTCTCGTTCTAGCTCTCGTGAAACTCTAGCTGTGAGGCCGCTACAGAGGCCGTGCCTTTGCCGTGCTTATTGCGTTCTAAAATCCCTACTATTTCTTTGCATCTGTCCATATGATCATTCATTATTTGTGTCAATGGGTATGCCTATGCAAACGTATTAGGAATAATAGATTGTGTCGTAGCTGGTATCATTCAGCCCGATAAGCTCGGCCTTTGCGTATGCAAAACGGTGTTTAAAGGCAACGATCAATTTGACGCATAATTTTTAATGTTATGCCGTGGTGTTAAAAAGTAAAAACTGTACAAAAAAAACTTTTTTTATTGAAAGTTAGGATTTAATTTTTTTTTTGAATAGTTGTGTGTAGGCACTGCCTACCCTGCCTAATAGAACGGACCGCCACTGATACAGCATAAGTCATTATTGGGATAATTTGCATATCTCCTCTGTTATTTTAAATAAAGAAAAATTTTAAATTGAAAACTTGTCTGGTGACTCATAATGCATAATTTAATATCATTAATGACTCTACAGAGCGGCCTTTTTTGACGGAAAACATTGAACTTTTTTTATTTTGAATAGAACACCCAGTATATTATTGCATATTTTGATTTCGTATTTATATACAGTTTACTATCCTTAAAGCTAGTTTGGCAAACAACATTGGTATTAATGTGTTTTTAGCGCCGATTTCCAATATCTAAAACTATGAGGTGTTCGATTTAAAAGTAAATATTATATGCGGTTATCCAAAAAAGTTGCTATATCTAACAGTTTTCGAGATAATTGAAGTTTTATGAACAATCAAGTTGCATTGAAGGTCCGAGTGTTTCCCTAAGATGGGAAAATAGTTGTTACAAACTTTGAGAATAAGTTCTACACATTCAAACAGTAAAATAAGTCCCTATATAAACATGGGTCCCAAAATGCTTCCTTACTGAGTATTAGCCTCCTGAAGAGGCAATAGTTTGCTTTGTTGAAATTTCCCAACTCCAGAGACAGTACCTCTGTGACGAAGCGTTTCCGGATTAATGTTTATAGGAACTTTTTCATCGTTTGCATGTGCACAACTCATCTCATAATTTATGGAAACTATTTGGACATCTTGAGATAACACTTAGACCTTCATGGTAACTATAGATTTTACAAAAACATTGAATTATTTTGAAAACTGTGAGATACAGCAACTTACAACGAGAGTGCCTTTTTTGTGCACTTTTGTATAGAGAATAAGATTTTCTAGAAAAAACATGAAACATTGTAAAGATCTAAAATATTTAGAAGACAATATTACGTGACCATCGCATATGGGACACCTCTGCTGCAATTATTCATACAGAAATTAGTACAAATAGTATGCTGAATCAGGAGAGCTTACATATAAAATTTCAAAATTTTAGTGCAATTACTGCAAAAGTTATTGACAAAAAAATGGTTAGACTGATCTTTCTTCAGAGGGCTGTAACTCCGTATGGAACCATTTTTTTCATGAAATAATCCAAAGAATCATCTCGTGCAGTTTCTGTACGTACTTAGGAAAAACACTCTGGATAAATAAATGTATATGAATACTTATCAATAATTAATTATACAATAAACATACGTACACGTCTTCTTGGACTAATTCACAAACAAGTGTTAATAACAAAATTTTTTTAATATTCACAAAACAGGAATGAACATCATTTTTTTTAAATAATATTAATATTACTTCAACTCTGCTTGCTGTAAAAATAATTTTGAATAAGCTTAAGCTTGATTGGGCTCTAGATGATGCTAACAATAGCTTTTCTAGGCGACACACACACAAACTGTCCACAGCGCCGCCGTAGTTAACAAAGTTTTGAAAACAAGCTTTGTAGTTGTGTTGATGAACTTAACTTACCAATACATCAATGCACGGAGTAATGGATTTTCGGTAAGGCAGAAATGCAATTTACCTGAAAAAAATTAAATAAAATTAGTTAGAAAATGCTTGGTTCATAAAATAAAAGTTATACAAAGGGGAATATTTAATTTGAAGAAATATTTTCAATTCTAATACAATTTCTATACGAAGAAGTACTCGTGATTTTAACTTTATACGGTAATATAATAGAGGAGAAGTGTACAAAAAATGTTTGTTTTGAATATACCGTGCATTCTAGTTCTCATTCTCACAATTACAAAAATATCAAAAAATAGATTCATTAATCAGTATATAAAGCCGTTTCAAATTCAAGTCCAATTTAGTGTATATAAAGAGATTAAAAGTTGGTTAAATCAAAGAAAATATGAAATTTTATGCATCACAATAATGAGCCAGGACATTTAAGAAAACCATTTTAGATTTTCAGATATCTTATGAAAACTAAAAAAATTGGTTTTTAAATCTGTAACTCCTCGATTTCTCACAACTTTATTTTCTAGAAATATTCTTAAAAAATGAGTAAAGCACTTTGTCTGGAATTTGCTATACTCTAAAAAACATTTACGTATTATATTTCCAAAACTTGTAATGCACAACGTTGTAGTACAAACAGCAGCGGTGTTTAAGCATAAATCGCTAGGCGCTCGTTTAGGGTTCATAATGTTTAATAGCTCCAAACCAGTAAAAAAATTAATTTTCACTATGTCTAAATTTACGAATGCGTCTTTATAGTAAACAAAAAATTAAAACTAGAGAAAATAAAATATTATAATATAAATATTAGTTGCAGCAAATATAATACCAATAATTATCACTACTGAAACAGTAATATAGAATAACAAAGCAGGAAGGGCCGCAAAACTCCTATATAACAGCTATAATGCGATACAGTATTTACTTCTGCACGATTCTAGAAAACCAAATTTCTCTTGAAAAAAAAAAGAATTTAAAAAATTTTTGCAAACAGATTCCTTTGATATTATGGGAAAAAATTAAGTGATGTTTCTCATTTTACTATCACTCAAGAGCAATTTAGCCCGAACAGAAATTTATTTACAAGTTCTAGCTTTACTACGTTAAAGTCCTTATTTATTGAGTTAAAATAAAATACTTTTTACTTCAACAATATTTAATTATATCGTATCCTTATACGACTTTCGACATGTTTACATGCCTATATCAAAGGTTATATTAAAAAGTAAACAGTGTTGTTATATCAACAGTAGAACTTCGTGACTTGATCTTGGTTATCCGTGTTTGCAGATGATTTGATTTCTCTCATTCCAAAACGTCCAATAGAGGTGAATTTAAGAGATCAATTTTTTCATTCATTAAAGGTACCGATTTTAAATGTTTATGAATTTCAAATGCTTCTAGTATATTATGCAACTTACGTTTGTCATCACAAAAGTGTAAACATCTTATAGTGTTATTAGATGTCATTGAAGGATTGTGTTCTAGTAAGTGTTTAGCGTAATTGAATTTATGTGGGTGTTTGTATTTGTTTCTTTAATCATCAAAATATCAAAATTTCTACTTGTCTGGCCTATATAAACCGAATGCAATGCTAACAATTTAATTTGTAAATGCCTGATTTGAAGCATATCATCTGTTTTTGATTTTGCATTAAACAATTTGTTTAAAATGTTTTCAGTTGTTTTAAAACTTACTTTATATTTATTGGCTTTGTTCATAACTTTGTCAATTTTGCTGATTTTTCACCAAAATATGGGATCGAAGCATATTTATTTGTATCGGATGAAGTTGAGGTATTCGGATAAAATTTAGATGGCTAATTTGATAGTTTATTTGAATTAATTAATGACTTTTCAATTTTTATTAACAGCTTGCACCCAAACATAGAATATACACTAGAATCTGAACAAAATAAGTTCATTGACTTTTAAGAAATAAACAAAAATTAATTCAACCAATAAACTTGAATATTCTGTTTATAGAAAACCTACACAAACACACATTACAATACCACACGATTCGTGTCATCATAAAACACATAAATTAGCAGCATACAGGTCCATGATACATAGGACTTTGACCGTCCCTTCAGATGAAATTAATTATGATAAAAAAATTTCATTCATTAAACAAATTGCATATAGTAATGATTATATTACTAAACTTATTGATATATTCACTAAAGAAAACGATTATAAATTAGCCATTCAAAAAATTTATCCGAATACCCCAACTTCATGCGATACAATTAAATATGCTTCGATCCCATATTTTGATGACAAATCGGAAACAATGCTAAACTTATAAACAAGACAAATAAATATAAAGTAAAAGAATTTAAAACATTTTAATTAATTTTTTTGCTTTATGCAAAATCCAAAACAAATGGTTTTCTAAAATTAGGCATTTACAAATTAAATTGTTCGCGTTGCAATTTGGTTTATATAAGCCAGACAATTAGAAATTTTATTATTAGGTATAAAGAACACCAATTAAATCAATCTAGACCTTCTATTACTTCGGGGAATCAAAAATGGAATCGGGCTATGTACCTTGTTACAAATACAAACACCCAGATAAATCCAATTACGCTAAACACTTACTAGAACACAATCATTTAATGACGTTCATTAATAACACTATAACGAGGAAATTGATCTCTTAAATTCACCTCTATTGAACATTGTGAAATAAGAAATAGTCATCTGCAGACGATAACCGAGATCAAGTCACCAAGTTCTATTGCTATAACAACACTAACTGTTTACTTTTTTATATAACCTTTGACAATGGCATGTAAATATGTGGAAATACGTATAAGGTTAATTAAAATTTATATGTAATGTTGAAGTAAACAGTATTTTATTTATACTCAATAAACAGAAATTATTTATGGGCCTCCGTTTATTAAATAAAAAGGCGTTAATTTTCGATTTTCAAAAATGCATATTGTGAGCAAATTTGATCCCTATCTGTCAATTTGTTTTTGCATAACAAAGCGTTAAAGTCAAAATTTTCAAAAAACCTAAGCGGCTGCCATTTTGAAGCTAGAAAGTTTCAAAAAAAAGTGATGAATTTTACCCGAGGCCTTCTATCAAATCTACGTACCTAATTAACACGATTATTATTAAAACAAACAGAAACAAAACATCGTGGGGCATAGTCTACGGGTTCCGCTAGTTTCTTTTAATTGCATAGTAGCGTAGCAAAAAATTCATATTTATTGTAAATAGGAAAGTTCATATTGCTTTTATAATAAATAATATGTGCAGTTTTTGAGTATTCTTCAAACATAATTAAAATTTAATTGTGTAGTGTAAGTTTCCAGGAAATCTCAAATATTCTTCGTTTTTCAATTTATCAGTGTATTTAAAAACCAAACCATGATTTATGATAAATAATGAAATCGAAATGAAGCATTGACTAAAATTGCTTCCAAATCTTGTGGTCTAAATAGACAGACATAAAAAAAATCGACGTCGGTTTTTAATATAATAATTGATATAATAGCGCTACCTCGTTTATTAAATTTACACCTTTATTAGAAATAATCAATCAACGTTTTCAGGTTTGACTTATACTACCGTTTAACAGACTCCCCTCTTATTTTAGCAACAGAAAACAATCTAAACATCGTATTTAAAAAATAACCTGATTAAGTAGTTAGTTCATAACATTTAATATAAAAAGTCGCTCTACAGATATTTTTACAAATTCAAATTTATAGGGTTATGAAAAATAATGTAAATCTAAGACAAGCAACTGTTTCAGAGCCAACCTTTTAATACGAAACATTTTGATCACTCTACAGGTGTTTCAAAAATGTAATAAAAACGATCCGCAACACTTTACTTGAAAACAGAATTAAAAACCGTCGCAAAATTTTCCTTTAGAGCTTGGTTTTCTCGTGCCTATAAATGAATTTTAAAACAGATTATTTAAGTAAATCTCGCAAGCGATGCAACAACTGCAGCAACACTTTTCCATTAATCAATTTGCTCTTGCAAATGAAAATTGTGGTAATGCGAATATGAAACGCAAATTGATGATGATCCGGTGCTACGATTCCCGGTTTTAGTCTATGGATTAGAAAGTTGGACGCTTACCAAAATCATGTGCAATAAGCCCGAGGCTTTTGAATTATCGACTTACAAAAGATTACTGGACAGACAGAGTTACTAACAACGAAGTATTACAACGATTAAACAAAGAAAGAGAAATGAAAACAATAAAGACAAGAAAGCTAGAATACTTTGCACATATTACGAGACATGAACGGTATCGAATTCTGCAAGTGGTTCATGCAAGGCAAGATGGAAGGGAAGAGATCAGGTGGAAGAAGAACTTCGTACTTCTTCATTGTTTAGATCAGCAGTATCGAAGATTCAAGTAGCCTTAATGATAGCTAACCTCCATTAGAAGTGGCAACAGAAGAAGAAAAAAGCTGAAGGCTGTGGACTTCGAGTGGACTTTTCCACACTAAAACTTATCGCATTTGCAAAAGTGTAAATTTTATAATTTCCATCCATCCACATTCATAGAAAGCGCCACAGTAAAATTACAGGGTGGCCACTTAAAACTGCTTTTCAAATTCTCTGACTTCCCTGACTGATAAACTTCAGTTTTCCCCGACTCATTTTTATGATACAAAAGCCAATTTCAACAGTTTCTTTTTTAATAAAAATTGTAACCTAACATAAAATTAGCAAAGTAAACTTAAATTACTTGATAGCAAACGGAAATTTTTCAACGAGAATAACAAAATCCAACATCTAAACTTTAAGGAAAAACCAAATGAAATAAATATAAATTTTATAAACATAAACCTAGGTAACAAAATTCGCGTTTTGCAGGCAAAAATAAAAATATTAAAATAATTTCCTTGACTATTTCGTGAAATTCCCTAACTTTACGTTGAAATTAGTACGATTCCCCGATTTCCCTGACCAAAATAAAAATATTCTGACTTTTCCCGGTTTTCCCCGTTTTCAGAAAAAGTGGCCACCCTGAATTAAAGCTTTCAAATAAAAACAGATTGTAGCCAATAATAGACAGTAATACTTGCCGTTGCCATATTTGCAAAAGTATAACATTTAATAATTATAACGTTGTACAGTTCAGGGAGTATTAGATTTATAAGAAAACAAGCAGCGGAAATTTGAATTAGCGATAGCCTGTTCAATTGTATTCCGTACTGTAACTGTAAGTCTGTGCCCATAGAAGCAGCGACTAACTGCACTAAAGCAAGGTAAGCAAGCGCCCGCCGCGCTTCGACGAATTACCAATTCCGCTTCGGATGTTGTACATAAATGACTATAATAGCTTTATTTGGGAAGTTATCAAAAATATGCAAAAAATAAAGAAATATATTTTTTAACTAGAGCTAATTGATAGGCGTAGTTAAAATCACGTAAAATCACGCCGGACAACGCGTTGTTAGTATTTAAAAATTATCGTGTTTTTCATAATTTTTAAAATAGTTGAAAATTCTTGGAGATCCTAATAATAGTATATTATAGACCAAGGTAGAGAAGACATTTTTCTCAGCCGAGCAGAATTAATTCCCGAGATGCGAAGCATCGAGGGAAATAAGTTGCGAGGCTGATAAGTCTTCTCTACCGTGGTTTATATATTATTTTTTCCACTACTAGCACCTTTATTCCTTTTATAATTAATTGATTTTACATTAATAAAAAATAAAATTAAAAATGCAAATATGCACAAAAATAAAGTAGCCTTGCTTGAAAACAAGAGAATAGTTAATTTCAATTGACATTTATGTAAAATATATATTTTTTCCCACTACAGTAGAACTCCAATTATCCGAACTCCGGCTATCCGAATCGCTGATTATCCGAATCGCTTTAGGACACACCGTCTCATATTGCAGTTCTAAATTCGCTGACTTGGTAAGCATAAAGGTAGTTTGTTTTGATTACTCAGTCATTGCCCTGCTACTGTGGTGGTTCTCTTACGCGTCGGTTTGTTGTTTTGCTTGTGAGAGCCAAACAGCTTACTTTGACGGAGATGTTTAGTAAGCAATAACTGTCATTTACCAAAGTATGTATGTAAATTTTTTTAATTAATTAATACATAGCTCTTTTTCTTTATATATATATGTAGGTTTTTTTCTCCCATTTTTAATATACATACAGAAGTTAATTAATAGACCCTTTCTTCGGCGAAAACTCCAATTATCCGAATTTTCGATTATCCGAATGGGATCCGGTCCCAATTGATTCGGATAATTGGAGTTCTACTGTACTAGCATTAAACGATATCATTATTTACTTTGTTTTAGAGCCAAGAAGATGAATTTCTTTCCTAGTGGTTAATAATATTTCATTATTAACTACTGGTTAATAATGAAAACAATTGCTACCAATCTTTAAATTCACCATAAACTTTCATGTAAAAATCTTTTGATTTTACTGGTAATAACTGTTCACCAACACTTTCTGCACCTTCCCTAATTTCAGGAGGAGTGCAGTTTTCACTCAAATCATCATCAAAATTGGACATTTTATAACCACTATTATAAAATATATATTTTACATAAATGTCAATTGAAATTAAGTATTCTCTTGTTTTCAAGCAAGGCTACTTTATTTTTGTGCATATTTGCATTTGTAATTTTATTTTTTATTAATGTAAAATCAATTAATTATAAAAGGAATAAGGGTGCTAGTAGTGGAAAAAATAATATATAAACCACGGTAGAGAAGACTTATCAGCCTCGCAACTTATTTCCCTCGATGCTTCGCATCCCGGGAATTAATATATAAAAATATTTTTTTTTAATTTTCAAAATTTTGAAGCAGCGCCATTGCGATTGTGTTTGGATTGCCAAGTTTTTAGTTTTGTTGTAAATAACAGTATTAAATTATTATACAACTGTGCAAACCATAAACAATAACAAAAATTACTCGCATATTCAGAAATGGACACCTATAGCTTCAGCAAAACTGTATAAAGCTGTTTATGTGCTAACAGTGTTGTCAAATTTTAATTCCTTTCTTGTGTTTTGCGCGTAGACTCTAGCTTTGGAATAAAAAAAAATTCAATGGTTTTAAATTAAGTTTTCATCATAGTACACCGCTAAAGATCGTATTTACGCCATTTTTGGATCACCCTGTATACTTTATATTTACGTTTTATCAAATAATAAATCGCAAATAATTTTACAGTTTTCTACTACTTTTATTAATTTCACCTTGTAACAAATCTCCTTTTTTATATGAGCAAAAAAGGAGTTATCTTATTATTAAACAATTTTCCTGAAATACATATTTAAAAAGCAACAAATAAAAAGGACCCGGTTTCGCTTCGTTGATAATTAATTTACCATTTGGAAGGTTACAAATTATAATTAAGCATTTAAGTTTCTAAGTTATGGAATGCCTTGTATATAGAACCTTCGCATTGTAATATAATATTTGTATAATGTACAAATAATTATAATTAGTGGTTATTGTTCTTGTGTATTACAACACTTTAAATTAAATTTAATTTAGTTAATCTCCCTTTTGGACGAATTCCAAGTTAACGAACTGTGCTAATGACACGACACTAGCATTTGTACAAATTAAACTAACATTTTATAGCCGAGCATGTGAAGTGCAATTACTTGAATGTTTTATTCGAACACGTTCATCTCTGTCAGATAAATCATCTTTATTTTGACATTGCCCATGTACTTTACACAGAAATTAAAGGCGTCAGCAGTAAATTGTCTTTTTAGAAAACTGGAGAAACAAGGAAAATAAAATTAAATTAAAAAGAGTCGCGTCGTTTGCTAGAATTATTTATTACCCAGCAGCAAAAAATAATATGCCGTATCTTGTCAAATTTTAATCTATCTAGTCTAATATATAATCGCGAATAGTTCTGGAAAAATGGATCCTTGTGCGCTGTATGTAAGTGCTACAATCACATTCCGCCAGTTAAGTTTTCCATGCAAATAAGAAGCACAGATCCCGTTTTGAGTAACGCTTTGTTTGTCGAATTGATCGCCACCGTTTTAGCAACACATTGTTTAATGCTAAAGATAAGATGCAGCTCTGGGCGAATTTAAAATAACAAACGATGTTGAGATCATGTTTACAAATAACCACACTTCACTGATCGGGAGACATAACATTAAAACCAAAATGCTGCGAGCATAAATTAAATTCAATTTTGTTTTTTAAATCCGAAATTAAACAATTTTCAATGCCTGCTACGTTCAGTCAGTCATTGAATTTAATTAACGTTTTAGTTTATCTGTAGCGATTTTTATTATAGTGTTACATACAACAATTTCGTTTCAACAAGATTCCACCGCACCGCATAGCATAATTAGCTAGGGCTTAATAGAAGATGTCTAATTTCTGCAGCAATGAATCGAACGACCCTGTTTTAATTGTTACGATGTATACCTGAATTTCGATAAAATTCCGACAAGCTCACTTTCGGCATTGACCGATTCATATAACCATGTAGGCGCGTCACATTTTGCTCGTAAAAGACTTTATACAGAAACATAGCATCGCCACGGCAGCGGCACAAAATAGCCAAAAACATTATAAGTACTAATAACATGCGATAAAAAATTGCTTACGTCTCTGAAAAAAAACCACACAACAAAAACGCTGGGAAAACTATTGATGGAGAAATCGCCGTCTGAAAAAAGGCTCCTATAAAAACAGCTTCCATTAGATTATGCACATTTACCTGAAAAAAACGAATCCGGAAAAATCATTTTTCACCGCCAATAAAACACCCCTAAACAAAAGCACGTGTATTTTCTTGTTGGCGGATCACGGTATTGTAAAAAGAGAGCTTTCCCTGAAAAAGATACGTGTTTTTCTTTGCTGGTCGATTTATATGAATAAGGATGAATTTCATTTAGGAATCATATGCAACAACAAATCTAACAAAAATTTGGGGAAGGGGGGGTATTTATTATTTCCAGAACATTTAGAAAATCGCTGTTAAGGCACTCCCCTGGAAATAAGGAAAAGTGATAAGTGTAACTAACATCTTCTTGTCTGCTTTTTAAAGGAATATTTTCTGGGGCAATAAAAGAATTGTTTTGTTGAACGTCTTTTCTGTTAATTTTACAGGGGTTTTCTTTGTTAAATTTTTTTACATGCTTTTTTTTTCAGCCTTATTTCCTAGTTTTTTTTCAGTCTTTCTTTTGGTTTTTCACCACGGCATTCTCTTCCCAGGATCAGCTGTCAATCCGAAGACCGACTACGTGGAGGAGGCAGTTGGAGTTATAACAAAAAAAAGGGGAGGCGTAGCCAACGGGTTCTGCCAGTTTTTTTTTTAAATTAAAGGTTGACTATGCTTATAAGTAAACTAACCTAGAACAACAATATAGAGAGTGTTCCTAAGTACTTCAAGAGGTGATTCCTTGGGTTATTTCACGAAGAAAAATTCATATGAACATATATATGTCTAAAAATGCTTCCTTACGGAGTTACAGCCCTCTGAATAAAGAACAGTGTAATCATTTTTTTGTCAATAACTTTCGCTGAAATTGTATATATTAGCACTACTGATTTAGTTTAGTATTTCCACTGTTTTTTGTTTGAATAAGTGCACCAGGGGTGTCACATAATATTTACTTCTAAGTATTTTAATGTTTTCATTTTTTTAAGTTTAAGTTTTGTTGAAAGTCGCTGTATCTAACAGTTTCCAAGATAATTCTATGTTTTTGTAAAATCAAGTTACCATGAAGGTCTAAGTGTTTTTTCAAGATGCCAAATAGATTCCAGAAACGTTGAGAGTAAGTTGACTACACATGAAACGATGTAAAAGTTCCTATAAACATTTGTCCGGAAAAGCTTCGTTGCAGAGGTACTGCCTTCGAAAGTAAGATATTTTAACACTCAAATTATTGCCTCTCCAGGAAGCTGGAGCTCCGTAAGGAAGCGTTTCCGAACCCCTGCTACAAGAACTTATTTTATTGTTTCGATGTGTAAAACTTATCCTAAAAGTTTGTACCAACTATTTTCGCATCTTAGGGATACACTTGGGCTATCATGGCAACTTGATTTTTCATCAAATTTGAATTATCTCGAAAACAATTAGATACAGCGACTTTCAACAAGTGTACTTTCGCTGAGTATTATTGAGGGCTAAAACTCCCCTTAAGAAATCATTTTCGGACATATGTTCGTATGAACTTTTCTTCATGAAATAACCCAAGCAATTACCATCTCCTGAAGTTTCTATATGTTCTTAAGAAACACCCTGTATAGTGTAATTAAAAAAACATCCCTACTTAAAAATGGGGAGTGATGAATTTTTTTCATGCAAACCAAAAAGTCTTTAAGAATAAATACCTAATGACGTGTTCGAGGTTTTTTTAGAAAAACCTAAAATTATTATCAAGATATAAGCTTGTATCCATACTTTGTTAACACTCTATATATAATATAACACTATAACATGAATAATTTTCCATTTAAGTAGTTGATGCAAATAATGTTTGAGTAAGAAAATAGTAAAGAAAAAAAAGTAAAGAAAAATAAATACAGCGAAAGTTTTTCAAATGTTTGAAAAATAAAAGGTAATTTATATTTCATTTTGAAAAAAAATATGTACAGCTCCGCTTAAATTCAAGACCTAGTATAAAATCACTTGCCGGCTGCATGCTAGATAATGAATTTCTTAAAATAAAATTCTTCGTACGCTACTCTTCGCCAAATCACACGGTGTTGATGAAAATATCACAATTTTTTCTAACTCTTTATTTTAAGCTACTATGCGAAACATGCATTTTTTTAATCAACAAGGAATAACCCACAAAAATAATATAAATACGGTTACGGTACTTTATAAATGTTGGCAACGGAAAATAAAACATAGAGAAATCGACATTGTTTAACAACATTGACTAGTCTTTCAAGTCATATAGTTTTTACTAAATTTAAAGCTTTTCTTAGCTATTCCGTATTTAAATTCAGGCATTCAACATTCGTAACAGTTGTTACTTTAAATTACAGTGTCAACAGCTGAGAACACCATTTCGATCTTCAGGATAAACCGAAAATGAACCATCTCTCGCCATCTGTCGGAATATCGACGAAGTGAGAGCCACTGAACTCTGCAAAGCCACTTTGTTTACTACTAATTTCCAGAACTCTCTTCGTAGATGGCTCTGCTTGCCATTTTGCGTTTACGGAAAGCAATATTGTTATTCGACTTTCAAAAAAAGTCGGTTACTCACGAACTGATAAAAACAAATAATTAGAATCGTGAAATACAAAAACCACAAATACGTCGGTTACAGAACGAATTTCCACATTTAGGTCGGTTGATAATTTCTTAATAATCGCAAACGATGTAAAATGCGAACCTGCAAGCTACGCTTACATGGAATATAAATCAATTCCATTCCGACTTTGTGACACTTACATAAGCGCACTTGTACGATAAATCACTGTTAACAGGACCGAAAAGCCAGGCAACAGCAGACACGATATCGCATTTTACTGCAAAATGTTCCAATTTTAAAATCGGTTTAGCATTTTACACTGCCAAGAACTCATATATCAATTGAAGAAAAGGGTTCCACCGTTGTTGAGTATGAAATGCTAAAATGTTTTATTCGCCAGCTCAAATGATAAGCGGAAGATTGATTACGTGTACAAAAACGAATACAAAAGTATAGAAAAAGATGAAACACGGAAGTAGAAACGCCACTGGGAGTATTTTACAGAAAATTAACCTCTGTTCACTTTGAAGGCTGCGTAATATTTACGCATTTTATTTTTAATATGTATTTAATATTTATGTACATGATTTACATTTTATACATAAATGTGGAGAATTATTACTTAATGTGTCCAATTGGAAAACGGAAAATTATTTTATTTCGAATTTCATAAGAATATAAAAACAAATTTTATTCATCAAAGAACAAAGATTAAAACTGTTAGAAATGCTAAAGACGTATTTTAAGCCGCTTAAACTGTACCAGTTATAACCATTAAAAGTGGGCTATTTTACCAACTTCAAAGTTAGGCACGTTTTCCTGCTGCCGTTTTTTTTTTAAATATTGTCTTAATTTGAAATCATATGATAAACGATACCGAAGTTTCAAAAAGCTGAAATCTTAACTTCGAGTGGACTTTCGCATACTAGATATTAATACAGTTTACCGACTATTAGATTTCTCTTCTCTCATTTCACCGTACGTTATAGATTTTCTTAGGAAAACAATTTATATAGGCAACCCTGAGATTACGAATAGCGTATACGAATAGTAAGAACGGAACCGCCCGCCCTACAGCGGATATCGGACTAGAAATCGATATAAATGATTTAAAGAGTTACCAAAAATACATAAAACATGAAAAATATATTTCTTAACTACCTAATTGAACAATTGATAGGCGTAGTTAAAATCATGTAAATGACGGAAAACGCGTTGTTGGTATTAAAAAGTATCGTTTTTTTTCTTAATTTGTATAATAGGTGAAAATTCTTGCGGACCCTGATTAAGTATTTCAAATAGTCTATCGAACTGATGAAAGTTTATAACGATCGGCCTTTGTGTTTTTGAATAAATAATTAATCAATTTCAAATTTTTCAAAAATTCCTGGAAAGCGTCAGAGTAACATTTGGGAGATTATTATTAGCAAATAAAATTGTAGTTCACTGCAAGCTCTATAGGCTCAAAAACGTATAAAAAAATCGTGTGAGCAGTATTTGAAAAACTACTTTCGGAGTAAATGGGCGCTAAAGTTTTAGATTTTTTTGAAAAGCTTAACTAAAACTACAATTTTCGATATACCTCCCGATCTAAAATTTCATTAAAATCGGTCCACCACTTTCACCTTTAAAGGCGTCACACACACACCCACCCACAGACACAGATAGACATTTTTTTAAAACTACATTTATGAGTTGCTTGAGCCTCAAAACGAGTATTTCCGTTAAAATTTAGATTTCTGAAATTTTTCTGAAATCAATACATACCGAAGGTAAAAAGTAAAAAGTCGGGGGCTATGCTTTTTGTTAATTTTAAGAACCAGCCAATTTTATTGAAAAATCAGTAAAACTATTGTAATAGCTACAGTGAAACACATTGCTTTTGTGGGAATGTAATTGCGAAGCCATAAAAACTATAAAATACGTTTTTAGAAGCAGTAATAAATTTTTCCATAACTGAACTCCCCTAGTTTACGTCTTTACTTTCGTATACTTTCAGTATAAGAAAGAATTGATTTCATAAAAGAATCGATTAAGAAATTTAAGACTTTATACTTAACTTTTTTAGTGACCGTTAAGAAATATAATAAATTAATATGCGATTCGTGACCTTCTTGGTCAATTGAAAAAACAAATATTTTTGAAAAATATAACTCAGTTGGTGGCGCATTAGGCAAGACACTTAAAGGTCTCGGGTTCGAATCCCGATCGAGGAAAATATTGTTGAAAAATATATGCTTCTTCAATTGACTAATAGGACCACGAATTTCATATTAATATTTAGAAATTATTGAAGGAAATACCGCGAGGAAGAATTAAAAGTGACGCTCTCTATGAGGTTTTGATATTAACGTCTTTATATTCACTAAACATGGGATGACAAAAAAGCTGCGTTTAGCACCAGAGACAATAGAATATGATTCTAAACTTAAGTTTTCAGATACAATAATTATTAGGAGCGTTCTTAAACCCAAACACGTTATTTTTCGGAAAAATAAAAAAAATCTGTTTCCCTGTATTTTGTGGGCTTCTAACGACACTTAAATTCTTAATAGTCTGAATCTAAACCGGTATATCACTCATGACTCAGAATTTCTCATATAGCGTTACGTCGCTAAAAGCTTAGACGAAGTGCTTATCCCAATTTTTCATAATTGTTTTGGAAAACAATGTTTAAAAACACCAAAAATTTTGCGCATTAGTTTAAGAATCTTCTTTTACAGTTCAATAATATTTTGATCGCAACCTTCACGGACTTTAAATTATTATAATGAGCCAAATGTTATATCAGTCTAACAGTTTTCGAAAATCAGATTGATAAAGAAAAATTGTAATTAAAGAGATGTGGAGAAATGTACAAATCTACATACAAACACTGGCAAACACATACGTCTCTTAAAAACCATTGTTCTTTGCTTTACAATCACAAACTAAAAATACAAATATGCGAACCACATTTTTCACATTCTTTAAAGATGGAGTCGTTATGAAAAATTGCATGTAATGTAGGTAAGGCAACTGTTAGATAGTGTACGTGCAGGCCTTTCTATTACCGCTCGGGTTTTAAGAGTCACATGTAAACGATAGACAAAACTTTGTGCTGAAACAAGTAGTGCATAGCGAAAAATGCGACAATCCACACAGTGACACCTAATCGCTTGTTGAAACAAAAATGGTGTTGGAATTTACAGACATACCGTTACCTAGGATATACAGGGTGTCCCAGATAAGGAGTGCATGCATGGGGATCTCGTAAACGGTTAGAGATAGAGATTCGGTTAACAGAGAAGAATTATTCAGCATCTCAAGTACTACTTTGATACACATTCAAATCCTAGAATGTATGCTTAATTTTCAGTACAGATTGGAAAAACTAAAATTTTCAGCTTTCAATTTTTGTGTTTAATTCGGTTATTATCAAAGATAGCGCAAAGCGGTTTTGACATTATTAAGACAGTTTTTTACACAGATTTAGAATCTTAAATTAAGATTTTTATAAGTCTTTAAATTTTCAAGATATTGACATTAACTTCGCTTTTTTAAATATGCGTCAAAAGTGGTCATGTCATAATTAAATAGAGCTCTTTTTTTTCCTTTTCTCTGATATAAGGTTTGATGGGTTTATTTTCACAAATATCGGAGTTGTAAACAAAAAACTGTTTTCTCGTAGTAGGTTGAAAATTGACAAAATTAACGAAAACAAAAAAAGGCTGCATTTGTTTCCATTAAGGTTTAATCACTTTATCTTCCCAAATAATGAAGTTCTAATTTATAAGTGAGAAATTGTTTTCTCAAAGTATGCTGTAAAAAAAATGAGAAAAAAAACACCTGAATGTTTCAGGGAATAAAACTCTTAAAAAAGTATGTTCGTATAACAATCAAAAGTTTAACTTTTAAATACTCCTGCTAAGTTATAAAACACGAAAAGGAAGATAAATTTAGAATGATAATAAACAAGGTGTAAAGATGCAGATATTGCCAAAACAAATAGTGCTCATCTCTGATTATCATACGATCATACATTGTTAACAGTTTTATTCCTTGAAACATTGAGATGTTTGTTTTTGTTTTTTTCACAGCCTACCATGAGCAAACAATTTCTCGCTTATAACTTTATTATTGGGAAGATAAACTGATCAAACCTCAATGGTAACAAATGCAGCTTTTTGTTTTTTGTTTTCTTGTTTTTTGTTAATATTCAGCCTATTCAAGAAAACAGTTTTTCACAGCCTACTATAAAAAAAGGTTTCTTGCTTATAACTCCGTTATTTATAAAAATAAACCCATTAAACCTATATCAGAGAAAAGAGAAAAAAGAGCTCTATCTAATGATGACATGGCCGCCTTTGTCGCATATTCAAAAATACGAAGTTAATGTCAATATCTTGAAAATTTAACGACCTATAAAAATTTTAATTTGAGATTCGAATTCTGTGTAAAAAAGTGTCTTAATAATGTCCAAACCGCTATCTTTGATAATAACTAAATTATACACAAAAACGAAAACTGAAAATTTTAGTTTTTTCAGTCTGTACTGAAAATTAAGCAAAAATTCTAGGATTTGAATGTGGATCATAGTAGTACTTGAGATGGTGAACAATTCTTTTCAGTTTACCGAATCCCTATCTCGCATGGTTTACGAGATCCCCTAGCACGCATTCCCTATCTTGTACACCCTGTATTCTTCGTTCACAGAAGGGATACTGTTTTTTTTTTTCATTTTATTTTTACTATCTCATTCATAAATTTACAAATGCAATTTTGCTAATGGAACCAAAATTGTAACAAAAAGTGTAAGAAACAAACACCTTATTCACACAAATTCTTGTGAAACATTATATAAACATTCCGCGTATGTTCAACTACCGCCACATAAATATAATACCGAATAGCGATCTAAAATCCAGACCGAAACTTTATACTTTATAAAACCTCTACAGGATTATAATATAAAATTACGACTAAATTCTATACCGCTCATCCCTAACGGTTACGTCTCACCTTACATACGTATTAGATTGCAAAAAAAATAACTTCTCTACTTATCAATTCTTAAGCAAAAATATCGAAATATAGCTTGGAAACTAAAAAATATAATGTTAATGAGCTATAATTTAACAAATAATAATTTATTGATGTACATATCATGTTTGACTTAAAATCATGCAATATTTCTAACTTCAGTATTAGCCGCTCGTAACGCTATAATAAGTCATGTTAGGTACACAATTCTTATCAGTTACAACAATACTAGTCCCACGGAAGTAATGCATTCCCCGTTTATTGAATCTATTAACTTCTAAATTTCGTAAATTTACGGCAGACGTAACCCTAAAATAATACTACGACCACCTATCCTTAAGAAATCTAAATAGTCGATATCCACGGTCGCTTCTATTGGAAAGCAAAAAAAAAGTCACCGGTGACTTCTTTCCGAGTGACTTAATTTCCAGTGACTTTTCTCCGAATAACTTTTCCGGGGTCGTTTCTTCCGACACCTTTCTTTCCGAGCGACTTTTTTTCGCGGTCTTTTTTTACGTGACTTCTTCCTGTGCCCTTTTCCGGGATTCCTTCTATTTTAACAATTTTCTGCACAACAGTCTAATACATTTGGGGTTTGAATTTGAACATATTTATTTTTCTGCATTATATTTAAATATAATATATTATAACATGAACAACAACATGAAACAATAGGATTAATCCAAGAACAATTATAAAGAAAACTAAATAAGTAACAAAGGGAGTTAGTTAATTTTCAGGAAAGAAATAAACTACACTTCCTTTTAAGGGATAATCACGGTACGCGTCGAGGACCAACGGCTTATCGGACACGGAATTGGCAGGTCCTAGTCTTCCAAAACTGTTTCTTCCAGTTCGGGTTGAAGAGATTTTTCTAGGAGCTGAGTACAGCAGGACTCTAGGGGGAGCTTGCGGCGATACCGATGGTTTGCTTCGGAGCAGAGCAGGATTCTAGTAGAAATTTGTTATGATGGATTTGTTTGCTTTGAAAAGTAAGCTTGCGCTCGTTCGGGAAGCCGAGCTCTACAAGAAGCCTGATGGGTAGGGATAAGATCACTTCGGACCGGTAACTTGCGCCTGATCCGGAATCAGAGCTCTAAACAGAACTTGCTAGCTTGTTCTGACTTAAATAAAAGCTAATGATCGGTTCTAAGGCAAATTCTAATACGTTGGTTTTTGGACCACTGGGTTATCTGTCTTTCGATCTTACAAACTAACATGTGAGAGACTCCTGAGTTGATTTGCTTCAGAAGTTTGCGATCGGTTCAAAAGCAGGGCTCTAAGGGGAGCCTGAGAGGATGGCTTGCGTTGGTACGAAAGCAATGCTCAACTTATTGACGCACCAATTAAAGAGAAAAATTATAAATTAACTATTCGGAAAATTTATCGAACTACTTCATCAGATAAAATGAAATACGCGTCAATTCCATATTTTGGCAACATATCAGAAAAAATGCCAAAATATAAACAAAACAAATAAACGTAAAATATATTTTAAAACAACAAAAACATTTTTAAACTTTGTTTAATGCTAAAGAAAAAACAGACAATTTACTAAAATCAGGCATGAACAAATTAAATTGCTCGCACTGTAATTCGGATTATATAGGACAAACAATTAGAAATTTCGATATTAGGTACAAGGAACACGTACGTTGTTACAAGTATAAACACTCCCATAAATCCAATTACGCTAAACACATTAGAACACAATCATTCAATGACATCTATTAACACTATAAAATGTTTAAATTTTTGTGACGATAACCGGAAGTTGGATATACTAGAAGCATTTGAAATTCATAAACCTTTAAAATATGTACCTCTAATGAATGAACAAATAGATCTCTTAAATTCACCGTTATTGGACGGTTCGTAATGAGAAATCAAGTCATCTAGACGCAGATATAGAAAACCAACATCAAGTTATGAAGATTTATTGTTTCTACAGCAACACCAACTGTTTACTTTTAACCTTGCCTTTGATAATGACGTGTAAACACGTTGAATTACGTATAAGGCTAAAATAAAAAACCTGTTGAAGTTAAGAATTGTTTTACTTACAATAACAAACAAATTGTTGATTGCAAACCTAGCAGTTTCATCCATCTACGAACTTTGACTGAAGAATTCGGGAAAAGGTAACTGTTAGCACCCCCCCCCCCCCCCATTATCCCCCAAAATTTAGCAATTTTAAGTAATACGTTTGATTAAAGACGCGAATTACTTTATCATAATGTTTATACCTCATTGTATTAAATTTTGTACTACATGCATTGGAATAAATGTTGCATACACTAAAGAAAGTATCAAAAGTTTTCAATGCTACGCTCGAATTATTAGGGTGTACCTAGGGTCGTGCAGGCGTCTGAAATGTATTAAAAAAACCTTAAGAGTAAAGAGGAGCGGTTGACGAAATATGAGAGACGCAGGTTAGTCTTAAGTCAGCGAAGTAAAAATCCGGTTGTTTTGTGTGAAGTTAAAAAATTTTGCCAGTGTGCAAATAACAATGTTCTAGCTGTTTTCAATTGTTTGATAAAGTATCTGTGGGAACCTAAGTGCAAAATAGTGATGTTGCATTGTTGATGTCTTAATATCATTGATGATTGTTGTTGATGTTGTTGTCTGTTGTTGCAGAGAACTTATTTAGCTCTTGAAGACAAGTACTTGTATGCTTGGGATCTCGTAATTAGGCTTAATTACTGAGGTCCCCCGAGCTGGTTAATTGAAAGAGTATTAACCAGTGACCCCAGAACGTATAACCAACCTGGGGGGGGGGGAGATAGCCAGTGTTCTATAATTTTAGAGTGTGCGGAGCCCCGACTGGTGAGCACATTGACATGAACGCGATTTCCCTTGATCGGTTTAACAATCGGTTAACCAGTATTCGGCGTGATAAGCGTTGTATCCTTCTCTTACAGGTTTTTAGGTCTATTGTGTTAGTGCACTGAAGATAATCTTGTAGTTATACTGCAAGAGTTAACTACTAGAGGCTACGTGGGATGTCCACGGGAGGAAATAACTCCCCCGTAAGTAACATATTTTGATCGTGCTTTACTTCTTCTTCTTCGTAGTTTAGGTTTACACCTGTTAAGGACTGGCCTTTTTTTGGGACATGGAGTTCCAGCTGTCGCGCCATCTTTTACGTGGTCTGCCTGGTAGTCTGGTTGTATTTGGTTTTCCGTTTCTTCCTATTTTAGCTATTCGGTTATCTTCCATTCGCGTCACGTGTTCATTCCAGTATCTTCGTCTTTGTCGGGTCCACCTCACTACGTCTTCTGTTTTACATTCTTCTCTTATGTCACTGTTCCTTATTCTGTCTAGCAGTGTGTGCTCTGTCATTCTTCTTAGTACCTTCATTTCAGTTGTTCTTACTGCGTTTTTAGTTCTGGATGTGTCAGCTCTTGTCTCGGCGGCGTAAGTCATTATAGGTCTCACACATGTTTCGTATATTTTTACTTTGCTGTCGAGGAGCATGTCTCTATTTTTCCATATGGTATTTAGACACCCAGATATTGAGGCGGCTTTATTTGTCTGTGACCGAACTTCTGTATACAAGTCGCCTTGGCTTGTGATCTCAATACCTAGATATTTGAACTTCATAACTTGTTCGATTGGTTGGTTGTCTACGACAAGTTTACATCTTAAAGGTTCTCTGGATATTGTCATGCTTTCCGTTTTTTGTACGGATATGCTCATATTATATATCTCTGCTGTTAGTTTAAACGTGTGTAAGAGTCGTTGAAGATCGTTCTCAGTTTCAGAGATTATTATAGCGTCATCGGCATAGCACAATATCTTTATTTGTTCTCTACCCATTCTACATCCAATTCCTGATTTCCTTACTTCTTCAATGATTTTGTCCATTATGATGTTGAATAGCGTTGGACTGAGACTGTCACCTAGTCGTATACCCGATGTTATGGGTAAACTTTCTGTTAATTCTTTGTTTACTCGTATTTTAGTTTTATTGTGGCTATTGATGTTTTCTATTATGCGTATGATTTCCCATGGTGTTTCTTTCTCTCGTAGTATGTTACTCACATCGTTTAGTCTAACTCTGTCAAATGCTTTGTTTAGGTCTATAATTTAGGTCGTATGCTGGTTTGCAGAATTCTAAAGACTTTTCGACAATTTGTCGTATAATAAAAATTGCATCTATACAGGATCGGTTGTTTCGGAATCCCTGTTGCTCCTCGCTGATAGGTATTATGTTATTTATATTTTATTTTTATTATTCGTGCTTTACTAATGCAGTAATGTACTGTTGCTTTGCTTTTCATGTTAATACCGGTTATATTCTGACTATGAATGTTTGATGCGTCTGGCAGTAACATAATTGTCAATATTACAATTTACTTTCGGCTTAGACCGCGTCGTCATTTGGGAACTACACCCAGCATAATCAGGTAAGGACCGACCTGTAGCTTGTCTGCCTTTACAAGCATTTGCTCTAGAAGTCTGAGCAATATTTGTTCGTAGGCCCTGTCTGCCTAAACAGGGCCGTGTGCTTAGTTTGTTTAAACCTTGGGGCGGACAAGGATTTGATGTATTTTGCCCCAAGGTTCAAATCCTTGTCCGCCCCAAGGTTTAAACAAACTAAGCACACGGCCCTGTTTAGGCAGACAGGGCCTACGAACAAATATTGCTCAGACTTCTAGAGCAAATGCTTGTAAAGGCAGACAAGCTACAGGTCGGTCCTTACCTGATTATGCTGGGTGTAGTTCCCAAATGACGACGCGGTCTAAGCCGAAAGTAAATTGTAATATTGACAGTTCGAGAAACCGCGAAAGCCTCAAAGAATATAGTAACATAATTACGAGAGGTGCTTTGGTTTTCGGCATTGGGTATTTTTCGAGAATGCGAGCTGACTGCATCGGCCGATCTGTTAAATACCTCGGTGAATGAATAATAATTGCACCGCTTTGTTTAAGTAAATCGATTTTTATACATCCTGCAATTTTGTTGCAAGTTTTCAAAAATTATAAAATGCGTTACACTTAGCGGTGGGTTTCACCAAGACAAGAAATCTTGTCTGGGTGAGTAACTCTTCTCTTGTCTTGATTATCGAGACAAGAATTTTAATATTTCTTGTCTTGTACATTTTCTTGATGTTAATTTCTTGTCTTGATTCAAGAGTCTTGAAATTTCTCGAGCAGGGGAATACCCGAAATGTTAATGTCAAGAATGACCCGGGATATTTTAAGTATTCAGGCAGCATCAGTACCTGCAGAAAGTTCATTTTCGAAGGCAACACTTACTATAAGAAAAGAGCGAAGCAGATTGACTGTCGACTCGGCTCAATCGTTATTGTGCTTAAACTCATGGTTTGATAACAAAAAAATATTTTTTGAAATAATTTTCATTTTTGTATTTAATCGTTTCCTAAATGATTATACCTTATCTTTTCAAGATCAAGAAATTCTTGATAATATTTCTTGATCTTCAAATTCTCGACCAAGTAAGTCTTGATCTTGTCTTGATTTTAATAAAGCAGTCTTGTCTCGATCTTGTCTTGATTCGAGACAAGATCAAGACAAGTAGTCTTGAAAATCGAGAGTCTCGTGAAAACCTAATAAAATCAGATCAGCCGGTTCGCGAGACATGTGAGAACGAAAGAACGTGCGCTTCATTTGTTCCCCAACACATTAGTACAATTTTTCCTATTTTCATGATTACCACACTTATTGTTTCTGGAACTTCAGTTCAGCCACAGACCTTTCCTAATTTTACTAATTAATAATCAATTATACATCATTAACAATCAGCTAACGAGTATACTAACAATCTACTTTTACGATAATAGATTCTTATTTATAACTACTATTTTGAACAAAAACAGGCAAACTCAGTATTATGCCGCCCATGTTTTTAAACCGCGTAAGTTTGAATTGTCACGTTCGTTTAGGCGTGGTAAAAATACATTACAAGTAATGAAGCTTCCACCAAGAATTACGTTCGAGTCGTAGCAGATTGTATCATATTGTCTAGCAGAAGCACATAAAATATACGAACTGATAAGAACGCCTTCATTTTTTTAATTAAAGAAACAAAGGAACGTAAAGGAAGGCGAGTAAGAGGAAATAATAATTATATCTGTCAACACATTTTTTTAAATTGGGAAACAAAGTTCGGATTTTATTGCTACTTGTACGACATCAATTTAACTTAATCTCCAATGACACTTGATGCCATTATTTACCAACAGTTTAACCGACATTAGAGGGTTATTATTAGAGTAATGTGGTAGCATGTGACAAAAAGGAATTACTTGTCGCACGTTAAGAAATGATGTTGCAGTATACAAAATTGATGTTCACCTATAGATACGTGTATTGCTTTTAAGAAAAAGTAAAAAAAAAAATGATTTTAAATTTTTATTTTCAATCTGGATTTACCGAAGAAAAAAACTCTGTCTGTGTTGCTAAGCAGCAGGAAAATAAATTGTTACTTAAAACTACAACGTTTTAGATTCAACCCATGCACGTCCAATCCAACGTAATTTTCTTACCTCTATAATTTCTTTGTTTCTACATAAAGGCCGTAAAGTAATTTAGCTCACAATTTTTATAATAAATATATTTTTTTAACATATAATTAGTGTAAATAATCAAACGAAATATTTGGTTAGCTTTTTCTTAGTAGTCGTTTCTTTATGGGTAACAGAAAATACCCCAAAACATTTATTTACTTGGATTCTAGGTTCGGAAACATGAAAAGGTCGCACGAGCTACAACATTACACAAGTACGGTAGTTATTAAACTTTTGCGGCACATTCTGCTTTTAGCAAGAACTTGCCTTAATAAATGAGCTCTGAGATAGTCGTTGTAACGCAACCACAAACATTACACATACCACTTTTGCAAATGTATTCGTATGGCCGTAATATTTGAACTGTTGCAAAACTTCTACACAGAATGTTGCCACCAGCAATCAACACAACAGAAATGCCACCTCCGCCGCACATACACATATATGGTATAAGTTAGGTGTACACTTTATTTATAGAGAAGTACAATTAAACCATTTCGGAAAGTGAATTTGCAATGATATTCATTTACCCTCTGTCAGCCACTTAATTAACGCAATGGCGTAGAGAAAAGTTCCGAAGAACCATAGCATGCGAGGGGAGAAAAGGAATGCAGCATTGCACGAAGACTAAAATAATAAAAATAACTCCAGTCTGCGAGAGTTAACCAATGTAATATTTGATAGAAAAATAATTTCACATTAGGAAACATTAAAAATTGACATTTCTCATTTAAACATTTGTATGTAGTTAATCCTAGGCGCTAGAATAATACCCTTGGTGTATAACATGTGAGGTTAATCCCCACATAAGTTCAGCTTTTGAAAAACTAAAGGAACGTTAAAAGTTAAAAGACTTATCAAGTTGTATAATACCGCCTGTCTATAAAGTAACCCCCCCCCCCGACCCTCCAGGTGTGCTTCAATGAAAAATTAAATACTCTTTTTTAGCCAAAAATTAAATTTTGTATCATTCAAAATGGCGACTGGACGCCATTTTCAATTTTTTTTTAAATAGAAAGAGTGGTCAAGTGACACCTCATTTAAAAACTCTTTTAATTCTGCGTCTGATCCTAGAGTTTCAAAGAAAAATATTTAGCCATAACAAAATGGCAGATTTTAAACCAATGAACTCACTCAATTCAAAATTGTTTTGATTTTTTATCCAGGGTCGATGGCACCTAATTTGAAAGGTCTTTTAATTCTGCGTCTGATCCTAGAGTTTCAAAGAAAAATATTCAGCCATAACAAAATGGCGGATTTTAAACAAATGGACTCACTTAATTCAAAATTGTTTTGATTTTTTTATCCAGTAGTCCACTTTTTTATTTGCAGTACAAAATTTTCCCAGAAATAACTCAGGTGGCTGGAAATAATATTGAAAACGTTATGTTCCAACAAGACGGTGCGGCACCTCATTATTGTAGGCCTATTTCTGACTTTCTCGGCGGACATTTTCTTGGAAGATGGATTGGTAGGCGGGAGCCCGTAGAATAGCCGGCTCACTCCCCAGATTTAACTTTCTTAGATATTTTTTTTCTATGGGAATATCTGAAATCGAAAGTGTACAGAACCCGTCCAGAAACAATTGAAGAACTGGAGCAACGCATCACAGAAGTTTGCAGAAATATCACTCCAGAAACTTATGAAAATGTAAGGCAGGAATTTCACAACCAACTTTTTATGTGCCAAGAAGTGAATGATAAACATTTCGAACACTTAATTTAATTTCTTTTTGCTTTAATTCTTAGTTTTTTTAAATAGACTTCTTTATCTTCAAACATTGTCATTTTGTTATGGCTGAATATTTTTCTTTGAAACTCTAGGTTCAGACGCAAAACTAAAAGACCTTTCCAATGAGGTGTCACTCGCCCCCCCCTTTCCATTAAAAAAAATTCAAAATGGCACCCAGTCGCCATTTTGGATGATACAAAATTTTAATATGGTCTGAAAGATAGTATTTAATTTCCCATTACAGCAAACCAAATTGTTGAAAAATATTAAGTCGTTCAAAAGTTAGTTGGGGGGGGGGGGTTACTTTATAGACACAGTGTAGATTCAAAAACTATAATAAACACATCTCAACATGCAAAACAATTAGCATTTATTAAAGCAATTATAGTTTTGTACGTACAACACTTATTAATCAATTACAAAAGAAAGAAGTCTTGCCGATTCAGTAGAACTTAAAAAAAAACGCTTGAAAAATCAATTCATCAAGTTAAACACAATATTGTAAAAACTGTGTCGCAGAAACTAACAGACGAATTAAATAAAAACGAAGGTTTTAAAACTCTTGTGAAAGTGAATAAGGTTCTAACTGGCAACTTTAATGATAATGACATGTAACTCGACCTGAACATTGTTGCTAATTTAAAAAATGCTCTTTTACGCTTATAAAAACATTGTTCATGTTGAAAATCTTGAAAACGTATTGTAATTCATTGCTATACTGCTATAAAATATAAAGAATAGGTATAAGTTTAAATTGTCATACTATACCTAGTAATGTTAGTTTTTAAAAATTGACTATTTTAAATAGTAATTTTAAGTGTAATATTATGTTGTAAGCTTATTCACGTGCGCTTTCCTTAATAAAAAATTTTAACAATATTTTGTACTGATTTCACTTGCAAGTTTTGTACATAATGCTGGTGCATACTTTGCATATAATGGTGCATATTTTGTGTATATTTGGTGCATATTTTGTATATATTTAGTGCATCTATTTGTGCATATAAATCCGCGCCTTGAACATTGTACATTGTCCATAATTAGTACAACAAATAAAAGCTTTTAAAACACAATTTTGCAATTTAGTTAATCAGCATGCGTCGATAAAAACACCGTTACTGTAACCACCGACGCGTACATAATGATAACCTGCAAAACAAAACAATAAACAAAGTATCGACAAACTTTACACAAATAACCCACTAGCAATTTAGAAAAAAAAACCTTACGAACCCAGTACAAGTTTTTTGTACAAGGCTTAAATCTTTCGATCATTGTGCAACAGGATGTTATTGTTTATTCCAAAGTACTAAAATCCACTTGAAAACTTTAACACATCGGCAACTTTAATCCGTATAAATAAATAACGAGTGTGGTTACGATCTTGTACTTGAGCTGTTTGTAGAGCTTAAACGGGTAAACAAAGCGGAAGTTGCGAAGGGCTGCTATAAAAAGGAGCCCCCCTTGTATGCATAACAAGCTTTGATCTTTAATTTAAGCTATGACGTTGCAAACGACAAGTCGTTTGCAGAAACTGCATTCCGCATCTTAAATTCACGAGGGATCGTTTTGATATAAAACGGCATTAAGTTGGGGAATCTGCTGCTAAGAAATATTGCTTCATCGCAGAATGTTTTCTCAAAAAATCCCAGCTTATATTGGCTATTTGGGAATTTTTATCATAGAAGAATTTGATTGGAAACTTTTTGCTAAACGCATTTTAAAAGTTGATCGGAATAGTTAATGAATATTTTATATAAAAACTCTCGGAATTTCAGTTATCAATTGTTTAATAAATTCCTACCGAGTTGAGAGTTTTTACTAAAATGGAATTAATAAGCAGGTTCCGAAAGTTAAAATCTGCAAATATTTCCGATGTTTAAAAAAATGTTGCTATTTCTGGAGAAATTTTGACGAAAAGTTTATATTGTAATTGACTTTAGCTCAAAACTTGAGAAATTTAAGTTACCTATAATCTGTTTTCTTCCATAAATATTTAGATTTAGTTTAGCCTTGTTGGTCAAAAAGTAATTTTCAATAAGTTTCTCTTCTATTTATAACCAGAACCGAAAATCATATTGATGCAGAATGGTTCATCTCACTGGCCACCGGGGTCACCGGACGGCATACCTTCACAATTTCACTTTCAGACCAAACAAAAAGAAACAGAATAAGAAAACATATTTGGAGTATCTTTTCAAAAGTAATTTAAAGCCTAACTAAACAGTTAGTTATGAACTGTATTATTTTATTTACAAATATTAAACGATTCCTTCAATCAAATAAGTCTACGAAGCAAATAAACACTTTAAATAGAATTTTCTAACAAAGACGGTTGACATTGTCTCATTTTCTTGTTGAATTTGAAGTTTCAATTCTTCAGATCAGTAGGTTTGGTGACGTATATTTGAATTTAAGATACCATTTTAAAAACTCTAAAAGATATTAAGTCAGGTAATCTCGGTGGCCACACAATTTGCTCTTTTCTCCCACTGCCTATCTGGAGATTTGATAAGTTAACCAATACATGTAACAAAAACACTTATTTTACCTGACACAATTTCGATTTTTGCTCCGCTTATAGCCCTTATGTTATTAATTTCCGAGAAAACAGTGCTAGAATTCCAGTAGAGATTGATGTCTAAAATCATTTAAATATTACATATAGAAAATTTCTAAAAATAGATTACCTTTGTATATGAACATTTAAAACATTGGTCGTTTTCATACAAAAATAATATTATCGTTTTATTTTCCCATAATATGGTGTATTCTAACGTTCTGAGCCCAACAGTTACTACAAGATTAGAACACCCCCAACGTACTCAAAAGCGAATTATGACTAATTTTCCTTTTTACACCTTGAAAGCCTACAACAATATAAGTGCAATTGGAATTTTCCGTTTACAAAATAAAAGTAAAAGAAGGCGTGACTATATGTAGTCCTGGTTAGTACTTGATACGCTATAAGAATATAAGTTTGGTTAAAATTCGAAACTAAAAGTAAGAAAATATATTCTTTGGTTTTGTTAATTTGTGATTAAAGCACGATGAACCAAAAGCTTTTCATCGGTCAAAAATAAACAAAAGCAAGGGGAAGTTATTTCCCTTAAAAATTAAGTCATACAAAGATAAGTGGAATATTATGCAACTGTTCCAGATGAACAAGTCAGCATAATTCGGGATTTTGTATCAGTCCCCTTTTAATCAATAAATCTATAAAAGGCAACACAGGTAGATTGGGACTAGAGAAAACTGATATCATAAAATACAATCTACACCTAATTTTTCACAATCCTTGATAGTCTGGTGTAAAAACCCAGCTTTTTGGCTTTTTCGAGGTAGTCATGATATGATAATGGCCGTTTTCCTATGTAGTTTGGCCTCCTGAATAACATTTTCGCGGGCTCAAGTCAAAACTAGTGCGTTTATAACTGTCTCACCATAACAAGACGGCGGACTCTTGCATCTCGACTAAATTTATTGCCATAACACGACGACGGGCCCTTACATCTTCGCTCAGTTTATACATTGTTTTCGGTACATGTTTATGCTGTCGCTACTATTGCGACAATTCGATTATTTACAGGCTTACTTCCATTACGGCGGATCAAGAATATCGCACAGTACGTTTGATATAATTTCTTTAAAAAACAGATAATTAAGATAAGAAAAGTAATTGCACGCAGAAGAATATTAAAATTTTATTAGAAACAGCACTTGTTCATCGCGAGTTGTGTGAATATAAATATGAGTACAATGAATTATGACAAGTAAAGGCTTGCCAAATATTTACTTATTAGTACGAAATAAATGAAAAACAAAAAACAATCAAATCAACGATTTTTAACACTTACAGCAAGAACGAAATTTTAATTTTTTTCTATGAAATAATGTCTGTATGTAGGTTTGTTTGTAATACTAAAACTACGGGGTTCTTACAGTTTACAAAACGACTTATACATATTTTGAATGCTGTTAACATGTCTACCAGCTGCGGAAGTGGGACGATCATATTTAAAAATATCGGCACTTCATTGACCTAAATATTGGGAGCTGCAGTTAAAATAACAAACTCTAAAACTTATGATTGCAAAAATTAAAGCAAATAAAAATTATTTTATAAAACTAGCTGAGACCGTAAACTACGCCCTACGCTTCTCTCTTACACAGTGGTATGTATGTATGTATGTATTTTAGGTCTTACGGCACTTAGGCCACATTGTCGGGCCCATTGTGCGTACTACCTTACATACTAAGTCCTTGAAAACTACTTAAACTATTCTATGTTAAGAGGTTTCCAGAAGCTGACAACTGCCCTAGCCCGGATTCGAACACCGGGCTAAATAGAGCCACAGACTCTCGAAAACCCCTGTGACCTTGGTTGCAAACGCTGACTACACAGTGGTAGCAAATTTGTTGAAAGACATATCGTATAATGATATAAGCTGTGTAGAGATGTAAGGCATATTATTGAATGCGCGATTGCTATAAGTTGAAACGGGCAAAGGGTACGGATTTAGTATATAGAATAATAAAGAACCGGATTCGGATTTAATAGTTATAGAATATCAATATATAGACTAGAACTTCAATTCGCGGCAGATCAACAAAATAAACAAAAACGCGGGGGTGTGGCACACGGGTTTAACTAGGTAAAAATTAAAATTCTCACAGGTACGGAACTACAATCTTTAGAGGGATGCTACACTTTACCTGGAAAGGCCTAGTTCATTACCTGCCCATAAGCATCCAATTAACCACATCGGGTTGTTAAACCATTTCCTATCACTAGGACAGTGCCGTACTGAGATTTTCAACAAATGCTAAAAAGAGTTGAAATAAATATTGTCTTGAATTAAAAAAATCCTACAAATACGAATGAAGAATTGCTTTTTCAATTTTTATCTGTACAGACTAGGATTAACAGTTATTACGTAGATAAATGTTCCTCTGTACTGGGATTTTATTATAGTCATTAGTGGCGCGTAATTTCTAAAGTGTAGGGAAAACCAGGCAAATGCTTCGCTTATTTTTAATTTTATAGCTTGATTTTTTTTTAATTTTTTGCCTTGAAATATTTTTATATAAAGTAATTTTTTTCATATAAGTAAAAGTAAACTACTTGGCAAAGTTATTCATGAAATTCGCTTTCGGGTCGAGGGGACAATTTGAGAGAAAACTGATAATAAACCTCGTGCAATCAGGTGGTCTCGAATGTTTCTTTCGAACACTATCTTCAAGATTCCGGCAGCTATGATTTTTATTGTAAGCTTTAACGCCTATTTACTTAAAATTAATTAAAAGACAAACATACCCTCATAAACTTCGGTTATTGTAATACCCATATGGAAAAACAATGTAACTATGAACGAAAACTTTCAAAATCATGAAACCTGTGAATCGAAAAACTTTCAAAATATTCGACTTTTACAAAATATTTTCCAAAAAATGGCCAAACGATTTTTTTTACAATTTTACATGCTTATAGAGCTAGAAATGAGATACAATTTAGTTGATGTTCCAATACAATTTCTTTGTGATGGCTATGAATTTTTAAATTTAGAAACACAATGCCCTTTTAGCTAATAAAGTAATACAAGAATAAAATCCTAAAAATTGTAATATTTAAAGGTGCTAATCATTCAATTTCCCCCATGACATTTTTTTTTGATCTGGTTTTATTTAATTCCACACAATCTTTTCCGAAAAATTCAAAAATTAACTTTCTCCATGAAAAGCTACTATCTCTACAGTATAGGTATAACAACATCTGACCTTGTGTAGTAGCTAACTCTGAAGACTACATAATTATTCATAAAGTATGGAAAATCCAATTTTCGTCCTTAAAATCTCGAATCAGAAATTTTGAATTAAATCATAGTTTTCTACGCTACTGGAAACTAAAAATTAATCACTGTTCACACAAAATTAACTTAAAATCAAGTTATTTCCCTATAACATTTTCTGACAGTTTTTTTTAGAGATAAGACAGAATGGTTGAAAAGAAAGTTGGACTTAAAAATATTGTCGCCATTTTAACAGCTTTGTGCTGCTAAGAAAAATGAATTCCTTTCATAAAGCCTTTTCGTCTTAAGCAGGAAAAATATAGCACTCTGCCAGGAAAATTATTACCGCTGACAGAAAAAAATACAATATATCTTAGCGGCAAGTTTAATTTTAGCTCAACCGAAAGCCTCATGCACAGATGTAAATACGGAAAACTGGCACATACATCTATAAACCTAAATTGTGTTACTGCAGCATAGACAGCAGCAAAAATAAACTATTTAAGCTGTCGTTTAGTCTCAATTAACGCTTTCACCTTGCAATTTAAAAAGTTTAACGAAATTTGCAGTTCGTAAATTCTCCAAAGCCTTGAATTATTTATTTCAACAAAATGTTTTAGTTACTCTATTAAATTTTAGCTTTCACCTTGCACTGCTCAAATTTAAACACCTTTACTACTTTCGTCGAGAAAAACTTCTAAACTAACGATCATGAGCTGTGGATTAAACTGTAAAAAAATTAATTTTTTTTCATGTTCACAGTTAACGGTACCCCAATGTTTGAATAACAACGTAAACGGGAATAAAGCCAAAGAAGTTTCAACAAGATAAGACTACCACGTTGGAAATATTATTATTCCTTATCTAATCACAGGTAAGTACACAATGCTGTCAACTGTATTATGTGTCTGGTTAAAGCTACACTGCTTGGGCGTAAAACGAAACAATGAAAAAAATGATGGTGATAAATGCAAAAGAATTAGTGCTCTAAGGATTTAAAAAAAGATACAGTATAGCTTTCATTAAAAAAAATTTAATTGAATTTCATCGCTGGTTTTAAAATAAATTGACACAATCTATGTTGTAGATCTTCTCAAGCTTGCAAACTTATCAACATATAAAATTTTTCAAGAATTAGTCCTGAAAACGTACAGAACTTGGAAATACTGTCATTTACACAAATGTCAAATTTTCACGAAAAATTCTTTTATACAATACGAGACAAAACTTCTGATCCATAACTTATATTTTAACTGAAGAATTAATTATAAATGTTCATAGTTTAATTAACTTAAAACAATTATGAGAACTTCTTGTCGAGTGCGAATGGGTATGGGTTCATGTAATAAAGGCACTGCTTAAAAAACTTGGCGATTGTACAGGGTGTTGTTTTTAAATATTATTTTACTAAACATCCAATCAGTAATATTACATTTTGTTAAATAAAAGGGCGGAGGTAAATTTGCCACTGGTCGCTAAATTTAATCCCCTGCACCCTAGGAGGTAGAGTCCAGCACGGGCCAGGCGCCCGAACAGGCCCAGGCTCGGCCCGGCCCGCGAGCCAGGCTTAAACGAGCCGGGCCGGAATGGGCCTAGTACAAATTTAATACAAAGTGTGAAATACAATACAGACCGGTTCAATAAAATACGTCAATAACAGCCAAGATTCTGCAATAACAGAAGTCTGAAGAAACATACTAAATAAACACTAACTGGTGAGGCTTATATAGTCAAGTATAAAATTAAAAGAAAACATACGGAAAAATCACTACGAAGATTTATGAGTTTTGTGTTTGAAGTTAATTTATGTTCACCAGGCCGGGCCAAACCCGGGAGATTAGATTCCGGGGCGGGCCTGTGGTAGTAGAATCCGGGTTGGGTCGGGCCGGGTCTGCAGAAGTAGATTCCGGGTTGAACCGGACTGGGCCGGGCAGGGCCTGTGAAAATTCGGGGTCGGGCCGGGCTTAATCATTTACACGCACAATTCAAAAGTCGATCAGACCAGGTCTTAAAAAATCGGTGTCGGGCCGGACCGGGCCTTAAAAATTCGGCCCATGCAGGGCTCTACAAGAAGGTCTCATGTGAATTTGCCACCAAGCAGCAATATTAAGATGTCGATTCCATTTAATACAATCCTGGTACGTATACGTTTTTCCGGTACATTTTAAGTTCATTCCGTGATATTTTGTATTTATAGGTAAAGAAGAATCTAAAAGATTCTGTATCTGGGAAATGGATGTCTAAATGATACATTTGGACAATGTTTTCTTGATTCCTTGGAAGTAGGCGAATGTTTCGTATTACTTTTGAACCAGAAATTCCAGACAATACTAGAATAGGAGCGTATGCAGGCAAATTTACATTTAGCTTTTCCTACCTGCTGGAACCGCGTGGCAAATTTACCGTCGCCTATATAAAACTCTGTATTTGATGACGTCACGTCATTTTGTGTGTAATTTTAGTCTCTTTAAATTTCATGAAGCATGTCTTATAGGTTAGACCATTATGCGGCGTGTATGCAAAAAAAACGCTGTTAACGTAGCCCAACAGATGAAAAATCTAACATGTTAACTCAAGTAACCTGAGAGGCCAGGGTACCGGTCAAAATCTAGAATCCACCTATCTTCAAACTTCCTGCTACATATTCTCCAATATTTAAAGAACAGTGAGCTGGTGCCCCATCATGTTAAAACCACAATCTAAGAAGTGTTTTTATTTAAATGCTGATATTAGTAACACAAATAATTATCTATTAAAAAATAATTGGAGATATATAATTGTTACCTCACCTTGTACCTACCACGACATTCTCTTGTTCAAGGATTATCCAACTGCCAAATTTCCTATAGGTATTGTTTTTATTTGATCTTGTGTTAAACTTTGCATTTGCTGCTATGCGTTTTGATTCTGTTCTTTATAATTGATGATTATAATCTTTTCTAATCTAATGTATACGGTGATTCACTATTTTAAAGATAATTTAGTTATTTTAAGGAATAGATAAAAATCGGCGGAACAGGGCGCGCGCTGGTAATTTCCCATACATTTGACCTATTTACTATTCTCGCGCCAATAAATCACTGAACGACATTGTTCTAACTAAAATTAAAAAAAAAAGAAAATGAATTAAAAAAGGTAACGCCCCAGCGGTGATTTAAACTTACATCAGCCTGTGCAGTACGATGTCGCGTACCGTATAAGAGTAGTAAACTACAACTTCGGCTAGCCGCATAGGATGAAAGCACGGCAAACCGCCGCCCTACAACTGATTAGACGTGCTTTAGACCAAAAACCGCTATAAAAGCTTTACTCGAAGAGCAATCAAAAATATGCACAGTATGAAAAATATAATTTTAAACTAGAGGTAATTGATAACCGTAGTTAAAGTAACTTCCGGAAAACTCGTTGTTTAAAATTTATAACGATAGTTGTTTGCGTTTTTGAATAAATAATTAATCAAATTCAAATTTATCTAACATTTCTGGTTGACGTCAAGGTAAAATTTGGGAGAATATTAAAAACATATATGTAGTTCATTTCAAGCTTTATTAGCTCAGCAAGCTTTATAAAAATAGCATGAGCAGTTTAAGAAGAATATATTTTTGAAAATGTCCATGCTTGTACCCCCAAAACGTGTATTTCTAAAATTTGAAATTCGAAAATTTGCATGATATCATAACTTTCCTTACTTCAGTAGAAGTATGGGAAAGTAAAAAAAAAGTACATAAACGTTTTACGCGCCAATAGTGACTATAGATTGCACTACCCCTACCGCTCTAGCGGGGGCGCAGCTGTTATTAGAGTATGGTCAAGATTATCCGCTTGAAAAAGGTAATTGCATAACATATTCATAACCTGCGTAAGTCCGCTTAAACGTACGGACTATATCCACGTAGGTTTAATAGAACTTGCGGATAAAAAACTAATTTATCTTTTAAAGGCTAGCTTGCGTGAGTTATAATTTATTTTAACCTAAAATGCCAATTTGTAATAAAATATGCAAAACTTGGTTTTTCATTTTACCCATGTTTAACATATTCCTGGGCTTTAAACTTTTAACCAGGGATTACCAGACACTTCTCTGAGAGGTAATACAGAATTCTCTTGTCGTAGACTATTACAACAAACTACAATGTGGGTATCTCACATCCGGACCGTCATCATAGCTGAGAGCACCATCAGCTGCACGTTGTACTATGACAAACCGAATTTATCAGTGTTGTAAAAACAAAAATCGATTTTTGATTTTTTTGGAAAAAGATTTCTTGGTATTAAAAAAAACCAAAACCAGAACGACAAAATCGTCCACCAAAACTTTGGTGAGAGGAGAGAAATAACCCTCTAAATACTACTGCTCTAAAAATTAAGTTGTAACTCTTATTTTACTATCACTCATGAGCAATTTAGCTCGAACAAAAATTTTTAACATCCGTTTTTAAACAAAGAAGTAAACTGGGACACGAACTAAATTAAATCTCTACTGGCCTCATAATTTAAAAAAAATCGTGTGGCCAGTTTTTGCGCAATCCTTATTTGAAAAAATCAAAATTTCGATATTTTTTTAACTTCACAGTTTTAGTAGTTCCAAACGTTATCGTTGCTTGTAAAAGTGTGTATGTACTCCTAGGGCATTTCCAATATTTCATACCGATCTGATAACTCGTTTTTCAGTTAATAGAGGTTAAAGCCCAAATTTTCAAAAATTACACAAAGGCGGTACATAGAATTTAAGAGGCTGGGACACGAACCAAATTGTAGCTTATCCTCAGTTCTGTAAGCTTACAAAATTTTTTTAAATGGCAATTTTTTGAGCAATCTTTTGTTAGATTATACAAATTTTTGAAAATATTTTACTCAAATTTCAGTAACATGGCATCTCTCGATCCGTCACCCTGTTTTTCAGTAATAAGGCGTTCAAATCAAAATTTTCAAAAACCGTAGCGGCCGCCATTTTTAATCTAGAAAGTTCAGACAAAAACGTTTGATTCGGCTAAAGTCTTCTATAAGACTACCGTTTCCAATTTAAAAAATTCGTTTTCCGAAAAAATGCTTCCAAAAAAAGTCCAACTTCCATTTCCGGTATTTGTTTGATTAGAAGAACTTTTCCAAATAACTTGCTGTATTTCTAACGGGAAACAATATATGAAAATATCACATTTTTTTCTGATAACAGCAGGCTGATTTAATTATTTAAATTTGGTATTCATGCTGACCAAGCTTAAAAATTGTTACATTAAAAAGCACAAACAATATCTAAGTATGTCCATGAGAAGTGAAACATACTGTATATTACATAACTTGTAAAACGACTTTAACCACCACATAACAGTAATTAAACGTAAACGGCAAAAGTGATCCGTTCTGAGGATTGAAAGCGCCAATACACTAGCAATTTGACCTTCCTCAATCTGACAATACGCAGTCAATGGTTAAAATATTTCAATAGGTTAAAGGTGAATGTAAATAATTGCGCTTTCGGTGGATTTTAATGTCGAGTATTGATTCTATTCCAATACCACATGATCACCCCAACTGGAATTCCCGACTACATCAATCTAAATTTCCTTCTTGCTATCGACAATTTTCATCAAGTAATTTCAAGCTACAAGTAAGCCTATGGGCAAATAATAATTCAAGTCAATATCGAGTATGGGATCGCACCACTAACTATATACTTTTCAAGAAAGTACCCTTAGACCACACCACTATCCTGATTGTAAGGACTGCAGGGGTTGAACCAATTAGTACAGAAGGGTGCAATTTCGATGAAAAGGGATCCAATCTAAGCCAGCAATGCAGTTCACGTTAATTAATAAATTCCAGACCATGCCCGGTGTTTCTGGATTGTGGGTTTAAAAGAAGTTTTTTTTTGAACGATCCAAAGCTTGGTAATAATAATAACGACAAACGTTTCTGAGGTATTCCATTTAAACGTCGGGATGTAAAAATAACCGCATATAAAAATCGTCGTTTTCTATCAATCTAAACGTGCAAAACCGATTCGAGACAACATCTAAAAGTGCAAAATATACGATTATCTAATCTAGCGTATTTCTGTATCGGCGAATGTGTGAAAATCGGATAAGGTGTAACGGGTTTTGGTTCCAGAAATATTATTGGATGACATCCAATTTCAGATTTCGTTCAGATTTCAACTCAATTCAACGATGTGCGTAACATAAAAATACCTTTCAAATTTGTAAAATATTCCCGTCTACTTCTCCGTTTCGGGTGTTATAAAAATATTTAGTTTTCCAAATATTTCGTGCTAATCAAAATGAGAATTGCAAAATGGTGGTGTACTCGAATCTTTAGCGTCAATTAACTTGATTTATAGTTGCGTCTGAAGATGAAGGTTTTGCTATTTCCTGATCTTTTGAAATTTTTTGTTGTTTATGAGTAAAATAAAAACTCTTGGCTACAGCTTAAAACAATTTTATAAAAATAATTATTAGTTATATAAAGTGTTGTCCTTTTCTTGATCAATTTAAATTTAGGAGATCAGTATTCGGTCGTTAATATATTTGGGTTTGACGGACTAATACCGCACTATTATTATTTATATACTATTTGTCAAAGTTGATTACTATATACAATTTTAACAACATTGCTTGCTTCAACGCAGAGTATTCAATTTTAAGCATTAACGAATTTGAAATTTTCAAGAAATTGAAAAAAAACGTAGGTAAAGTTATAACGATAATTGATAAAGTACCGTCAAAGGTAAATTGTAAATGGAACCTGCTGTACCTCAGTTTGGATCTGTTAACCGACATTGTAAGAAAGGTGTCGGGCAACCGACAAAATTTTGGAAAATTAAAAAATTTTGATAATTTTTAACATTTTTAAAAATTATGAAATTCGATTTCATAATTTGGTGATGTTTTCTCAGTGGAAAATTGTTCGTATTGTCATTTAACATGCTCATATCGATTTTTAAGCCGATATTCGTGAATTCGAAAAATACCTGAAATACAGTTTAACGGTTGCTTTCTTCAAAAAATTTTAAAAAATTTGGATTACTATGAAATCTTTTTAAGAATTGGAAAACCGAAAATAACGAAAATTTTTACTATTTTGTTTTGGAAATTTTTGAATTCTTTTAAATATTTTAAAATGTTTTGAACATTTTTGCAAACTTTTGACGATGTTCAAAATTTTTGAAAATGTATAAAAATTTTAAACTTTTAAGAAATAATGAAATTACGAAAATTGCCAAAACTTTAAACACTTTTTTAAAATTGTAAAATTTTAAAAATCGTATTTTGAAAAATTGTGAAAAATTAAATTTGAACATTCTGTAATGTTTGGAAAATACAAAATTTATAAAAAAACTTGAAATTATGAAATTGTTGAAAGTTTCTAAAATTTAAAAAAATTATCAGTTGAAAGTTTTTTTCTATTTTGATAATTGTTTTTGAAATCGATTTCATAATTTGCTGATGTGGCTCATCGATTCACAGATGACATAGAAGAGAGGTCAGCCCTGAATAGCGTATGGCACTAGAAGAAGATATCGATTTTGAAACCGATATTCGTAAATTTTTGAAAAACAAAAAATCGATAGTGGAGACAGTGGGCAGTGGCAGTAGATTCGACATGCGTAGAATACGAATTTACGGTTGTTTTCTTTCGAGCGCGTCTATTTTGAAGTAGAGCGCCCCTCTCCTTTTTTGTGGCGGACCTATTTCTCATTTTCTTGTGATGTCATCCTATTGGAGTTATCAATCTTTGAGTCAAATTTTGTTTTTCTGCGTTAAGGAGTCTGGACTGTAAAGTGTATACAGGCACATACACAGACAGACAGACATCCAGACACCGCTGCAGCGTCCGCTTTATCGGTCTCCCAAGGCGTTAAAACCTACTTATTAGTCAAAATGTTTAGGTTGAAAATGTTCGCCATAATATTAGCTTTCTTTAAGGCATAACTCGTATAACGGCCAGTAAACCGAAAGCGAAAAAAACTTCTGCGAATGAATCCAACATAAGGATCACAATATACCTTCCTCTATAGCTTATACTTCGTATAGCGAGCGAGGAAGGTAAAAAGGAAAAAATTGTGGCCGAAAGAAATTCACCAAAATATGAAAAAGGTATCATGGCTGGAAGTCGTTTCTTATCAAATTATGTAAAAACGATCACAGAAATTCGAACTTGGCAGAGTCCTATGAATATATTCGAAGTGTTGACCCTTCTCAAATTTTAGTTACCAAAAAATGCCAAATTTGTTCATTATCAAGTCATGAATAATCGATGTGTTACTGTAAAATTTATAGCAGCGACTATAGGTTTTCCTGTCCGTTGCATCGAAAAATTTCACATGAATATTTGAATCTCTGAAAGCTCCATGAAGAGGATGTGTACTGAAACGTTGCCCGATCAAGTAACGTTACCTTGTATTGATTTCAAAGGTTACTAAGGCAATCTTTAGACCAAACTCCAGCACTTTTCTCACCAGATTTATAACTGTTGCTGTTGATAAAAACTAAATTTACCATTTTGATACGGAATCAAAACGCCTATAAGTATAAATTGTGCCACTTTCGGCAAATTATGTTGCGATGTGTCGTTCGCTTGCAAAATCGGTAACAAGTTTTGTTGAGAGACTCTCGTTGCGCCATCGTGCAAACTCGGAAGAGCCATAAGAATACAAGACGTGCAATTAGAAGTCAAACAGTTCTTCGGGTTAATACAAGCAAAACAACCAATTTGTTTGTATAAAAATACTGCTTTTCAATTAAAAAAAAACACCAGACAAAACAAGCTAATCAAACGTGGGGGGAGAAAAAAATAAGTAGCACCCTAGATTTTATTTATAAAATTAAGTATAAAATCTTATTATAGTATCTCTAATGAAAAATCTAATTGTTGATTTTTTTATCGTTCCCTGTTTGTTGAATATGAAGGCATTAATTTTCAAATTTTGAAATACTCATACAGTGCGATAATTTCTAGAATTTACAGAAAACGACAAAGACAGCCTAGCCCCCTCTTTCTCCATTAGTTCACAAGTTAAAAAAAATGCATTTCCAGTTTTAGAGGATTTTTTAATGGCAACCGAAATATTTTGTTTCCCTGCAGCTAATACAAAATTGTATTCCGACCTGCCAACTCTTTTTTTTTAAGTAGGCGTCAAATCTAATAATTAATAAACAGCAGAGCGACATCATCGAATCTAAAACATTCTTTAAAAAAAACGCAGTTTCCTTTATAAAATACTGCTATAAAACACCTAATTTTTTGTACAAAAACGATACAAAAAGGGAAGAAACATGTAAACATGTCGAAACACGTATAAGGTTAAAATAAATATCTGTTAAAGTTATTAATGATTATTTTATTAATTCGAATAAATCCGCTTATTATCCGCATTTGTTCTCAAAATGGCAATAACATTGGGCTATTCTCAAATACTGGAGGAACATCCAACGAAACTCGTTTCCCCGATAGTTTAACGCATACACACAAACACCAATCGACATACTAAATCCCGAACCCTTACGTTTGTCTCAACTTTTAGTGGTGAGGGACCCTTGCTTACCACAACCCACAAATTTACGCGTGAATTATATAAGGCACCTATTTTTTGAAACAGCGGACTAATAGAATGTTCGGAACCATACTGAGAGTAGATGTTCGGTGATTAAGATCCTGTTCGCTCATAGCTAGCATTAATTCGCCAACAAATGAATACGCGGCCGCCAAGCAGCATACTTATTTTTGTCCAAACATAGACGCGGTCTGCAGATAGAACACGAGCAAATACGTATACAAAAGTGTTACAAAGTGTCACAAATTACTGAAACATGACATTCCTCAGAATTTGTATTAGTAAAAGTAATTATTGGACAAATATATATTGAACAATTATTAAATGAAAATTAAAGATAAAATGAAATACGCGTCAATTTCATATTTTGGCAATCAATCAGAAAAAATTGCCAAAATTTTAAACAATACAAATAAATGTAAAATAACTTTCAAAACAACAAAAAAACGTTTTAAATACTTTGTTTAATGCTAAAGAAAAAACAAACAGTTTACTAAAATCAGGCATCTACAAATTAAATTGCTCGCATCGTAATTCGGTTTATATAGGACAAACAATTAGAAATTTTGATATTAGGTACAAGGAACGCGTACGTTGTTACAAGTATAACCCCCCCCATAAATCCAATTACGCTAAACACAATCATTCAATGACATCTAACAACACTATACAATTTTTACACTTTTGTGGTGACAAACGTAAGTTGGATATACTAGAAGCATTTGAAATTCATAAACATCGAAAATCTGTCCCTTTAATGGATTAACAAATTGATCTCTTAAATTCACCTTTATTAGACGTTTTGGAATGAGAAATCAAATCATCTGGACGCAGATATAGAAAACTAAGATCAAGTTATGAAGATTTATTGTTCCTATAACAACACCAACTGTTTACTTTTAATCTTGCTTTTGAAAATGACGTGTAAACACGTTGAAATACGTATAAAGCTAAAATACAAAACCTGTTGAAGTTGAAGAATTGTTTTAATTACAATAAATTATTGCTTATACAGTTCATAAAACAAATACCGCAATTTCAGATATACGTGCAGCTTTGAGATCCAACAAATCGTTTTCAGTTTGTCCATCAGGAACGTTACGCAAATATTGGGAGCTAGAGTAACAATAAAAATAAAAACCTGCTGCATGTACACTTGTACAGTACTACCTCGCATTTAGGAATAACTAGCTGAATCCGTACGCTTTTTCAATTTGCCGTACTTCCAGTATGGGAATGTACTCCGAAAAACAGATGATAGACATATTCGTTTTGGTCGAGGTTTTTTCACATACAGAATTTCCCAATTAACTTAAGAATAAAGTATGATAGAAAGCGTTAAATTTGATATTACAATAGCCCTACAGAAACACAATGTTACTACGTGAAAACAATTTTGTAGAAAGGTAAACTGCGGTAAACTGCGAAGTGTATATATTTTCTTCATATTAGACACTGTCAAATAAATATTGCTAAAAAAACTTAGTTTTTTACTAATCTCCTAAATTTGACGCCTTCCGGGAATTTTTGAAAAATTTGAAATGATTAATTATTTATTTAAAAACGCAATAGCCGATCGTTATAAGCTTTTATCAATTTGATAGACTATTTAAAGTACTTTATTAGGAACCGCAAGAATTTTCAACTATTTTTAAAATTAAGAAATAAACGATACTTTTTAATATCAACAACGCGTTTTCCGGCATTTACGAATATTAACTAGGTATATCAATTAGCTCTAGTTAAAGAAAATATTTTCTATTTCTTGCATATTTTCGACAACTTCCCAAATGAAGCTATTCTAGCCATTTTTGTCGGACATCCGAAGCGGAATTTGTAACCCGCCGATAGGCGCGGCGGCGGGCGCTTACCTTGCTTTGGTGCAGGTAGTCGCTGTTTCTATGGGTAGAGTTACGGCACGGAAACCAATTGAACAGGCTATCGCAAATTCAAATTCCCGCTGCTTTTCTTAGAAATCTAATACTCGCTGAACTGTACAACGTTATAAATATTAAATGTTACACTTTTGCAAATACGGCAAGTATTAATATTTAGTATAGGAAAGTCCACTCGAAGTCCACATTTCAGCCTTTCAAATTTTGCATTTCAAAGAAATGATATCAAAGAAATATATCTAGCTTCCGTTGCCGGTTACCAATGTTTGTCTGAAAACATACCTTCGCGATGGCGTTTTTACTACCAAATTCCAAGTTTCATAAAATCAGACAAACCGTTGCGCAGATATGAGATTACGAACGAAAGTACCCACTCACCAACCCGCTCACAGACAGACAAGAAAACTTTAACAAAATGTTTTTTTATGTCAAAATCTCAAAACGGAACATTTTCATAAAATCAATTCTTTCCTACACCGGAAATATGAAAACCTCTAAAGAAAAATGTGTTCGTTTGAACATAAATAATGAACTATATCTATATTTATTGATTGACTTTGTCTATGAGTGCTACCCGCATATGAACAAGTGTATTTAAAAAATAAAAGTAGAACAAAACAACCACAACCGCCTCTAATAGCACGAGGTATTTTTATTATGTGACTCAAACTTTAAATAGCCTTCATAATTAACATATGCAATGTGTAATTTTAGTAAAACACACACATTACGCAGATAGCTTCAAACAAGCTTTTCATGTAAACAGTGCGAAAAATATGTCAAGGTGAACTCCAAGAGGGGAAAAACTAAGCGGTGCAAAAAGTGGTTATTTAACAACATACTTTTTGTTTTCAATCGCAGTTGTTGTTATTGATTTATCGGTAACATTTTTTTTATATGCTATAAAAATGTTTCCGATAAATTAATAAAAGCAACTGAGAATTTTTAGAAAAAGTATTATATCCAACCCAAAACGGCCCAAAATTACAAACTTTGCTTTTGCATTAAGTGTTCGTTAAAAATATCAACCACTACTAGTTTATTAGTTTAGTTAGGATAACCACCTTTAGTGCAAGGACCACTTTATAAGAAATGAAATTGAGCGACTACTTCCAAATTAAGGACATTGGATAGGATTAGTTCTAGTTTGCAGTTGTAACAATAGTTAACACAATGTTGTTCAAAAATAAATACTGATTACTTTTAACATTCAAATTGTGATTTCTAAAAAAAATTTACACGTTAACAACGGACTTCAAACCTATAAACTATAAAAATAACCCTCGGTATTTTTAACAAGACAAACATGTATTTGTTTGCTTTTATACCAGGTGATTCAGTTTACATGTCATAAGTTATTTTTCAAAATTTTACTTTTGCATGCGTTGGTGATACATAGTAACTTGAAATTTGTTGTACAAACAACATGTCACTACTTCCGGTTACAAAAACTTACGCCAAATTTGCCTTTCTTAAATGGCATTTTATATTTTTCTCATACCTTCGCTATAGGAAAGTATTGATTTAAAAAAAATTCGAATTCTAGATTTTAACGAAAATACAAGTTTTGGTTTTAGCTCAAGGAACCCAGAAAAGTGGTTTTAAAAATGTCTTTCTGTGGGTGGGCGTACGTGTGTGTGACACTTCTAAAGGCGAAAGTACTGGACCAATTTTGATAAAATTTTAAATCAAGAGGTACATCGAAAATTGTAGTTCTAGTTAAGCTTTTCAAAAAAATCCGAAACCGGAAACGACAGTTAGACATATTTTTTTAAGGTAGCGATTTTTCCAGAATTAAATTTTGGAAATTGGTTCACGGAGAGAACTTAAAGCAAATCGAAAACTTTGTTACTGAACTCTCTAGCTTTAAAATGGCGGCCGCCACAATTTTAGAAAATCTCGACTTTAACGCCCATTTATGCAAAAAGTAGTTGTCTCATCGGAATCAGCTACAATTTGTTTAAGAGGCCTTCGTGGGTAGTACACTATAAAGTAAAATTAATTTTGAAAATCCGAAAACGATCGCAATGGCATTGCTTCAAAATTTTAAAATTTTTTAATAAAATACTTTTAAAAAACTGCCCACACGATTGTTTTAATCCTTTCTCGGCCGATAGAGCTTGCAATGAACTACAAATTTATTTTTTACTAATCTCCCAAATTTTACTCTGACGCCTTCCAGGAATTTTTGAAAAATTTAAAGTTGATTAATTATTTGTTTAAAAACGCAGATGCCGATCGTTATAAACTTTTATCAGTTCGATAGACTACTTAAAGTGATTTATAAGAATCAGTAAGAATTTTCAAATATTTATAAAAATTAAGAAAAAAAAGATACTTTTTAATATCAACAACGCGTTTTCCGGCAGTTACGTAATTTTACTATAACTATCAATTAGCTCTATTTAACAAAATATATTATTCACTGTTTGTATATTATTGATAACTTTTTAAATAAACCATTTATATTGATTTTTAGTCCAATATCCGTTGTAGGGCGAGCGGTTCCGTTCTTACTATTCTTATACCGTATGCTAACTGTTTTACCGAACTCTCTAGCTTTAAAATGGCGGCCGCTACTACTTTTAGAAAATCTCGATTTTAACGCCTGTTATTCAAAAAATAGTCGTCTGACCGGCATACGCTACAACTTGTTTGAGCCCTTTGTAGGTGGTATACGATGAGGGTAAATTTATTTCGAAAATCTGAAAACGATCGCAATGGCGCTTCATCAAAATTATGAAAATTTTCAAAATACTATTATTCGAAAGGTTTTTTTCAAACTTTGTAGACTGTTAGAACGCTACCATTTATTTTGTTTCTTTTTCTTTTTTTTTTAACATCTATGTTTTATTTTGTTTCTGAAAGCTATAATTTCACTGTGGCGCTTTCTATGAATTTGGATGAATGGAATGGAGGGTTGCCTATATTGATTGCTTTCCTAGAAATCTAACAGTCGGTGAAATGTACAACGCTATAATTATAAAATTTACACTTCTGTAAATATGGCAAGTATTAATATCTAGTATAGGAAAGTCCACTTGAAATCCACACTTCAGCTTTATTCTGATAGAGCAGCGTGTAGTCCGCGGATCGCTTGGGGTCTGCCAGCGTCTTCTGAGCGGTACGCAACAATTGGCCGCCGCCGTTTGGGCGCCGAACTATTGACCGGCGGCCGCTTAGGCGCCAATTCGTCAATTTAATCTCCATTAAATTAGGCAGAATGGTATTAATTACAATTTCGGTATCTCGCATCTGCTCGAATTCCTTTTAAGATTATCGAAACACATCAGATTTAATAAATTTACCCAACTCTAACCTACTTTATATCTATTATATAGTGAGATCCCCATAGTGTGCTTTGAAAACCAATGTGTGTTACAATATTATTACGATAATTGCCAAATTATATTAAACATATTCTAAAAAAGTCAAGTATGTATTCGTGTTTTAAAGTGGCTTTTACACAAAATATATGTCTTTTTGATTACCAGCGCCCAAAAGTTCGGGTGTCCAAAAGTACTGCGCTGCTTCTGGAGGTCCACGCTCAATGCAGAAAAAATAAATAAACAAATAAAACGCATGTATGAAACGTTAAAATTTTGTAATATATTTACTTCAACACCCTCCAGCGGTTAACCGTTTCATTTTTCCAGTAACTCTTATACATGACTGAATATATAATTGAATGTTCTATTATAATCTATCTAATGCGCCAAAGTGGTCGAGTGGTTAGGGCACTTGGCTGCTACGCGGAAGGTCTTGAGTTCAAATCTGAGACTGGATGCCTGGCGGGCGGCCTACCCAGTCGCTTTTTAAAAATTGAGAACCAAACCCCTCGAGGGGTGAGGGAAGTAAGGCAGCCGTCTAAGGCGTGGTGTTTACCATACCACCCCGTACTTCATATAAGAGTGCGAGACGGCTGGGTATCGCAAGCGATGGTGCGGTGGCCCTAACCCAGTGTAGTGTCACCGACTTTACTCTTTTTTTACTATTATAATTTATCAGAAAAAACGTCAGATGCTATTTATTTAAAAAAAATCGGTGCAACCCAAATGAGATATTGTTTGTACAGCAAATTTAAAGGTTTGAAAGTACCATAACCACATGCAAAAGTCGATTTTGGTAACTTAAAAAAAATTAAAATTTTAATTTGAGATATGTAACTGAATCACCTGGTATATTTTCGTATTTAAAAATTTACAGCATTTTCAACCGTATATCTACTTTTAGATAACCTCATATTTCAACTTTTAACGAAAGGTCAATTATTAATTTGAAGGGGGTCCAGAAAACGTAATAATTTATGCGATGCTGATTTGGTTCGCAAGCAACTAATTTTACATAATTTAAAGCAGCAGGGAGGTTTGCATGCCAATTACAGAATAAGTCTCAAAGGGCCATACAAACTTTTAGAGCAAGTTCTACACCTCACAACAACAAAAAAGAGATAAACATGAGTCCGGAAACGTATCCCTAAGTAAACGAGTTCATAACGACGTTCCATATTGTTTTGATGTGCAGAATTTACTCTCAACTTTTGCATAATCCATCGTATGTGCAAAAAACGTCGTAAGACATGGGCATGGAAAACAAAGCCCTTTCCGGTACTCAGTTCATCTATCACATGAATAGTTATTTGTACAACTAGTGTGCGAAATTATACTTTAGCGCACGAGAATGGAAGTTTTTTGATGAGGCGTTAGCCTAGTCAAAAGGTCATTTGAGGGCGTTAAACGCATTTCTTGCACTAGTTGCACACAATATTTTTTCTACAACTGTATGTATTCCAATAAAAGAAATCGAGGTAAAATTGTTTTCAAGTTAAGTGCAAAAGAAAATGAGATTGTTGACGTTGCCCACGGCAGCGTGTGCTAAAGTCTTTGGCGCACGCTGCCATAAGCAAAGTTAAAAAATAATTATTTTTGTACGACCTGTACATAAAGCGTTCTTATACTCCCTCAAAAAAAAGGACTAAAGCAGCACTTTTTCTCCCTAGGAAGTAAAAGTGTTTCCATGGAGACAATAATCAACAAAACAAGACAGACACTAGCAAAATTGATAATAATAATAATCACAATTTGTTATGAACCGTTTAGGTAACCAAATTTGCAGGTAGGCATTTCTCATCCATCAGAAACTATATGATTCTGGTGTTTGCCGGGTTGGACCGTCACGTTGACAACATATTTTAAAATTTCGGAATTTTTGCGATTAAACGCGTTAGTTCGTTCAAAAAATAGTGTATATACTACGGGACTAAAGTGCCTTTTAATCCCTCGTGTGATTATTGCCAAGCTTCAAACTCCGGATTAAAAGATGCAGTTTAGTCCCTTGTTATATAATATACTATTGTGTCACAAGGAACGAAATTGATACTTTTTTCCCGCGAGTGTCGCTTATTTCACGAGCCGAAGGAAACAATTATCACAAAGGAAAAAATACACTTTCTTTCTGAGTTTCACATATAATTTTTTCGTAGACCTTAAGAAATTTATCAAAAAACATTCATTCTAAAATTAATCTAAATTAAGTTACTTTAATTTTGCAGTTGTGTAAAAATCAATTTTTGCAAGTAAGATGCGTTTGTTATCCAAGCTAACTAAGACGTATCCATGGTATACAAGACATATCCAAGGAAAATAAAGAAAGCGTAAACAACATTCGCAATTAAAAGCGGGAGGCAAAGTGATTTTGCTACCGCTAAACAGCAATTGTCAACTTTCGACCACAAAATGAGAGTCGAAAAGCCTACTTTCTAACAAAGTAGATGAAAACCTCACTTTTTTTCACGCCACCGTTAAAAAAAGACGTATTTTGAGAAACATAAAATAACCTTAAAAAGTTACCTTTTTTGACAGTTACAGAAAAAACAACAACAATTTTTTGAATAACAGTTTGCCACTGTATGGATTACGTTTCGACGGAAGGTAACGTTAAAAAAACAGCCACCGTTAAAAAAAGACGTATTTTGACAAACATAAAATAACCTGAAAAAGTTACATTTCTTGACAGTTATAGAAAAAAAACAAGCTTTTTTTGAATAACAGTTTGCCACTGTATGGATTACGTTTCGAGTGGAGTTTTGTTTTACATAGCACAACCTTATGACTTTTTTGCTCATACGATATTTTCGCATCTTGAAGAAGCACTGGACCTTCATAGCAACTAGATTTTTTACCTAAATTAAATCATTTCGATTACGTTTTTTGATTTTATAAATAATACCGTTAAGACAAATATTCAACAAGGGTATAGATTGGAAAATAAATATTACGTGACACTCACACCAGACACCCCAGATGCACTTATTCAAACAAAAATATACTGTCAAACTTATTAACAAATAATGAGCGAAAGAGGTTGCTGGTACTTTCCCATACTTTTTACGTTTTAAATATTCTCGCGTCAATAAATTACTCAACAACGTTGTTTTAACAAAAATTAAATCAAGAAAAAATAACAGAAATTTTTAAAAAAGTAACGCCCCAGTGGTGATTTGCTTGCGACAGCCTGTGCAGTTGTGCAATATGATGTTGCATACCATATAAAACTAGTAACCTACGATAACTTCGGCTAACCGGCATGGGGGCACGGTAAGCGCCCGCCCTACGGCTGAGTATTTGCACTTCAGACTTCGGACCAAAAATCGCTATAAATACTTTATTTGAAGAGTTATTAAAACAAACGCAAAGAATGAAATGTGTATTTGTTAACTAAAGCTAATTGATAGGCGTAACTTTAGGAAAACACGTTGTTGATTGTAAGTATCGTTTTACTTACTTAGTTTTTGAAATAGTTTAAACTTTTTTTTTATCCTAATAAACTACTTAAAATAGTCTATTGAACTGATTATTATAACGATTGGCGTTTGCGTTTTTGAATAAAAAATTAATCAATATCAAATTTTTCAAAAACTTCTGAGGGAAAAGGGAAAATTTGGAAAGTTTGTAAAAAACAAATTTGTAGTTTACTACAAGCGCTATCGGCCCACAAAGTTTAAAAAAATGGCGTGGATAGTTTTTGACGTACAATTTTTTGAAAATGTTCAAAATTTAGAAAAAACTAGTATATTTACAATTTTCATATTTCCAATAATATTTTATACGACTTGATTATACTTATTAAGAGCTATTAATATAACAATTTGCATTGATTGAATATTTTGTTTTTGGGTAATCGGGCCCTAAAAACAAAATTTATAAAATTCGTGGGGACCTTAGTTTTCAAGACACATCATTCGGAAAAAACCATTTGATTTGCTTTTAGATTCACTACAACGCTGTTTTCCAAATTTAAAAAAAGTGTTTAAACAAATTTATACAAAAAAGGCATGTCTAATTTCAGTTTCCGGTTCCGATTAACGACCTTACAAAGAACTACCTGCAAGTAAAATACTTCCACATACCACTTTTTTAAACACACTTTTTTCCGTTACTAGACCCTAGATTTTGTTGTTTTAAAGGGGAGAACTTATGCTCACAGACATTTAGACTTACCCTACATAACATTTTCTGTAAAAAAATAACGTTGAACTTAGAAAATTTGTAGTTCTGTGCTGTGACATGCACTTGTAGTTCTTTATTATATCGCATATTACAATGAAAATAAAATTGCTGTCTTTGCATGCTTTAGAATTTAAACAAACAAAACATAATGTCACTTGAAACGTTTAGGTTAAGTTTGTCATTTGTTATTTGTAGTGACACTGACAGCGTGATGACAGTTAAATTCTAAAGCATGCAAAGACAGTAATTTTATTTTCCACGGCCAACAAACCCCTATGAACTTTTTATTTGAACGTACGGTATGAAATAGCCAAAGTCAGCAGGACTATGATTTTTGTTAATTCAGTAATGGTTTATTATTAAGCAATTTGAGAGTCTTGAAATGGCCACTTAACTATCAATCTTCAACTTCTGCAGAAAACCTTGAGTAACGAATAACAAATTAAGCCTGTACTTAACTTTTATCACATATAATATAATACAATCGTTCTCGTCCCACAGCTCAAATAGCAAATTGATTCGATGTAAGACAAAGACAATGATCGTGTCGCCAGTGAACTTGGCGAAATAATTCAGGTTTTCCAAGATATTTGAACATGGAATTCCTTTGATATGACAAGCCATCGTAGACTGTTATTAATATCATTTACGAGGTAAAAAAACGTATTTTTAAGAATTTGCAAAATTGATCTTGTTTTAAGATTTTTGCATTGGACTCTCCGTTAAGCCATCTGCTTGCTTGTTACCTATCTAGGTTTTGTAGAAAATATCTTAGATGGACGTCCAAAATCGTGTTTGAACTTAAAAGTGATTCAAGAAATCTAAAAATTTTGAGTTACCTATTTCTCTTTATTAGTCAATTCGAAAACATCCTGTATATAGAAATTAACAAACAACCAACAAGAATACTAGAGTCCATACTTTTACTAACAAAAGCCGTCCGTAGTGCCAGTTATCTTCCTCGCATGATAACATCTATAAATAACATAATAAGCATTCTTTAGTGCTACTTGCATGGCTGTGCAACAACCAGCAAGTGAGCTTTTCATTTCGAAGTGACACCTTCAGCCTTGAATTTAATGACTCAGAATTACACAAGAAATAATAGACTGACCAACGAACGCCCGTCCTGGTCATTATCCCGCATTGCAGGTTTGATACTCACATTAGCTACTGTATCTCTAGCAAGTTTATTTCAATCAAGCAACAAGAGGCAAGTGTTGGTAAATTGTATGTATTTCTTCACAATAAAACGTTAATTCGTCAACAATTTGCGGTCGGATTAGGGAAGTACGAGCAGCGTACCATGACGGTATTAAAAATTAAATTATAGTAGAGGATACAATCTGTTAATAGTACGAAATAGTTGGCCTTATCAATAAAATAACCCTGAAAATATTTAATAACTAAGAATTGAGTACATCTTAAATGTTAATAGTTCGGCAAAGTACATTAAACGATTTGAATAGAATCTTTTAGCAAAAAGAGTTAAACAACCTCTATTACTGCCAACCTGGAATATCTGTAATTCATTTGATTCACTGAAATATCCGATCCGTAGAGCAAATTCGGAATTAAGTCAGGTGACAGCGGTGGCTTCTCAATTTTTCTCTTGTTCCTTCAGGCCCATGTAGAGAATCGAACAGTTGGTAAACACGTATGACGATACTTCAACTGAAGAGTACTTGTTCAACTATTTTACTGTTATAAAGAATGAATGCAAATTTTTAAATTACTAGAAAGTACCATTTAAAACATTTGATTAACTAAATTTAGTAAAAACTATGAAAACGCTGTTTTACTGTCGGTATTATTAAATGTTGAAGAAAATATTCCCAAAAAAAGGTTTTCGGCTATTTAAGGGCTATATTATAAACTACCAAAAAAAAATAACGTGGTGGTTTTTGGCTATAATGTATATGTAAAGTATTAAAAGTATCGAAAGTATGAAATGTTTCAAAATATTGAATGTTGAATGTATCAAATGTCCCTACCACTAGTGTCCAATTTTTGCAAACGGGAAAACTAGCCCATTCAAATAGGTATAGAATAAAAAATCTACGATGCTATTTAAAAAAGATAAAATTGAAATTACCTTAGGCGAATTTCTAAAGCTTTCAAAATTTTCATAACTAGGTATAAAAATTTTTAAAATTACAAAAAATTGCAAAATTTGAAGTTGAATTTCCACAATTTGAAAAAACTAAATTTTCGAAATTATCGCTCATGTTCGAAACTTTTAGTTTTCACAAATTTTCAAATTTTTATGGTATATAAAGATTTTCAAAATTGCTAAAATTTTCCAATTTTTATATATTATAAAAATTTTTAAAATTCCTGAAATTGTCATAAATTTTAAAATCAAAAATATAAGAAATTTCTGAAAGTTTCAATATTTTCAAAAATCAAAATATGGAATCTATTAATGTACCTGCTACCACTTGTGTCCCACTTTTGGAATCAGGAACACTAGCCAATTTTTATATTGAATCAAAAACCTACGGTGGTATTAAAAAAATTAAAGCTGACATTACTTTAGGCAAATTTTGAACAATATCTTCATAAACATAAATGTTTTTTATTTAATCTTTTAAATTGTAAATTTTAAGATTTCAAAATTTTCAAAATTGTGAAAATATTTGGAAATATTTAAAAATATCTAAGAAATTATAGAAAAATTGCACAATTTGAAAATAGTTAGAAATAGAAAAAAATTAATTTAATTTTTTCAAAAATTTTCAAAATTCTGAAAATTTTCAAAATTTATAAGACTTTTAAAATTATCATAGCTTTTGAAAAGTTATCAAGAATTATATATAATAACAAATTTCACAAATTTTCAAAATATATAAAAATGTACAAAATTTGATAATTACAAATATTTTAAATTTAAAATATTCAAAAATTATCTGGAAAATTTTCAAAATTTTAAAAGAATGATCAAAGTTAAATTTTAAAAACTCAAATTTTCGAAATATTACAAATGTTGGAAATTTTTACATATTCCAAAAATTTGCAAATTTTTCAAAATACATAAAAATTTGATAATTACAAATATTTTAAATTTAAAACTCAAACATTATCAGGAGAATTTAAAAAAAAAAGCTAAAACGTGTAAATATGTGAAAAAGCATCCGGTATAAAAAGTTTTAAAATTTGTTTTAAATTGTCATAAAATTATCAAAAATTTTAATGAGTGCGCTCCCATGGCGGTTGGCCCCCATTATAAACCAAAAATACTACAGTCTTTCTACCTTTTGAACAAACAAACGAAATCGCGAGATTGTAACTTACAACTCCGCTTTGACTATTCGATCTAAAATCTCAATACTAGTAGTAGTATTAAAGATACAAACTTCAAGTTTTGCGGAAAGTTTCGCCGAAAGTAACGTCCACTTTGTCTTTTTAAATGCACGATAGGTATTTAATTAAACATTTAAATTTGTTTAGTCTTCCCAATTGCAAAAATGCGAAGGATACTTTCAATACTTTCGACACTTTAGATTTTTTGATACTTGCGATAATTTCGATACTTTTAGATACTGGCATCGATGTTCGATACCAGCCAAAGTGTGTACACATTGAGTAACTATCGATACTTTACTCAGCCCAAGTCTTCAGCCCCAGAAGCATACCAAAACGAACCGATGACTCTAGTACACCCGCAGGAAGTTAAACTTTGAATGAATTTGGAGATCACACAATTGGGCCACTTTTACAACAACACAGTTTTATAGCTGGCAGATATTCGGATATCCTACAAATATCAGTTTTTGCGGCTTTATTTCCAAACCAAATTTACCGCACCGATAAGCAGTAAACACCTGGCTTTTGCAGAACGATGCTGCGCCACATTAAGCAATTGATGTTCGAAATTATATAAAAATGGCGCAGAGGAGTAGTAGAATAGCCCCCTTAATCACCGGACCTAAGCCTAAAAATTTTGGATCGTTAAAAAGGTAAAGTCGATTATTTAATGAAGGATCAGATCGGGCGATAAAGTGGGCTATTCCTCTAGACCTTTAAAGACGTGTACTAAAATGGACCGGCTAATCTAGAAGAACTAAGAAATTGCAAAGAAAACAAAGACGGAATGCATTGCGTAGTTTCATATTGGGTCATTGTCACGATATAAATGGAAAGCAATTAGACATTCGTAGTTTTTGCAATAAACTGTTTTAAGAAAGTAAGTGCCCAATTGCGGTACGCAGAAAAATAAGAATCGTAGAAAAAAGTATAAAACCGTATGTTGAAGTTAAAAAATGATGAAGTAATAAGCAAAAGCTATCATGTCAATTTCGTTAGCTATAGCCTATAATAGATAACATTTTTTTTGTAAAAATTTACGGTTTCTAAAACTTGCCAACAACGTACGCGCCATAGATAAGATAGCTATCTACGAAATGTTTCGTTTGAAAATATCTTAATAATTAACTTTTTAGTTAACTTACCTATGTCAGTTTTGTGTTTTTATTTGAAGTCGGTTTTCTTTTTTTTTAAAGTTAATTATTTTACAATTTTAAGTGATGGGTAGACCTAGTAAGGATGCTTCTCGAATGAGGAAACGACGGCTAGTTGAAACGGAAGATGAAAGACGGAAACACTAAAAAGTTGGTTAAAAAAAATATATTTTAAGGAGTTCCCCGGTGTATCTTCGAAGTAGAAGGTCCAATACCAATGAAATTAAAATCGGAAAAAGAATCATTAAAATCGGTTCATAAACAAAAAAGTTATGACCGAACATACATAAAAAAAAATAAAATTAAAATTTAAAAAAAAATATATATATACAGACGAATTGAGAACCTCCTCCTTTTTTTGAAGTCGGTTAATAACTCTGAAATACGAAAGATCACAAATTGAATGACATTAATTTACTGAAATATGTACTTGAATAAAATGAATCACAGACCTTTTCGAATTCTTTTGAATGAGCTGGTATTTTTTTAATGGAGTAATATAAAAACCCACGTCCATCACACATTCTCATAAATTATTCACACAGCCTTAAAACAAGAACCGGCACAACATAAAGAAATTATATTTATATTCAAAATTGCCCATTTAAGACATATTTAGTATCTTAAGCAAGATATATATTTGATGCTGTACAGTAAGCCATTAAGAGATAAATCTGCAATAACCAAATACGGTAAAATAGCTTTTGTTGTTTTGAGATTTCTTATTAACGCCGAGTATTTTTAAAAAAGAGGGTTTGGGAACATTAATAATTTTGTATTCGGTAGACAGAGGGGGATGTAGATCTTCCCCATCTTCCGCGCTGGTCACTTCACTTTGTGAAAATAAATTACGTTTTTTTCCTACAAATCTTTAGAATTTTGTAACCTCTACACATGCATTGTTGTGTAATAAAACTATGAGAATGGCGGGTAGTCCAAATTTTCAAACCCCAAATAGAAAGACTAAAACTTGCAAAACCAAACCGTAAACCAAAACTCTTGCAGTGTTGGTCAATTTTATTGTATCATAGTAAGGAATGATACCTAATAAAAATTCACGGACGATGCAGAGCAATACAGATCATCCTCACAAAAATAGCCCTGGGGCATGTCATTGGCAATGAACTGGTGCGCAGAAAGAATTGCACAAGAATTACGTGACAAACCAAACTAACAAGCTGACAATTGCCATTGTCCAGCAAAGCACTAATTTATTCAGAAGACGTTCTACTACTTGACTCATAACTGCACGCCATTTGAGTTCAATGAAAAGACGTTTTCTACATCCAATCAAGCATAAACCGCTGTCCACGTAACTAGATAGTGACTTACGTTGCTTGGATGCAAATTTGGCAGGAATATAAACCGTTATGACGGTGTTCTGCCGAAAATAGCTATCACAATTAATCAAAATTAAGATTAGATTTTCATGTTACATCTTACGCCCAAAGACCGGACTTTTAGTCGCAGAGTAGCAATAAATTTCGTTAAAATTCAATAAGTAAACAACAACATAGGTGTACTGAAATCCATTAAGTTATACGTGAAACATAATGCACGATTTTTGCATGGTTTCTACAACTGCGATATTTACTGAAAGTTAATGTTGTAAAGTACCTGGTTTCGCGAGAAATAAGCGTTCCAAAAGAAATAAACAAGCAGGGCTTTATATACTTCAACATGGACTTGTTTGTTATGATAGAAAATGGAACTTATTAAAAATCAAAATTTGTCGCTATTAGAATCATTTGACCACTTTCATTTCTATTATTGGCAATTTGGCATTCGATGGAGAATTTGGCATCAGGTTGTCGCAATATATTGTACAAGTATTGCATCGCAATCCTGGTTACTCACAATTATTAGAAATTGCAAATATACTAAAGTCGACAAACAATCCAGTCAGTTGTTCACCGGCCAACTTTTACAATTTTGCTCCATTAACGAGTTGCAACGTTGAAAAGCCTTTTTTTAATGTTTAAAAGTATTTTGTCGGGCAAGAGAATTAATTTCTGCCTGAGAATTTAGAAAAACTTGATCGTGGTTGCATATTACATTTCAATTAAAACAAATATTTTTGAAGTTTCATAAAACTGTTTCGTGAAGTACTTTTAAAGCTCATATTCTACGCTTATGAACCCTGTTTTATTTTATTTTACTATTAGACAAGCATCAATTCCAGCTGACCAAACAAATAATAACTACCTACACAAGCTTGCTTAAGGTCAAACATATGGATGTGTTATCATTCTAAGCTCCTCGATAATTTGTTTAAAATTTTATGTATGCGTCAACTATATTGCTATGATATTTGGAGTTGTTTGATTTGACTGGAGTATTATAATTCCTGGAAGGCAGTTTTTGGGATGTTTGTTACAATGTAATATACGATTGGAGGTTTGTGAAGACTGTAAGGTTTTGGTAGTCAAACTGATAAACTCAGGGTTGCGTATTATTGCTGTAATTTCTTGTTTTAAAATTCAAATAATGTGGTTATCTTTATATCATTTATATATTCATATTTGTGAAGTTTTGTTTACTCTGAAAGAAAGAAGAACACAATCAAATTGATACGATTATTGTTTATGTTAACTGTAATTATAAAATTACTTCAGAAATGTTTAAAAGGTTTAATATATAAGAAGTTTTAGACTTAGTTGTTTTGTGCATCGTTAAATGTCATTTGTGGGGGTTATGGATGTGAATGTCAATTTGACAAATGTATAAAAAGAACACTCATTGTTTTCATGAGATTTATTTGTTTAAAAAAATGGGATCAAGAAAGAAGACAAAAGCAGGTGAAAACTTATTAGTTAGTTACGGCTCGTCCTGAAAACAAAGACACAGGATTTTTATTTCTCTGATAGAAAAAGAGAAAGAAAACGAGTTATAAGAAATAAATATTGATTTTGAATTAAATAGAAGCTATAATAAAACGGATACAAGTGTTTCTCAACTAATTTTGGAAATATCCAAAAGAATAATAATACAGTTATCATGGTAGAAAAAGCCAAGTATTAGTAAACATAAAAGCAGTCCAGTACATATTGGTACTACAAAGGAGGAAGATTCTTACTAAAGGCGAGTGGTGTTTTTTTGTGGAAACTGCAAACCAGAGAAGATGGAGTTTATCATTCAACGATTGTCGAGTTAAGGATATCTTTATAAAGAAGAAACAAAGATAAGTGTTCAGTTTTAAGATTAGTAGAAATAAAAGAAATTTCTTGATTTTTCACAAATGAAACCTCAAATTGACTTCTAAATAAAAAAACTGTTGTAACGTTGATATTGATTTGTGTATTTTTTTGTTTGATTCTTATTTATTAATACCATTTCTTCCCAAGCGTAATAACGACCCTGAGAAATTTTATAAAAGAGTCTCATATAAAATATAATTAGTTATTGCGTAAATTGCAGGCATTTAGAGAATTGTTATTCTTGGTAAGTACATAGCCTCATATCATAGCAATATATATTAAAAAGAAATTATGCCAGGAATTATTATTAACTGATTGCTCATAATTTAAATACTGACTAATAATAGACTAGAAATCCGAACACCACATTTTACATATCCTATTTTATTTATTTGCAAAGCGAAAAGCATTATGACTGCAGATAAAAAGCTTCGATGTGGTATGAGTTAATTTCCTGGTAATATTGTAAAAAAGCTGAAGTGTGGACTTTGAGTGGACTTTCCCATACTAACTTATCGTATTTGCAAAAGTGTAAATTTTACCTTCCATTCCACCCATCCAAATTCATAGAAAGCGCCACAGTAAAATTAAAGCTTTCAAAAAAACAAATTGTAGCCAATACTAGACACTTATACTTACCATTGTCGTATTTGCAAAAATCTAACATTTAATAATTAAAAAACTGGTTTAAAAAAAATGTCTGTCTGTGGGTGGATGTGTGGGTGAAAGTACTGGACCGATTTTGATGAAATTTTAAATCAGGAAGTATAACGAAAATTGTAGTTCTAGTTACGCTTTTCAAAAAAATCCGAAACCGGAAACGGAAGTTAGACATGTTCTTTTTGTGGCGTTCTTTTCAAAACAAAATTTTTAATATTTAAACACGTAATCTGAAAGAAAAACTTAAGGCAAATGGAAAACTTTTTACCGAACTCTATAACTTCAAAATGACGGCCGCTACGACCTTTTGAAAATCTCAACTTCAACGCCCATTTACTCAAAAAATAGTTGTCTGATCGGGATCAGCGTACTTGTTTGAGAGCCCTTCATAGGTAGTATACGATCAAATAAAATTAATTTAGAAAATTCGAAAACGATCGCAACGGCGCGCGGTGCTTCAAAATTATGAATATTAAAAAAAAAGAATTTTTCAAAACTGTCCACACGATATTTTAAACTTTCTGAGCCGATACAGCTGGCATTCAAATACAAATTTGTTTTTTACTTATCTCCCAAATTTTACTCGGACGCTTTCTAGAAATTTTTGAAAAATTTGAAATTGATTAATTATTTATTCAAAAATGCAAACGCCGATCGTTATAAACTTTTATCAGTTCGATAGACTATTTAAAGTACTTTATTAGGTTTCGCTAGAATTTCAACTATTTTAAAAATTGAGAAAAAAAAACGATACTTTTTAATATCAACAACGCGTTTTCCGGCAGTTACTTGATTTTAACTACGCCATCAGTTAGCTCTAGTTAAAAGTTATATTTTTCATTCTTTGCATATTTTTGATAATTTCCCAAATAAAGCTATTATAGCCATTTTTGCCCGCGGAAGCGCTTCGGCGGGCGCTTACCTTGCTTTCGTGCAGTAGTCGCTGCTTCTATAGGTAGAAACCAATTACACAGACTATCGCAAATTCAAATTCCCGCCGCTTGTTTTCTTAGAAATCTAATATTCGCTGAACTATACAACCTGATAAATATTTAAAGTTACACTTCGTCGAAAAAATAGGCTTTTAAATAAAATCCAAAACCTAAAGCGGAACAAGTTAAGACATATTTTCTAGAAATTTAAAACGGGATCTGATAGAGAGCCAGAAGACAAATCATACGTTTCTTCCCGGATTCTGTAGCTTAGGAATGGTTTTGCAGCTGCGAATTTTTGAAAATTTTGACTTTGACGCCTTTTTAATCAAAAACGATTTGGCACATCGGGATGAAATTAGGTATCTAATAGCCCTTAAGAGGGCACAATATTAGGACTATAATACGGGAATTTTTGAAATCACGCGTAGAGTAACAAATTTTAAAGGTTTTGGATATTGTCAAAAAAATATTGCTGAAAAACTTACAAAACGATTTTTTTTTAATTTTGTGGACTCGTAAAGAAAAGGAGGGGCTATAATTTAGTTTTTCCCCCAATACCTAAAATCATCTGTGACGCCTTCTATGAATTTTTGAAATTAATTCCCATTTTACCCAACCTCCGAAATAACATTATTTCAGCAATATAATTTTTTATAAAGGTTACCTAGTGCAAAGTCCAAGCAAGGTATAATAATTTTAGTTAACAAAGAAGCAAGACTATAAAGGAAATAAGGACAGCGTTAACACCAAGCTCGTAATTGCAGAATCAACGAAGTGAATCATAAAGTCACTTGCTTTTAGGTTGAGGACCCGTGGTCCATTGAACCTAATTATACGATCGTAGATCAGAATTAAACATTTGCGCTTCTTTATCGGTCCCCATCTTCTACTTTAGCATTTACTATGCAGCACGAGTCTGTTCTACGCCAAGTTCAAAGGCATTATATAACTCTAGTGGAAACAGGAAATAGTACTACTATACTCGCTCCCAGTTCCATATATTTTTATTAAAATAATGCGTGCTGGTGTGATGATATCCTGTTGTTTGCGGTTTGGATTTGGCAAATTATATATACGAGCTTATTAGTTGATAATCTATATTTGCTGGTTTAAGTATGATTCACGATTACCACGTATTATGGATACCGGTATAATACGCTAGAAAATTTATTTCAGTATAAATTTACAGCAAACAATGGGGCAATCCAAAACAATTTGCAACAAAATCCAATCCTCGTTGCCACAAAAAGTTTAAAAAAAATCGTGTGGCGAGTTTTTGAGAAATCACATTTTTCCATTTTACAAAATTTTGAAAGTTATATTACTCTTAACTACAGTTTTCATGGTTCCAAATCTTCTTGTACATATAGTAACATCACAGTCGACTTTTGTGTTCTCCTGGAGCTATTACGAAAACTAAAATTTATGTCCATCTGACAACACAGTTTGTAATAAATACGCGCAAATTTATCTAAAAAAATCGTAACGGTCGCCATTTTCAAACTAGAGAGTTCCAAAAAAGTTGCCTTAAACTTACCTTAAACTCAAAATTTTAAAATCTCTTTAAAAAAAATCATACCAAAAAACATATCTAACTTCCGTTTTCAGATCCGGATCACATTAAAAAACTTAAACCTATCAATATCGTTGTCCGAATTTCATAATGGTCGATCCATCAGCTACCGAGCTATCAAGCGTCACGCATAAAACACATCCATACAGACATTTTTAAAACCCACCTAAAGGTATTTCCCTCGGTATTTCCATTAAAATCTTATAATTAATTATTTCAGGATTATAATACATTTCCGTTTAGAGAAAGAGGTACGAGGAAATAAAAACAAATCAATCAACCGGCCATCATTTAGATGTCCAAGAGAAGAGGCCATATGTTTCATACACTACATTTCTCAGCTAAAAACAAGACGAAAAGTCTTAATAAATAAGAGTTCGAAAATGCTTCATTGCTGAGACATGTAGCTTCTAACGAGGTGCTTAAAACGGCTTCATTGAATAATATTGTAAAAACCACCCTGTATAAAATAAACATATTTTGCATGCGGTCATATTTATTCGCACTATAGCTTTCCTTTAAAAAATTCTTCTCTGCAAAACTTTTTTTTCGGTACAAACTTTCAGCCCTACATACCAACTCGATTTTTCACAAAAGATTAATTATCTCTTTAAACCGTTGGGTTTAGCGACTTCCAATGACAGTAATACCTTGTTTGCGTGTTTTAATTTATTATCAAGGAATAAGAATTGTTAAATAAAAGTAGCAAAATAGTATAAAATAAAGTTATTTAGAAAAGAGTACCAATACCCCCTCCCATTGTTGAGCCGTTGATTTTAATAATTTCGTACCAAAACTATAGTGAAGCATACACCTTTGATAGTTATAATCGCATGCAAAATTTGTTTATTTTATACAGTGTGGTTTCGTCAAAATTTCCAATAAAAAACAGTTCTAAGCACCACCTTTCAAAAGTTCATATCTCAAAAAAGCTGAAGTGTTCCCTTCGAGTGGACTTTCCCATACTAGATATTAATACTACCGTAAATTTTATAAGTATAACGTTGTACAGTTCGCCGACTGTTAGATTTCTAAGAAAACAAGCTATATAGGCAACCCTCCATTCTATCTACATTTCAAACTTTATTACGGCCCAGTCAGCCGTTTATCGTGACGTCAGCAAAGATGATGCCAGCTTTTAGTACTTATACTTGCTCGCATCATAACTTGTCAAAGTCCAACAAGTACTTTGGAAAAAGACTGTTTGGCATAGCATAAAATCTATTCACGATGAGTTTTAAGCAGAAGTTATTTATTGTTTCCTATTTAATACATAAAAAGTGCTAATTTTCCATTATCAAAGATTCATAGAAGGTGTCACCAGTTGCGTTCCGTGGATTCAAAATTAAGGTACGCAATGGCAAGTGCAAATATAATTTAAATTTCGATTAGAAAACTAAAAAAATGTATTTCAAAAATTAAGCTTGTCATCCTTATCAAATATCAACAAACAACACTTTATTTCATAACTTCAAAATCAGTGCAAGATTGTCGATTATATTGACATACCACTTATTACTTTGTTAAAGTTTAAAAACGGTTTCTATTTGTTTTTTGAAAGATTAAATTTGTTTTTTTTTAAATTGCTAAACGAGATTTTCCATCTTCGCTGCAAACGTGCAAAATTACGTCTTAAATAAATAGAAGCTTGCTTGGCGTAATATAATGTATCCTGCACGCTGCATATGATTGCCGCCGACTCTGACTTTTCCGGTTCAAATAAAATCGGGAAGTCGGGAACAGGCGTCCCTATTCAGTGGTTACAACGCTGCGGGGGTGGGAAGGCAGCCAGCTAGGGGCCCCGACATCTAAGAAACCCATAAGCAAAAAGCAAGAATAATTTTTCACATTTCTCAACATGAAAAACGATTTAGTTTTTTATATGATTCATTTAGCTAGTAGGAGACGTACACTGACGCGGAACCAATATTTGTTTATTCTGCGGTGTAAAATGCTGGTCGACTTCCTTGAAAAGTCATAATACAAACAAAGCGTAATCAGTGCCTAAACACAATAAATTCTGAATCTGATATTAGGGTGCATGTTTTAAGTTTGGTAATGATATTTTGTCTATTGACCAAAACTAAAGGCTCATTCACATCATCCCTTCTGAGTATTTTATACCACTTTGCACTTTAGTTTCAATCGAGCGCTGTACCAACGCGAACAAAATTTGAATGTTTATTAGAATGTAATAAAAATGGAAATGAAACATAAACATTCAAGTGAGGCCCTAAAAAGAAAAATTTTAAAAGAAGGGAGGGAAAAGCTGTAAAAGCTTACAAAAATTGACACTTTTTTTTTGAAGTGAAATAGAACCTGTATCTTCAACTTCAAGTGAAAGTGCATAAGTTAGTGTTGAAAGTAGTGCTAAAAATATTGCTGAAGGTGTGGCAGAAAAATCGGAAGAACCAGGTGTTTCACATGAAATTATTGAAGAAGTTTTTGCTTCCAATTTGACGGTTCTTTAAGACAAAGACATTAATTCTGAAATGAAGTAACACATTTTAAGCATATGACCATGCAAACCATTAAGTGACTTTTTTTAAAGACTACACGGGACGTTCATTTAGTTTTAATTCATCCTACTACTGTTGTGTCCAAAACTGGAATAGAAATTGACTATATGGTAAAATCTAATTCGACCATGATTGTTTCATTTAGGGTTTCACCAAGACAAGAAATCTTGTCTCTATGAGTAACTCTTAGTCTTGTCTTGATTATCGAGACAAGAATTTTAATATTTCTTGTCTTGTGCATTTTCTCGATGTTAATTTCTTGTCTTGATTCGAGAGTCTTGAAATTTCTCGATACGCAGGGGACTACCCGAAATGATGTCAAGAATGGCCCGGGATATTTTAAGTATTCAGGCAACATCGGTACCTACAGAAAAATTATTTTCGAAGGCAACAATGCTATAAGAAAAGAGCGAAGCAGACTTTTGTATTTAATAGTTTCCTAAATAAATTTATTTTTTCACTATTATTAATGCTACAGTTTTATAGAAAAAAATATTATGTGTTTTCAAGGATTTACTGCATCCATATCAGTTTGTTAGTAATGTAGTTTATAGTAATAAAGAACCTGCTTTGTATCATTTATGTTTCTTGATCTTGAAACTTCTCGACCAAGTAAGTCTTGATCTTGTCTTGATTTTAATAAAGCAGTCTTGTCTCGATCTTGTCTTGATTCGAAACAAGATTGAAACAAGTAATCTTGAAAATCGAGAGTCTCGTGAAACCCTAGTTTCATTTTATGTTGCTTAGTTTATAAATACCTGCAAGGCTACTAATATAACAATCAATACAAATGAAGTCGATAATAGTAACTAAAAATAATTATAATATTTTTCAAACAAGGGGGCCCATGAGAGTTTCTTGCGGGGGGGGGGGCACTGTCGTTTTTCGTCCCGCCACTGTTACTGCGCCTTGATATCCCTACTATTTCTTTGCATCTGATCATTGTATTCTTTACCTACGTACATGCAGAGGTATTAAGAGCAACAGATTGGTTCATTGTTTCGTAGCTGGAAACTCTAAAGCTCGCCTTAGCGTATGCAAAACAGTGTTTAAAGACAGCGGTCTATTTATTTAGCGCCTAATTTTTACACAGTGGTGTTGAAAAGTAAACACTGTATGTAAAAGTAACTTCTTTTTTTTAATTCATACTTAGAATTTGAGTATTTCTTTATTTAAAAATAGTCTGCCTAGCAGATAGAAACACCACACACAGTGAAATTAAGGTATCATGAGCAAAACCCCAAATTGTAGCCCATGTTCAGCTCTATAAGACTACAAAGTTAAAAAAAACGTAGGACCAGTTTTAAAGAAATATTATTTTCATTGTGTTTTGAAATTTTCTACAGTATAAAAGTATCTAAAAACCAACATTAGATTTTGGATTTACTAGTCATAATGAGCAATTCTGCTTAAGAAACAATATTTTATCAGACTCCGTTAAATAAATAAAAGAGTACCCATTTTCGATTTTCAAAAATTCATAGAAAGCGCCACAGTGAAATACTAGCTTTCAGCAAAAAACCTACACCAGCCTCAAAGTTAAAAAAAAGTGTGGGCGGTTTTTTGAAATTTTCTTGTGAAGAAGCGCCATTGCGATCGTTTTCAGATTTCGATTTGCCTTACGTTTTTCTCTTAGATTCTGTGCTAAGATTTTAAAAATTTAGTTACAAGTCTACTTCCGCTTCCGAATTCGGATTATTTTAAGAGCTTACTAGAACTGCAATACTCGATATATCTTTTCATTAAAAATTCCATCAAAACAGGTCCAGTACTTTCGCCTTTAGAGGCGTCACACATCCACACACGCAAGCCCCCCCCCCCCCGCCCAAACAGACATTTTTTCAAAACCTCTTCTATTGGAATCCTTCAAAACATGCATTGCCGTTAAAATTCTTCAAAAATTTTCATGAAATCCATATTCCCTGTAGGATTGAAAGTATGGGAAAGTAAAAAAGAAGCATTTTAGAACTGATGTTTGTTATGGCTTTTCAGCTTATTTTTAGCTCAGGAATCCACTGTATGACTTGTTACATTCCTTTCTGGGCCACACTTTACACCAGTGTTAAACGGGTAAAAGATTAAACTGGGTGCATTAGTGATTAGATGAAGCTCCAACCCACAATGCAACCACTGTTGTATAAAAGTAGACCTTAGCCTCTTATTCTTTTAGTTGTTTGTATTCGACATCTTATCTACCACAATAGCTGATAACGGCCACGATAACAAATACAAACACTATAAAAATGTATTTAAATATAGCAGTTGATACCCATGCAAAGACGACCAAAAAATGTTAACCACTTACTGCATGGATGAATAACACGGCAGTAAGTAATCGGTTTATTTAGAAAAACCCACGCAGAAAAGATCATCGTCAGCCCAACGTGGCGCGTTTTATTACAACTAATATAATTTTTTATTCCAAAACGATTAGTCAGAGAATGCATATTGTAGTAAGGTATTATATTCTCTTAAGAATTTCGATGAGATAATAATTGTAAGGTATTGCTGGAACTGAATCTGATACATGATTTCTTGTTAGTCAACTGTAAAGGTTAAGCCCGTTAAGGTATTACAAATTTTTACATTTTAGCATCTAAGGCCTAATATACAACCAAAATTCATGTCGATTTATAATATAATTTATAAATTAGAAATTTTCAAAAAATTGAATTTTTTAAAAACGGGAGTCAGAAAACAGACAAAACCCTTCGCTTAGACTTTCCCCTACTTTAAGTTTTCATAAACAAATATTGATTTTTAAATATTAAAAAAAAACATTCCTCGGTTTAAAAAAATTTTGTCGCCCAAAATTTGCGACGGAGCGGACAATTAATCCTCCAAATATTACTGGATCTAAAGTAGAAGTATTAGAGTTCCATTTATTAAATTAATGGGCATTAATTTTAAAATACTGCAAATTTATAGGTCACACAAATTAGCGCATTGGGACTTCAACCAAATAGTAGCTAATCCCTAGTTATATGAGCATATAAAGTTCAAGAAGTTCTGTGGCCCGTTTAAGTAATATACCAGGTGAGCACGAGAACCTGTAACAACCGGCCATTTTCTCAATTTTAAATTGTAAATTTAAAATTTTTTTTAGGTAATATACACATAAAAGTGCATATTACGACGTAAAACGGTGTTAATTTGGACTTCCGGTTTAACCAGAATTTTTTTTAAATGACACACCCTATACATTTTTGCATATTTGGATAGACCTTTAAATTTGCTTTACAGCCATGTATAATACTTGCCCATTAACTTTTAATTTTGGCCGCCAGAGAGCGTCTAGCTTTTTTTAATGCCCGTTACTAATACAATAATTTTATTTTTTCTTGCTATTTTAGATATAATAAGGTATGTTATTGGTATTAAATTAAAGCAAATAAAATGGCAATTTAAAATGTGCAATAAAACCCAAGAAGGGGGATTATGAAAAATAAGTTACGACCGTTAAAAAATTGAGATTTTTTAAAATATTTTTTAATATCTTCTTGCTACAATAAAATGTTTAAGCAAATTAATAAAAAAAAACTCAAAGTTTATTATTCTTTTGTTTACAAAACCAACTTAAAAAAATTAATTATTAATATCATTATAAAGCATTTATTTTTTTAAACGCCTACTGGCGGCCAAAATTAAAATTAATTAATTAGTATTATATAAAGCTGTAAAGCAAATTTAAAGGTTATCGAAATATACAAAAATATACAGGGTGTTCCATTAAAAATAAAAAATTGCTATCACTTCCGGTTAAAGCAGAAGTCCAAATTAACACCGTTTTACGTTATAATATGCATTTTTATGTATATATTACCCTATAAAAGCTGAAATTAATAATTTAAAAATTAAGAAAATGGCCGGTCACCTGGTATTTATGGAAATTTATTTAAAAAATCCCTTGAAATGGTTTCAAAAACTCCAAAATTATAAATAGTAATATTTTTGTCCCTCTTGGACTACCAGGACAACCATCACATTCCAAAAAAAAAATTTCAAAAAAAAATATGTCTTTTTTCTCTGTTTGTTTCCGATTTCCACATATAAAATGTTTCCAAAATCAAATCCAAAAATTCTACAAAATAGTCCCAAATACCTACATCAAATCAAATCTTGGAGACCAACTAGGTCTTCGACCATTTTGAACTAAGTTTTCAATTATTTAACTTCCAGGTAAGTAGACGATTTAGCACCCTATTCTGTCAGGTTAGTCACCAACTCATCTATAATTTAATCTTCTAATCAAAGGCGCAAGCAAGCACGTGTTAATGGCACAAATTGCGTGCCAAAAACCACACCAAACTTCACCGTTGTACTCTGGAATAATTAGCTACGGTGAGTGGTGAGTTTACTAGCAGAGATGACTCATTCTTGAACCTTTTGGAACAGGTAGCATATTATAAGCATGTGTAATAATACACAAAACACGAACAGAACAAAAATAAATAGAAACAACATTCAGTGCTCGAACTAGAAAACTTTCAGAGATATTTTTATGGCCCACATAAACTAATCATCGTACCTACTATGTTTATAATCAATAAATATAGGACACGTAAAAATAGATTTTAGATGTTTGTTTCAATATCATACATTCGTACCCACTTCACTCACAGAATTTTGATCTTTCCATTACAGAAGCAGTAGCGTTCCGTGCGTTCAAAACTTAGGTATGGCCAAAATTATTTAACATTAAGATTAGAAAGGAAAAAAATTAAGCCAATTAGAATTTTACCAAAACCTGTTCTTAAATTAATTAATCTACGCATAAAAGCCCTATTAAATTTCACTTGGTCATCATGCATTTTAATTTTTTATTTTTATATATTTTTTTAATAATTAGCTGCACGCTGAACCCAAATGCCGCTGACCGCCGCAAGCAAAACAAAAACTACAGAAGCCGTGCCTTTCCCGTGCTTATTGTTGTAAAACTGTGTCAAATTTACATCTACACTCGGGAACGAGACCCACTCCTGCGCCCTCTGCAAGCCCAAGGCCTCGAGAATTACCTACTCACGTAAGGCGCTAACTAGATATCGCATTCGCGACTTTAAACCATAAATAGTTATAAATACTTTTTCTGACGGAAATACGTAATTTAGGGTTCCGGAAACCCAAAAAATTGGTTTGTAATAAATGTCTGTGAGTGGATATACATGTATGTGTGTAGTGCATCATAGCTCCCGAACGGATGGGCGCATTTTCATGAGTGTTTGGAATTTCGGGGTATATCAAACATTCACAGCAAAAACAAACTTTCTAAAAAAATTTCGAAACCGGACGCGGAAGTTAGAGACGTTTTTTGGTAGCATTTTTTTCGCAAAACGAATTTTTCAAATCTAAACGTAATCGAATAGAAGACTTAAGGACAAACCCAACACTTTTTTCCTAACTTTCTAGCTTCAAAATGGCGGCCGCTAATTTAGTTTGCTATGAGTTTTTGAAAATTAAACTTTAGCGACTTGTTATCTAAAAACAACTTGACATATCGAGTTCAAAGCCGTAGCCCTATAGAGACGCAATGTAACATGTTTTTTTTAATTCTCTGTGACGCCTTCTACAAATATTTGAAAATCGAAACTGGATGCATCTTTGTTAAATAAATGGGGGGGATGATAAAAAAATTTTATTTAGGCTAAATAGCTCATGATAAAAAATTGTTTTTCTCCCTTAACAAAAATTTTGAATAATTTCAGTTTAAATACAATAGAATATACCACCCGGAGGCAAAGCATAACTTCAAGTGAGTTAACGCTGTATGCTTGGCGTGTTAGCGCTTCGGTGCGCTCGTGGTCGATGTGGGGTAGTGTTACTCTCCGGTGTGCGGGGAAAATACATGGCTAGTTCTGTTCGCTTGTAGTGGACCGTATAAATATATTATTCAAAATCTTAGAACCAATTTTTATTTTGTCGTTGTTAGCGCGTAAGACGTTAATACTGAAATACTCTTGACAACATGATAAGTAACAATATCTAAAGTATACAATATTTCTTATCCTATTAAACCACGTAAAATAGTCTATGGAACTGTTAAAAGTCTTTCAAATTTTTAGCAAATTTTAATTTGTTGAAAAATTCCTGGAGATCGTCAGAGTAAAATTTGGGAAAGTAGTAGAAAACACAAATTTGTAGTTCATTGCAAGCTCAATCGATTCACGAAGTTTAAAAAAGATGTCGTGGAATTTTTAGGAATAATTTTTGAAACGTTTCCAAAAGTTCGAGAACCTGCGAGAACCTGTATATATGCATGCACAGGATCAGTCTAATTTACTGCCTGAAAATTATTTTCTTAAATATGCTTATTTATGTTTTAAAAACTAGAAAAAATCAAGTTTGGTTGTGTGAATGCATTTCTCACATCTTCCTTTATTAATTCTACAGTGGGGATAAAAAAACTTCATCGGGTGGTCTATCAAAAACATATGTCTTTATGACTCAGTTCATCACAATTGTGTTATAATTCTGTCAATCTGAAAATTTCAATCCTTTGTAAGAATAACATACACATTCTTCTATCGTGTTTTCGTATATACTCGAATTAAAATTAGTATTTGGCAGCTCATTTTTAATAACCTATAAAATAATCTGAAACGGACGTTCAAGTGACAGCGATTAAGCTTTTATTTGCTCGCACTTTAACAATAATTTTTTTTTTCTAGTTTACAAGAACGGAAAACAGGAAAAAAATCGTTAGGTTTCTAATTAATCCAAATAGCCACCAAACAGTAGAAACTCACGTTATTCATGCAATTAACACAAATAAGAGATTGCTTACAAATTAAATCATATCCAGGTTAATAAAACTTTATTTATAGTCCGTGTTAAGATCAATTATACAAAAAAAAATATTTTTGAGACAAAGCATCAGTAAACAGCATATTTTTAACGTTATTTTTGCGATTTGATTCATAGGCTATCCATCTGCTACCTGTTAATAAATACTCCATGGCCTACGTTTAATATGGAAAATAAACGTGCTGTTGCTTACTACACGAACAATTTTAATTTCAATTAAAACAATTTCACCAAATATAATTGCCCCAGTGTAATACTGACCCCATTGAATTCTCAAATTTTAATTTTAGAGAGAGATAATTTAAATAATATGTACAAAATAAGTACCTAATATTAAATAAGAACCTTTTTAGTTCGAAAATTAGGTTATCCTAAACGATCAATCATAGCAACCGACGTCCATAAAATACAATTTAAAATGATATACTTACAGTACTCAACTATATTTCTACAGCAGGTGCTACTTGTTACGACAAATGTTAAATTTAGACTGAATATATCAGTGTATAATAGCATATTTTTTGTGTAATTTCAAATCCACAATTTTTACGTTTCTCGCCGGTATTCCATTTGATCCAGAAATCTATATGGTGGATGCCGTCTGTGTGTCTATTTGTGTCTCTACACGCTTTAGTCTAAACGTCTGTTAAACAAGAAAGCCAATGTAAAAGGTAGATCAGAAATAACACTCGGAGAAAACCATGGGAAAATGAGGTCGGTCCACCAAAAGGTAAAAGAGTTTCAGATTCGTATTCTAAGGTTACCAATTAGTCGATTTTCGCAATCCCCTCAGTTAAAGGTTCGCCAAACAAAATCACCAAAAAATCACCCCACGGGTACAAAAAATGATTTTGGTCTTTTAGCCGATAAACATAGTTTGAAACTATGGAACACCAATAATCAGAAATGTAAATTAATCCACCATAAAAATAACTGTATCGGATAGGGGATACCATATTTACATACTAACACAGCCGAAAAATGTTTTATATTCGTATTCTACTTTTACCAGTTAGTCTAGTTAGGCGTAAAAACGATCGTTCACCCTACCATAAAATTTATTCTTTTTAGAAGTATTGAAGTTTCGACTACTACTGTGAAAGGAATAACTTTTCATAACAAGAAAAACCTCTTCGAGGCTTAATATTGTACAGCAACAATCGCCAAAAAAATTACGGTTGTAAAACAGCTAAAGAACGCTTTTGAGATTTCAACAATTAAACAGAGTTTGCTATAAAAAGAACAGAAATACAAATACGAGAATATTCCGTTAAAAATAAAGCACTGCAACGAAGGTCTCGTGCGATATTTTACTAATACGTGCAGGACGCAACAATGCTAACTACACTTGAGAATTTGCAACGTTGTTTTTTAAATTATTCAATAAATTAGTAAAACAAATTTTGCTGTTTTTTGTATTTTTATCAGTAACCACAGATTTCTAATAGTTTTACTAGATACAAGACTCCAGCGTCTGAACAATAAAATAAATGAAGCCATGCAGCCATTTTGTAGGAGGTTAAATAGTCAAATTAAAGTGTACGATTACGGTAACTTGTTTTTAACTAATAATTGCACTATTGCTATCCTATAGTCCCTTTTTTTTAATATTCACCAGACTTTCTATTGTTAACATTTTTTAACTTTTTGTTGCAAAATATTTTAACGTTTTTCGGGTGGACGCGCTGTGATGGGTGAAGAATCTACTACAGGATTTATATCAAAAGGCTCAATAGATTGATAGAAGTTCTACTGGTAAGTGGTAACGTCTACATTACTTTCTGTACCACGGCGATTTTTAGAACATGCTTGCGGCATGCCTTTAAAATTAGGTTTTACAACTTCAAAATTAAATGTAATTGTTTATATTAACTTATATTAACATTGAAATGCAAAACGGTGCTTGAATTAGTAAAATGTCACAACACTGACTTTGACCTTCTACAAAATGGCGTCTGGCTTTATAAGCAGCAAAGCAGTCGTGTATCTAGTAAACCCTATTTAGATATCTGTTGCTATTTAAGTGTAGAATAAAACCAAATTTTAAAATTTTTGCAATTTATTAAAATAAAATAGGGTGCATTAAACCCTACCATACACATTTTGGTATTTTTAATCACCATACAAATTAATTTAGGGGTTGTAAATTCTGTTTCGTCAAAATATTTAATACGTGCACTTCAACTGCACTTTTCTGTTAGTAATCTTCACCCAAATATATGTCCAAAATATTTTAAAATATCCAGTTTGCATTGTAACTTGATCATTTAATTAGTCCAAATTGTACATGTGCTTCTATTTTAACTTCTGGGGGCATTTTTTGTAATTAGACTTAGTATTTTTTCTCATTTCAGGCAATTGGAAACTATCAAAAGTTTTTTTAAGCAGTTACTCAGAGAACCTAAAAAAAGACACCTCAAGTAATTATTAGAAATTAATCAATCAATGATATCAAGATCGACCTACACTTATTACAATACTCAACAAATTTAACACGTAGGAGAATTAAAATTACTTGACCTAAAACGCCAGTTTAAACGGAATCGAGTGACCTGTAGAACCCCCTTAATCACCACCTAACCTGCAGGTGTGGAGCTGACAGGAAAAGGCAAGTGTTTGCTTACTACAACCGTCATTAGAATGCAAATAGGTTTCGTTAGGGCCAACGTATCTGCATAATTTTTGCTATGAACACACATGGTATCTCAACAATAGTAACAATGCCACCAAACAAATATTCCAACAATGTACATTTGACAATTGGGTATGACATCACAAGGGCAGTGTTCTTTTGTGTTTTTTTAAATGAACCAGAATTAATGAAGTCGTGTGACTGAACCAGTGCAAATCTGACAGTAAACTGCGCCCTGGGAAGATAAAAATTAGTCATAATTAAGGTAAATCGCGATAAAATTATGTTCGGCATGCGATTATCGATTAAGTAGGGGGGCCAGCAACAATTGACGAAAATTACCTACCTTCAGACAACTCCAGGTCCAGTTCTGCCAATTTTTCTCGAACATCGTCCGGCAACTTGGACCAATCTATATCTACCTCTGCCATGGTTCAAGTCCACGTAAAATCACTTAAAAACAACATAAACACACTTGTATTACACTTTGCAATACATCACTTCTGCCATATTAAAGGGCTTTTGATATGTCGGTAAAAGAGATCACGCTTGACAACATTAGCCTTTAGTTGTAGAACGTGATTTATAAACTGCGCATGAATGAGATTGTGTTTCGTTCACAATGGGTTGGAAAAGAGTGGGACGTTTGAAAATTTAAAATTATAACGCAGCTGAATATTTTTAGAAAGTAAAAAATCAAACAAACATTACACGAAAGTTTTCAATATCAGATATAATATCTATAAAAAGTAACATAAATATTAGCGATAAAATTACAATCCTTTATTTTTAAATAATGAAAAAAATCGTAGATAAATATTCAGTTATATTTGGGATACGAATTTTACAAGTAAACTATGTTTCTTAATATTTTTAGACATTCATTATTAAATTAGCACTTAACAACGTTACAATTAAAGCTTTAAATATTTTGTTTTTATTATGGTTATTAGCTGACATATTATTCTACTTCTTCTTTTGCTTCAGAGTCCTTTGCTCTCGAAAGAGCGTGGTGACTTTCTCTCATATGCCTGTGATGAGAGTGCTTAATGAACCTGGAAATCGGGAAAAGTCAAGGATCAAAACCCTTAAAGGATAATGGAATAGTCAGAGAATTTTCGAAAACTTGCAAAATAGTCCGGTTTTTTTTTAGATACGAAGTAATATTGGTTTATACTGGAAATTTAGTATCACTTTGGTTAAAACTATATAAATTTGGTTCACAACTGTTTTGATTTAAAATATTCTTCGGTACCTGGGCCTAAAAAGTATTTTTAAAACTCCTGGAAAACTCAGGAAATGTTTAGGGTCTTAATTAGTATACACCCTGTTAGTGTATCACACAGACATGGGGGACCTACTGTTCAACATTATTTATTTGTTTCGTAGTTCGTCATTTGTTTGAATTTATTTCCTAATTTGGTACCTTGCAATACAATTTATTAAGTTGAAATCGGTTTAAAATGCGAAAGAATGGCCAGGTATAAACCTACCGCTCGTCCTGTTTGATTATTAGAAGCAAATGCCATCAACATAGCATAATACCGGGTTTCCAATAATTCGCGGCCAATTCTATAGCAGTTTGGACCAAGTTCAACATAATAAATGGTTTTGCATGATACCAATAAAATTAGGAACTAAATTCAAACGAATGCGAACTATGTAACAAATAAATAATAACGTGCCGTTTTCAACAGCCAATAACGTGCCGCTGCTTATATGAATACGTAAATTAATATAAGTTGGACAATTTGGATAGCATTATTGTAAATTTTCTTCTCAATTATCATTTTGAACTACATATCTCTTGTTTTCTTTGTAATTTATCATGTATTTATTTTCAGCACTTGATTAACCACTTAAATTTGAGTTAGAACTTTTTTTCCTATCATTTTCAGATTTGCTAGAACTCTACAACTCTGATGATATTGTTCGAATCGAAAAATCGTTAAAGAACTTATTGTTCACGTTTTTTTCGTAGAATATCGTTACACAGTTCGTGTCCGCGAGTTTCTGAACACCCTGTATGCAGGATAAAAAACCGCACGTTTGTTACTTATTATTTACATATTATATTTGGTAAAGAAAAGGATGATAATTCAGTTTGAGTATCCTAAATAGTACGAAACATTAAATATACTTTTAATTCTCGTGGGCTTGTAATGGCAATGAAAATCTGAAATAAAAGGTGAGTCTTTCGGCAGCATGTTCGAAACAGACTTGGATGTGTGTAGCATTAAAATACCTTTTCGCCGACCTTCGTGGTATACGATTGAAAAATAGCTTAAACTGTTCCTTTGAGATCTGAGTCCATGTAAAATAAATCTGTATCGAACGACCATTATTTGGCAGTACTTGTAAAACAGATACGGATACATTTATTAACATCACTATACCGCACTACGTACAGCATTGAACTACAGTTTTAGCATAATGTCATGACTCACCAAAATATGTTCTCAAAAAAAAACATTTTTGATAAGCGATAGCAATCCGAATCCAAAATTATAAAAAATATATTAGGTGCCATATTACAAATAAAGAAATTAGGATCGTTTCTGTTTAATGAATAAACAAATTGATCTCTTGAATTTACCGTTATTGGATGTTTTGGAATGAGAAATCAAGTCTTCTACAGACATAGATAACCAAGATCGAGTCATCCAGTTCAATTGTTCCTATAGCAACCAACACCAACTGTTTACTCTTTAAATACATATAAGTCTCGTATAAGGTTAAAATTTATTCAAACCGTATGTGCTGCTTAATTGACAAATTAAATTTATTTTTCCAAGCATTGAGAATTCAGCAAAATTATTTAAATGTCTTTCACTTACTTTGTGTCTTTTTACTTTTTCGCTAAGATGATTAACGTCGGTGTTTACTCTTAAAATTCAGACAGTGTCACTTTTAGGAGCCTTTATTATCAAACAAATGCAACAAAAAAATGCGTTACGCACATTACACTCGCATAACCAATTCGCTAAATTATACGACGGTTTATTACACGTTCTTGTAACTCTTTTATTTGTCTTTTTATTCAAATTATTTTGCTTAATCAACTCGATTAACTGTTTATCGAATTTTTCGTAGCAATTTTTGTGGCAATTGGGAACCAACTATCCCGCATAATCCCGCGCGCATAATAAACAAACTCAAACGGCAACTTATTTAAATTTCAAATTTTGCACTAAATATTTACATTAGTTACAGCAGTTTGGAGTTGGAACAGCGCCATAGTTACATGAAGGTGAACGGAGCTAGAACTAAACTTTTCTTAATTTTTACCTGTGGAGTTACACACGCATGTGCCCCTTAATCCTATTTAAACACTTAAATCCCCCATCTCGCAATGCTTATGCAGTTCGTTTATTGTTATGTTGAGAACGTCACTTTTTGCGTATGTCCCAGCATCTCGCTTTAACCTCCATGGTCCCACTCTACTCGCTGTTTTAAAAACAATTGTTCATTTTGGCTAATTCAAACTAACTTCGTGCTACTAACAATCTTACAGAATTAGTTTTCTTGGATTTTTAATTACCTATATAAAATTTTTAAATGGCAAAAATAGAAGAAAATACAGAATTGTAACACATAACTGGGATGGCAGTGCCCCGTAGCCCTCCCTGTACCAGCCGCCACTGTTTGGTTGTATTTATTATAACTAGTATTCATGGGTACATAATAAACGAAAATACACCAAAGAACATTCAGGAAACATTGTTAAAAAATTCTAGGAAAATCGTGCAACACGTTAAAGATATGCATTTTGAATACTGAATCCATTCTTCTTCCAATTTTTCTGGATTTTTCACGGCTTTTTCGTAGATGTTTTACCAGATTGTGATTAGCTATAGCTATACACAAACATATTCTTTCTGTTAAATCTCAATTACTCTTCTATTGAAATTTTTAAATGTGTCTGTCTCTACAAAATGTATTTCTATTTATCAAACTATATGATAAACATTATTTTTAAGTCCATTTGGTGGTTAACATCAAACAAACATCATCGAATAAAACCAATCAAATATTATGCACATCTTGTTGAACAAGCCACTGAGAAGAAATTGTCCTATACATAGTTCATCCTCCCCACTCTCATACATACTGAAGTACCAGTATTTCATCTTTTGTTGCCATGATACAGTGCAGTAGGAAATGCCCAAAGTAGACATCACAAATCATTTAACATTAATAGATAACATAAATTATAAAAAAAGTTTATTCTAAAACTATAGCTAACATGAAGTTAAATTTAATGTACCTAAAAAAATTCGCATTTTTTGTACTTTTATTTTAACATTTCAAACCATTCCAAATATACCTTACCCTATCAACAACTGAAGCCTGCAGGGCAAAACATTAATTGAAAAAAAAATAATTCGATATTTTAGTTAGGGAGCTTGTGAGAAACTACTTAAGTTGAACATATATTGTTAACACTAGTTGCCAATAATGAAGACGACTTGCGGAAGGGAGGTCACGCAACAAGCTAATGAGGCAGTAAAAATATCAAGTTGTTTAAACGACACAGTGAAGAACAATAACTACCTAAAGCTAGAACCAAAAGTGAGAATTTATAAAAGTGTTGTGAAAGCTAGAAAACAAATTACCTTTCAAAAGCTTAAATGTAAGTTAATCGGTTCCTATTCGCCAAATCAACGCAACTACAGATTTCTATTCTCTCCCACCTGGTATAAAAGAAGTTTAGTGCGATGTTGAGTTGTACAATTCTTAGCTATAAATTTCTAGCAGTGCGCTCGACTTCACCCCTCTCTTCTTGCCTCGATTAAACGTAAACTATGGCTTCGACGACAAAAATGCTTATAAACTTTTTTGTTTGCAATTTTATTCCCTACAGTATTGTCTAATGTAACATTTTCTGTCCTATGCACCGTTTACGAGATAACTGCGAAAAACGAGTGGTCAATACTCGATACTGTCTCTTGGAATTTTGGGGATGAAGAACGAAGGTAGTTTCACACCGGAGGGAATTCTTTAGAAGTTTATTGGTACAGTATTCAAGAACATGCAAGTTTAAACTTTTTACAAAACTGTTACCACTATTTTCCCTTTTTGGTGTTGATTTGACTGGACTAGTAAGTACTATTTGCATACTAGCATAGATTAATAATAGTTATTAATCTATGATACTAGACAAAAACGCCTCGAATCAGAAGATATCAATTTTTGTATTTCCTGCACACAAAAAACACATGTTTAGTTCGCGCGTTACACAGAAATAACGTGACAAATTCAAGTTACTTGTAATTATTTGCTATAACAAATTAATTTTAGATAAGTTTACCAAACGAAAAGTTGATGAAAACAACAGTTCCAAATTGCGATATGGTTTTCTTAGTAATTTATCTCGAATTTTTTTTTTCAAGTTATGTATAAATTAATTTTAATCAATAAACACAGTAAATTATGTACTTAACTGAGATTTAACATTATTCCATATGATACTAATGGTGTATATACAAGACTAGTGTAAATTTAGTCTGTTTAAAGTTGCTAATATGAACAATTTTTCGTTTTAAAAAATAAAAGCGATGTACTGATAAGTGATAACGAGTAACCTTATTAATGTTCTTTCCCTGTAGTCTTCAACTGCATCTCTCAATCACAAATTCGAGAATTGTAAGACTTGCGTCTTATCATCAGAACATTATTACAACACCAACAAGAAATATTGTGTCTATCATGAATGTTTTTTTTAGAGTACTTCTGTTGTTTTGTATTCAGTAAATATTTAGAATAATTATCCTTATGAAAATTAACAGTAAGTAAAAGTAACTATAGAAGAACAACAATTTTTCACAAATAAGTAATTATTTATACCAGTTTACTGTGTGCGACACCAAACCTGAGAAAAGCCACGCAACTCCATTTGGTCACTCATGCTTCATGTTGCTCTGTTAATCAGCTACAATTCGTAGTTCTGCAATCGAGTATATTTGTTAAAAATGTTCAACTATCGGAGGGTATCGTTTGCTCCATCTCTCCCTAAACTACTGCACGACGTTTTACTGTTTCTCAGGTTTGGTGACGTGTACTGTACTAACATTATAAAACATGACCATATGAATAAATAAGTAGATATTTTATATAATGTTAACCTTCACTTGTTTTTGGTTCACTTTTAGCGGATTCACAAAGACTGCTGTCATCTAAAGGTATACTTTCAATTATGTCTTTTATATTTTCCATTTCTTTTTGTAATCTTTCCTTTTCGTGGGTTAAATATTCTACTGTCATTACTATATCTTCCATTGTCTTTATTTCTTCTTCAACTTCATTCAATTCCTCTTCTGACGTAGGAAGCGTATTCAAAACAAGTATATACTCCTGCATTCGTGTTATATTTTTTTCAATGTCAATTTCCTATAAAAAGTATTCCTAATATTAGTGTTTTACCAAGAATAATAACAATAGTGATTGAAGTGAGTACCTACATATTTTTTCAAATCATTAAGATCTCTCTTTATGTTTTTGAGTTTACCATCACATTCTTCTAATTTTTGGCGTATTTGTCTCTCTTCTTGTTCCAATTCTTCAAGAATTTTAAAGTTTTCAGTGACTTCCGTTTTATTGCTTTCATCCATTTTTACAATTTCAGATAAATTGAACTGGATTTTATCCAGATCCTTTATTACTTCCGATAACTCATGAAATATGTTTTCTATTTCATCAGAATTGTTTAAAACAGCATCAACATTTGCTCTAATTTTTGGTATATTTTTTAAGGCTGCTTCTGCTGCTTCTTTTATCTCTTTGAACTCTAGCAGATGTTAAAGATTTAAATAGTTTCAACTTATACTTAAGAGGTGTTGTTATACTTACTTTCTAGATTTTTTAGACTTTCACGAGTTGATTCAAACACAGAATTAGATTTATTGATAGCTGCGTTGGCTCGGTTTTCATACGATTGTGCTAGTACAAAATTATCATCAATAGTTTTCTGTTTGTTTTTTGTTTTTTCTATATTATCTTCTGTAGATTTTTCTTTTTCTTTTATTATATTAAATTCTTCAGTTAAATGTTTCATTGTGTCATTTATTGATATTAAACTTACATTAATTCCGTTTACATTATTTAATATTTTTTCACTGTTGGGAATAAATAAAAGATTTGCTTTTTTACCGAATTCAAGGGCTTCCTGTTTTGAAATTTTGGTTTTTTCATGAAAACCTTCCAAATAGGTTTTCATGGTTTCTACACCCTTTGTACTGTTTAAAATATCATTTTTGATGTTCTCCAGTTCATTTTTAAATGTTTGTTGATTTTTAAGAAACTCTTCTGCAGTATTACATGCTTCACTACAACTAGAATTTACAGTTAAAGATAGTTTATTAAGTTCTTCTGCTTCATCTTCAATATTATGTGATGCTTTGACAGCATCTTTTGCAATTAGTGTTATTGTCTTATTATGTCTGTTGAGGCTTTTCGCTGTTTTTGTTGCATTTTCAAGTGCATCTTCACATACTTTTACAAGATTATTTGCTTCTTTTAAATTTGTGCGACCAATATATAAGGCATTTTTTATTTCTTTTTTATATAGATCATTATCAAGCTGTTGTATTAAATTCAGAATTTCATTATGAAAATCTTCTGCTTCCTTAGTTAATTTATTAATTGCTTCTTCTGACAAAACTGTATTATCAGCATCTTCATATTCCAGCTTCAATTTATAAATTTTGGCTTTTAACACTTTTAGTTCATTCAAGAAGTGTTTGTAATCTTGAATGAGTAATGGAAGATTGTTTTCAATCTCTTTAATAGCCCCTTCAATGGTGTTTAAATATTTTGTGTAATTTTTAATTGCACTTTGAACAAACTCATAGCAAGGTGGGCATGGAATACAGCCATGTTTGATGCTGTACATATTTTCTTTGCAATGATCACAGAATTTTCCTTCTGCATTTGGCCGGCATGAACATTGTCCTACTATATTGCATTGGAGATCTTTTGAACCATATGGATTGCAGTTGCAATTTTGGCAGTTTTTAGATGAAATCTTGTATGTATTAAGCTCACATCTATCGCATCGAAATCTAAAATTTATTATAATTTAAGAAATGTCATTCATGTCGCATCAAACATTTGCTATTTGAATTTACAAAGAAATCCCTGACTTACCTAAAACAATTTTGGGACATTTTTTTATGAGCAATCACATAATTTAATGGAAAAGAATAAAAGAACCAAGATATCTGATATTAGAATATTTCAATGTGTTACCCAGTAAATCCAATTTTACACCGACACTGTCCCGTATGTGCATTACAAAATTTGGTGACAGAACCCAGAGTACTACAACGGCAACTGGAGCAACCACGGCCACTTAAAATATTATAGAAGCCATCTGCACACTGATTACAATTTTTTCCAATTACATTTGGGTAGCATTTACACTGAAATGTTTGGTTATCGCACAGGGACTCTCCTTCTATACTGCCCAATGTACCCAGCATATAACATCTACAGGTGTCATTAGTGCCTAAAGTGTTATTATTGTTTTTGTTTAATTTTACTATATTAATATAAGAATAAAAGTAGATCTTACCAAAAACAACAATCATATGCAGAGAAATAGCAAATAAAAAGAGATATTTTGATTGTCTTATATAAGGCTGCATGGTTAATAGGTACCTCATACTACAAACATGAGTTTCTTTAACTTTATATTCAAACATTTAATACCTGTATAGATAACTTATCTCATGTTATCTAACTAGAGCACATTCCCCATAATATATTAGTAAGGTAACTGACTGTTAATAACAGTACTACATTTTAAACACAAATAAATATACCCCCCTCTTCCCAGTTTTTGTTTAAATATGACATCACATACCTACTGACTTACAAAATATTTTAATTACTCAATATTTTTTTTAAACTAATTTGTTATTAACATAAAAACTAAAAAGTTTCAACAGTTGAGATACAAAATACTTTATTAATATTTTTACATTAAAGTTACTAATGTATCATATAAAAAAATACAAAATATGATTGTATAAAACTGGCAGTGCAAAATAAATTGTAGCAAAAAATTAAAAATACATTAAAACTTACATGTAGTATAAAGTTTCTTTGGTATAGAAATAGAATATATGAATGTTTTCACTTTACACTTAACTATAAGAATGATTTAAAAACAGAATAATATCTACTTATAAAGATATTAAAAGCAAGACCAAATCGATGTATCTACAATATAGTACTAAAATTAATATACTTCAGTACTATGGCAAAATTAAAACACTTAAGGCTCAAGTTGAACACGTTTGAAACATCCATCTGGAAGGGCATTTGCAATTTCTCTGATATTGGCAACTTCATTTCTAAGCCACCCTATTTCTACATTATAAGCTTCAACAAGCGCATTTTGTTCTTTGTGTTCTCGTTGAAGTTTTTCTATCAATATCTCAAGGTTTGCTTCTGCAACCCTATGTTCAGCCCTTATTATTTCTTGTTCCAATCGATTCAGATCATCATCATTAAGTGTAGGTGATCCTTGTAATTGTTTCATAATAAAGTCCACATCTTTTATTATTTCGTTAACTTTCTTAGTTGCTTCTTTGGAGTCTGTACCAGCTCTACCAATCTATAATTAAAAATAATTTTTAAAATGAAAAATAGAAATCAAATTAGCATGTATTGTAAATGCTTCATATTTTTAGAATTCTTACAATATGACTTTTTGGTAGTGAGAAAATGGTATCGCCATTCAACCTGCAAAAGTCCAATGAGAAAACTCACTTGCACTCAATCTTAATGTTTGTATTTTTACTTTTCCATACTGCTACTGAAGTGCAACAAGTTATTATTTGATGCTATGTGGTGATGCTGATGGTGTGTTCGTTCCCCTATGTCTCCGGAACCCCTTGACCGATTTTTATATTATTGGGTATGTGGAAGTTTTTTTATTGCAAGCAGTACGCTGTAATTTTTTAACTGAAACCCAAAATTAGACATGTTTTTGTCTCGATTTTTTTATAAGCACTTTTTTGAATTTTTAAAAACATAATGTTGTAGCAAATGTAAGGGCAAATTAAATAGTTTTTCCGGAATGCTGTATCGTCAAAATTAAGGTTGCTACAAATTTTTAAAACTTTTGACTTTATTGCCCAATTACTTAAAAACAAAATATTCAATCAATACAAATTGTCATACTATTTAATAAAATTAAAAAAATTTTTTTCCTCAAAAATTGCCCACACCATTTTTTTAACTTTATGAGCCGATAGAGCTTGCAGTGAACTACAAATTTATTTTTTACTAATCTCCCAAATTTTACTCTGACGCCCTCCAGGAATACAATACTTTTTAATATTAACAACTCGTTTTCCAGAAGTTACGTGATTTTAGCTGTGCCTATCAATTAACTCTAGTTAAAAAATACAATTTTCATTTTTTGCATATTTTTGGTAACTCTTCAAATAGGGGTTTATAGCGATTTTTGGACTGAAATCCGAAGCCCAATTTCTAATTACAGCTTTCCATCACGCGGTGGTCGCTGTTCACTATGTTCACGTTTAATATCTTAGAGTTTGCTGTCAGCGGTCATAGTATTGGGTAGTACGTGACATTTAGGCGACGTCGTTTTTGTTAATATCTCTATTATCAAACCACCACCAGATTTAAACACAAAAACTGTTGGCGGTAGACTGCTGCCAGCAACACTACATAGTTCTGCAAATACGGCTTAGAAATACCAACAGCCAAATCGCCACAAAAATTTAAACCAAAAACCAAGAGAAATTTTTGGTAAATCAACTAGGTACCTATTTTCTTACAGATATTCTCTTAAACAAATTTTTTTTGTAACTCAATGATACTTTAAGAACAATGTCTTTACACAAAATAAATAAAATAAAAAACTTTCTTACTTTAGCTTTAGCCTCACTGATCAATGTTTCATTAGCTTCAGTTTGAGCTAAGAGTCGTTCAAATTCAATTTCTGTATTTTCCACACGACCAGCCATCAATCCTGCTTCATGTCTTAGCCCTGTAGCATTTTGGTGTAAAAATTCGGCTTCATTACGAATACTTTGAGCCATTTGAGATGCTTGTTTTGCTACTTCATTGGCTTGTACAGCTGTTTGTAACGCATGGTCGGCGTTTTGTTTTGAATCAGCTAGAGACAACTCAGCCTCGCCAGTTTTATCAACAGCTTCTTTTATTATTTGTTGAATCTCGGGTATTCTTCCTAAAGCTTGTAGTGCTGCAGCTTTACTTTCCTTTACTTGTTTATCAAAATCTGCAAAGAAAACCAGTTAGCTATTTTATTATGTACCTTAAAACTTAATAAACAAATACTTTAATGAGAGATCAAAATTACATTAAAATAAAAGTAAACTTACGGCTCACAATTTCGAAAGTAGCATTAGCTTCTGTAAGTATTTCTTTTCCCAGCTTAACAGCATATTCGGCTCGTGCTCTTGCTAAATCAATATCACTCAACAAGTCATTCGTAATGTCTTGCTGTTCAATTCCTTTACTAAGAAGATCTTTAGAAGCTAAAATCTGTTCACCAACTTCATCAAGTAGTTTATCACTCTTGTGAATAAGTCCTTCTGTCTCGTTTAATATACGTTTTGCTTCTTCTTTCGTAGCTTCAACTTGTTTCTTTAATGTAGGTATATCAATATCCGGAATGATTAAATTGGACACTTCATTTAAAAGCAATAATGTTTTGTTTTTAACCTCCGATGATTTATTGTAAACTTCTTCAGTCCACAGTTTAACACGTTTTAGTTTAAGATCTGTGTTTGAAATGTCATTTCTCAACAATCGAATATCTTGACTAACATTTCTTTGTAAATCAGTCGCATTTTTTGCAAGCTCATACGCTTCTGTGGATTTATTTTTGGCTTCTGAAGCAGTTTTAATTATTTGTTCTGCATTGTTGTCCAAGTCATCAGCAAGCTGACGAGCTTCATGAGCTATAGCCGTCATTTTATCCGACTGCTGACCAAATTCTTTAGCTCGTTGTTTGGCTTTTTCCAGAGCTTCTATACCTTTGGTTTGTAAACTTTCTAAAGCATTTTCTAATTCATTTTCTGCAATTTTCATTGTGTCTTCTGCATATGTTACATTTACTCGAGCTTGTTCGCCTGTAAATATCAAAGTATGTTAAATATAAAAATTATGATAATGTTTGAATATACTATAACTCACCTTGATCTCGAGCTAGATAAATATTCTCTTCTATTTCAGAAAGTGTGCCAGAAATTTTCTTTTGCCTTCTACGTATGTCATCTAATTTTTCAGCAATTGTTTCTTCATCTCCTCCTGTTCCCAGTTTAGCTTCCTCCAGCAAATCTTCAACTTCATCCTGAACATGCCTTAGTTGTTCTTCAAACTTATCATCATCAATGACAGTAGGATTTCTCTCAATCTTATCAAGAATATCAATTAGCCGGTCAAGATTTTGCAAATGCCGCCTGCTTTCATATTGTACTAAATTGTAACAGTCTGGACAATTAACACAACCTCTTTGTCGATCATATTTATTTTCCTTGCAACGGTCACAGCGTCTACCCTCAACATTATCAAGACATGGACACTGACCCATTAAATCACACTGAGGTCCCTTTGCTCCAATTGGATCACAATCACAACTTTTGCAACCTTCTGATGAAAAGCCGTATTTATAATCTTCACAACGGTCACATCTTAACCTGAAATTAATAGGTATTATGTTTGTGATATATTAACAGGTGGCATGCGATTTTTAAAATTTATTGTAAGAACAAGTTGAAGACAAGTTTTTGGAGAGTATTTTTAAGAGGTCAACTCAATATGTTAGTTCATAGCTGTATTCCAGATTTGATGAAAAATTTGAGTTATTTAGATATTTTTTTTGTCCTTTTATACTAAGGGACACAGTATACAAATACAAATCGTGTTGGGAAAAATGTTTGTGATATTCCAGACCACCAAAGCTAGCCTGCATTTGTTACTCTAGCTCATTTACTAAACTAAAATATGTTTCCATATACTGCACCAATGGACTATAGGTGGGTACTTAGGATGTTGTCTTCGTTAGTAACCTGGCCATGAAAGGATTAAGTAAATGCCGATTTTAAAAAAGACATAAAGAATATTCAAAACCCTTTAGTTCTCACAAGAACTTTTGTACTTTAAATGTACATTTCGACTGCAGTCATCATCAGTAGAAAAAAACACAAAAAAGAAGAACTACAGCAAAATTGAAATCACAGTTACAGTGCAGAAACGTCCCTTGTGCTTGGTAAGTCAGAACTCACTTTAAACAACTTCCACGCACAGTTAAATATGTACCTACCCTTCAATAAAATTTACTATTGAAACCGAAAAATCTAATGAACTTCCATTCTTGGACTTGAAAGTTATTAGAACCACTGAGGGAAATATCGAGTTTGATATTTACAGAAAAAGCACACACACTGACAGATACATTATGCAAAATTCACATCATACACCCGCACATAAACGTGCAGCTTTTAATTCACTAATTCATAGATTAATCAATATACCTCTGACACAAATACGATACAACAAAGAATTAAATTATATTTTTGAAATAGCAAAATTCAATGCCAACCCCCCTTCATTGGTTAACAACATCCTACAAAAAGCTAATGCCAAGAAACAATTTTCTCTTGAAACTACACACACAAAAGACAGATCAGATTCTCAAAAACATTGGACCCCTTTAACATACTTTCCAGCTAGATCTAATAAAATTACTAGCATTTTTGAAAATGCAGGTTTTCGGCCCATCGTTTCTACGTAAAATAGTCTCAAAAATCTACTAGGTAACACCAAGGACCCTTTGTCGACAGAAGACCAGTCAGGAATTTATCAAATAAACTGTTCTACTTGTCCCATGCATTATATTGGACAAACCAAAAGGAAATTAGACACACGTTTCAAAGAACACCTATCGCACTTTCGTTTGAACAGACCCGAAAAATCTTGTGTAGCAGCACATATTTTAGATTCTGAACATCCTATTTTAATATCGGATTTAAAACTCTTAAAATCCGTAAAAAACAGCAGAGAACTCAATGCATGGGAAAGTAGATTTATTTACAAATTCAAAGACAACATTTTAAATCAAGATTCAAGCTTAATTCCAAATTCATCATTACTTAAGTTCAACGCACGCACAGCAAATAGAACTGAGGATCCACGAAACCATAAAAACAGACGCACGCATCGACAATGCGTGAGTTCTGACTTACCAAGCACAAGGGACGTTTCTGCACTGTAACTGTGATTACAGTTTTCGCTGTAGTTCTTCTTTTTTGTGTTTTTCTCTACTGATGATGACTGCTTAGCAGTCGAAATGTACATTTAGAGTACAAAAGTTCTTGTGAGAACTAAAGGGTTTTGAATTTTCTCACAGTTGCTCATTTATATTTATTAAAAAAAGACACTAAATACAGTTGGTATGCAAGATAAACATTATTCTTCTTATCAAAGCGAAATTGAAATATTCGAAAAAAAAAAAGTTTATCAAGACCTTGCAACATTCAGGTCTGACCGCCCAGTCACGTACTCAGGAATTTCTAATGGGAGGGGCTTAATTACATTTCTCCTTACTGGGGGGTCCAGGAACACGTTTCCGAAGATGACCGTCAGGAAAGGGGAGGGGGGTACTCAGAATTTTGGTGTCATGTTTGAGCCACCACCATATCCTTGACTTTGGGTATCAGCACTACAAGATGACAAACTGAGCAAAGCACTTCTCCTGGACTTTCATATATTTTAGCAATTGTCTTAACATATTTTATATTTGACCTATGGTCTTCTGTCAGATCCCGCTTACAACTTCAATTATCAGTTTCTAATAAAAAGACTACCAAACAAACATGTTTAATTTCAGTATCCGGTTTCAGATTCTTTTAAATTATTTCGTTAGAAAATTCTCAAGAAAAATTTCCCAAAATGTTCCGAAACCTATTGAATTCGGCAAAACCATTTGAGAATTAAGAGCCGTTCACACACAAACCCAGCGACCTATCCACAGACAGACGACATACTAAAAGTATAGGAAAGTAACAAGACGAAACCATACAAAACTGCTAGGAAACTGCTAATGCAAATAAAATTTAGAAATATTTTAACACCAACTCAACAATTTGTTTTTTGCTTTCTACAAATAGCTGGAGGTATTTGAGATGGTCAAAATGGATTCTGCTTATAGAACTGTTTGGGTTGCTTTGGTTATCAATATAAAAATATTTCCTAATGGGCATTAAATGGATATTACTTCAATTAAGTTCGAAATATTTTATAAGATGAATAGCCACACCACCTGCAGGACTACATGGCGCGGGCGCCCCCACCACCCATTACGCAAATATTTTTTTATGAAGAATAAAAATAAAAAACATTTAGAAAACACAACAGAAAAGTAACCAAGAAAGCATAAAAAATACCTAGCCACTACAGACCCAAATATGGCATGAAACTATACAGGGAGAGTTATGTAATTATGTATTAGTGCGTTGTTCTTTATATTCTTTATTATAAAAGTTAGAAAAAAATTGTAAGGAGAAAAATAGTTTGTTGGATTACTACGCACAACCTAAAGCTATGATTAATTATACAGGGTGTTTAGTTATGTCTGTACAGAACATTACTTTATATTTAAATTTTTATATAAATGGAATACCCTGTATTATTACATTTTTAGATTATACATTTAATTCTAGCTATGAAAGTATTAGAATCCTGATTAATGGTTTTCGAGTTATTTGATGTTTTACAAAAATTTTTCATTATTTTGTAGACTAATATTACAAAAATTTCTCAAAAAATTTAGAAACCGATAACGTTTACCCATCGCTATTTTTCACCGACTATTAACACAGTATAAAGCATTGAGCCATATGTTAAAACAGCAGATTATTACATTGGCTATTCATAATTTAATGAGCATTTTGCAAAACTTGAAATGTCAATAAGTTTTGTTTTTCAATGGCTGTTGCCATGTCTGGCATTATTTAAGTCATACCGTAACATTCATGTACTAGTAAAACATATTATAAAATTAAATAAATCTTTAAAGGGCATGCCTGCATTACAGAGTCAGAGTTTCTTTAATTAACAATTTTTACAGTTAAGTCAAATTAATATAAATTTCTTGTCTTTCCAATAGATTTTGTTTATTTTTTTTAGAACAGTTTATAGTTATTTATTTGTTTTATTTCTACTGGAAGTAAGTAATAAATTTTGGGTCCCAAATATATGATAAATTTTAACAGTATAGTTTTATTTACAGGTGGTAATTTTATATGACCTTACTTTTTGTTATGAATGTGGTACTCGTGATCAGTCTGTGACCTTATAGTAGAATTTTTATATAAAAACACGCAAAACAGATCTAAGATAAATATTTCATATATTTAAGAATTTTGTTATATAGTATGTGTAAATCCCACTTCAAATGCTGATCAATTAAGATTCCCAGATATTTAATACTATTGATTTTATTTATTTCTTCTTGCATTTGCAATTTGTATTTTTTGTATGACATATACTTTCATGTATCTTCATTACTTCAATAGGTGGTTGCGTCCTTTTCTGTAGGGTAAATGTGCTGAATTTTGTTTTACTAGCATTAAAGGTTAATACATTTTTATCCAGGTAGTTAACAGATAGTCCTTCATTTGCAGATTCGAAGTTTCTTCCCAATGCTCCCCTATGAATTACTAAGGCAGTCTCATCAGCATATGAGATGATGCGCCCATTTATATTAGTAAGTTCATTTATGTATAACAAAACAGAAGCGAACCCAGAACCGTTCCCTGCGGTATACTAAAAGTCATAGTTAAAGGTTCGCTTTTCTGTGAAATTACTAGAACATATTGTTTTCTATTTGTTATGTAATTTTGAATAAGGTTCTTACCAACATTTCTAATTCTAAACTGGTATAGTTTATTAAATAGGATGCCATGTTGCACAGTGTCAAAGGCCTTAGCAAGGTCTAAGAACTCCGTAACATATTTTTTATCATTATTTAAGCCTAATATTAAAGTTTGTGTTAATTCAAAAGTTGCATTTTGTGGCGAAAGACCGTTTCTAAAGCCACACCGATTTTTTGAAAGTAAACTCTTTTTATTAAGGAATACCATTACTCTAGTTTTGATGATTTATTAAAAATTTTCACTAAGTTACTTTAATTTTTGTAAATGGGTATGACAACTGTATCCTTAAAAGCGTTTGAAAAAGTACTCTACGTAAAATCTATACTAATGATATGCTGCATGGGTTTGATAATAAAATTAGTATTATTTATGTCTGTAGTCTTTAGCACACTGTTCCACTTCTCCATCTTAATCAAATTTTTTTAAATATTGTGATCTACCGTTTTCGAAAAAGTTTTATTCGTATTTACTGCAATGTGGTTTACATTTGAGTTTATTTGCATATAAGAGGAGTAGTGGTCAGTTATACTATTTTCTACTGTTGACCTTTTTTTAATATTTTTATTCAATTTAATTTACATATGATCAATACAGGATCTGAATTCTGCAGTTACTCTAATAGGTTTATTTATACAAGAGATAAAACCATGTGCTGTTAAGAGATGGTATATTCAATAACATAGAGGTTTGTCTTTTTCAGTAGGTAAGTCAATGTTTATTTCTCCTAGTATAATGCAACATCTTGATAAACTATACTTAATAAATTCATAAATATGTTACAAGATCATTCAGAAACATATTTATGGTACTAGCTGGGGATCTGTATTAGCTTGTGACAGCATATGTGGTATTTTTAATAGTAAAATTGACTATAGCAAGTGTTATTTCTCCACATTTATATATACTATGACTTGCTGTATGTTGCTCTTTATGTAGGTCATAGTGCCATCATTTTGGTTAATTAATTATAATTAAAGAGTATAAATAGTATGTTATGTAACAATTACCATGAAGCATAAGTTAAAGTAATAGACCTTCAGCAGCCCCTTTATAAAATTAAAATAAATAGAAGGGCAAAAAGCAGTCCATTTGAGTGCCAACTTATTATACAAATGACAGTAATATTCTTGGCGTTTATTGTATGGCACGGGCGCCTCTTTTGCCTGGCGCCTGCGTGTTTGGCACGCATTGGCCGCACGTACGGCCCTGATCACCTCAATGACTGGAACATGTAAGAATGGAGCATTTGAGAAACTTTGAAATATTTTAAAGAAGATCTGATAAAAACATTTAAAAACCCAAATAATAGTTCTTGTAGTATATGTAAAAACGGTAATAGATTACGGTTTAAGACCTAGTTAATAGCTGAAATGGCTTCATAACGGTAAGACAAGAAGCAAATTGATATCAATACGGAGAACTAGTTTACACAAGAGGCTATAGAAGCCGTAGAAAACTTGGTTAGAATTAATTTATTTTTTCGCAAAGTAAATTTAAAAATTAATATTATTTGAATAACATGGATTGGTTAAGTGAATAAATTCTAAATTGAATTTTGAACAAAATATGGGAATACAAATATTTTTACTCACCCTGTAATTCCAGGTCTACAATGACACTGTCCAGTGTATAAATTACAAGTCTGATTGATTGACCCAACTGGGTTACAATTACAGCTTTGACATCCCTCTCCACTAATTATGTTGTAATAACTATCTTCACACTCATCACAATTACGTCCTTGGATGTGGGGTTTACAACGACATTCTCCAGATATTTGGTCACACAGTGGTGAGCCATCGATACTTTCCTCGGTACCAGTAGCATAACACTGACAAGGTTGACAATCACCTTTAGGAAGGGCTAAAGCGTCACCATAAAAGCCAGCTAGACATTGTTCACATCGTGGCCCACCGCTATTGTGGATGCATTTCAAACATTCACCTGTCGTTGTATTACAGTTTCCTATACCATTGGGATCAATGTTCAGATTGCATTCACATGGTTGGCATGGAATAGAGATACCAAAACGACCAGTGGGATCTCCAAAATAGCCGTCAGAACAAGAGTCGCAACGATGACCAGTGTACCCAAGTGGGCATTCCACGCACATTATTATATCTTCATCTAATTGGATGCATGCTCCTCCTTCAGGACAACCGCATGGTTGACAATCATATGGCGTACCTCCCAAAGCATTCCCATAGTATCCTCTAGCACAAAGTTCACAGTTATCTCCAGCTGTGTAGTGCTGACATATACAGCGTCCTGTTTCTGATTCACAAATATCAGCATGTTTATTACAGTCACATGGAATGCAAGGACTAAAGGGTCCACCGTGTGATGGTGAGTGTCGATATCCTGGTGCACATGATTCACAATATTGTCCGACATAGCCTACAATTTACAAACAATTATTTTATTATTTTATAACTACCTCAACAATTACCTATTAGACATCCACACTGCTCAACCCATAAGGCAGGTCTTCCAGCAACGCCTCTCGAAGCGGTTTCAAGTTTAACATCATCAAGGAAGCCAACTCCATGGGACGTGTAAGTACCCCGTATGCGGATAGCAGTTAGATTTGTTAAAATGGATATAAAGGCCCTTGCTGAAAGTCTCGGTTGCCAACCATAGTTAGGATGTTCATGAAGGCGGAATCGGTATTGTTGGCTCTATTTTGAAATAAACACAACTATTAAATTTTTATAAATGTTAAATCATATCAAGCAACAAGTTGCAGATGTCAGATTTTGTACCATTTATAAAGAGCAGGTAAAAAATGATAAATACTTTTCCAGGCCTCCTGTATGATAATTTACTGTAATATTGTGAAAACACCGACTATGCGAAATTTTTATAGAAATACATTTTTGGGCATCTAGGAATCCAAAAAGTTTAAAGTGTTGTAAAGCCCATGAAAAGTTCTCTGTCCATTTTTCTTCTAAATATTTAGTAATAAAAATATCAAATAAAAATTTAATAAAAGATAAAATATTACTTACTTGTAGTGTTGGTATAGGATTTCGTTGAGCGAATATTGTATTAGTAACATAAGCACCAGCCCCTTCTAAGATAATATCTGTAGCTGTTGGCACAGGTCGGTTTTCGCCAATCCTCAAAGTAAACTGCAAAATTTGGTTGTACGATTGCCTGTGATCACCTAAAAATCTATCTGGTGCCAAAAAGTAAACAGCTTCTTCTCCAGCAGCAGAAACACCAATACTCTGAGTAAGACCATTATATTGCACCTCAACGCTTCTCCGATAATCATCTTCAGCTCTCCATCTTTCCGTACTTTTGGAGAAAACTGATTCTAGTTGATATCTTGAATATCCAGCAGCTGACACACATTCTGATGAATGCCCATAACAGAAACATGGGGTGCAACCGAATTCATTTTCCAAATCTAAGTTGAAATATCCAGGCTTGCATTCTCGACAGCGTTTGCCTTCGACATTTTCCTTGCACTGGCAGGTTCCAGTGTAAGGATCACAATTTGGACGATTATTAGCAGAACCAGCTTCAGCACAACCACATTCTTTGCAACCGTGTGTGCTGAAATCGTAATGGTTTAAGTAACACCGATCGCATTTGTCTCCTGTTACTCCTGGTTTGCATTGACATTTGCCTTCAGAGTTACACTGGAGACTTCGAGATCCTACTGGATCACAGTTGCAAGCTACACAGTGATGGTCTTCCCTTTGGTAGTAATTTTCGCGGCAACGTTCGCAGTTGGGACCATCTCGGTTTGCTGAACAATCTAGGCAGTGACCGCCGTGTCCGGTGCGCTCGTATAGTTGTTTGTCAAAATAGCAGCGATTGGAGAAACCATTACAGTTACATGCTGAAAAAAATAAAAATAATTAAATGATATTTTTTTAAAGCCATTTGCGTCTATTAGCACGGTTGTTTCTGTTTAAGGTTTTTTGATGTTCGCCAATATTAAGGAAGAGTATGATTGAATAGTGATTCAATGTTGTGGCAAGTTGGATAGCTACCTAAATCAAAGTCTAAATGGCTAGTTGTATTCCAATTCCGGTAAATTAAAACAACGGCAAAGGATAATATATACTAAATATACAAAATTTTCATCAGTTACTTTCCTCTATTCTTTGCTGATTAATTGACTAAGTAGAAAAAGCAAAAGTACTTATAAAAAAGGGGGGAAAGTGATGTCATTTCAACAAATAACCGCCCAAAAAAGGGTCGGCTATGGAGTATTAGTCTCAGAATCTGGAACTGCTCTACCAGTTGGCCAGTACATTTGATTCTCGCTGAATGCACTTTTCCTACATGTATGTAATTATCTTCACCTACTCCTTAGTTTAAACGTTGACTATATAAGCTATGTAATCAATGGTTTAAAGCATTTTAGATGGAGATTAATTTTGACCAAATTGTATATTATAAGGATTTCAGAAGTCAATAGTCGTTGATAAAAAATGTTATTCTATGAGGCAATGTATTACTAAATAATAATTAAATATTTTGTTTATCTATATAATGTTGAATGGTGCAAGAGGAAGATAAAGGCGGAGTATAATATGCAAAAGTTCCCAAACAGTTTACTAGTGGTTTAGAATAAATTGAGAATAACCTTCAGACATAATCTGCAGGTAGATAAGCATGGTTGTTCTATGTAACTCAGACACCATTCCCACTCTACAAATTATCGGGTTTATAAAATTGTTGGCTATTTTGATATTTTAAATTTGTAAAAACATTCATTAATACTTGGTGTAAGGCGGTAGGCCTTTTTTGTATATTCAAGATTAATAAATTATGGTGTGATTTTGCGCGCTCCTATATAAAACATTAAACATTTTTAGATTAATTTGTAAGTTTAAAGTTAAAAATATAAAATTTTACCAGAAAAGTTCGAAACGCTTATTTTAAAGGCACATTTGTGTAATCACAATTATTCTTTCGAATGAGGCTTTTGCTAAAAGTTAAAAAGTGGGGTAGGTACGTCAAAAATGCATCTGTATCTTTTGCTTCACATACAAAATATTGCAAATGCAGAAATTGAATTCAATAAAAGACGTAATAGCAAATTCAACGATTTCTTTTGGTACTCCATACATTAAAGCAACGTAGCGGTCGTTACCGTGGTGGTTACGATGTAACGTAAGGCACTTTGCCTAGACTGTCGTATGCGTCTACTTTTCCAGTGGCAGTACAAAAGAAACGCACATTGATATTATCCCGTAAAGCGCAAATAAAAAAATTAGTAATATGATATGCAGTCAAAATAAGCTAAGCTATAACTACCACCTGACTGATGACCGTCGGGCCTGCAGGTTGCCGTCTTATTGTGTTTTTACGAAAAACAGAAATTAATTTAATTTTTTTTGAAATGATCTCTTCAGATTAAAGAAAACCAAAAACGGAAACGCAAATTCGTCGGCCAAAAGTTTGGTGGCAGGGGAAATATTAACCACTCTAGATTTTGCCGCACTTAAAACATATGTTGTGAATCTTATTCCATTATCAATCATGAGTAAATCAGCTTGAACAGAAATTTTTTAAAGTCTTTCATTTATCAAATAAAAAGGCACGAATTTTCGATTTTCAAAAATGCACAGAAGGCGTCAAAGAGAAATTAACCGAATGAAACACGAAGCACATTGTAGCCCATCTTCAGCTCTATGAGCCCATAAAATTTATAAATAATCGTTAGGTCAGTTTTAGAGCAATATTTTTTTATAAATTTCAAGTTTGATTTGTTTTCAATTCGCAGTTTAGTAGTTACAAAAGCTCTCGTAGTTCCTTACAATGCATACAAATTTCATCCCAATCTGATAACTCATGTTTGAGTAAATAAGCGTTAAAACCAATATTTTCGAAAGTTCATGGAAAGCGTCACAGAGAATTTATTGAGCACCAACACAAACCAAATTGTAGCTCATTTCCAGCTCTATCAGCCTACAAAATTTAAAAAAAAATCCTGTGGCCGCAATATTATCGGCTCGTTGGATTTTTGAGCTGATTTTGTTTTGTGAAATTTTAACGCAACAATTTCCATGAAAACTACAAATCATTCTCGAGGCTTGTGGTATTACCTGTGATAATATCTAAAATTTTTTACTTCCTATTTTTCATTTGTTTGAATTTTTTGTGCATAGTAACATTGTGTCTCCCTACAGCTATTACAATACCAATTTCAATTCCGATCTGCCAACTCGTTTTGCGTAATAAGAATAAGGCGGTAAAATCACAATTTTCAAAAAAATCGTACCAGCCGCCATTGTAACGATAGAAAGTTTGTAAAAAAATATTTGATTGTCCCAAGGTCTTCTATCAGATTCAAAACATTCTGTTTTCGAGGAAAATTCTACAAAATAAATGTCTAACTTTCGCTTCCGGCTTCGGATTTTTTTAAAAGCTTATTTTGTCGGTGAATTTTTAATATACCTCCAGATTTCAAAGCGCATCAAAATCGTACCATCAGATCAAGAGTTACGATGCACAACACACATACCTACCCAGCCCAGACAGACATTTTTAAAAAACCCCTTTTCAATTAATGTTTTAATGTTAACAGACCTAATAATTAGCAATAATTTAGTTTTTTACCAAATCTCTAATTTCTGTGACATCCTGTATAAATGATTGAAATACTGAAATTAAAATCAGATTTAAAAAAATAAATTACTTGTCAATAATGATAAAGTAAAATTCTTAAGTCACCTCTCCTGTTCTAGTACCTAGCGTTGTTTAATTCCAAGCGAATTAAAAAATATATTTCTTTACCTTTTTATTGCGAAGGGATTTTCAGCTGTTGACTACACTTTAGTCTGCGCTGCGTTTCAGGGGTATTTTAATTTTAGTCTTTTATAGTAATTGTTGGTTAGAGCGTATAATATATTTTTGATGAGATAAAAAACAAACATTTTTGAGCACGAAAAAGTTATGCGCCTATTATTTGCAATGGTAATCAGCAAAAGTAAATAAACAAATTCAAAATAAATGCGATTACCTCGACCTCCTAATATATTCTTAAACTTAATTTAACATCTCCTAGAAGTCTTTTTATTTTTTTTCTTAATTTTTTTGTAGTATAACTGCATACATTATCTACTTTTAATATTTTCATAAAAGTCTCTTTACGATTCTTGAAGCAATAAAACCACAAAATAACTGTTGGCAAAACCACAAAATGCTTAGGTTTTTATAGAGTTACAAAATGGTCTATTCACGATTTTAAATACTTCTAGGAAACCATGAGAAGAGTTAAATCTTTATAACTTCAATACAAAACTTTACGATAGCGGTCGGGACAGGTATGTACCTTAGTTGTGGAATTGAAACATTAAATGCGTGGGCCGAAAAGGGCCGTGGGAGCGGCTCATCCATGGTCAGATTTGATGAACCATTCCGCCCATCTTAGATTAGATGTCCATTATCCCACAGGTAGGCGTTGGTATTATTTACCTAATACTTGCACGGACGGTTCCATACCGGCACGTGAAAGCATGCAGGGAGACGAAAACGAATAGATCACACCCGAAAATTCTAAAGAAGATTAAAATACACTTGAGACTTAAATATGTAAGGTTTTTAAAGTATGAAATATTGGACACATGCACCAGCCTTATAATATAAATTATTAGAATCAGAAACAAACGTTGGAATTAGTAATATAGAAGTAATCACGCTGAGCCTGCCTCATTAAACGCAGAATAAAACTATTGGAAACGGCATCCCACAGAGCTCAGATAGTTATAATTTTGTAGTAGTTCTAGTTGTTTTTGTACATTTTTATAGATTTTTACTTTTTTTTTAATTTAATAGAAGACTACACTTTTAAAAATCATTGTCATCAATTGCATTTTATGAATAGCATTAATCGTTCTTTTTTATATAAAAAAAACCTCTTCAATTTGAGCCTTTCTTAAATTTTCTTCCCATCCAAAAAATTAGTAAATAAATTTCTAAGTATGTAATCGTCTTGTTCTAAATTGTAAATGTATTTAATAACACAGCTGCAAATGCGGTAACCGCTGGAAAGTAGCGAGCGGTATCAATGCTCGCATGGACAAGTAATCCACACGAGCAGACTTTACTATTTAAGGTTTACAAAGGTCCGCAAGGGTCATATAAGGCATATACTCCAAAAAGCGACATCATTAGCGTGGCGATACCTTATACCGAGGAATGCAGAGAACAATGCAACATGAGCTGCAGCACCAAGACTTTTAACAAGCACAGTTCTCATGGCAGAAACAATGTCCTGTCTTGGCACTCGTCAATCCACGCCGATCTGTCAATTATCTTCACTCTACAGGATCGAGACGACATTCAATACAATTTGTTCCACTTAACTTTGTAATCCTAAAGAGAAAAAGTTTTGTGCAGAAAGAAAAGTTCAGTTTAAAACATTTTCTTAGAAACTCCAAAAAGAGGTAGCATATCGCTAAATATGAGGGGAGTAAAAGGGAGGTAAGAAAAAGAAAAGAGAGGGGAAGAGAGGGGGATGTAATAGAAGGAGAGAGGAGGAAGAGAGTCGGCGAAGAAGAGAAAATGGTGACAGTGGGAAAGAAAGTGTATAAATCAGGAAAAAGAAAAGTGTAATAAAAGAAGGAAAAGAAGAGTGATCAAAAAGAAGAAAAGAGTGACAGAAGGGGGGAAACTGAGGTAGAAAGGAGTAATAAATAAAGAATTGGGAGGAGAGGATCACTATGCATGGACTTTCTCAAGGATAGAGAAAAAAAAGAAGGGGAAATATGAGGGCAACGTTGGCTTCAGTTAGAAGCCGAAGTCTCATGAAAAATTTTATTTAAAACGAAAATGGATTTTTCGATTTCAACACAAAATAGTTTAAAATTGGAAAACTGCAAGAAACTAAAAATAAAATTAATTTGTAGCAAATGAGGAAAACACAAAAGCCAAATTTCTTTAACTCTTCTGACAGTCGAAATTGTAATTAAAAGATCCCAAACTTGGCTCAAGTATTTCCTTTTTATCGTGTCGTAGGTGTTGTAGGAAAATCAGAACATCGAAGAAAATGATATTGTGGTCCTTATCTGTGTCAAATAACTACCAAAATTTAACAAAAATTGTATAGCCACATTTAAAAAAATAATTTATCAACTGCTTTTGAAATTTAAAAACAGGTTTAACATATCCCCAAAAATATTTGAAACTTTTTATTAATGTCTTTCAAGATCACTACTATATCGAAAAAGAAACTATTTTTCAACATTTCTTACGTTTCAAGTCCGATACAAATCAAATTTTGCTGAAAAATTAAATTGTCAAGGCTTGTAAAACTTTTTTAGACTTGTGGCGATACTTGGAAAACGCCATCGCTATAAATTTCAACTATATATGTTTTCTGCTAGAGTACCCAAAAGGCAAAAGTTACTCTACACTTAAGGCGCCAATTTCTTCCCTTATATGGTACGAAATATCCGCATCAAGAACCAATTACCCTCACCATACGAATAACTGTATTGAGCGCATGTGAGCTATTTCTTTATTCTTTTCTTAAACGTGTACAAACAGAGAAAGAGAGCACACCTTGTACCTTTATCCATTCCAAAACAAACAAAACGAAGAATCAAAAAACTAGACAAGCATCAATTTGAATTTAATTAAAGCGAGTTCTGAAATCTTTCCTGGTTCAACGCTTCGCGTTTTTTGCGCATTTTTAAGCGGAGCAATTTGTTTTAAGCTAATACATGAACATGCTGCTACCGCGATTTTTCCGTTAGATACGGACAAAAAATTGTGCATAGTAAGATCTTATCTGACAAGAGAATGTGTTAGCAATTACAATTTTTTTTTGTAAACTGTTTGTAAATTCTTTAGCTAGATACTATGTCGGAAAACAGTAAGTTGTGCGACCTATTGATTGATATTATCATCAGTTCAACACTACCAGTATAAATTGAAAAGTTAATCTTGATGCAACAAAGTAACTGTTCGAATCATTGAAATGTATACGAGGTGTGCATTTTAACTGAATGTCGCATTATGGTAACTGTTTAATTTAAAAAGATTTAATAAAAACTTCTCAACAAGAGACAAATGACTACTGTTAAAAACAAAGAAACAGCTAAGAAAAATATGAAATCAGTAACAATTTTAAAAGTCCGAAAATAGATTTATGGATCACTTTTTTTTAAATGGGGACAAAAAGACGCTATAAGACGTTATAACACATAATTCGAGAAAGTAATTTAAGCAAAAACCACGAATATTTTATTACCATAACGTAAATAATAACCAGTGGGATCCGTTGCAAAATAATTTTCAGTGGTTATGTAGTTCCGAAATCCGACACCGGGAAGAAACAGATGGTGCGGCAAGTGGCAAGCGTAAGTTCATGGTATGTGTTCGTTTAAATTGGCTTTGCTATGATTTTTTATTTTTTTAAGATGTAGAATTTTGTGCACGTCTACACAGTAATAGCTTTTATTTTAAAAAATAATCAAAATCGGCTTAGTAGAAGATAACTCTGGCAATAGATGTCGAAAGAAATGGCTACACGTTTTAAATATTTAGATAGATAATAGGAACATGTAACATAATTAAGACTTTGGTTTCTTAGACCCAATAAAGTTAATAATTTGGGCACTTTTGTGTTTTTCAACTCTTCGTTTTTTGTCTTCGGTCTTCTTTTTCTTTTAACTATTATGCTCGTTCTAATAGAACCTGTTCCACATTTGCTTCGATTAAATTTTCCTTCTTGGAAGTATCTTTTTAATTACGATTGGCATATATGAAGTCCCCAACTGTCTCACCATAACAATAAAACGAGCACTTGTATCTCCGCTCAAATTATTGATATTTTTCGGCGAATGTTTATGTTGCTGTCACTACTGTGCGTCTAATTTGGTTATTTATAACTCACTTCCATTCTGAAGGCTCGGGAATTTTACACAGCACATTTGATATAATATTTTTCAATAACAGACAATTAATAAAATAAATCATTAGAACATTATTACAATTATATTAGAATCAAGAGTTGCTTATTGCGAGTTGTGTGAATACAAATATGAGTATGATTGAAATAACATGACAAGTAAAGACAATAATTGTAAAAATAATTACTCATGTAGACAAAATAAATAGGCAAGCAAAGAAGCAACACAATAACAATTAAACCGACGAATTTTAATACTTATAACGGGAACAAAAGATTAATTTTTTCTATAAAATAATGTCAGTCTGTTTGTTTGTTTCTAATGCTCAAACTGAGCGGGTTTTAGAGTATAGAAAACAACAACTTAAACATATTTGGCTTAGAAGGTTTTAAACATATCTGCCAGCTGTAAGAATGAATGATCATATTTACAAGTTCGACACCTTATTGACCCAAATATTGAAAGCTTTAGTTAAAATTTACGAGTATAAGAATTAAAACAATCGAAAATTAAATTATAAAATTAGCTGAACCCGTGGATTACGCGCCACGCCTTTCTTTTACACACAGTGCAAGCAAATGTATTAAAAGAGATATAATGGTATAACCTGTGTCGAGAGCATGTTAGTGAATGCGCGGTCACTAGAGGTTGAGAAAGCGGTAAGAGATCCGGATTTGATATATAGAAGAAAAACAACATGCGTGGATATGTAAGACATGTTATTACTGAATACACGCTCACTAAAAGTTGAGACAGAGAAAAGGCATCGGGATTTAATATATATAAGACATGTAACTGAATGCGTGGTCAATAAAAGTTGTGACACGGAAAGGGTCCGAATTTAATATACAATATAGACTACAACTTCGATCCGTGGCTCGCTACGCTACCAACAAAATAAACTAAAAAACGCGGAGAGCGTAGTCCATGGGTTCCATTAGTTTATTGTTAATTTTACAGTTTCTTGTTTTTGAATTAGAGATTTTGACGGAAAGGTTTTGGAAATACAGGAACTCAAATGAGTTAGTTTTAAAAATTATTTCTGTCTGTGGGGTTATGTTTGTATACGTCTGTACGCCTCATATTTCCCGACCGGATATACAGAATCGACGAACTTTCGAATATTGGCGTATCTTAAAAATTCATCGCCAAAATGAGCTATAAAAAAATCGAAACCGGAAGTGGAAGTGTTTTTTTGGCTGCACTTTTTTCCGAATCCAAATTTTCTAAATCTGAAAACGGAATCTTATAAATACACACCTTAGAGAAAATCCAATGCTATTTTCCGAACTTCCTAGCTTCAAAATGGTGGCCGCTACTATTTTGTTTTAACAAATTTGATTTTTACCGTCTTATTACCTAAGACGTCAAAGACGGGTTAGCAGGTCGGGATTAGATTTGGTATCTAAGTGCTTTAAGGGGATACGGTGTTGCTATGTACGAGAATTAGCAAAACATGAAAAGTGCGAATTAAAAATTGTTTCAAAATAATGGAATTTTTCAACAACAAAAATTGCTCAAAAACTGGACAGTTTTTACTAGGGGTAGCTAGAGCCTAAGGGGTTGAATGGGGAAGGTTACCTTATGAGTCATGATAATTCCAACTCCAGTTGTAAAAACGGTTTCTAGAAAGTTTCAATACCTCTTTTTCGGAACGTTAAAAACGTGAAATATTTGTTTAAATTTTGAAACTTTTCAAAAACAATGGGTCAAAAACTGACTACAAGATTTTCCTTATATTTTTTACACTAATAGTGCTATAAATCAGCTACAATTTGGCAAAGTGCTTTGCTAGTTTTTAATTCCTAACTGTATTTTCCGGGAAAAACTTTTACCCTTATTTCGCAAGCGTTAGGAAATCTTCGGTTTCTACACTTGTATTCGTATAAGCTTCCCGATTCTAAACGAGTGCTGCCAAGTGTTAAGATTTGCCTACAAATTGGAGCTTATTATAAATATTCTGAGCTAAAAGTTACTGTTTGGGGCTAGAAGGTTATGATATAAAATATGTTAAAAACATAAAAAAATAAAAATGTTACAGCATATATGACTTAACTTCTACAAGGTTTAAGTGTCAATAAATGTTTCAGAACAGTTTATCGCTTTAAACTCTTTACGATCCTCAATTGCTAAAGACTTCCGGTTAAGATTATTACCTTTTATATTTTAACAAACACACTCAGAACAAAACTTTAAAGACTTACTTGAATCATAAAACCAGGGTGTCTGTCCATCCCATCGGGACCCAATAACTTTATTGGTACAATAACTGAGGAAACAGAGTAGTGCTAATCGTTCACCTAACATTTTTCCAAATCATCTACATATCTTCCTTTAAATGCACCATAAAATCAAAAGAGAAATTTTAAACAATGCCTACCGACTGTCAACATGTCTAATAATTTAAACACAAAAATATATAAACAAGTTTTTATGTTGCTATTAGCACGGTTAAAGTTGCTTAAGTATATTCTATTGCCATATATTTGGTTGCAACATCGTAATGTGTATATGTTACGATTCCACGATAACAGCATTAAAGCTCCATTTGCATAATGGAATATTTAAATAAAAGCACGTGTGTTGGGATTGTTTAAGACAAAAATTTCATACATGAATTCACATTATAACTTAACAACAAATTTTAAAAGATCCAATCATGAATAAATATTAGCACCATCAAGCTTGTTCCGGTACAGGCACCATAAATTTAACAAAATGGCAAAATGTAAATGCTAATCAAGGGTTATTTTGCAACGAAATCAATCAGATGTTCGCACGCGTTTTAATACCCAGGACACGAGAGCACGACACGGACACGACAGCCAACAAGGCACTGACTCATGAGCCCCAGCATTCTTGGCGGACCCGTGGCTCGAAATACTAGAATAGGTACACCTTCCACTTGATCTGTCACCTCCACTTTTACCTTGCTAGTTGCTCCCGAGGAGATTAGCATGATACATAAACATTGCAAGCGTAATCATGTAGATTGTATCGATAGTTCGTGGATGCTGTCTATCAGCCTGTTGCATCAATGGTAATCGTTTTAGTTAGCATACATATTTCTTATCGGTACATGTTTCGACTTATCTTCGATTGTAAGTTGTAACACATTATTTATGCTATTATGTAGCAAAGAGTTCTGTGCCTTTGAGCAATAGAATGTAATGCACGATATTCGTGGCTTTGAAAATCTATGAGCACCAACAAAATAAATTTACGAATTTCAACGATAGTAGTATAGCTAATCTTTATATGCCATCAAACGCCTGTGCCAATTAGAATGGAAACTAAATGTGGTAGAAAACAAGATTTTTAATTTCTTTACTAACAGTTCACTTTGATATTTGATATATCATATGTCATATGATATTTTTAAACCGAATTTTCACTACACCTATGTATTGTTTTCCTCATCATTACGATTTAATACGAGGAGAAGAAAAAAAGATTACAGTTTTAGTAGAAAAAAAGGTATTGGTTATAAATTATTGTAAACATCTACTTATAAATTCATTGGGTAGGCAGAAAAAAGTCTCTGAAAAAAAGTCACGGAAAAAAGGCCACGGAAAAAAATCCCCGGAAAAAAAGCCCCCAGGAAAAAAGTCTCCAGAAAAAACTCCCCGGGAAAAAAGTCTCCGGAGAAAAAGTCTCCAGGAAAAAAGTCCCCGGAAAAGGAAAAAAGGCCCATGGAAAAATAGTCACCGGAAAAGAGTCTTGGAAAAAAAGTATCCGGAAAAAAGTCTCCAGGAAGAAAGTCACCAAAAATAATGTTGGATATTGAAGCCCCCGTATAAGAGTCGGTTAAAATAAACGACTTTACCTGATTTTCATATACGGTAGCCCTTTATAGATCACTTTTAAATATAATACAGGGTGGTCACTTAAAACTGCTTTTCAAATTCCCTGACTTTTCCCTGACTTCCCTGACTGATAAACTTCAGTTTTCCCTGACTCATTTTTATGGTACACATGGCCAAAGTACTGTTTTTTTAAATAAAAATTGTAACCAAACATACAAATTAGCAAAGTAAACTTAAATTACTTGATAGCAAATGGAAATTTTTCAACAAGCATAACAAAATATAACATCTAAACTTTAAGGAAAACCCAAATGAAATAAATATAAATGTTATAAACATATACCTAGGTAACAAAATTTTCGTTTTGCAAAAATAAAAATATTAAAATAATTGCATTTTACAGAATTTTACCTAATTAGTTCGTGAAATTCCCTGACTTTACGTTGAAATTGGTACAATTCCTTGATTTCCCTGACCAAAATAAAAAAAATTCTAAATTCCCTGACTTTTCCCGGGTTTCCGTGTTTTTCAGAAAAGTGGCCACCCTGTAATAATGTAGCGTCTTTTGTCAATAGAATTTGTTTGTTTATTATTAAATTAAATGTACAAAAAGCAGTAAAAATGCGATTGAATTAATCTAAAAAATACAGTGTTCCATTTCAAAAGTCAAAGATAGAACCGCTTTTCAGTTAAGCCGGAAGCCGATAATTTTACTTTTGTGTCCAGAAACTCATCAGATTTTTTATTATTTGTAATAATAATATTAATCTAGCAATTCAAGTAGTCCTAAATTTACCGGTATAATCAAAATATAAGCATTTTAATAAACTCACTTCCAACAATGAACACTATAAAAAAATGCAGTTTTATCTTTAACTTATTTTATATTAAAAACATTTCTGTGTTTTCATGACTGTTGCCTACATTTTTGAAGTTTTTCAGTTTTTTTTCCATAGAGACTTTCATTCCGGGGACTTCTTTTCTGTGACTTTCTTCCGGAGACTGTTTTTCCTAGAGACTTTTTTCCGGAGACTTTTTGCCAAGGGACTTTTCTTCCGGAGATTTTTTGCCCAGGAGACTTTTTTTCCATGAGACTTTTTTCCGGGGACTTTTTTCCGGAGACTTTCTTCCCAGAGGACTTTTTTCCATTCAGTTCTTTTACGTGACTTTTTCCGGGGACTTCTTTCCTAGATTCAATTCATTGATACAACATAATTTCTACCTCTACTTGCCCACTTTGAAAGTAAAGAGTTTTTAAATAATTAATTTAGAAGTGCGTAAAGGCGGTTAGACGGCACTGTTTTTAAAACGAAGACGTCGCTTTTTCAGGTCTACGCTGGGTAAAAAAAGTATTCTGTTTAAAAGCTTTCCATTGGCTGAATTTGAGATATCGATGTGGAATTGTATTATAGATGGCCACAAAAAAAATTAAACATTATGAGTACCAAATTTCAAATTTTTGTTGCAAAAAATAAATGTATCGAAAGTTCACATGTGCTGTTCAGTTGTTTTATAAAATAATAAAATGGAATTTGGTGTACACCTAGTGTTTAACTCTTCTTTTATGACCGCCCAAAATTCTTATAATCTTGCAAACAGAATGCATTGTTTTGCCCCACCTGTTATAGTTTTGTTTTGAACGGCGCGCGCCTCATACCTTGTTGGTCTAAGCAAATTTATTTGTTGTATTAACACAAATACCGTTGCTAATAATATTTGTGTATGTAACTAATGCGAGTTTGCAGCTATTGGTTTTGGTTTGTACTAACAGCAAAAATGTATGCTTTTATTACAAAAAATATTGCAACTGTTACAAATACAAGGTAGCAAAGTTATTTTTGTTGGAGAAACTAATACATTTTTTTCAGTGTATGTGCAAAAAGGTTTGAAAAAATGAAAAGTATAAAGTAAAATATTTTTTCAAAGTTTTATAATTAAAAAAAATATTGCTCAAAAACTGAAACAGGGTTTTAAATTAAATTTACTCAAAAACGTGTTATCAGATTGGAATAAAATTTGATATGAAAAATGCCCTAGGGGTATGCAATGTTACAAGGTACGAGAACTTTTGGAATTACTAAAATTTAAAAAACATTGCTGTAAAACAGACCACATGATTATGGTTATATTTTGTAAGCTCATAGAGCTGGAGATTAACTACAATAGAGTTAGTGTCCCAGCTCGGCAGTTTCTCTGTGACGCCTTCTATGAATTTTTGATAATCGAAAATTCATGCCTTTTTATTTAATAAATAGGTGACGTTATAAATTTGTTATTGCTGTATTGAACCCTTGGCGCACGAATTTGTCCTTCCGTTTGGTTTTCTTTTATCCCAATGCACCCCCTTTCTATAAAAACAAACATCAATTTTTCTCATAGAAACACAATAAGACGGCAATCGGCATTTTATGTGTTTTTCGTTGCACGACCGATGTCTTCCGTTATGTGTACGACGCGGCGTGTTGTATTTGCACTTTGCGGAGTAATACCACTGTGCGTTTGTTTTCTACTGCCACTGTTGTGAGGCTACAATGTTGTGGATAAAATTTTTGAGCATAGGAAAAGTAAACGTTGCTCAAGTATTGGAAACTAAGTGGTTCGCCAATTATTTAATTCCATATACTTTCGGTATGGAAAAGTATTGAACACACGAAAATGTTTAATTTCGATCTTAAAAGATGTCTGTCTGTATGTGAGTGCGTTCATTCCCTCATATCTCCCGAGCAGATATATGCTGGGCATATCAAAAATCATCGAAAAGTAAGCTTAAAAAAGCAAAACCAGAAATACTGTTTCTTTGGTAGCTTGTACAGAAAATGAATTCCAAATCTAGCTAAACAGGATTCGATAGAAGATATTAAGTCAAATCTAAAGCTTTTTTCCGAGATCTTTAGATGGCGGCCGCTTCGATTTTTAAATATTCTGTTTAACGATTCATTACTTAAAAAAAACAAATTAGCAAATTGGGATGAAATTTGGTATGGTAATAGCCCTAATGGGGTACAAATTTACTAACTACAAGAATTTATTAAAGCACGAAAACTGCGAAAAGAAAATATTCTAAACGTAAGTTTTAGATGTAAAAATGTTTCAGGGGTTGATTTTCCCTTCCCCCAAATTTTGTCTAATGATTTTTTTTAGAATTTGGTTTTCTTACACCCCAAGCAATTATGTTTTGACTAAAACAAAAAAAATAGAAATTGTCTTAAAAAACACAGTTAAAATGTCATTTTTAACTACTTTACAACATGCAAACACCGTGCGTCGGCGTATTGCCGTGCGCTACTGCTGTAGTTGGTAGGACTGTAGGAGTTATGCGATCTTATAGTAACCATTGAATCTAAAACATTGATACTTTTAAAAATATGATAAGTAACCACTTCCAAAGTATGGGAAAGTCCAGGCGAACTGTTTTGCTCATTTTGTATTATAATTTATTAGCAACTGTTTATTTATTCCTGCTGTTAAGGTTTATCACCGACGCCAAAGAGTTCACCACTACAACTTGATGAACTGCCCGAACATATGTTTTATACTCTTATACATACCAGGGATACTTAACGTCTTAACATCTATTACATTCCGAAAGATGGCCTAACCCATAAAAAGATATCAACCCTAAAAAATTGTATTTCTAACAAATAGAATTTTCTAAATATGAGGCTTCACAATGGATGGCGATAAAGTTTTTTGGATATATTAACTTTTGTGATTGCCTTTATGAAAATCTTGCATTGGTATATATTTAAAATTTGAAAAATCGCACACACGATACTTAAAAAATTTTGTAAACCGATCGGGTTCAGGTTGGGTTACAACTTGAATTTATATAAATTTCTGAAATACCAAAATTAATTTTTTATCCATAAAAAATTCCGAGTTTAAGAAAAACGGGTCTTCAGTGGCAGTAGTTAATTTTACTAATATTTAGGGGCTTATTTCCCACCCCCTACCCGCACCTATTTTTGTCGATAAATTTAATCTCTTTGTTAATGTGATGCTATGCAAAAATGATATCGCATCGCACGCAAACATGTTTTGTCAAAAATAATGCGTACCCTCTTTTCTTGCAGTTCCTCATATTTTTGCAATTTCTCGTTTAATAAATATTTAAAAAAATTAAATCGTGCTATTATTTTCCTTGTGCAAAATTGTTTTTCATTGAGCAAATTCAAACATTTTTCATTATTAAAACGTTGGTTTACCACTTCACGTTAAAATCTCGAGTGGCTTACATTGATTAGCATGTATCAATGCAGCATTAGCACGTACAGATATACACAACTCAATTTGCAGCTCAGTGAAGCCGAAGATACACTCGGCAAAAATTTATGAATATTAGTGTTTACTACTTTTAAACCGTTTCATATCTATTAGACACTTCACTATGTATAATAATACATTTTCGGATATGAGGGTTTGTATTAAGTTTCAAATAGTATATTATTATGAGCGATTATGACAGCCATTATTCACGAAGATGATGTTTGAACCCACGAGCCGTAGGCGAGTGGCGCAAATCATCCGAGTGAATAATGGCCATAATCGCGAATGTGATACTATGCTTTTTCTACACCTACTAAACAAATAAATTAGACTCGTTTTGGTGGTTGAATTATTAGTTTGCACAGATTGTAAAACGTAAACAAGCAATATGGCGATACACTTGGCTGTCACCCGAGTCGATTGTCAGCCGCAGAAAGAGTTCATCGCGGGCGATTTAAAATATCATCGAATCAGCGAAACAGTGATTTTTGAATTTGTATTTGTGATTTGTCGGATACAGTGAATTATGAGTCCATAATTCACTACAGTGAATTATAGGTACGATTTTTTCACGAAAAAATGCTAATAATTGTCATATAATTAAATAGGTGTAGAAAAAATACATTTCTTCCAAAATCTTCCACCATATACGTTATCCATCTGGATGTTTACAAAATTTGCAATTTAAAACATGATGTTACAAAATTTAATCTACATCAATTTGTTTAAAGATGATTATTATTAAACAATCGTCCGTTATTATTTCAACAACCACTTATCGTAATCGTCTCATTAAAATAAATTGGTTGGATACTTTCAATACCCCACCAACTGTATTAATCTTGATGCATTAAAAGCAGTTTCTGTCAAGATAAAGATATAAATCGATATGCTACATACAAGAATTTTTAATCATGATTTTCATGTTGCGCAATAATGCAACTAGTTATATGCTCTACGCTTTTTCTGTTGTTCTTTTTAGAGGGTTATCTCCTACACGGCATCAAAAAGTCGCCGGTGTTTATTTAATATTCAGTTGTTACTTTTGTTTGTTGCTGATTGTAGAGATGGATAAAAGTCACTCAGAATTTAACAAAGCGAAAAAAACTAATACATACAGTTAACGTACAGATATATTATTTTTTTGTTCATTTATTGTCGCTTCTAAAGTTATTACCGCCGCTAGATGGTAGACCACAATATCTGAATTACTTCATGCTTAAATACATATACCATGGTGTTCCTATAACGCCTTTCATAAACTGAAGGTGGAATTTCTTGTAGAATAACGAGCAAAAAAAGAAATGTGCACCGAGCACGCGACTTTTAAGTGAAACATCTTAGCCCTTTTTGGGAAAATTCTGACATCAAAGAGTTGTATCAACAAAGCTTCCACGAAGAGAACAGTACGCAACAGCCCACAGCGTGGGAAAAATAGCTGAGACCCTAATCGCAGCCGCGCGGCAAAGTCTAACCAGATCACCGTCGCCAATTACCCCTAGAAGAAGGAGGGCCCTAGCACGGCATCAAGAAGCACAATTTAGATATAATAGGAACAAGAACCCCCAGTTAAAAAAAGAGTATGGCAAGCAACCACTAACAAAAGACAGGCCCAAGAGCAACGCGAAGCAGAAAAGTGCAAACATTTTTTCCAGAATTTAAACAAGTATTCACCGAAGCAAGGCTATGGAATACACACAAATACATGCATGAAAAACAAGGAGAGCCAACACTGTAACAAGAAAGAGACATACCTATGACACATTGGGAAAATTTATTGTGGACAACAAGAAATGCCCAGCGACAAATAAAAGAAACGGACAGAGGTAATCACAGAAATAATACACTATTTAAAGAAAAATAAGGCGCCAGGAATAGACCAGGTACAAGTGGAACTGCTACAAGCCGCCCCTACAATCATTATAGAAACAGTATGTAAAACAATAGAAGAAATCTGGATACAAAATGAAGTACCAACGGAATGGATTACCATCATGCAAATTCCCCTACCAAAAGTTAAACACCCGAAATCCACGACAGACTACAGGAAAATCAGTCTTCGCAGTGTAGGCTACAAAATATACGAGCCAACCCCGGAAATACCGTCGTACCAAGCAGCATTCCTAAGCAACAGACCTGTGGAGGACCATATATATGTAACGAGATGCATACTGGATGAAAGATGGAGAGGGGGAGGAATAAACGGTACTGGTAGCCCTAGACCTAAAGGAACACCGCATTATCTCATCAACTGAATAATAACAACATGTTCAAGGAAAATACGATGTTGCAGTGGTTTGGGCACAGAACAAAAGTATATAAAAAACAAAAGGGGTTAAGCAAGGATGTCCAGTTTCACCCAGACTATTCACGATGGCATTGAACAGATAACACACTGAAAATAGGGAGCCGTGAACTAAAATAAACACGCATACTCAAGTACCTAGGTGTTTATCTACCAGACTCATTAGCACGACCGGAGACAGTAAACCAAAGAAGAACCAAAGCACACCAAGCCACACACATGATTATTTCTCTCATTCAAAAACACAATTTAACAAAAGGAACAAAGAAGATAATATACAACTTCATAATAGCCACAACTGCTTTATACGAATTGAAAACGACCGCAATCACAAAAGCCAACAGAATGGCACTTCGAAGAATAGTAAAGAAAATACTCAAATTATTCCAAGTAAACACGGGGGAAGAAAACAATTCGACGGCACATGAAATGTTAGAAGGGAAAACAATAACCAAACGACCCACTACATCAAGAATTAGATATTGGGCACATATTCTGAGAAGACATGCCAACCATCCTCTACGGCAAGCTTATGCCATGCAAAACAGAAGAAAAGACGATCGGAAGACCATGCTATATGTGGAATACATCATTGGAGCGGGATATTCAAAACACCGGCATACCTAAACAGACATGGGAGGAATGGACAAGAAGATAAAAGAATATACGAAGAGAGACAAGAAGAATTGACGCATTGTTTGGAGAATCGGATCAAGAATCGATTGGAAAAGAACAGGCTAACGGAGAAGAGGAGGCAGAAAAACGGCGAAGAAAGAAAAAAAACAAAGAGTGAGGAACGAAACACGCACCAGTGGGAAAGAAAACGATGGATATGAATGTGTCAACTGCAGATGGAAAATTTAGAAAACAAGGAAGTAAAATCGAATTGCGGGAACCTTACAATTAAGTGGTAATAAAGTTTAAGCAACAAGTTTTGGGGTAAATATTGCCCAGTTTAATAGGTATTAGTAAATTAAGATATTTGCAATTTGTAATGTTAGAACAATAGATTATGTGGGAAATGAGAGAAAGGTGAAACTTTGATACCAAAGTTAATTAGGTTACATTGCATAATTGCATAACGGTCTTGGTTACGCACTCAAAACCCTCATTGAGCGTAGCTTACTAACTACCCGGTGTTGTAGCAGCAGTATCTTGCGGTATGCATTGCTAACATGCTAACGCTCTTTAACACCCCACCCGAACCCAACCTATCACATAAATTCCTACCCACCTACTGGCATGGGATGGGCCTGGTCTAACCCAGATGATGATGGTGGTGATGATGATAATGATGATGATGATGATTATTAGCGGAAAACGATAACGATTACACTAAAACCCTAGAATACCAATTTTTATCAACAACGAATAACTTTACGAAGTAAGTCCGCCATATTGCATCCGCCATCTTAAATTTCATAATTTAGATATGGGGTTTGTAATTAGCAGCCCCGAAACTACTTAGGTAATAATTGTTAACAAACTCGCAGAAATTTAGAAGATAATTTCGCCACATTGAATCCGCTATCTTGAATTTTACAATTTAAATCGTAGATTCGTAATTAACAACCTCAAAACCGTTCGAATATCAATTGTTATAAATTACTTTCGAATTCAATCTTACACAAATACACTATAACTCATATCTCTCGCATAATATACTGTTCATTTCCTGGGTATATAGAAAAAGCCATAAAACACATTCGTTTGGAGGTGTATCTGTGATGGCACGATAGAAAATTTGATCGCTTTACTTTGCATCTAGGCAGATCTGTTCTGTAGGTTAGCGGAGTCCAATGTTTCCGCCTCTCTAGTTCCGCCTCGCCACATCCATTGCATTATTCGCATGGTTACTTCTGCCGGCAAAGAAGTTTTACTTTAAAAATCATATGAAAATACAGCCAAAAATGGTCCCCACTGAGTTGTGAGAAGCTAAAGAAAAGCCACTTTTCAACGATATCTCAGCGTAAGTTTTTAAGGGTTATGTTATACAGGGTCGCTATTAAAGATGGAACCAAAGCTCTCCTGCTAAATCGGTTTGAGATATAGATATGAAAATTGGAAGGCTTCCATTTGAAATTATTTCGCATATTTTGAGGTTAAAAAATTTTTTTTGGCACATGATTTTTGAGCGCGGTCGCCATCTTGAATTTTTTTACATGGCAACATGGGCTTTGTAATACATCATTAGAAAGCTTATTTTTTTCTCTTTCTTACTACCTTAATCATGTATGGTGTTAAAGTATAAAATAATGCAGAAAAATTAGAAAAACCTTTGCCATATTTCACGAAATTAAGGTTTATTTGTCACGTAATACAATAGTTGTAAGGAAACAAACCATATGTACTGTGTTTTTTGTCACTTATTAAACCCCTGCTGATTGTTTTTTGTTTATTTTTGACGTTTCGTATTGCAAAGGTATCTAGATTTAAAGTGCAATACATTAGCCAGCCACGCATTCTGCATTATTTTCTACATTAACACTATACATGATTAAGGTAGTAAGCAAGAGAAAAAAATAAGCTTTCTAATGATGTATCACAAAGCCCATGTTGGCATTTAAAAAAATTCAGGATGGCGGCCGCGCTCAAAAATCATGTCAAAAAAATTCTTTTCGAACCTCAAAATATGCGAAATAATTTCAAATGGAAGCCTTCCAATTTTCATATCTATATCTCAAACCGTTTTAGCAGGAGAGCTTTGGTTCCATCTTTAATAGCGACCCTGTATAATAAATTACCATTTCCTATTGATATAAATTACCAGGTAATTTACCCGTAAATTGCTAGTGATAATTTACGCGGTAATTTATTAATTTCTCCCCAAATCTTCCACAAATCGGAGGATGACAAATTTATGCAGAACAAGGGATGTAAAATGGTAATTTAGCAAATTTATTATGGTACTTTCTATGGCATATTACGGTACATTACCATTTAACCATTAAACATAATAATTAATATTATTAGTAATAAATATAAATTACCATAAATTACGGATTTAAGGTAAATTACCTGGTAGTTTACCATAGATTTTAAATTACCGTCCTTCGCAAATCACGAATTTTACATCCTTGCCAGTGGCAGTGCACCCTTTTCTTAATAACAATTTAAGAAATGATGTAAGTCAGGTGACGTAGCTGGTCAGGAAATTAGGGCAGCGTCCTAAAGATAGAAGTATTTCCGGACTCATGTTGATGAGACTTTCATGGAAACATGATTTTACAAAGACGGTGAATTACGTATTTCGAAAACTGCCGTACCGTTTTTGTATTTTTGTTTGTATGGAGAATAAGATTTGATTACCAAAACTTAAAAAAATTTGGTACGATCTAAATTATTTGGAAGAAAATGTTACCTCCTTTGGTGCAGTGAGTAATGTTGACATTATTATAGTATTTCAAAATTGTAGTGCAACTACTGCGAAAGTTATCGACAAAAGTGATCCAACTGGTCCGTCTTCGGAAGACTGCAACTCCGTAACGAAGGGTTTCAGGGCCCATATTTTTAAGACTTTTTTATTATTTTCAGATTTAGAATATATCTTGAAAGTGCGTCCTACATGTTATGAATCACCCTGTATACAGGGTGTTTAGCGAGGACTGTTGAATGCAGATATTTAGACTGCCACTTAAGGTACTTTAAATTTGAGCATGAAATAAAAGCTAAATTAATTGTTATAACGCTATATACGCACAATATTTTAGCCCCACAGCAGTGGCGGTATAAAGCATGCAAAGAAAAAGACTGCTTCAGCGTAATGCCGTTGCGTTGGTACGGTTCGCATTACTTAAAGCCACCCGCTCGGTTAGCGCAAGCTGCTTATTAAAGCGTGCTTTTTTTTATGCAGAAACATATATTTTGCTAAGTTTTTTAAAGAAAAAAATCAAATAGGTTGATTTGCAGAGAACCATTGCTTGAAATTAAAGAAAACTAAAAACGAAAGAACAAATTCGTCCATTAAAATTTGGGTGGGAGGAGAAAATGAACTCATGAGCAATTTAGCTTCATAGAAATTTTTTTATCGTCCCCCGTTTATTAAATAACGAGGCATTCATTTTTGATTTTCAAAAAATCATAGAAGGAATCAAAAAAATAAAGCAGACTGGGAGACGAACCAAATTGAAGCACATCGCTAGCTCTATGAGCTTACAAAATTAGAAAAAAGAACGTGTCGCTTTACAGCTAAAATGTTTTTAAAAATTTTGGAACTTATTAAATTTTTTCACTTTACAATTTTAGAAGTAACAAAATTCTTCTAGTTCACGACATTACGTACCCCTAGATCATATACAATATCAAATGCAATGTTGATCTGACAACTCGTTTAAAATGAGTAAATAGACGATAAAACCAACATATTCAATAATTCATAAAAGGTATCACAGAAAAATTAAGGAGCTGGGACACGACCAAATTGTAGCTTATTTCCAGCTCTACCAGCATATACATTTAAAAAAAATCATGTAGCCAGTTTATCAACAAATTGTTTTTAAAAATCCCCAAAATAAATATTTTCTCTTCATAGTTTTTATCTCTTCGAAAATTTTTAGCACAATAAATAATATTGTGTCTATAAAGCTATTGCAATAGAAAATTTGATCCCGATCTGTAAAATCGTTTTCGAGGAATAAGGCGTTAATATAAAAATTTATAGCAAGCGCCTTTTGGAAAAAAAAGCGTGTCTGACGTCTACTATCATATTCTGTTTTCAGATTTAGATTGTTCAATTTCTGAAGAAAGTGCTACTAAAAAAGAGTGGCGGTCCGTCCTATTAAACAGAGCAGGCAGCGCCTACCCACAGCTTTTACAAAAAAACAATAAAAAAAGTTACTTTTACGCAGTTATAAATAAATAAAACCGTTGTCTTTACACACAGTTTTGCTTACACGAAGAGCGAGCTTATCGGACCAAATGATTCCAGCTACGACACAATCAACCAATCTATTATTCTTAATACGTTCGCATGCACATCGATACAAATAACGCAATGATCAAATGAACAGATGCAAAGAAATAGTAGGGATTTCAGAACGCAATAAGCACGGCAAAGGCACGGCCTCTGCGCTGATCGGCGGCGGTTAGTTGCAGCGTGGAGATATAGTGCGTTTTTTTTCATACGCAGTTTGCAAATTTGCCGTAAATATAGACATTCTCGTTGACCAGCTTTTAAAAGAAAAATTTAATGGATACTCTCACGAAAAACAAATAGAAATAAAAAATCGTGGGCGATGTACTTCAAAATGAGTAGGGCCGTTACAGACAGACAGTAGGACGAAATCTAGATCGTTTAATACTGAATGGTATAAACGAATGGACTGGCCAATTGGTAGCGATATTAAAAATAAACTATTTTGCTGGAATTGCTTACTATTTTCATCTATACCTAACTCCTCAAAAGTATAGTCTGAGACAGGATATTCTGTTTTTAAAAAATCTTTAAGCTGCAATTAAAGAACTTTTATCTGCAACTATTTGGCAAAACACGCATTAACCTGGCTTTAGACGAAGGTTTACGTTATAAAATTAAAGTGCATAATGACAAAGTTGAGTTTAATAGGGATTTTATGCGTAGATTAATTTATTTAACAACAGGTCTCGGTAAATTGGAGTTGCGGTAATTTTTTTACTTTTTAATCTTAATAGTAAATAATTTTTTCCATTGCCTACCCAAATTTTGAACCCACAGAACGCCACTGCCAAAAAATCATTTGTAAACTAGCGCTTCCAGTTTTTTTACCCAGTCGCTTATTAACAAAAAATGATAAAATGTATATTGTGACGACCTTAAATGAAAAATGAACACCATTTGAGCTTCTTCCAGATTATACCATTAGACTCTCTTTTTCTCAATCCTGTCCTATAATAAATTTCATTCAAACATCATTATGCGATTAAGCCTAACTAATAATTACTTCGTGTAAAGATTGAGTTAAAACCCGAAGCATTTTGTCTTCTTCCTTTTCAGTTTAGATGCTACGAGACATTCATCTGTTTCTTCTGTAGTTGAATATGTTAAAAGCTGTATTTGAATAAGGTTAACGTTTACACCTACACCTTTACAAGTTCTTTAGGTCTCCCGACCGTCGAGACGTGACTTTTAAAGACTTGAGGTGAGTAATCGCCTTCCATGAATACATTAAATTTCCCATCGCCTTTACACTTTACGTCTTCACGCAGACATTCACGATTCAATATTTTAAAAGCACAGACTATTCATCAATCTAAGATAAAAAGTAGTATCCTGAATTAATGGAATCTTTGCACATTGTCACCTCACTATTAATATCAGAAGATATTTAGAATTAGAACTGGAGTTTTGTCAATGAATAGAAGTTGTTTTAGCAAGATATGAATTTTAAATTTTCTAAAGCTTCGGCGTAACTCGTAAGCGGAACGCATGACGACCCGAAATTTATTTTTGTCATTTTAAATTTAGTCCAGGAAGAGCGGCGAGTACTTTTGTGCACGTAGCTGTGCAAATTACACCGAATTCAAAATACTATTTCCAAGTATATCCAAGTAGGTATTCAATTAGGAATTCGTAAATGTAAATCGCTTGGATTATAAGAAAAGGAAAGACTCGTATACACCCTTTTCTTATACTAATGTATTTATTTATAATAATACAACAACCATTGTTATAAGTCGAAGTCTCAAAAAAAAAAATATAAATAGAGCACGGATTTCAAGCATTTTGCTTATGCACTATTATTGTAAGCAAATGAAAATCCTTTTGTCCCTGCACGATTCATGAGAAATGTAATCATTTGACACTTTTGCTTATTTTGCTGCTTATTTTACTGCTTATTTTGCTGCTTATTTTACTGCTTATTTTGCCTATTTTGCCCCTTAAACCGTTTATATGCGCTTATTTTAGCTTTTATACAGCTTTTATAAAGCACCAACTGCTTTTTTTTATGAAAAACATTACAATTGCAATTTCTAGTTTGCAAAATCTAATGTAATTAATTTATAATTTTTCGGTTTAAACGACTTCGAATAATTTACTGAATGTTTACACCACATTCTACAAATCTCATCAGAGAAACAAATAGTGCTCTCGGGGAATCACCAACTTCTGTGTTCTATCGAAAACCATACACAATAGTCTGTGGCGTTTATTTGTAAAAAGGCTAAAAACAGTGTCAGTAAGCCGGAGCATTCCATTTTGGTGTGATGTTTTGTAAATAATTTAAACTTGAAATTATAAAATGCCTAAAATGAGGGATTAATCCGTACCGGCAACTTGGCGTAAAGATTTTACTGAATTTGTTATTGAAAATAACAAAGTACTTTGCAGAAGCTGCATGAAAACCGTAATTTACGCCTTTGAAATATTTTATATTTTTAAAAGCTAATTTAAAATATTTCCGTCGTTTTTCCATAATATGCTTCAGTTAAATTTTTAATAAAAACCTGGTCTCAAACGACAAGGATATTTATATCAAAGTATATTTTTATTTGTTGTTAATGACTTTTTCTAGTTTTTATTTTGTATTGAAATATTTGTAATATTTTGTTTTGTTTTTTTTTAATTTTGCTTATTATGCCCTTTTTCATGCTTTCTTTCTGATTTATCGAGCTTATTTAAAAAAAATAAATGCTTATAAATCCGCGCCCTACATATAACTATAAGTTAGGCAATATAACCTAATAGAAACATTGGCGTGTTTCGAATTAGAATGCTGAGGATGCTCTTTATTGCCATATTTCCATTTCAAACTGTTGCTGAAATACAGACTATAAATTTAACTACACGTTAGACGATGAATTGGACACCTTCTAGTTTACTTATTTTAAATTTATGTGTGGTCCACGGTAATTAAGCTCTACTTTATGTATTGTTCCTTTGTAAACTGGTGAACGATCAGGGGTGACTTCTGGGTATACGGCAATAGCTCCTTAATAACAGCGCCGGTCAAAAATGTGGCCGGCAAAAAAGCGCCAGTCTAATATGTGGCAGGCAAAGCCTCAAAATTAACGCCTTAAGAAAGGTCGCATTTTAAATTTACACTTAGTTTTTGCAAAAGTTAGCAACAAAAACATAGGGCGTACCCCACGAATATAGTTAGTTTTTCAGAAATAGTTATGTGAGTTAAGTTTAGTTTACGTTTATTAAAGTAATTGTTCACTACCTATTTGTCCAATTTCTGTTTTGACTTGTACATATTTCCGGATATATGTTAGAAATGAATTAGTCCTCAGTATGTAAAACTAAACAAAATTCTCTGCGTCACGCTAAATTGCTGAGTTAATCGGCAGTTTACAACTATCGCTTCTGAAATATAAATAAATAATTGTTTTAAAACATAGCTGCGCGGCCCCATATAGCAGTATAAGCACGTCTCGTCTGTAATAAAATTGTTGCATAATAAGGTTGCCTGAAAACCCCAGCCCCAGCAATGAATGCTGTTTCGTATACAATTGTAATAACATTCCGTGTTTAACGCTTTTGTTATATTACTTATTTGTTATCGAAACAAATTACATACAATGCGCTGTGCGAGATTCTGTCAGCGCAATAAATACACCGAACGTTGAGATGTTTACAGTTTAGAATTGCTCAGGATGGTCAAAATGCCCACTATGACAATAACGCCCAAACTGATACAGGTCCATAGAGCCCAATGTGTCCACAACATTTTTTATTTTATAAGACCACAACGCCCAAAAAAGGCCCACAATGCCCACTTGGGCTCGTTTAATATCGGTCTTGTTAATCAGAACTCAAAGGGACATAGCTCCCAACCTTCCCACATTATATTATTGGTATATATTTCAAAAACTATTTCTTTCTGTAAAATTGCCCAACAAAAATTACAAAAGAAATGATAAAAAGTTATTAAATCGTCGTAAAAATTGCTTTTAGCCAACTTTGAGGAGCCGCCTTACAAATTGCTTAGAGTCACCTTTAGATGCTAAAAAGAAAATAGTTCATTAATTCCCATTTTGGGCGATAACAATAATTGACCCATTTGATATGAAACCTATATATTTTAAATTTTAAGGGTATATCTAAAAAAACAAGAAAAGTCCATTTTGCCTAAAATCCGGACTCTGCTCATCTCTTAATTAGTATTGACCAGCCAGCTCCCACAAACATTTGGTATGAGATTTGTCATTAAAAGACAATTTTTTTGTCAAATTCCGTAAATTACATTTATTCTCAAAATATCGAATATAATGTGCATCGAAAAACCTTTAGGACTTTTTCTTTTAAATAAAGAACGGTTGAAAACCCTAGACACGGGAATTTTGGGTGTTGTGTCCCTCATGAGTTCCCATTCATAGGCCCGATTTTAGACGAGCGGAGGTAGGCATTATGAGCCTTTTGTTGGGCGTTGTGGTCCTATAAAATAATTGAGCGTTGTCGACACACTGGGCTTTAGGTCAAAGTGGGTATTATGGCCCTCCTAAATAATTGGGCGTTATGGGCACATTAGGCATTGTGTCTTTAGCTATTTTTGGGCTTTGTGGCCGTCGCGGCGGCGTGAGCGATTTGTTCCTTGATTGTTGTGGACGTCCTTTGGGCATTATAAGCTTTTTGTAGCGTTGGGCGTTGTGCTCCTTGGGCGAGCTGTCCTAGACCCAAATTCTAAGTAAAACTTCTTACGATTTTAAATTTATTAATAATGATAAAAAAATAAAAATCGTAGTATAGCAATCACAAATAATACGGCATCAGCTTGACAAGAGATACATTTTATTAATTTAAGGCTTAGATAATAATCGTTGATAAGAACGACGTATGTTCATCTCCGTCTCCGGTCTCCACGAACGAGTTTTAGTTCTAGATGCCGGCAAAGAAGTTTCATTTCAAAAATGGTTTCAAAAAAAACCATCAGCCCAGCGAAGATTTTAAATAATGTTCCTCAATTTTCAAAATTTGGCGTTCTAGTTTTGTATTAAATACTTAAATAATGTTCAATGCACGTTATTGTTTTATTTATTTAGTAATTTATCGTCATATTATTTCAGTCGACTAAAGCTAAATATATACGCCAAAGCCCAGTCACTATTCCAATGCTTAAAAAATGTACAAAAGTTGAATAAGATTGATAAATATTTTTAGAATTAGATTGCTGCGTCTAAACCTTAGATTCAATTTAATTAAAACTCCAGTGCGTGATACTGCTACATAGTACCAAAGAAATTAACGTAAACTGATTTCAAATTTGTATTTTCTCTTCCGAGTCCTTTGCTTTCGAATGAGCATGGTGACTTTCTTTCCTGTCATTGTGGTGAGCCTGTTTTTAGTGAATCACACAAACATAGAGAACCTACTGTTTAACGCGGGCCCCAAACCGCAGAAAGTGCAAGCACTTCTTCTCCATAGAGGTTTTCTTGCGATGCGCTGCGAGAAAGGACGGCCGTTAAAAATTCGATGTTCCGGTACCGGGATTTGAATCCCAGACCGAAGCAAATCAGTTCAACGCTTTAACCGCTAGCCTAAGGCAGCCTCAAATTTTCATTACTCTATTCAAATAGCAGATGTTCGATTTTGGAGTATTTACTGTTTTGCTTCAGATATTAACATAATGAAAATGGTGTATTGATTTACATTGAAGCGTGAAGCGCAAATTAAATGTGATAGTATAATAAATTATAGTCTAATAAATTATTTAAAGTAAGGTAAATCCAAAACAAATTACAATAAAACCCTAAGTAAAAAAGTCGCATATTAGTGAAGACCTGAAAAAAATTAAATTTTTGCCTTACTCTTAGGTACGCACTGGCGTATAAAGATTTCCATTACTTATTATTTAAAAGGTGCAAATTATTCGGCGGCGGAACTGAATATAGGTAGCGCTGCAATGGATGTACTATGGCAGCTAGAAACGGGGTCGTTTTAAACGGAAAAGAACAGACGTGCTATAATTGCTTGTCTTACTGTATTAGGTTCCCAAAATAAAACTGTTTTAAATGTCTTCTGTAAGTTTATTTGATATTTTGACTTAAATTAAAATTGGTCCAAGGCTTATACATAGAAGGTGAAGCTATATTAAATTCTGAATACCTTGTCATGTGCAGCGCTAATGCTGAAAATGACCTCAAAGTAAGCACCCATCTTTTATCGTCACCTAATATTGCTGGATCTAAATTCATTAATGTTACGACAGATTTCTAACAGTTTTTATTAGAAATCTGTGTGTTACGATAACAATCATAAATGCATAATATGATCCATTTAAGGTGTAATCTTTCACAACAATGTTCCTTTAGATATTTTGAACATTTTTACTAGTTAAATTGCACGTTCTTGCTCGTGGCGTAGATGTTAGTTAACCCAGAAAGTGCACCGCAGATTAAATAATATTTTATTGTATTTTTCCTTTATTATAACTATGTAATATAAATACAATCTGATTCTACATGTGGGACATTTAATTTTTTTTATGAAAATTTCCGTGCAATGCAACCTTAAACTATTGTTGTTGACCGACACTGATCAAAACAAACAGGCATGTTATTTAAAATTCCTCCTTTTGAAGAAAATCCAATAAATAGCTTTAAAAGTATACTTAGCTGCTCTAGTGTATTATAAAAATAAGACCTGCCTGTCTTTGAACTAATTTTAAATAACATCGATAAAGCGATGAATAATAAAGCTAACTTTAATTTTATTCATTCAACTATACTAAATTAATCTGTACTTCAATGATTTTATCAGAGTAGGCAGCACATTCTTTGCTTAGATGATAGATTTGTGTTATTTGTCGACAATTTCAAAACAGTATTGACCAAAACACCAAAAATTGTTGAATAAATAACGCTTGTTAACACCGAGGTAGTCTGGGACGTACTAAGAAATTTAAAGCCCCTGGGCTAAGAATTTTTAGCGCCCTAACAGCAGGGGTAACATTCAAATCTAGGATAAAACATCCCTGATAAAACAGCCCCGATAAAAAAATACCCGCAAAAAGCCCCTGTTAAAAACTCCCCAGGAAAACAAAGCCCCAGAAAAAAATACCAGTAAAAAAACCCTGGAAAAAAACGCTGAACAAAAATCCCGAACAAAAAACAACCAAAATAAATCCTTGATAAAGAAAGATACATGTTTTGTACTTCCAGAAACTAAAAGAAGTGGTTTTTATAAATGTCTGTCTAGTTTAATGCATTATTACTCAAAAACGAGTTCACAGATCGGGATAACGTTTGGTGTTAAAATAGCCCTAAAGGAACACAATGCCACTATCTAAAAGAATTGTACAAATAAAAACTGCGAAGAGGATGTTTTCCAGGAGATTATTCTTCCGCAGATTATTTTTCCGGGGCAGTTTTTGCGAGAGATGTTTTTCTTCGGACACCGTAACATTCACAGGGTGACCACTTAAAACTGCTTTTCAAATTCCCTGACTTTTCATTGACTGATAAACTTCAGTTTTCCCTGACTCATTTTTATGGTACAAAAGCAAATTTCAACTGTGTTTTTTTAAATAAAAATTGTAACCCAACATAAAAATTAGCAAAGTAAACTTAAATTACTTTATACCAAACGCAAATTTTTTAACAAGCATAACAAAATACAACATCTAAACTTTAAGGAAAAACCAAATGAAATAACTATAAATTTTATGAACATATACCTAGGTAACAAAATTTTCGCTTTGCAGGCAAAAATAAAAATATTAAAATAATTGCATTACAGAATTTTTCCATACTATTTCGTGAAATTCCCTGACTTCACGTTGAAATTGGTACAATTTCCTGATTTTCCTGACCAAAATAAAAAAATTCTAAATTCTCTGACTTTTACAGGTTTTCCCTGGTTCCAGAAAAGTGGCCACCCTGATTCAGTCAAACCACCCCAGGAAAAAGAAAATCGGTGTCGCTTCATTCCCTTTGAAGGGGCGGGCCGCTATAGAGGTCTTTCGAACTGCGCACCAGAGTTCTAAGCCCCTCTTCAACTGAGAAAGGATGGGTTAGAACAAGAAGTTTAGATAAAGGAAGATTTCTGCCCAAAGTACTGACCCAGTGTTCACCGTTGGATCAGGAAAACCGTGGAGAAAACCTGAGCCAGGACAGTCGGCCGGGCCGGGTATCAAACCCTGGGCCTCCCGAATGAAAGGCGGACGCGTAAACTACGGAGCCACCTCTATCGGTACCACCACTATTTCACTAAACGACACAATTGCTACAGTACAGGTTCGTACATGAGCCTGAAGCCGAGCAATAGGCGGCCGGCGGCTCGTATCCTTCTCGAACACTAATGGACAATTTGTACACAAATGCGCACTCAGCGCAAGCGCACTAGAACAATAAAACTGTCTTATAACCAGACTGGATGTGTTTTGTCTACCTGTTAGATTGATAGCGATATATGCCTAGCTTCCAATAGATGACGCACCAACATATTTGTGATCCACTAAGGAGATTATTGTAAAAAATTGAAGAAAACAATAATTTAGCTCAAAATACCTTTTTATTTAGTGTAGTACCGTAAAGAATAAGTACTTAAAACGATATATTTTATAAGGCTTCGCCCGGCGCCCTAGGGCTATAGCCCAATCAGCCCATTGGTTAGGATGGTACTGGAGGTAGTACACAACAATTAATTGTTTTTTGAACCATAGTTACAAACCGTAAACAAATTTCTAACGTTTTAGTTACAAAGTTTTCCGCAAGACGCTGTGGCGAGCTCTATCTCAGCCAAATATGCTCAGTGTTTTATGGTTCCCGATAAATGTTTTGTTATTATTTGTTCTAACTACCTTTGGTATTATTAATAGTTATAGATGTCCCGAGTCTAGGCGAGTGATGCGATGAGTAACGATTGGCTTGTATTCTTAAAAATATTACGAGTATTCTGATCTTTAAAGTAGGTAATAGAAAGTCATGAAAAAATATTTCTAAAAATATAAAAAGAACAATACATTAGATAATTTTTGTATAAACGACATGATAATATACTTTCTGTTGCAATTTGTCTGGGTCACAAGTTTACGACACTATTGTGACAATTGACTTATTGGTTGCGATAAACATAATCTATTAAGCTATTTTTTAACACCAAAAAATAAAAAGATGCTCACATTTACAAATAGAAACAACTTAAGACGCGTTTCCCATTACTAAATCTTTTAATGTCCTCTCGGCCATCTGTTCTTCAATTAAATTTGCCAAATGTAATAAAAATAATAAATTAATTAAACAAAACTAGTATAGGATGTAAATCAACAGAAATAAATTTAGAATTTTATTGTATTCTGTTAGGATTCTTGATATTGATATCACAGCTATTCGCTTTGCAAAGAGCAATCGGTTTCTACCATAAACAGAAAGGTGAACGGTCTCTTGACCAGTAGCAGAAAGGAACAATAAGATATAGCTTTAAGTACGTACGATTTGTGTGCTAATTGTTCATTATCTACCTGCTAATTAGGAGACCATTTTAATAAATTACTTGGGTGTCGCCGTTAATTAGCAAAAAGTTTTGTCAGTTTTATTGCATTTTTATTGTTAAACTAACCAAATAAAGATTCCGATAGTGTAAATATTTAAAAAAAAACTGTGTTCGGTATTTATAGAGCTATTAAAATATAAGTACAGTTTTTTCAAAGTAATCATATTTAGGTTGCTAATATAATAAATTATTGAAACATTTATTTGCTTATAATTTGGTGCTAAAACAAAAACAGTAGTTTTTACTTACGTTCATACTATTATTGCTTAAAATTCCATTCCATGAAAAAGATTAAAGTTGCTGAACATTATTATCAACAGACAAGAAACCTTTCAGTTGGTGTGCAAAACATTTGTACTAATAGAAATAATTTTAATAGTTGCCCTTGTCCACTGCATATTAATTTATAAATTTAAACAAGGTGTTTCCGTTACCGTTTATAGAAGAAATAAAATTTACTAGAAGCTCCAACAACTTACCTTTACATTCGTGAGCATTTTTAGCAGAAGCTCTGCCCCAAGGAGCATCATTGAAAAAGGGAAGACACTCATTGCAGTCAGTTCCTGCAGTGTTGTGTTCACATTTACAAACTCTTCTTCTAGAACCTTCTAATCCCGTAGATGTAATGCATTCGGATGCATGTCCATTACATTTGCATCTTGCACCAACCGCTATATCTGCAATGGCGTAGAAATAGGAACGTAGCACTTGAGCGTCGCCGAAGACTTCGTCGCCAAAAGTGTTAAGACGATCCAGTGATATTCTTAAATCTGTTGCTGTTACCCATTCCTAAAAATGTAAGAAATTAAAATTTAGAACAGAGTGTAAGGTACATTTTGGTAGAGTTGGCAAGGATTCATTATAGATGATCGCGTATCTATGATAAACCTTACTATCAAGAGATCAAAAAGAACTGATCCTCGGCGGGCTGTGGAATGAAAAGTCACGTCTTTACTAGACTAAGGGAATGTTTATAATATCAATTTCAGGTTAGGTTTTAATTATTATCTGACATAAACATTCCCTTAGTCTAGCAAAGACGTGACTTTACATTCCACAGCCCGCTGAGGATTAGTTTTTTTTTGGATCTCTTGATATCTTTATATTCATTAATATTATAAAATGCTAGCATATTATTAGTTGCATTATATTAAACCGTTATCTATATAATAAATCCCTAACTCTCTCACCATAACAACACGACGGTCTCTTGCTACTCGACAAAATTTATCATAAATACAATATATATAGGAGTAACATCAATGGATGATTATCTCCTTCAATGTCTTATTTTCTAACAACTCTTTTACTTAATACTCATCCAGAGTAGATGTAAAATTCAAATGTCAATTAAAAAAAAATATAACAAGACCTCATATGTTTAGGTGTATACACAAAACATTGTTGCTCAGCAACACAATACAAAGCATGCATATAAAATTTCCGCGCAGCCGGAAAAAATTCTATTATATTGTTAAGTTATATTTGGTAAGATAAATTCTCGAATAATTCAAACACAAATTTTCTAAATATTATTAATTGAATCAATGTGACTCTTGTAAACAAATCTTCTTAGCAACGAAAACATAAGCCTTGTCGACAGGATTTTATCGCAGTAACGGGATTTTTAAAAAGACGTTTTTTTTTGAGATTAATGAAGTGCTATTGTCTCAAATTTTCGTTGTTGCTAGGCAACGAATGAATGATGGAATTTGTCACCATAATAGGACGGCGCACAGTGGTCGGAAATGCGAAAAAGCTGGCCAAAACTAGGATAAGTTTCCGAAATTAGCAAAATCTTGGATACTCAAGTTTTTGGGGTCGCTAAATACGAATTTGAAACCAGAATTTCAAAATTCAAAATGGCCGATTCAAAATGGACGACGCATTTTGAAAAAAATATTTGATTTGAGCGAAACTTTGTACACTTTAGTTTTTGAGGTCGCTGAATACGAATTTGAAACCAGAATTTCAAAATTCAAAATGGCGGACCCAAAATGGCCCACGCATTTTGAAAAAAAAATTTGATTTGAGCGAAACTTTGTACACTTTGGTTTTTGAGGTCGCTGAATACGAATTTGAAACCAGAATTCCAAAATTCAAAATTATTTATTAGGCAAATGTATGTGAACGTGTTACAATAAATGTATCAGTATATAAAATAATGTAATAAAGAGTATAAATAGTTATTTATTATTGTCATTCGAATCATCATCATCACAAGTGTAGCCAAACTTGGTAAAACTTGGTAGATTTCTTTGTAAATTCTCGAAGTATGCACTATTAGCTGTACACTCAATTGTAAAACTTGGCTGGATCTCCTGGGATCACAACTTTTTTGATGATAAATGATGCATGTGTTTTTAGATTCATAGTTATTTTAGACAATTGTTTAACACAACTTTAATTAATATATTCAAACAAAAGTCAGAATTAAACTATATTGCATAAAAATATTCTACATACCTCCAGAAACACTCTCCATTGCACGAAATTGAAAGCACACACTCCAGTAACATATTATTACAATATGAATACCGCGCAATATTATATTTGGAGAGAAACACAGCCCAGGCTACTCTGACAGCAGCCGTACGTTGGGCTGCTGCAAAGAAGCAGGTACAAAAAGTAGCTATCTGTCCTTTTGTCAAACTATTCACTAGCTCCCTCTGTTGATAAATTCTTATTACTACGACCATCTGGCGACTTTGATTTTTTGACTTTTGGCCAGCTTTTTCGCTTTTCCGACCACTGTGCGGCGGCCCATTGCAACTCAACTCAGTTAATTGATAGTTTTCGGCGATTATTTATCTTGCTGTCACGACTGCTGCTATAATTTGGTAATTTATGGTTTACCAACGATAAACTTTAAGTTGTAATAAAATTTGCCTTCTATAGTACAGACAAGGCAGAAATACTTTGTAGTTTCAAATAACAATGAAAGTCAACATTGGAACAAATAAACAGTAATATATCTTCAATTATTTATTCTAATAGAGTTTGAAAAATTCTGCGTTTTTAAATTGATACATTTTCGTTTGTTTATTAGAGATAAGAAATAATATTGCCCTAATGCAACGGCGCCACCTTCAATTTTCTAATTTAGATCCTGGATTCGTAATTAGCAGCCCAAAACCCCCCGAATGCATATCAAATTGTATGCCATTCGTAAAACTTTGTGAAATCATTCCGCATTACTGAATTCGCCATCTTGAATTTAGAATTTAGATCCTGGATTCATAATAAGCAGCCCCCAAACTTCTCGAATAACATTTTTTTAATCCAATTCGAATAATTTTATGAAACCATTTCGCCATATTCAATCCGTAATCTTTAATTCTATAAATTGGTTCCTGGATTCAAAATGAGCATGATACATTAAGTTACATGTATCTAACCAAAAATTTTTACAGCTGTCAACATTTGAAAATTGGCTTATATTAAGTATTGCCAACTTTAACACTTCGGTCATGGCCTGCTCTGAATCAGGTTTTTTACTTTTTTACGATTACGCGGTATATACCCACTTAACAAAATACAGCATTCATTTAATTATGTAAAAGCATTTAGATATAAGCTATTACCTATAGTTTTCATATCTCGTATCATACTCGTTATAATATAAAACTTTATCTGGCTTTGAAGTATTTTTTAAAGGCACAATAGATAGTAACCTACTGCCACATTTAGCCTATCTGGTGCATAACTTTATTTGATTAAAAGTGATAAAACTTTGCTAACAGAAAAACTGAAATGTGGACATTACGGTTTGCTTTTTTAATTCTTCCATAACTGTACTACTGTCGGCGCATGTTCACGGCGATCATCTATGACCCTAACCAACCGTTGCCAGACGCACGTAGAGTAATACTGAGTTACTGACAGAAGCAAAGCAATATATGCGGGCTGCCGCACGGTCCAGAGAAATTACAGCAGCTTCAGTCTCGCAGCAGTCGCATTTCCGTCTCGGTGCGTGCGCATTCGTGTTCTTACGATCCTATGTTACCCCTCCCGGCAAAGATGTTTCACTTCAAAAAGTTCTAATAAATATGATCCTGGCATCGTAATTTTCAAACATAAAAATTGCAAACGTAATAACATCGAAAATTGTTGGAATAAAGAAAAAATAAAGCTGCAAAGCTCCATAAAACAGTTGCTGTCCCGAAGCGCGACGCGAATTTTCTCTGGACACAATTACAAAAGAAGTGGACAACTTCCCAAAGGCTGCAGTTTTGCGACAAAGTCCACAAATCCATAGGAAAGGTTTCATCACTTGTAACAAATTGTTAATATTGTTGCAGAAATACCGATTAGTTAAAGGTTACCTTACAATTTCGTAGAGAACGTTCAAACAAAGTTCCGTTGAAAAATGAGAAGCCGCCGCTTTTACAAAATGTGCGTTGGACCAGATTTAAGAGAAGTAGATGACAGTTTTCGTATTATATAATTACAATCATTGTGTACAATTTGTATAACGTATTTGCAAAACAAGATTCAACCATGCCCAATAAAAGCTAGAGAATTGGCAACAATAAAAACAGGTGAAAAGGGTATAGGTACGTGACAAAACACTATTAAAACTCTTAGAACAGAAAATACGTGAATGCGGAATGAAATAAATTTTAATTTATGACCAACTGCTTGCACAATAACCTTAAATTTAATGTTCATTGCTCGTCAGAGAAAAAAATATGAACGAAGGAATAGAAACTTGGTATGTTGATATATCTCCCTTATCTTTCTCTCCCACTCATTATTATCATTTAACAAATAAAAAATAAAAAAATTGATTTTATTCCTTTAATAGAAGCAGGAATCCCAGTTTATTCCATATTTTTGTTAGGATGTTAGAAAAAAGTGTTACTTGTTTTTATTACAATTTAGGACAATTTTTGCATATATTTGTTTCATTTAATCGAAAAAAATTATAGATAACACTTGTTTAATTTTTTATTTCTGTTTTTCTGGTTTATTAAACTGCAAATTATAACACTGAAAACACTGAAGTATTATGGAAAAACAGGAAGTAGCGAAACAATTCGAGCAACATGGTTTCATTTTTTTAAATGTCGAAAAATTTTTGAATTGGTTCGATAACTGACGTAAGTGTAATGGTAAACCGTCTGCTCAATATTTGCTTTACATTATTTAAAAAAACTAAGTATATTTTCGAATTTACACAGTTTTAAACTCAAAACTGTAATGATAATTTTAATATGTTTTTATGCTAATTTTACGTTTGTATATATTTTTTTGAAACTGTTCGGTTTCTTGTAATGGGAAGTCAAATTCATTACGGCAACCTTTACAATACGATGGAACCACGTTCACTAATATAAATACATTTTCTGAATTAAGTAAATTATTAAACTTAGAGTATGAATAATTTTTGGAACACAGCGAGGTACGTTGTGATATGCTGCCGACTATGCAACCAAATGCGCATTTTCTGATCAAAGCAACAACACCAAACAATTAAGCCAACAAATATTGTGCCTTCCTTTCTCATTCCTGAAAACGTCTATCTAAATATCATTGGTGATTATAATTTTTTAGGATTTCATGAATATTGTTTGGTAAAAATCTGTTTTTGAGCAACCACAATGACAATTTAGGCGCTCTCGGGTTTTTTCTTTTGTTAACAGTCTCGCGTTAGTTGCCAACAATATCCACGATTTTACCCGACAAAACTATAATCACTTATGGTATTACTGCCGATAAAATTTTGCACATCAAAAACTGTTTAATTAATACTTCAAAAAACTTAGTTGATGATTTCCTCGGTGAAAATTAAGGCAATTGGCCCAAAATGTTATTATACGAAAATGCACCCCTGAAAAGTTGCAAAAGCAACCCAGTATAGTAGAATTTTAGGGCATATTTCGTACATAAATTGCTAAAATATGAAGAAAAATGCGAAACGAGAAGGGAGGTTTAGGGGTGGTTCACCCACTTACCACGTCCAAGATTATTTTTTGTTTTATTAAAATTTAAATAATAATTGCACCTTTAAAGTGTATGTTTTAAAATCAGCATTTTGTGTCTCTTCCTTTTTTTCGTAAGAGTGGCCATTTTAGAGAAAAATGGAAATGCTGTAGGTAAGTGTTAGTGCTTTGTAAGATAAATTATAAAAATAGAGATCCCTTTGTCGTGGATGTTTTCATTTTTCCTCCTGAACTTATATTGTTTATAAAACATTTGCATCGAGTTGTACCATTTCTTATAATCAAAACAGTTTAAATGAATTAGCCGATATTATTTAGTTTATGGTGAATTCAATTGAAATTCTTTGGCATTAGGAAGACGAATCACAGAGAAATACTCCAATCGTCAAGTTTGAAAATTTAAAACTATCAAATGTTTTTATTTTACGGCATCCGCGACAACTAGATCTCTATTTTCATAATTTATCTTTTAAAGCACCAACGCTTACCTACTGCATTTCTTTTATTTTTCTCTAAAGTGGCCACTCTTACAAATAAAAAGAAAGAGATACAAAATGCTTATTTTGAAACATACTTGCTAATATGGTGTAACTGTTATTTAAATTTTAATAAAGCCAAACAATATTTGGGCGTGTTAAGAGGGTGAACCCCTAAGCTTCATATTTTACCTAATTATGTATAAAATATGTCCTAAAATTGTTACTAAATTTAATCGCTGTAACTCAAACCGTTTTATAGTACTTGCTATTACACTGGTTTTCTTTTGCAGCTTGGAGGTCCTGTACCTTTTTAGGGGTGCATTTTCGGATAACAACATATTGGACCAATCGCCTTCATTTAAACCTAAGAATTAACACCTAAGTTTTTTTGCAGTATTAAACAGACATCCTTAATAGGGCATGCAATCCCGGGATCGGTAATCCCGGGATCGGTAATCCCGGGATCGGTAATCCCGGGATCCCGGCCGATTTTCTGGTCTCAAAAATTCCGAGATTACCCTACAGTCAATCCCGGGATTTTCGGTATTGGACCAACCTTGATTTCTGTTCGACTTCTGCGCCATACGCGCCTAATGTTGCAACGTTTTGTGCTTTTGGAAAATAGCATCAAAAAAGCACTGATTGATCTGAAAATGGCGCTTTTATCAGACCTTCAATTTCAGCTCCTGAAAGATTTAACCGCGCTATTGAAGCCTGTTAAATTGACAGTGGAAGCTCTATGTCAGCGTGACGCAAACCTGTGCACATCGGACACGGCCCTGAAGTTAATGCTATAGGAAATTAAAAAAGGTAATTCACCCTTAAGCGCCGACTTACAAGAGTCACTAAAGCGAAGAATAAAACAACGTCGCACTGTCTTTTCGGGAATTCTGCGATATCTCCATAACCCTAATGACAATAACAGCGAATTTCAAGACGAACTTTTTGAGATTCCAAAGAAAAAAATTATTAGGCTCGAGTTAAAGAAACTGATAAACAGGTTGAGAAGTTCAGACAATCAAGAGCAAGAAGATGATGAGGACGATAATATACCGATTTCGAGACTTTTAACAGAAACTGCAACAGAGCCTACAGAAGCCAGCTCAACACTCACGGAAAGATTAAGGAAAACCTTAAATACAACCATGAAACCCTGTTCACAGACACAAAATATTCTTTTGTCGACAACTTTGAAACAAGAAATGCTTTTATTTGAAAATGGTGGAACCCGCGAGCTAAACTTGCAACTTGCGTACGATTATTTATTGTCGATACCTCCGACAAGCTCCGAATCTGAAAGAGTTTTTTCAGCAGCGGGTATTCTTTTCACAAAATTAGATCAAGGCTTGGGGACGAAACCCTTGACAAACTCATTTTATTAAGGAATTGGATTAAAAATTATTAAAAACGTTTAATACCTAGACTTAGCTTTTTACTTTTATAATATGAATAATTATGTATACATTTTGCAAATAATACTTATTAAAATTTTATAATGAATCCGATAAATTTTTCTTTCTTTCATGAAGTCTTCAATTGTCGAAACATGCGGTCCGCAATCGCATGCGAACGCCCATATATTTATTTCTTATGCAAGATCGCATACGATGTCGGATCGTGTGGTTTTAGAATCCAGGGATCAATCTCGAGATACCGGGATTAACCAATCTTGATCCGAAATCCCCGGATTGAAAATTTGGCCCGGGATTGCATGCCCTTATACCACGGTTGGAATAAACAATTCATTCAAATAGTGTAGCTCTGCAATTAAGTTTAAATTGGAAACATTTTAAAATAACATCACCAGAAAAACTTTAGAAGGCTCTAACACCCACTATAAAGGCCCTTGCGTAAAAGCTCTAAAAAAGATTTGTTGCTTCACTGTGCTATAATATTGAACTTTTTATAGACTTGGAAGATGTGCTCGTTGCATGTAGTATAATAATATGGATATAAAACACACTCTACTTGAAGTAGGTAATCCACTTTTTTAAGGTAAGCGGCTTTGGATTAGACATCAATCATATTTTTCTCAATATTTTTATATTTTTCTGACCAACTTGCTTCAAAAAAGCAATATGTAATATAAATTTATAGATAAGGTTCTTTTAAAATAAACGGATAAATTCATATTATTCGCTGATTTATGATTCAAAAATTTTTATCTTTATTTTATTAAATTAAACATTATGATATAAAAAAATATTGTACAATTAATCGAATGTCATTTTTTTTTGTTATTTATGCATGGTTTTAGGAACTTTTGGTTTTCGCTTTCTATGATGTTGTCTATAGAAATTATTTTGTATAAAATATGACCCTATGCCAATTACGTTTCATATTCTTTGTAGTACTTTGCTATGTTTAGTTCTATAGTATTATAGTAGTATAAAAATATACATCTAGCATTTAAAAAAAAAACGACTTCACTGCTCGGTCACATACCGAGAATTTTAGAACGTGGCATAAAGTAGCTCACAATAAGCAACTTAAAAAAAAATGAATACTCTCAACAGTTTTGCAAATAGTAGTAAAAGTGACACTTAAAAATTTAAAAAATTCGTTTTCTTTTGTTTTGTTAGCACACCTATTTTAATTTTAAAAAGACAATTAAGAATAATTAACTTAAAAAAAAAAGAAAACCGACTTCAAATAAAAACACAAAAGTAACATAAGTTAACTAAAAAGCAAAAAATAAATGTTTTTTATACAACAGTTTAATACTTATTTGTTGTTCCGTTTAATGTAATTAAGAAATTGTTGTTTATTATATAATTATTAATTGTCTTATAATTTTGAAGTCGGTGCCAAGTAAAACATAAAAATTCGAATCTAATTTGTTATTGTAGCAAGGTATATAATTTTTATGTTTTACTTGGCACCGACTTAAAAATTATAAAACAAATTAATAATTATGTATAAAACAACAATTTCTTAATTACATTAAACGGAACAACAAGTAAGTATTAAATTGTTGTATAAAAAACATTTATTTTTTGCTTTTTAGTTAACTTATGTTACTTTTGTGTTTTTATTTGAAGTCGGTTTTCTTTTTTTTTTAAGTTAATTATTTTACAATTTTAAGTGATGGGTAGACCTAGTAAGGATGCTTCTCGAATGAGGAAATGACGGCTAGTTGAAACGGAAGATGAAGAAATACGGAAACACTAAAAAGTCGGTTAAAAAATAGATTTTGAGGAGTATCTTCGAAGTTCAAGCTCCAATACGAATGAAATTATAATGGAACTATACTGAACCCAACGAAAAAAGAATCATTAAAATCGGTTCATAAACAATAAAGTTATGCACGAACATACATAAAAAAAACATATATACAGACGAATTGAGAACCTCCTCCTTTTTTTGAAGTCGGTTAAAAAACACGAATAACCATACAGATCATAGATAAAAAATATAATACTTTTAATCTTTCCTATACAAAACCCCATATCAAATTAAAAAAAATTAATTCTACATTTGATGGCCAAAAAAATACTGGGTGTTCTATTTGAAAAACAAAAGTTATTCTCATTTGAAGTTTTACAAAATCCACACTAAATTATGAAGACTCTATGTAATAATCTGTTATTTTGAACATACTTCGCAATACTTATTAATGTGTTAATAATTTGTAAACAGCAGCGATGGCTGAACGTTCTTGGTATCTAAAATATTAATTTTGTATATTAGTCCACGAATGTCAAAAGCAAATAACCCGAAAACCGATATTAAGATGGTAGTACCCTACAACTTTTATATCTAGAATTAAATATGTAATCCATGAATGCAGCAATATAAAGGGGGGTCCATTTCAAACTAACAAAATAATGGGCTGTACAGACACAACCAAAAGCCCAGTATAATTGGTAGTAAATTTATAATTAAGTTATGCAGCTATCAATAATCAACAAATTTTATTAAATAAAAAAATTGATATTCCCAATGGTTTATGAAATAATGAAGGGGCGACACTTAAATGACTTGCCCTCTATCTGATAAGTATTTAAATACATTCTCATGATAACTGCATCTATATCTAGCTACTTAAACATATATATTTAATTGCATCTTGTTACAATTATTGTAAATATTTGTATACTTAAAATATATAACTGTTACACCACTGACTATCAATATTTTTTTTAATAACAACATTTTCACGCTACCGGCAATGTAAGTAGGCCTTACATCCATAGCTACAGGGATCGTAAATGGCTGATAACATTCGTGTACTAGTTACCCTTGACGACGGAACTTAATAGTGTCACTTACATCCCTAGGAAAATAATGTTGATTTTAACTGTTCGTTGATATGGTAACAAGCACAGACAACTTAGAATAATGGGGCTTTTAAAAAATAATTCCGATGACAGCTGTCAAAACGAACTTTTAAAAATATGATTAAATTTCTACCTGTAGGCCTACTTACATTGCCGGTAGCGTGAAAAATTTAATAAGTAACACGGAATGTATCGACTAATAACATCCTCGGCAGGCGACAAGCTTCGGCTCCGCCTCAGCTCGTATTCGCCTACCTCGGATGTTATTATGTCCTTACATTCCTTGATACTTAAATAACTATTAAAAAAATTAACAAATATTTTAAAATTTACAGGATTCAGAACAAGAAAGTCAACATTAATGTGTGTGTAGGTGCTATAATATTAACGGTGGTCTATTTATTAATTATAATTATTCTCTTTTAGTTTAATCCAATTATTATCAACTTATTTATTAATTAAACAACATGTAAGTATAACTGCATAAACACAAAATATTACATTTTTTAAATGAAACATGCAGGGGTTTCTAGCTGCTATGGTCATACCGCCCCCTGTTTCACACTCAAATTAAGAGAGATACAAACTCCTATGATAGTATCGGGATTCGAACCCGAAACTGCTTGCTTAGTAAGTTTAAGCTAACAATATTACCTTTCTAAAGTACAACTATTCCTGTTTTGATTAGAAAACAAACAAAAAGATATTTAAACAAATTTGTCTACGGAGCGGTAATTTAGAAATTATTTGAATAGTCTTGCCACTCATTCTTATACATCCCTAGACATATTTTAATTTATTAAAGTCGTTGTTAATTTCTATTTTCCATAGATGTCTAGTGTTTCTTAATACCTCGACTGCCTAATATTGTCCAGGATTTCTTTCTAGCAGAAAGTGTTCCACACACAACCATTGTTAACTGGGTAGTGGAGATGAAGGTTACTGTTGCTAATACTACCACCACTTATTGAGCCAACCACTAGATGACCAATTAAATCAAACCTCAATACTGTTAAAATTTTAATAAATCAATAAATCAATTGGTAAAAGAATATACATGATCAAGCCTGACATTGGAAAAAACATTTCAAGCAAATTAAAATTATTTAAAGTAATACTGATTAAAAATTAAATAGAAAGTCCAAAAACGGAAACTATACAATACATGGTTTTATTTTCCCATCTCACTGTGCAAGTACCATCGGTAGAACTGTCCCAGTAACAAGAACTCGCAGTGTGAAGACCCGCTCCCGTCTTCTGCATGATGGAACAAGTTACCACGTACTTAAAAGACTTCTTCAATTTACTAAGAGCACTCAAACAATGCTCGGAAACTGCAGCACTCCACTGATTAACTTTATCCTGTTGATAAACATTTCCGCTGATGGTGTTTTCGATGGTATCTTTAATGATTTTACTGACATCGTCGACGACAAACTGGTTTTCTTCCTCCTCCATTTTCGGTAAATTTTGACATACTTCCAAGCGATTTTTTGACAAAATGCTTTTTTTTCTCATCATGTTGCTTGATCGCGGGAGAGCGTTTTTATTTGCGTTGGAACGTTTCGTGCTTCGACTTTGCACTGAACTTGCGGAAAGAAATAGAGGAGCCAAAAGCACACTATAATAATTCTTATAAACTGTCATAAACCGCGCGTAAAAGGTAGCGATATCACGCGATATATCTTTTATGGGCGTACGAAATGCGACTTCAAAAAAATGTTACGCTCACGCAGCGAGTTACTTGAAAACCGAAACCGCTGAGCATTATGTTAAGGATAATAGAATTTTCCACCGCTTAGGTTTTCTATTATAAGGTAAGTTAAGCGATAATGTTGTTTGGAAAGTTGGCGGCGCTTTCATAGAATAATGCAAAATGTGTTCTAAAAATTGTGGCACATATGCATAAAATCAATCACCGTACCAGGCAGAACTTTACTTCAATCAAGAACACTCCCGAAACTTTTAAAGGACTTAAACAAATAACTGCAAAACAGTCCTTATAATAAATGTATATAGTTATTTGGATGTCTGATGATACAGAACTATAGCAAATAAAAATCGAACGTAGCGTGCAGCAAGTGTTGTTACGTTTAATAATTCAGCACGAACAATAATGAAGGAGTCACAGGAGACCATTTATGTCGGGAACGTACAAATTGCTTTTAAAGACGTTTCCCTAAATCTTTTATACAATTTTTTTTAAATATATGTATATTTTTATGACGTTTTTTTATTGTTATCGGACAAGAACACCTTGTGTCCAGGGTGGACTTCGCTATAGGAAAAAATTTTGATATTTAATATTACGAGAAAAAGTAATTCAATATAATAAGTTTGCGTTCCCCTTCAAAAATTCAATGATTTTTAATTTCCTACACACAGGGTGGTTTTAATCGAACATTTTTCAAACACCAACAAAAGTAAAGTGTTATTCTCTGCAGTGATATAAAAAAATGTACTTGAAATAGATGCTCAGAATATTATTTTATACTCAGATTTCTAATTTGTTCAATATCTGTAAATCTCGGCGGTCCACGAGTGCGGAATAGCCATTCCAAACGTGTTACAGACTATACTTTTCTACGGCTATAAATTATTTAGGTCATTAAATTTAGAAAATAAGAAAAATTTAAGTTTCCTATCTAAAATACGCTTTGTTGTAACTGTCCACAAAACAAAAACAGTTGATAAACGAGAGACGCAACCTTTATCATTCAGTACAGTGTTAGAAAGAAATAAACAGGTGTAGAATGAAATATTCTACAACAAGTGTAGAATGTAAGTTACTCCGTAATTAAAAATTGTATCAGAATGCCCATATTCTAAAATAGTCGTATAAGAACAAATTTTTGTATGAACGATGCGTCTTATACCGTTTAATACCCATTTTACATGGAAATGTCATCAATGTCTGTTTATTTTCATATACAAATGTTATTAATGTTTCAAATGTCAATATTTAAATTGAAAATGATAATTTTTTGTTTTTGCAAAAAAGGATATATTATTCGAAAGTAATTCAATCTTCAATCAACAATATGTATTATAAATCATATCTCTCACTAGATGTGCTGTTCGTAGTGTGGGTATATAAACAAAGCAAAACAATACACTCGTTTAAAATTGTGTCTGTGATGGCACAACTCAACATTGATCGCTTCAGTTTGCATCTAGGTGACCTCACTACCGTCCCATTACTTCCGTTCCGTTACTTCCGTTTCATTACTTCCGTTCCATTGCTTCCGTCTCGCATTCGCGAGGTTACTCCCGCTGGCAAAAAAGTTTCACTTCAAAAATGTGCTTTGCATACTCATGGTTGTTCTAGTCATTAGTAATTCCTGTGGACTGTCCATTCTGCTTGGTTTTTGCTTAATTTTGTGTCAGTGTGATTCATTATAATTACATCAAGCTAGATATTTTGAGATATTTTTTTGTTTTACCTTAAAATTGTCAGATGCTCTTACACGTGATTAAATTGAGCAAACCCCCTTTAGAAAAAAATTTCGTTTGCAACTCTCGTGAATTATAATATAATGTATCTCACTATAGTACTACAATGTTTTATATGAGAGCACCACTCAACAAAAACAATAGTGTTGCCACTTTTCGAGCAATTTTTTCTGAATTTTTTTACTATGCAGATTGCAGATACAGCCACATACCCACAGACAACATGTATTTCCGTTAACATATTATCGAATTTGAAAATTTTCATGAAATCGATAGTTCGCTATACCGAAAGTTTATACGAATGTAAAAAATATTCAGTCTACATTCTAAATTTTAAGAACAAAATAAAAAGGATTTAATACTTCTAATAACATGAATCCTCCACAAGACTAATTTAATAGCCAGTTCAAATAAAACTTTGCCAGTTGAAAAGTGTCTGTTTTACATAAATGGTGTTAAAATTGACCGCAAAAAGTGCCGCGGTTTCGCAAAAGCAGCAGTCCGTTTATCTTATTTTTCAGTATCACACAATTAAGGCGTAAAGTAAACATTAATTGTATGTCCTTTTTTGCATGAAACACGTGAAGTTTTATTATCTACGCTACTCGACCGCCGGCGCCGTTTCATTTATTTTTAAAGTTTTATGCATCCCGTCTATGAAAAAAAAGACAAAAGCAAACCGTGATATTTGTTTTTTAAGTTTTGTATTTTTTAATTAACGTAAGACATGCTTTGTATTATTTAATTATAAAGTATTTCTCTAATCTATATCATTATTAATATTATTTTTTAAGAATAAGTAGCTTCCCTGCGGTTAGGTTCCTTTACAAGCAAAAACACGATTTAAACAGAAGAACCCCGAGAGTAAAAAACAAAAGTCAATATTTTTTTTATCACTCTGTATATTACTCACCTGCAATTCCATACTTGTGTCGAAGAAATAAGCAGACGGACGTCCTTCTAATGTCGAAAAGGCAACATTTCCTCCTCTAAGCGGAGAAATATCGGAATATTCAGAAGTGCAGAGGGCTCTAGTTTCCTCTCCCCGAGTTGTAGCTGTACTGTCCGGCAGTCCATAGGTGTCACGGCAACTTGCACTGCAAGGAAACAACAGGTGTTAGTTTGGTTGCGTGCATTACAATAATTCAGGGGCAACATATTCGAAGTTTACTTCCAGTATAGAAACTAATTGTTTTAATGAACATTTTTCATTGCACGATTTTAATAAACGTTTTATTTTGACAAAGTTTGAAATTTTGAAGGCGCCTTTTTTAGTTTTATTTTTTTAGATATAAATAAGAATTCGATAAGCAATAAATATAAAACTAGCTCTTGATAGAGAACTCGAAACTAATTCAATGTTTTTTACTTTCAGTATAGCTAAGTATATTGATTTCACAAAAAATTTCTATTTAGAGATTTTGACGGAAATACATGTTTTCGAACTCCAGCCTGGACGATCCAAGGTGATTTTTAAAAGTGCCTGTGCGGCGAGTGGGTGTGTGAATACGTCCGTTAGTCGTCGTTATTTCCCTCGTATCTCCGAAATAGATAGTCCAATCTGACTGACCTTTGATATGTGGGGGGGGGGACCAGGAGTGAAAGTTTATTTTGGTATCAAATTAGAAACAAAAATTTTGCAAATCTGGAAACCGAAGGAAGACCTTAAGCCAAATACAACGCGATTTGTAAGAATATTTTAGCGATAAAATGGCGGCCGGTCGGTATGCTTTGAAAATTTTGACTATAACACCTTATTACTCAGAAATTAGTTAGCAAATCGGGATGAAATTTGGTATTGTAATATGCCTAGAAGAATTTTATACGGGGTGTTTCATGATCACCGCTCACGCAGAATAACTATTTTATTTCTACCGATATCTAATTGTATGATGAAATGGGTGCTAGCACTTCCGGTTTAACCGGAAATAGCACAATTTTTAATTTTTTAAATGTAAAAACACAAAGATTTCTTAGAGTGGAATACAAAATAACATTCATCAAGACAACCTAGACTGTCTTAACCGAAGGTAAATCGAAAAACAATTGTTTTAACAATAGAAAAATAAACAAGTTCTTAGTTTACTTAATGAATGAGTAACAACTATTAACATGACAAACTATTTATTATAATAAACAGTTATATTACTCCTAATCAGAAAAGAAACTATTAGACTTTCTATATAGAAACATCTGCATTTGTTTTAATTATTGAAAATCAAACCCTTCTACTAGATCAATTTAGTGCAGATTTTATTCTTTTGACGTATTACTTAGATCTTATAGTTATTCATTATTTAAAAATAAATATTGCCAACTGCGAGGTTTGTTAGCAATCATCCTGATACGCGAACCACTAATCTGTTTTGTTTTTCTTTTAATTTTCAAGTTAATTAAATACAATAAACAAAATTTTGTTTGAAATAAACAGCTTGTCATGTTTTCGGTTACTTAGATTATTATCGACAAACGTATTTATGCAACATGAAATATTTTCATTCCGCATGGAATATGGCATCGTCTAGCGGTTTGCGGTGAAAGCAACACACGTGCACTTCAACCACACACAAAACCTGACACAATAATAAATTTTCATCCTCGTTTTCTAAATTTATCAAACACAGATTTCAATGACCAACAGATAAAATTCCTAAATAAGGGTTTTAAGTTTGCCCCTTTTCCAAAATTTACCAATAATATTAAAGAAATTTTAGCAGTCAATTCTGAACTGATTCTTAAAGAAAGACATTTCCTATATGCAAAATTTCAAATTGCTAATTTATTAAAAGAGATGTCAATCAATACCAATAAATCAAAAAATAAAATAAATAATCAAAATAATTTATTACTTAAATCGATTAAAGAAAAAATTTCAGTAAATAATCTGATTTCTGTCAAGGCAGATAAAGGAAACACATTAGTTATATTACCCAATGACATTTACTTACAAAAAATTAATGATTTCATAACCAATTCAAACTTAAAAACTTTAACTAGTAATCCTACCAAAAATTATCAAAAAGAATTAAAACAAACATTAGAAAATTGCCAGGTTTGTTTAACAGATTATCAAAAAAGACAAATAATAAATCCAAATCCACAACCACCAAAACTATACGGTTTATTAAAAATACACAAACCCAACATGCCCATTAGACCAGTAGTATCATACATAAATGCACCCAACCATATGCTAGCAAAAATACTAAATAATATAGTTACCAGTTTTGATTATAAACCAAAATATTCAGTTAAAAATTCTTCCGAATTAATCTAAAAGTTGTCTAACTTACATTTACCACCACAAAGCAAGCTAGTTAGTTTTGATGTTACTAATATGTTTTCCCAAATACCTCCTCAAGAGTGTATTCCTTTGTTAAATGATATTCTTATTAACAAAAATGTTGAGTTAATAAAACGGACTGAGTTGATTCAATTATTTGAACTTTGCACCAATCAAAATTATTTTACTTTTAATAATAAAATTTATTTCCAAAAAGATGGTTTACCCATGGGAAGTCCAATTTCACCTCTTTTAGCTAACATATTTATGGAAAATCTAGAAGATCAAATATTCGAATCAAATCAATCTGAGAAAGTTATATTTTGGTTTCGTTATGTTGATGACATTTTAGCATGTTTTAATAGTTCATTTGATTTAATTAATGAATTTTTAATTTTTATTAACAGCTTGCACCCAAACATATAATTTACACTAGAAACTGAACAAAATAAGTCCATTAACTTTTTAGATTTAAACATAAAAATTAATTCAACTAATAAATTTGAATACTCAGTTTATAGAAAACCTACACAAACAGACATTACAATACCACACGATTCTTGTCACCATAAAACACATAAATTAGCAGCATACAGGTCCCTGATACATAGGGCTTTGACGGTCCCTTTAGATGAAATTAATTATAATAGAGAAATTTCAATTATTAAACAAATTGCATACAGTAATGGTTATAATACTAAACTTATTGATACATTAATTAAAGAAAAAGATTATAAATTAGCCATTCAAAAAATTTATCCGAATATCCTAACTTCGTTCGATACAATTAAATATGCTTCGATCCCATATTTTGGTGTGAAATCAGAAAAAATTGCTAAAATTATAAACAAAACAAATAAATATAAAGTAAGCTTTAAAACAACTAGGAACATCTTAAATACTTTGTTTAATGCAAAATCAAAAACAGACGATTTGTTAAAATCAGGCATTTACAAATTAAATTGTTCGCATTGTAATTCGGTTTATATAGGCCAGACAATTAGAAATTTTGATATTAGATATAAAGAACACGTACGTTGTTACAAATACAAACACCAACATAAATCCAATTACGCTAAACACTTACTAGAACAAAATCATTCAATGACATCTAATAACACCATAAAATGTTTACACTTTTGTGATGATAAACGTAAGTTAGATATACTAGAAGCTTTTGAAATTCACAAACATTTAAAAACCGTACCGTTAATGAATGAGCAAATTGATCTGTTAAATTCTCCTCTACTGGACATTTTGGAATAAGAAATCAAGTCATCTGCAGACGATTACCAAGATAAGTAAAAAAGTTCTATTGCTATAACAACGCTAACTGTTTACTTTCATATAACCTTTGACAATGGCATGTAAACATGCCGAAATACGTATAAGGTTTTAATAAATAGATATTGTTAAAGTGATTTAGTATTTTATATACAGATACTCATTAAATATGGACTTTAACGAAGTAAAGCTGGAATTAATAAATTAAGTAAAAAAGTTCTATTGCTATAACAACACTAACTGTTTACTTTCATATAACCTTTGACAATGGCATGTAAACATGCCGAAATACGTATAAGGTTTAAATAAATAGATATTGTTAAAGTGATTAAGTATTTTATATACAGATACTCATTTAACACTTAAAAAATTTAATTATTTAAGCCAAGTAGCGGTACTTATCAGTTCACGCCGCAAGTCATATCATTGCTCATAACAACTAGAATTGAATGGAAGCAAACGTTTTTTCCGCATTTATGCTAACCAATCACTAAGAACCTAACTTCAGGTATGACATTTGTGACAGACTGGTTACCATCGCTTCTGCAGTACGCGGGATATGTTGGAAAACGCCTGATACGGCAGATTTTATGATCAACCTTGTTATATTATTTAAAAAAACTGTCGGGCAAGAAGCACGGAACCTTTCTCGCATCTATTGAAATGTTTGTAATTTAAAAGTTATTTCCAAACTTTTGACAATATGGAAATTTATAGAACTACTAAAACTACTAAATTTGGTGATGTTTGAACACTTTTAACATTTTAAATTGTTGGAATATATACAAATGTTCAAAATTCCGAAAATTATTGAAAATTTCAAAACTATACGTATAATAGCAGGAATTTCAAAATTTTGAAAATATAAAATTAAAATGTTTTGAAAATTTTGAGCATTTTTGAAATTTTGAAATTATTTGTAAATTTAATAGTTTTACTTAATTTGAAAAATTTTAAAATCGTCGACAATCTTTAAATAATTTAAAATTTTGAAGTTTTTTTGAAATTTAAATAATTTTAATAATTTTCACTATTCTGAAAAAAATTTGAAAATTAAAAACATTATTCTAAATTATTAACAATTTTGGTAATTAAAATAATTTTGAAAAGTTTTGAAAGTTTGAAAACAAAACTATTTTGAAAACTTTTGAATAATTCAAAATATTTTAAAATTTAAAAAAATTTGAAAGGAGTTTGAAAACTAGAGATTTCAAAAATTTTTTAAAACTTGAAATTAGAATATTTAGAAAATTAAAAAAAATTAAAGAATATCGAAAAATCGTTGATGGTCACTGATGGACACTGGGAGGTGGTAGGAAGATGGAGCTTGCGCAGATCGGTTATTCGACATCTGTCGAATACGAATCTAAAGTTCTCCCGAGAACGCGTCTATATTGAAGTAGAGCACCTCCCCACCTCGACCCATTTGTTTAAAGTAATCGCCCGCTTATATGACATTTTCTGTTTTCTAATTGCAACCAATGTTTCTCCATTGAAATCTCAAAATCGATTCCATATTTGGTGTTTTTTTTTGGAACGTACTCTATTAAACTGTTCAGGTAAACAACCAAAAGGAAACCTCTGAGTAGTGTTTACTTAATGGAAAGTTGTTTTTATTGTCATTTAACATGCTTATACTGATTTTAAAGCTAAAATTCGTAATTTTTGAAAAAGCAAAACAATCGATAGTGTGAAAGGGAGATCGTGTTTGCGCAGATCGGCTATTCGACATGTGTAGAATACTAATCTAGTTCGTTTCCGAGCGCATCTATATTGAAGTAGATCACCCTTCCACCCTATTTTTTGATGCAGTCGCCCGCTTTTGCGATATGTTGTGTTTTCTAGTAGCATCCAATGTTTATCCATTAAAATCACAAAGTCAATTTTTCACGTCCTATAGACCTTTGGCTGATAGCCGTATTTTTGGCGATAACTCAATTAAACTGTTTCGGTAAACGACTAAAAGGAAACCTCTCAGTGGTGTTTCCTCGATGTCAAGTTGTTCCTATTGTCATTTAACATGCGCATACCGATTATGAAGCCGAAATTCGATAATGTTGGAAAAAGCAAAAAATCAATGGTGGGGGTCAGTGGGGGGTGATACAGAGATCGCCTTTACGCAGATCGGCTATTCGATATGAGTAGAACACGAATCTAAGTTTCTTTTCAGGTGCGTCTCATATGAAGTAGAGGACCCTTCCTCTTTCCCCTTTGTTTTTGGCGAACCAACCTTACTTTGTTACGGTTTCATCCCAGTGAAATTATTGGGGTTTTCTGCGTTAAGACACTGTTAAGTGTATACAGATGCACAGACAGACAAGACATACACACAGACACCTCTGCAGCGTCCGCTTTATCTATCTTTCAAGACCCTATCTTTCCTTTAGGCATAACTCGTATATCTGCCAGTAAGCCTGAAGCAGAAAAAACTTCGCTGAATGATCGCATTTGCTTCAAATCCCATATGATGATCACAATACCTTCCTCTATAGTTATACTTCGCATAGCGAGGAAGGTAAAAAGAAGTGGAAGAAGTAAGTTGTCCATCTTATAGGCTGCTCTATACATCAATCAGTTTTTCTACAAGATGTTTAGTTTCAGCTCAGCGGCAGCTATCTTTATTTTAAAGAATTTACTTTAACTTGATCAGTTAATAGTTATTTAAGTAACAAGGAATGTAAAGACGTAATAACGTTCGAGGTAGGTAAATACGAGCCGAGGCGATGCCGAGAATGTTAATAGTCGATACATTCCGTGTTACTTATTAAATTTTTCACGCTACAGATAGAAATTTAATCATATTTTTAAAAGTTCGTTTCGACTGCTGTCATCGGAATTATTTTTTAGAAGCCCCATTATTCTAAGTTGCCTGTGCTTGTTAACGAAATAAAATACTGGAACCTGTACCTTGTTGCTTTAATTATTATCCTAGGAATGTAAATAACACTATTAAGTTCCGTAGTCAAGGGCAAAAAGTAAACGAATGTTATTGGCCATTTTCATCTTTTGTAGCTGTGGATGTATCGTCTATTTACTTTGCCTGTAGCGTGAAAAACATTATCACAGACAATAATATTTAGGATTTCTTAAATTTTATGTTCATTTAAACTCTTTAAATATTTTCACAAAAATCGCTGTTTCGAAAAATTGTTTATACAAGTATATGAAAATGATATATCATTTAAAAGAGAAAAACTCTCTCTTTTCAACGGCGTGTTTAGAAATAAACTGTTATTGAAAAACGGAAAAAATTTAAAAACAAAACAGTAAGCGTTCTACCCTTAAAATATTTCGTAACAACCTATAAAACGGTATCTCTTAAAATAAAAAAGTTTTAAGTCTGAGGAGTTATGGCTGGGACACCCTGTATAGGGTCTTCTATTACCGCAAAAATTAAGCCCATCACTTTAGCAATCGAAGATGAACTGACTATTTTAACAATTTTTCACTTATTCGTAAATAATGAAATTATTCATAAAATAAGAATCGGTCAATCACCCTGTATTACTAAAATATACTTACTAATTAAAAACAGTAAACAAAGAAGTGTCATTAATTGTTTGTATCAGTATATGAATCATCATAACATCGCGACGCGCAGATATTAATGTGTACTTGATTACACTCAATGAGTTAAGCGTCAGTGGCGACTCGATTCATCTATAAGAGAAACCTTTAAAATGTGTAGTTGTAAAATAGAAAAAGGACATTTTAGAATAATTTTACTTATAAAAATAATTATAGAAAACACAAGCTTTTTTTGTAAAATTGTCATTAGTGGTTGTTATAAAAAAAACTATTTGCCTGTTTTTGTTAACCCAGCGTTTAATTCAGCGTGTGTATATTTTATTGTCTGCTCGGTCAGGCTCAATCTTCTCGATGCTTTTGCACATGGCTGAAAAGGTAGGGAAATTACTTACTCAAAAAAAGGCTTCAAACGAAGCCATTCTACCATTGTAAGATTTGTTAATTTTCAGCCTACTCAAGAAAACTGTTTTTCAAAGTCTACTATAAACGAAAAAGGTTATAAAAGCTTATAACTGCGTTACTTGTGAAAATCAACCCATTAAACCATATATCAGAGAAAAGAGGAAAAAGAGCTCTATCCAATAATGACATAGACGCATATTTAAAAAAGCGAAGTTAATGTCAATATCTTGAAAATTTAAAGACTTATAAAAATTTTAATTTGAGATTCTAAATCTGTATAAAAAAGTGTCTTAATAATGTTAAAACCGCTTTGCGCTATCTTTGATAATAAGCGAATTATACACAAAAAACGAAAACTGAAAATTTTAGTTTTTTCGGTCTGTACTGAAAATTAAGCGCAAATTGTAGGATTTGAATGTGAATCATAGTAGTATTTGAAATGCTGAATAATTCTTCTCATTTAACCAAATCTCTATCTCTTACCGTTTACGAGATCCCCATACATGCACTCCTTATCTTGAATACCCTGTATACAGGATGTATCAAATTGCGTGTTAAATTAGAGAAAAGTTGTGGAATTTTATGCCCACTAATCATCTAAAAAGATATTAGACCTATCTTGCTTAGTTGCTGAAAGAACTGGAAAAACTGAAATTTTGGATTTTTTTGTTTTCGACTATAACTCATTTATCATTTATGTTTTTCTTTTTTTTATGGTCGACATAAATTTTTTCATATTTAAATAGAGTTTTTAATTCTGATTTCAACAATTTGTCACACATTACATTTTGTTTAAGTTTTGAGCATTTTATTACAGAAAATAAAAATTTCATAAGAGTGCCATGGAAAGACCACGTCATTTAATTTATTTTGAAAAAATTCTAGTACGTCATGAACTGATGGAAGTAAAACAAAACACTACTTTTACTTACTTTGGTTTTTAGATACATTAAGTACGCGAAAATTTCAGGAAACTTTGTTTTGAGCATAGGCAGCAGATTAGGTTATTTTTTACAAAAACAAACAAATGACACAGTTACTAACACACGGATTAGAGAGTCTATTTTAGACGAGTTTCTGAGCATGTTTTACAAAGGTGTCAAATGTTTTGAACATTTATTTATTAATTGTTTGTATTAGTGCAGTTCTAGTATTATCTGTTGTATTTATTTAATCTGTTATTCAAATTTGTTATGTCAGTTGCAAACAAAAACTGCAAGTGGAATTTTCAGTAAATTGTGTAGGTATGTTAGAAAATTTGTCATTTATTTGTTTTTATAAAAAATAACATAACCTGCTGCCCATGCTCAAAACAAATTTTGCTAAAATTTTCGCGTACCTAATGTATCTAAAGGTAAAAGTAAATAAAAGCAGTGTTTTGTTTTACTTCCATCAGTTCATGGCGTACTAGAATTTTTTCAAAATAAATTAAATGACGTGGTTTTTCCATGGCACTCTAATGAAATCTTTATTTTCTGTAATAAAATGCTCAAAACTTAAATAAAATGCAAAGTGTGACAAATCGTTGAAATCAGAATTAAAAACTCTATTCAAATATGAAACAATTTATAATGTCGACCATAAGAGAAAAAAATTGACAGTCGAAAATGAGCAATGGTAACAGTTATACCAAATCTGATCAAAAATTAAGATTCAGCATAAAAAAGCATCCTAATAATGCGTTAACTACAAATATGTAATATAAATGGCAAATGAGTTACAGCCGAAAACAAAAAATCCAAAATTTCAGTTTTTTTCAGAAACTTAGCAAGATAGGTCTAATATCTTTTTAGATTATTAATGGGCATGAAATTCCACAACTTTTCTGTAATTTAACCATCGTCGTATTTTTTCAAATAAGCGAGATCCCCATAGTTAACACGCAATTTGATACATCCTGTATATATCGATATTTTCAAACTTCCAGATCGTTATTTAACATATGGATATCAATATCGATATATCAAATAAAATTTCCAGCCCTAATTACCACTGCTTAGTGTTGAGAGGAAAAAATTACGCCAAAACGTCTTTTCGTTGTTAAAATACCCCCCAACCCCGCGTCATACTCACGTGCGGCAAACTATCATTCACTCAAAAATGTGCTACTCACCTGTAAAATTGATAAGGAATCCACGGACATTCTTCGCATGTCCGTTTGTATATTGAAAAGCTTTCTGGTCGTGGCGAGTAGAACCACAAACGGACGTAAGTGATGTCAAATGCTTTCCCTGTGAAATTATAAATATGTCAGGTTATAATACTATCATTAAAAATAATCTGCTAGTTTAAAAGACACAACAGAAAAAAAACTGGACATGTTGGTAACGATAATAGATATTTACATACAAACACAGATAAGAAACTTCTGCACGTGTTCTTCAACTACTCATTGTCATTGAGAATTCGTTCTTTAATTTCTGAAATTGCACTAACAGGTACGTGTGGATTCTGTGCGTTTTACACTCGCGGTGCAATTAATAAAATCGGTTAAAAGTGTTAAAAGTTTGTGGTTGATTTTGCAACATTGTGATGATACAGTGATACGTATTTGTGATTCCTAAACTTGAAGTGTAAGTGTGAGGAATTTAAAGAAATGTAAGTTTCTGGATCTAAAAGCAATGTCCGTCAACACTTCTTCAAGTAAACCAGATGAATTTCATATCAGATTATGCATGAGACCTTTATCGGTAAGTTTTAGTACGAACTTTTGTTTGGTTTTTCGTTTTGTAATTGTTTGAAATAGGTTTTTGTTATTATATTGACTGCACTGGTACTAATCTCTATTTTAACAATTGTAATTTGTAATGCAATGAATTTATTAGGATTAAAAAATAACCACCAGCATATTAATTCTAATAATAGATATGTTATATACTACAATCAGTTTTTTGCAATTCCAAAATGTTGGCAGCTTATCTCCAACTTAACAATACGTTTGTTTTTCATATTTATACCCGCCACTATTAAACGATCCCAAAACAAAGCGGAAGTGTGGACTTCGAGTGGACTTTCTCATACTAGATATCGATACTTGCCGTATTTGCAAAACTGTAACATTTAATAATTATAACGTTGTACAGTTCAACGAGCATTAGATTTCTAAGAAACCAAGCATTAGGAATTTGAATGTGTGATAGCCTGTCTAATTGGTTCTCGTACCGTAACTCTACCCATAGAAGCAGCGACTACTGCACCAAAGCAAGGCAAGCGCCCGCCACGCTTCGGCGAATTACAAATTCCGCTGCGGATATCAAACAAAAATGGCTATAATAGCTTTATTTGGGAAGTTATCAAAAATATGCTAATAATATAAATACAATTTTTAACTAGAGTTAATTGATAGGCGCAGTTAAAATCACGGAAATACCGGAAAACGCGTTGTTGATATTAAAAAGTATCGTTTTTTTCTTAATTTTTGAAATAGTTGAGAATTCTTGCGAGTCCTAATTAAGTACTTTACATAGTCTATCAAAATGACAAAAGCTTACAACGATCTGCGTTTGTGTTTTTAAATATATAATTAAGCAGTTTTCAAATGTATCAAAAATTTCTGAAACGCGTCAGATTAAAATTTGAGAAATTAGTAAAAAAACAGATTTGTTGTTCAATGCAAGCTCTATCGGCTCAGAAAGTTAAACAAAACCGCGTAGGCAGTTTTTGGCAAATATTTTTTTTTTAAATTTTGGATACTATGAAGCAGCTAGCTCCATTGCGATCGTTTTCAGGTTTTCAAAATTAATTATATTTCATCGTATACTACCCATGAAGGGCTCTCAAACAAGTTGTAGCTGATCCCGATCAGACAACTACTTTTTGAGTAAATTGACCTTAAAGTCAAGATTTTCAAAAAGTTGCAGTGGCCGCCATTTAAAAGATAAAGAATTCGGTAAATCCGGTTGTCGAATTAGCCTTGAGTATTCAGTCAGATTACGTGCTCAAATTTTCAAAATTAATTTTGGAAAAAACACTACCAAACAAATATGTCTAACTTTTCCCTTTTTGGATTTATTTTAAAAGCTTAACTAGAAGTACAAGTTTCGATATACCTCTTGACTTAAAATTTCATCAAAATCGGTCCAGTACTTTCGCCTGTAGAGGCGTCAGGCACACACCCACTGAGAGACATTATTTAAAAACCACTTTTTTGGGTTCCTTGAACTTCAAAACGCGTATTTCCGTTAAAATCTAGATTTTGAAAAGTTTCATGAAATCAATACTTCCATACCGACGGTATGGAAAAGTAACAATCTATAAATATTAACATTATTATTTACTTTGCATGTACCTATTATTTTTTATGCTGCATTTATTGTTAACTGACAGTTCTCCTTTTGACCTTTTACGACTGCTTTAGAACTACTCAATATAGGGTGTAATTCGATACTTAAGAGAATTTAACGACTTTGAAAAACAATTTATTCACTTGCACATTTTACCCTCCTTTTTATCCTCTATCAAACTGGCAAACTCGAACATATTATACATAAAGAGTGAACGAGTTACATACATACATACACGATAAAATTAGCGCCCTGTACAATATAGGTATAATGTCTCTCTTATATTATAGGAATTAAATTATCATCAGAAAATCTAGATGACGAATACAGCAACCCCCTAATTTTTCCCAAGGCATCCAAACGGTGCTCCCATTTTTTAAATATTTATGATAAAAAAACGCGTCCGGATGTTGTATTTGTAATGAATATTTATACACACAAAGAATTACCTCGTATTTTAAATGAACGTCTAGTATCGGAAATAAACGTCGTTTTTCGAGTGCTGTGCCGCAGCTACAATTTATGTTGTCGCCCTTGTCGCTAACAAACGCAGCCATACCAACAAGTGGTTTTATCGAAATTTTATTGTGGGGTTTCCACTAATTAAACCCAACTTGTGATTTTTCACCTACAAATTGATTTCATTGCTTGTTAACACGAAAATGAAGCACTCTTATTGGCTAAATAAAATGTGCGTAATATAGTTCAATAAATCTCTAATTGCAATTATATGCAGTCTTGCTTTGTTTAGAGCAAATTATAAAACTGCCTCGATGCTGGCATTATTAAATTAGCATTAGAATAAAAAAGTATTTTCAAGAAAATTCAAATATGTATGTTTATTTTATGTTACGGGGTGATATGATTGTTTTGAAATAAAATCAAATCTATTTTTTCTCTTATTTAATGGTATTCATATTTGGAATCTCTTCGAAATGTTGAGATACATCAAAAGTTTGTTGGAATGCAGCTTCAATGTTTTTTTTGATCTCTCTATTTTAATAATTGTGGCCGCTACGATTTTTAGTAAATTGTAACTTTACTGATATATTACTTAAAACGAGTTGGTAGATCCGATCAGGGTAAAATTTGGTACCATTACAGCTCTAGCGCGATACTATGAGGTGCCGTTTGTGCCAATATCAAAATTAAAAACAAAAACTTAAATATAGAAAAATAAAATTTCTTAACGGAAAATAAAGTTATCCAGCGAAAAATACAATTTCTTATGTGAAAAAAAATTTCGTTTAAAAATAAGTATTTTCTTATAATTAATGTATCGTATTTTGAATTTTTCTTTGAAACTGCTTTTGTTTTCCGTTTAAAATTTCTTTTTTAACAAAAATACATTTTTGTTTATTTTTTTACAAAGACTCTGATTCTTTAATAAATGTTTTTTTGCGTAGTTAAATTTTCTGTTCCTCTATCCGAGTTCATTCAACTCTGCAGCCTTTAGCAACGTTGCACTGGAGCTACTCGTCGTGATGGGTAGATGTCTTGTGTGCTTAAAACTTAGAAATTTGAGTAATAAACATCGGTTTATTTGCTTAAGTATAATATAGTGCCATTTGTTACTAGCGTCTGGTGTCTTGGATTAACAGCCGATCCTACCTCATTCTAACATTCATGACTTGCGCAACTCCTCGGCATGCAGTTGGAATGTGTGTAAAGCTATCGCCGTCAGCAGAGATCGTAAGCTTCCTTAATCACACGCACGTGTTTTAAAATTGAAAACGTCAGTGTTGCTTTAAAAGTTAAATAATAAAAAAGACGTACAATATAAAATAAAAATTATTATTTAATAATTATTTTTTTAAAAAGCTCTACAATATAAATTTAAAAAAATATTTTTAACATTCCTTCTTGTAAAAAATGAAAATCAGAAGTTACATTCGTTTTGTATTTTTTACGCTGTACCGTGCATGTTAAAAATTAAAAAAAAAAAGATTGTTGTTTTGTATTAAATGCAATATATTAGTAATGAAAAAATCGGCTTTTACAATACAATTTCACTTTACACTTACACTTTCATTAACTTGCTTTACTTTCGATGTAAATATCACACTCCTACAAACAACTGCATTAATAAGTTAACACTGCACAATACGCGACAATATTAGACGAGGTTGCGCAAGTCAGGATCGGCTGTTAACCCAAGACACCAGACGTTAGTCCATTTGTTTTGTTGAAGTTACAAGCTTGCCTTAGTAGGGTATTTCATAGGCGAGGCTACGATTATGAACTAATGTCTTACTTGATGCTGTATTTATTATCGAAGGTGATGCTCTAAATTATTATTATTTTTGATAAGTTTAATACAACACAAAAACGTTACTTTCAAAACTTTTATTCGGCCCCATCCAGTGGCACCAAACTCTACTTTTGCTTATGGGGCCAGATTCAAGAGTCTTTATAAAATGTTTGCAACTTCAATAACGACTTGCGTCACAGGGAACCAATTAATAATAGAATATCATTAAAAATACACAAAATTAAGAACCTTATTTACCTAAAACTATTGGGTAATTGAAATTGGTCAAAAACATTTACTTAAAAGCCTTGTACTGCTCATTTGATCATTCTGGCGTAAATGTATCACGTTACAGTAACAATTTGCATTACGTCAGATGTAGAGTACATTTAAATTACAACCTCAAAATTATTTTTCGTAACTATTGTAGGGACCAGGCCCCCAACGTACTTTTTGCCATTGGGGACATATTTTGTGTCACCCACACGTTACCTTAGAATGTATTAAACCTAGCGGTTGTTCTTTAAAATACATATTTTACCATTACCAACATGATATAAATAATGTGCTACTAACTTGGAATAATTGTTGTGTTGAGCATAAAATAATTAAGATTTTGAAAACCTGTGGTCTTTTAGACAATGGTACATTCTTCAAAATTTGAAAGAGACATACATAATTCTAAACAATCATTATATACATCTACCGGGTGTAAACGAAACATGGTTCACCCCTATTTTTTCTTTATTTATTAATACAAACAAATAAAATTTGTTATGGATAATGTATCCATAAAATTCAATTATTAAATAATATTAGCAATCTTTAACATTACGGTTTCGCCTAAAGTGACCATAACTTTCTTATTTTAAAAATGCAACACCTTGTATATTTTTACATATTTGGAATTTAGAGGAAATTCTGCATCATCATCATCATCTGACATGAAGCTGACTCGAGGGTCGATCCTGGATTACGCCAGGCCCACCCTATGCCAGTAGGTGGGTAGGAATTTATGTGATAGGTGGGATCGGGTGGAGTGTTGAGCAACACCGGGTAGTTAGTAAGCTACGCATCAATGTTATGCGATTATGCATTTTAACTTAATAAACTTTGGTATCAAAGTTTCACATTGTTCTTATTTTACACATATCTATTGTTCTAAGATTACAGATTGAAAATATCTTAATTTCCTAATAGCTAATAAACTACTTAATACTATTCTTTGATCTAGCATGATCATATTTGGCGTTCCATTCCTGCTTTCTATGGATTCCTTTTCTTCTTTGGCTTCTTATTGCCCTGGGTGGTTGATTGTTGTCTACCGGAGTGTGTGTGGAGGTTTGACCTGCTTTGTAGTGTATTTCTATTGAAGCCTTTAGTATTTCTGCTGCTGCTGCTGCTATTGATTCGGCTCCTCCCCAAAATTCTTTTTTCCCTAGGTCTTTTAAGTAGGCTTCTGTTTGTAGTGCTGGGCCGTAGGTATGTGCTAGATGGTCGTAGCGCGGAGCCAAGTTTCATACATTTTCCTCCAGTTGCAATTGGAATTTTTGTGGGATTTCTCTGATGTATGACACGATTTTTTGCTTAAGATGAAAGCTTCTTTTTTGAGCTGTGCTCGCGTTGCTGTGACATTTGTGTTTTGGTCTGCTATTGAGGCGAATAAATAGTTTCCATCTCCTGGGATTTTCCGCACTGTCAATTTGTGTCTGTCCGTATATACTGTTCCTGTTCCATGGTAGGTATTCTGATGATTTCCGTTGGTTTGCTGGTGTGTACACTTACGTGTATATGTTTACGCACCTGTTAATACTATTAGTTGTTCTGATTGACAAGAGACGTTAATGTTAGATACTAGAACCAATCTAATGTGACATACCTGGTTCTGGGCCTTAAATTCAACATTACGCTCCAAACCTTACTTAAATTACATGAACATAAACGTACTCCCCAGATGCTCTGTTCTACAACTTAATATATAAAGTTTCTTAATGTTAGGTGTATATCACTACCTTAGAGTATATAATAAATGACCATCTATACAAACATAATACTAAAAAAGTGTATTTTCAATACAAATATCGATAATTAAATCAATTAATCTAATAGAAAATTATTGTACTTTATTGTAGGTATCGCGGCGCACGTAAAAGAATTCGTTTGCTTGAATTTTCCCGCCTATTGAGTGTGAATTTATTTTGGTTCCAACTTTCCTAAATTGTAACCTATCTCGTTTGCCTTTTTTCAGCCGAAGAGACCCTTAGAAATCTACCTGCTTCAAGACCTTTAGCGTCGAGTTCCAGGAATTCGTATGTTGGCGTTCTCTATTGTCGGGTTTGGACGAAAATAAACTCTATTGCCTAACAGACTGCCCTAATAGAATAACAATATCTACTTTTTAAAATTATTTGTATTGTTTAATATCTACTTACAGCCGCCTGTTCTTAATTTATCTTGGGGATTTTATCAATTTATTCTCTATTAGAAATTACTACTTATATTTATAACTAACTGGAATTTAGAGGAAATTCTGCATACGATTATATTCAAATTTTTTTGACAACTTTTAAATTTCAACTAATTTTTTTTGTTTTGCGTCTATATGGCCATGAGGAGTATAAAACTGTTCCTATGCAGCCAGCAGTTACCATAAAACTGTTTATTGGTATCAAAACGTTATTTTATTTTATATAATTTTTTCCACTCCCATGTTTTAATTTACTTATTAAGTGTGCGCTGCCTATACTATAATGATACCCATTTCGATACAGATTTATGAAATGACCCAAACTGACCAATAGCAGCAAAGCAAAGTTTTTCGTAACCATGGTTACAAGAGTTGTTGACATTTCTCAGTTAACATCGCAAAACAGTTCGAGTTTTTTTTAAGTATAATGTTCAAATAATTTTTTTTTAAATTTTTTAAATTAACTAGTCGTACAAAAAATAGTGTATGCAACTCTTATATGTATAATGACTATTAAAACACTCGTTGGAATTAGGACACTCTCTGCTGCTCGTGTCGTAATCTCCTCGTGTACTAATAGCTATAATTATAGATTCGTTGCATAATATACTATTTTAGATCATGTGGTTAATAAGTTTCCAGACTTTGCCCGTATAAAATTTATTATTATTATTATGTTATTGTTATTATTAATATTATTACAAATTCTGACTAAACGACTCCATTTACACACAAAAAGAAATAAGCATTGTTCGGATTTTCGAATTTCAACGTTTATTTTTGGCCTTGGCAATTGTTTCTTCACAAAGTTGTTAGCTTTTGATGCTCATTTTCCTTTTTAAACATTTATACCAAAAAAAAATAACATTTTAAGCATTTCAGTTGCGGTTTTTACCAGTTTTACGCACAATTTTCCGCTAGTTCTCTGCTCGAGATTTCGTTCCATTTAAAGCCGTCATCACACAGAAATACAGTCTAGCTCTCTAGCTTATTAATTGACCGCAATTCGCAGTCTACCCTAACGTGTTGAAACTTGCACCGTTATTAGTCAAAGCTCCCCTGTATGTACCGCCATATCCACACTTCCCTTCCCTCTCCACGTCAAGGTATAAAATCAGTTTGGAAACACATCAGCCACACCTCGTATGTTAATATATATGTGTAGGGCCGTAAATCTGCGCTGTCTTTAAAACTTTAGTATCAAAACTGCCAAATGTTTGATAATAATATGTGAGTGAATAGCAGGCATTATACGCTGGCAGTTTTGAGCCAATAACAATGACTTGTGGTGAGCGTCAGTTCCGCAGACGCCGATTGCAGTAATCGTATTCGTGTGATAGTATCTTCTGAGCGTGGCTGATTTGCAAATACTTCTGTGACGTGAAGAGTACATTTTAACCATTAATGCCGAATTATTAAAAAAAAAGATGGGTAAGTACTTAGTAATCTTACAATACCTATCTCACGACCTGCTCTATTGGATACGAGATAAGAGTCTACTTTTGAGTTTTGTCTCCTATCGAGCTGGTCGTGACCTACTAGCATAAATACGATAACATCGCTGAATTAAATTAAATTAAATATTTGTGGTTTTTGAAAACAGATGCCAATGTTTCAGTGGAGGTTTTGGTATACAATTGTTACACGGCAAAAGAACAAGATGAATGGTGGGAAGATGAAAATGATAAGCAGAGCATGTTCTTCGATAACGCGCTACTGGTAATAGACAAAGATCTATCATTTACATCTAGAAATAAGAAAGATACTCGAATACGACAATGCAGGGTTTTGTTTAGTTACCAACAAAAATATCAAGACGAACTGAATTTAAATGTAGGTGACATTATAAATATATTAGGTGAGGTAGAAGAAGGCTGGTGGAAAGGAGTTTTAAATGGTAGAGAAGGTGTCTTCCCATCTAACTTTGTGGAAGAAATTGAATCAAAACCTGGAAGTACAGAAGATCTTACAAATGATAATGAAAACCACATCAAAAACCCATTGCTACTTCCAAATCCGAGTAAGTATGAGTAATTGTTATTTTCTACAAGAATGTGATAAGGTTTATCAGTGGCGTAACTACTATCCCGCGAAACCGCACGACGCGGGGTGGACAAGACTTCAGTAGACCCGGATGTTATTATTTTTCAGTACTTATCATTTATAAATGAATAGCTCGCTACTTATTATATCATTTCATTTGTTTTTCGTCGACCTTGTTGGAAAGTAGGTTTTTCGACCCTTATTTGGTGATCGAAAGGTTGTTACTTAGCGGGAGACAAAGTAACTTTGCCTCCTGGCGGGGGACAAAGTGAACTTTGCCTTCCGCTTTTAAATGCAAATTTTGTTTATTAAAGGCATCTTACTTGCAAATGTCAATTTTTACACTACTATCAAATTAAATAATTTAATTTAAATTAATTTAAAATGAATGTTTTTTGATAAATTTCTCAAGGCCGACAATAGTTATTTGTATTATAAGTAAAGAAAAGTATTGTTTTTCTTTACGAATCGCGATCTTTCTAATCGAGGCGCAGCCGAGATTAGAAACGCGATGAGTAAAGGAAAACTTACTTTTCTTTAAGAATAATACACAAAATTTTTTCGGACACTTAATTGAAATGGATTATATAAGGATTACATTTTATAAGAAATTATTTAAAAAATACATGACAAGCGCGAGAATCACATTGCCGTTTCCATCACTGCAGCAACTAAACAATTCGATTCGGATTCGTAAAGAAAAACAATAATTTTCTTTACTTATAATACACATAACTATTGTTTATTTTGTTGCTATAAAGAAAAGAGATACTTTTCTTTACGATTTGTAATAAGGAATGTAGCCCATTTCCATTGAGTGTCCGAAAAAAAATCATATGAAACTAGGGAAGAAAGTGTTCTTTTTTCCCTTGTGTGCATGGTTGATTTAAAACAGCACACGCGAAATAAAAAGCATCACTTTCTTCCCTTGTTACACAAATAACTATTTCTTTTGTGCTTGGTTTCTGCCTGACACGTCGGTTTTTAAAATGTTTATGTTTCATGTTTATAGGAGACGAGTTCGAATGTAACGTAAAAACTTTAGTTTAAGAACAAAGCGAACTGATTCATTATGTGTTCGGAGTTTGTTAGTGATTGTTGGGTTTTCGCAGAACTTACCTTTTTAATAATTAAATTGCGTTTAAGTAAATCCCTTGTTTTACTTTGTGAAATGCCTACGCTCTAACACTAGTGCTAGTTTCTGGAAAGTAAGTGGTACAGTGGAAATGATGTATGATATTGCTAAGTAAATTAAAACAAAATAGTGGAACATGGTAATAGCATATATTTATTTTTATGTGAAAAAATAGACTTTATTACATAAATTAAATAATTGAAACGTTTATATTTATTAAGATTACTGGTATTATTAGTATTATTAAAACAAACCGAAAAAACTGGCCGGGGGAGGGGGGTCAAAATCTAAGTTACGCCACTGAGGTTAATCTATTACAGTACCGGAAATACCCCAAGCCATTAGATGTTATATTTTTAGGTAGATGCAGTTTTCGTGTATATTTCTATACGTTACTGACATCTTTTCATCACCATGGTGAGGTATAAAATCAGATTAAAACATTCTTATTATATACTTAAGAAATTGTAAAGAGTGATCAAATAAAAACTTAATGGCAGCCGCGTATGCGCAAGCGCGGTATGTTGATGATTAGTTTGCAAATCGTAGAGCTATTATCATAATTACCGCAATTGCACATATTTAACAATTTTTAAAAATGAGCAAGTGAGCATTGTAAATTATTGAAATATTTTATATTTTTATTCAGTTGGCAACCGTGACACAATTAACTCACATAATGAAATAGTTATTAACAAACCAAATGCGGGAAAGCAATGTTCCCGCATGAGCGCTGTGTTGAAGCATGCGCAAGCGCTAGCGAGCGAATGCCTTCATATGCGCGCATGCGCGGATTAAGCTTTCTCGCATAAGGTGTGTACAATATTTTTTGTATCGAACAGAAATACATTAATAAAGTAAAATTATTAATAATTTAGAATTTCAAGCGAATACCTGTATTTTCAAGCCAATAGAGGTAGCAGGTTGATAGCAATTGTTTTATGCAGTTGTCGACTGACATTTCATATTTTTAATTTTGAAAAATTTTGTTTATTGATGATTAGTCTTCAATTTGTAACATTTAATAAATGAAAATCGCGAAAATGGTACTTTATAAATTAAATTTTATTATTGTAAAGACGATTATTTTGTAAAATGCCTGAGAGTTCCAGTGCTTTTTGCTATTTTTCCTGGGTAAGCAGATCGGGAAATTGACGTTTCGCTTTGCCACTAGAGTGCGCGGAATGTCATTTCTTAAGCAGTGAGTACAAAAACAATTTTAAACGGTGTGTTGGTTTTGCAAGATAATCATTGTCGTGTAGCGCTTGTTTCATAGGCGACTGCGATTAAGTTTTTATTATCACTCGGTATGTGCGCGGAATGTCATTTCCTACGCAGTGAGTACAAAAACAATTTTAAACGGTGTGTTGGTTTTGCAAGATAATCATTGACGTGTCGCGCTTGTTTCATAGGCCGCTGGTATAAGTGTTGCTCTGCCAAATAGGAACAAATCTCTTCAAATAAGCGAGTTTGTGGGCACTTTGAAGTTAAAAGCAATGAAGTAGCCAGATTTCTAGACCACGTTTTCCTTACTCTACAACTAAAATCTGTTCAAAATTGTCACGGGCGACAAGGCACAATTCAAAAAATTTGAGTTACGTACATGGCCGTAAAGTACGTGTCGAAAAACTATCAATACATTTATTTTTGTTAACTTGTCTGTGGCAGTTATATTTGTTTTCAATACTTGAAAAACGCTAAATGCATTGCGCCTCATGAGCAACGAAAACTAAAAATTTGTTTTTCGAAAAAAGTACCTCACCTCTTCCTTTTTGTAGCTTCGGCATTGAGGATGCAACAGTTTGTGTTTCAGTTTTGTAAGACTAATAATAAACCAAAACAAACTAAACATCCAAAGTAGTGCATAGATTGCGGTGGCCGCGTTCTATCTACACGTTTCATGTGCATCTGTGAGTAATGACAGTTACCGCACCCTTTGCCGAATACGCATAGAACTGCATGTTGTGGGGTTTAATGCGAGTTTCAGCGATTTACAGTAGTGTTTTAACTTTAAAAAACCTTTTTTTTTCCTATTTTTTAAGTTTTGACTTAGCACCTGTGTAAACATTAATTTTAATTACATTATACAATAATGATATTTATCCTAAGATAACAGCAATAATAATAATGACATATCATATTATAATTTATTTTATCAATGACAAGCAGGCATACACTTCAATATATACAGTGTGTCCCAGGATTGACGCAACAAGAAGTGTATTGGACCAAAAAATTTTCAATATTAAATTGATATTTTAGAATTATACCCTGCTTATCTTAGAACTAATTTTAAGCTTATTTTGAATTTTTACAAACCAAGTGGCAGTGAAGTGGACATTGGCAGTTAAGTAAAAACTATTGCTAGGAGTAAAAGTACTTTTTCCGCCAAAGATATGGAAAAATGTCATTGAGAAAAGTTGTTCAAAATACAAAATTATGTCTTTATGCAAAATTTTGAAGAACCTATTTCAGAAATTCATTGTATCTTGAAGTCTAGCTGTATTCTCATTACAAAATATTTTATATTCTAAACAACTTTTTTCAATAAGATTTTTGAAACGGTATTTTACTCAAAACAAAAATAGTTTTTACTTAACTGTCAAAACTCACTTGGTATGCAAAAATCGAAAATATGCTTAAATAAATTTAGTTCTACAACTCTTGTTGCGTCAACGGGACACACGGTATATATTGAAGTGTATGACTAACTGCTATTGATAAAATAAATTATACTATGATATGTAATTATTATTATTGCTGTTGCTATCTTAGGATAAATTACATTTTGTAATTAAAATTAATGTTTTACATATGCAAACCTAAAAAATAGAAAAAAGTATAAGTTTTTAAATTTAAAAACATCACTATAAATGTCATTTAATATTAAATAATTCGCTAAAACTCGCATTAAACCTCACAACATACACTTCTAGACGTACTCGGTAAGGGGTGCGGTAAGCGGGACGAAAAACCGTGGTGGGGACTGTTGTTACTCATAGATGCACACGAAGCGTGTGGATAGAGCGCGACCACCGTAATCTATGCACTACTTTGGATTTTTAGCTTTTTTTCGTTTATTATTAGTCTTAAAAGTCTAAAACACGAACTGTTAGCATTCTCGATGTTGAAGCTACAAAAAAAGAAGAGGTGCATTTTTCGATAAAATGAACAGTTATCGAGATAATAGTCTGGTAAGCAAAAACCTCGCTAAAATAATTTATTTTTGCAGACATCTGAACTGAGGAAAACGCGTTTTTAGTTTTGTTTGCCCGTAAGGCGCAATTCATTTCGTTTTTTAAATATTAAAAAATATATAAAACCGTCACAGACAAGTTAACAAAAATAAATGTATTGATAGTTTTCGACACGTACTTTCCAACCATGCATGCAACTCAAATTTATTGACTTGTGCTCTTGCGGCCACGACAATTTTGGACGGATTTTAGTTTTAGAGTAATGATAACATATTCTAAAAATGTGGCTACTTCGTTGCTTTTAACTCTAAAGGGGCGTACACATCTGAGCACGCACAGGCTGAGCGCGCACGAACATGCGTTTGCGTTCAGCTTGTGTGTGCGTGAAAACAAAATTTTTGCGAACATGTGTGCGTGCTCAGACTATTCCGGATGTGCAGCATTTAGTGGTGAAAATGAACTCGAGCAACGCGGTAGCAAGTGCTGCATTTATTCTAATGTACAGCCTAATTAAGAAAGAAAAAAAAGAAAAAATGAGAGGCGTTGGTGGGCAACACGCCTTTATCAAAGCAGATTACAACGTGGTGGCTCTAGTTTGCTACGGGACCTACAAAGCGATGAAAGTACTGGACAATTCAGAACTTTATTCGCATGGCGTCACAGGACTTTGAATTTCTGTTAAATTTAATTGGTCCTAAAATAGCAAAGGTGGACACTAAATTAAGAATGGCCATATCTGTTGAAGAACGACTTGCGGTAACACTGCGTTATTTAGCAACTGGAGATTCGTATACCAGTTTGCAATATCTATTCAAAATTTCCAAACAGCTGTTTTCCAAAATAGTTTGTTTTTTTGAATAATGCAAATTATGGTTAGGGTCCCATATAACCGGATGTTTTTGGTATTCGTCAATTAAATGTAAACATACTTCGTTGCTCCACTCCATATTTAATAGTAATTCGAGTAATTATAGACAATATAACGACAAAATTCACAAACACAACTTCTTCGCACAACTTTGCCGTCCACACTGAGCACGCACACACACAAAAATTCCTTTGAGCATGTCCAAAAGACCGACAACCTGCGGGTCGCGTTCGTCCGTTCGCGCGAATGGCTACACACGCACGCATGGCCTGAGCAAGGCGTCCACACTAGAGCATTCGTGCGCGCTCAGCCTGTGCGTGCTCAGATGTGTACGCCGCTTAAAGTGCCCACGGAAGTGAAAATAAAATCCCTCGAGCACTCTACTAAAACGTGCAGGGTTTGAGTTCTGGTCTCGCCATGGGTGTCAACGTCTTTGCATGTTAGGTAGGAGCCAATAAACACAGCAGTTGATGTCCTCGTAGTGCATGTAGAAAAAAGGCTTTTGTTAATTGTGATATAACAATTTTAGGAATTATATAATCGAAGGTAAATAATAGATGAACAATTTTAGAACATGCGCTAAAGTGAACTTTAACTGTAATGCGTGCCCATTTTATTATTTTGATTAGGTATACGTAATAAACAGGTCTGTACATAGTATTTTTAGTTAGTTCTGTAGAAAAAAGGAAAATTGGTGTTGGTTCACTCCCCGTGAAGGAGCGGGCCGCTATGGCGGTCTTTCGGAGTCCGCACCGGATTTCTAAGCCCCTCTTCAGCCGTGAAAGGATGGTACGGATGGGTTAGAATAAAGAATTCGAATAAGAAGGTTGTTTCGCGGAAAGTACTGTCCCAGTATTAAACCTTTGGCTCAGGAAAACCGCGGAAAAAACCTAAGCCAGGACAGTCGGCCGGGCCGAGAATCGAACGCAGGGCTTCCCGAATAAAAGTTGGCCACGTTAACCGCAGAGCCACCTCTCTCGGTAGTTCTGTATCAAACTTTTCATATTCAATATATGTAGTCACTTATTCAACGACAATCGTATAATTTCGTAAAATAAAATCTGACATCTAAGTTGTCTGTCTTATTAAGATCTCAGGCCGAAGCATTGCGCCACTCACCTAGACTACTGAAGATAAAAAGAGAAGATATACTGGTACTGACTTGGGGTATTTCCACGTCGATTTTAATATTAACATAATATGAAATAAAAGTTAAAGATACCATAAATTTGCATGTAGTATTTACTAGCGCTTACTATGTATGAATTAACAACTTCTTCCCAATGTCTTCCACTTTAGCTTTTTTTGTTGTTTTAGCAAAAATGGAGTGTCGAGTTAAATTTTCCTACAAAGCTCAAAACGAAGACGAATTATCACTTAAGGAAGGCGACATTATAAATCTTATTAGTAAAGATGGACAGGATGTTGGTTGGTGGAAAGGTGAATTAAATGGCCAAATTGGATTATTTCCAGAAAACTTTGTAGTACTACTATCGGATTCTGATGAAAAGAATCGCAGAAGTCTTTTAGGGGGGCTACAGAAAAAACTTGTACATGTTTTCCATTGTTTTGCTTGTCATACAAAGACAAACTAAGCAAGAATTAGAAGACTTATCCAAAATTTCGTATTGTATTACTTCTTATCACCTGCTTTTGTTTGTTTTAATAAATATAGTAGATATGTAGTCATTTGTATTTTATAATGTAAAAGTTTTAAAGTTTATAAATTGATTGAAAAACGAATGTTTTAATCCCATCAGCAACTTTAGCAATTTATTTATGTTAACAGTTTTTTAGTATCTCATTTGGAAAGCGTCACCATAGTATATGTGGTATCAGTCATACAAAAGCTGATTTTTCTACCTTAGAGCCACAAGCATAGAATTTTCCAATTTAAATAACTTTTCGAATCTATCTCAATGTAATGAAATACAAACTTCCCATGGGAACTTGTTACAGCTTGTTTTAGTTCTGGACGGTTTCAAGAGCAAATCAACTGCTGCCCTACCACCAGTTACTAACGAGTAACGACGCCTGTCACCATACTTTAAAAATTCAAATACTCAATCCGTTTTGCGCTTTAATTAAAAAAACATGAAGTGTTAACTTCGAGTGGGCTTTCCCATACTAGATATTAATACTTGCCGTATTTGCAAAAGTGTAATTTTTTATAATTATAACGTTGTGCAGTTCACCGACTATTAGATTTCTAAGAAAACAAGAATGCGATCGTTTTCAGACTTTAAAAATTAATTTAGTTTCATCGCATACCACCCACAAATGACTCTCAAACAAGTTGTAGCTTTCCGATCAGACAACTACTTTTTGAATAAATAGGCGTTAAAGTCTAGATTTTTAAAAAGTTGTAGCGGCCGCCATTTTGAAGCTAGAAAGTTCGGTAAAAACGTTTTGTATTTGCTTTAAGCTATTCTCTCATCTTACCGTATCAGGGAACGAATTATGTAGGCAACCCTACAATGTCGCATACCATATAAGAATAGTAAGAACGGACCGTCCGCTCTACAGCTATAATTAGATACGCTTCGGATATCGGACTAAAAATCGGTATAAATGGTTTATTTAAGGCAAAGAATGAAAAATATATTTTATAACTAAAGCTAATTAACAGGCGTAGTTAAAGTCACGTAACTGCCGAAAAACGAGTTGTTGATATTAAAATGTATCGTTTTGATTTTAATTTTTAAAATAATTGAAATTCTTGCTGATCCCAATAAAGTACAGTCTATCAAACTGATAAAAATTTATAACGATCGGCGTTTGCGTTTTTGAATAAATAATTAACCAATTTCAAATTTTTCACAAATTCCTTGTCCTTGTCAGGGTAAAATTTGGGAGATTACTAAAAAACAAATTTGTAGTTCACTGCATCTATCGGTTAAGAAAGTTAAAAAAAAGTTGGGTGGGCAATTTTTGAAAAATATTTTTTTGTATATTTTCAAACTTTTGAAGCAGTGCCATTGCAATCTTTTCTGATTTTCAAAATTAAATTTACTTCATAGTATACTATCCCTAAAAAGCTCTCAATCAAGTTGTAGCTGATCCCGATCAACAAATTACTTTATTAGTAAATGGGCGTTAAAGTCAAAAAGTTGTAGAGGCCGTCATTTTGAAGCTAAAGTGTTTGGTAGAAAAGTTTTGGATTTGTCTTAAGTTTTTCTCTTAGATTCCGTGGTCAAATTTCCAAATTTTAGTTTTGGAAAAAAGTGCTGCCAAAAAAACATGTCTAACTTCCATTTCCAGTTTTGGATTTTTTTTGAAAAGCGTAACCAGAACTACAATTTTATTAATATACCTCTTGATTTAAAATTTCATCTAAATCGGTCCAGTACTTTTGCCTTTAGAGGCTTGTAGTAGCGGGGGCCACGCACTACTAAAAGTTGAGACGGGTGGAAAGGATACGGATTTTAAATATAGATAAATTATATAAAAAGCATAGGAAAGTTCAAAGTGCTCAGGCCATTATTTAATTGTTCTAAAATAATAGAGCCAAATACGAACTGTAGAATATTGCTTTGTGGAGTGTTAGTTATTTTATGGCTTCACAATTTTCTTTCAAATTTAAATATTAACATCAGAAATATTACAAAAGTTGTTAGTACGAAACCGTTTAAATATGGCTGTTTGAAATTTTGAAAGCTGATACATTTGTTTTCGACTTTCTGAGATTCGTTCACATACAAATTTTTCAAAACTCTTATTATACAGACCGGTAAAGTATTTAATACTGAAATAGCGAATATTGTGAAATAAAATTACATGCGGAACTTCGAAACTATAACAAAATTAAAGCTTTTCCAAATTTAAAAAAAAAAGAGGACCCGCAATTTTATTACATTTTCAAAGTTAACGCAACGCCTCTATGGCACCTTTTATGATTTTTTTTATTTGAAAGAGCTGGGATTAATAAAAAATAAGCTTTTACACCTTATTGCTAAACAGTAATAATTGAAATGTTGACGTTATCACGAACAATTGGCGCCATTAAAAAAATTTTTGAACTTATATAAAGTAATAATAGAGATTCCAAACTTATTTTTTAGATGCAGTAATTTGTAAAGGGGTTCCTCTTTATCCTCTCCGCAGCTTCTACGTTGGCGAATTCTGGTTTCTAATTTTTGGGTTTCTTTAATTCCAGTATGTGTTTTCCCCACAAATTAAAATTTCTAATGCTTTGGCGTTAGTAACGTTTTTCCAGTTGAAAAAGTGTGTCGACCGTATTTATTTTATTTTTATTAGCTGATAAAGCATAAAATGATGCTTAATAGATTTAATCAATTTCCGATTTATTGATTATAAGTGTATAAAATACTTACTTACTTCAACAATATATATTTATTTTAACCTTATACGTATTTCGGCATGTTTACATGCCATTGTCAAAGGTTATATTAGAAAGTTAACAGTTAGTGTTGTTATAGCAATAGAATTTGGTGACTTGATCTCGGTAATCGTCTGCAGATGACTTGATTTCCTATTCCAAAATGTTCAGTAGATGAGAATTTAAGAGACAATTTGCTCATTCATTAACGGTACAGTTTTTAAATGTTTGTGAATTTCAAAAGCTTCTAGTATATCTATTTCACGTTTATCATCACAAAAGTGTAAACATTTTATAGTGTTATTAAATGTCATTAAATGATTGTGTTCTAGTAAGTGTTTAGCGTAATTGGATTTATGTGGGTGTTTGTATTTGTAACAACGTACGTGTTCTTTATACCTAATATCAAAATTTCTAATTGTCTGGCCTATATAAACCGAATTACAATGCGAACAATGTAATTTGTAAATGCCTGATTTTAGCAAATCGTCTGTTTTTGATTTTGCATTAAACAAAGTGTTTAAGATGATTCTAGTTGTTTTAAAACTTACTTTATATTTATTTGTTTTGTTTATAATTTTAGCAATGTTTTCTGATTTGTCACCAAAATATGGGATCGAAGCATATTTAATTGTATCGAATGAAGTTGAGATATTCGGATACATTTTTTGAATGGCTAATTTACAATCTTTTTCTTTAATTAATGTATCAATAAGTTTAGTATTATAACCATTACTATATGCTATTTGTTTAATAAATGAAATTTCTCTATTATAATGAATTTCATCTAAAAGCACCGTCAAAGCGCTATGTATCAGGAACTTGTATGCTGCTAATTTATGTGTTTTATGATAACAAGAATCGTGTGGTATTGTAATGTCTGTTTGTGTAGGTTTTCTATAAATTGAGTATTCAAATTTATTAGTTAAATTAATTTTTATGTTTAAATCTAAAAAGTTCATGGACCTATTTTGTTCAGTTTCTAGTGTAAATTTTGTTCGGATGCAAGCTGTTAATAAAAATTAAAAATTCATTAATTAATTCAAATGAACTATTAAAACATGCTAAAATGTCATCAACATAACGAAACCAAAATATAACTTTTTCAGAATGATTTGATTCGAATATTTGATCTTCTAGATTTTCCATAAATATTAAATAAAAGAGGTAGACCATCTTTTTGGAAATAAATTCTATTATTAAAAGTAAAATAATTTTGATCGGTGCAATTCAAACAATTGGATCAACTCAGTCCGTTTTATTAATTCAACGTTATTGTTAGTAAGAATATTATTTAACAAAAGAATACACTCTTGAGGAGGTATTTGGGAAAACATATTAGTAACATCAAAACTAACTAGCTTGCTTTGTGGTGGTAAATGTAAGTTAGATAACTTATGGATTAATTCTAACTTACATTTACCACCAGAAAGCAAGCTAGTTAGTTTTGACGATTACCGAGATCAAGTCACCAAGTTCTATTGCTATAACAACACTAACTGTTTACTTTCTAATATAACCTTTGACAATGGCATGTAAACATGCCGAAATACGTATAAGGTTAAAATAAATAAATATTGTTGATGTAATTAAGTATTTTACATACCGATAATCAATAAATATGGACTTCAACGAAATAAAGCTAGAATTTATAAATAAAATTTACAATTTACTCTGATGTTTTCTATGGAGATTTTACAACTGTACTTCTATTATTGATTTTTTTTTAAATCTCTAAAAGTAACATATTCATATAAAATTTCTTAGCAAATATGCGGTTCGGGGTTCAAATCCAGGTAATGCCATGGTGTTTGTGTCCGTGTTACTTTAACTATTTATAGTTACATGACCATAGCAGTTGAAGCATGTCTACTAAAAAAGTAAAACGAACTGTGTTCTTTTACTGTATAAAAATAAAAATCCCGTCTTATTTGTAACTTCTCTAACATTGTGAAGACGTGGTCCTCAAACAAAACACCAAAGCTTTGATGTACTGGTAAAATAAAACAATGAACATTCTGCCTGTACTTATTAACCGACTTCTTTTAGGTATTGTTTCTTAAATTTTAATTAATTTTATGCAACAGCAGTAGATATTAAGTTGTACTCGAAGAAATAATTGTGGAAATTTATTTTAGTTATACCTACTTATTTAATGCCCCTGTTGCCCAACTTCTATAATATAAATTTTAAAATTCACGTCTAGTAATTAAAATATCTATAACCATTACAGTTTGTTATTAATAAAGAAAATAATGACCAATTTAGATTATTCCTTCGCGTGCACACCAATTTCCCTTGTTGTCCTGGCATTTTTGGGAAGATTTCCCAGTTGTGCTATATTCGTAATCATAAACGTACATCATCACCCTTAGAATTTGAAGGTTAGAACGCGAGCAAGATAATTATGTTTCTCGAGCTAAAATTCTTTCTTAGAAGTACGTTAATTTTGTACCAAGACATCAAAGTCAATTACAACAGGTAACTGTGACAACGTCTGTGTAAGCTCCATAGGTAGGTACGACTAGAAAGTTGTGAGAAGGAAAGGCTAATTAAGGGCCGTGAATTGTTGCCGCTCTAAATAATTCACATCCTACACGTATCAGGATGGATTACGGCAACTCCGTAGGAAACATAAATCAGAGAAGATTTATAAATTAGTATTTTTATGCATCGTTAATTCGACAGTTTGTCGTAGGTGTTGGTGTTATATTACGGACCCACTGTGCTGGAGATTTTGATAACGCGCCCGATTTATCTCCGTGAAATGACAACTCGAACTAAATATATTGTCACAGCTTTAACATTTTATTAAAACCCTATCTGATGGAGAATTTAGTATTATGGAAATGGGACTTGATTTATTCTATTTTAATCCCTGGTACTTCTTAAGGAATTGAGCGCAGTTTTGAGATTCTTGCCAGCGTGTTTCAGACTCTTTGATTGGGTTATGGTTACGGTACAGCTGTACTGTGTAGATTCAAATCAATTATGTGGTATTATCGTAATACAGAGATTTAGAGTAAGTTATGAAATTGCCAAGGTTATTCAAAATAGGTAGAATATACCGGATGTAAAGAAAAATAGGCGCACCTCGTTATCTTCCTCAAATTTTAAGTTAATAATATTAAACTTGGGGATGTTTATTATTTGTAAAAGTCCACTTTTTTATGCATAAGTCATTTATTTATCACTCTAGGTGAAGTAACGTCAACATAATTTTTAGTACATACTTTCTGACAGATTCTAGTAAATTCATTTTCCAATGGTTTTTTACAAATCGTAATTGATCAATAAACTAGCGGAACCAGTGGTCTACGCCTCACGCTGTTTTTGGCAATTTCTTTCTAAAATGTAAAAAATAAATTGTGTCGAGACACAAGACATGTATATATACCGAATGCATCCTACAGTATTGTATATTCTCGAATACGCAAAGTCAGCGACTGAACTGAACATACCTAACTACTAACCATGCCAATGATTAACATTTTGTAGTTTCATTCTTACCCAGCGTGATCGACATCAAATAATCTTTAAAATAAATGTATTCACTTTTCCTTCAGTTTGGTCCCGCTCAACAGTGTTTAAAATTTAAATTTTCACATTTGAAATGTTCCTAACTGTAGAAATGAATAGTGTCTTTGATTGTGTATGGTAGGTTCGGTTAGATAAAATTAATTTTATTTTTTTGCTGTAAATGGTAATTCAGTACCCGGGGGTGATAAAAACATTTACAGATATCCGCCCTCTTAAAATTTCAGCCTCAGTGCAATTTGTCAAGCTGATTTGAATTATTCATGATCATTTACCATAAGTAAAGGCTAGTCCGATGGAAGGGATCCGTAAGTACAAAGTGCTTGTTCCTCGAGATTCTCATGTGGGACTGCCAGGTATCGACAGAATATGTTACACTCATACACACAAACCGTAGACATTAGATTTTGCTTATTTTTATCCTAAACTGTAGCGGCCCGCTGTACAAACGAATATGCGCCTTATATAATGAACGCGTAAATATTTATCTTCTAGTAGCGGGAGTCCATGACCACTAAAAGATGAGACAGGTTGAAGAGATCCGGATGTATTATGTAGGTAGATAGATGTGGAACATGTGGGCTATGCCCACCGTTTTTTTTTTGTTAACAATAAATAAGCGAATGGAAGTAGGTTAGCGTAGCTGGCGGCGAATCGAACTGATAGTGTAGTGTAGTCTACAGGTAGTAAATCCGGATCCCTTCCCCCTGTCTCAACATTTAGTGACGACGCATTCAGTAACATTTTTGATACATCATATTTATTATGATTATGGGTTTCGTAACAATTTATGTAACAGTCACGCAGGGTCATCGAGGCCATGAAGCTGCGCTTGCGGCAGAATGTATGGAATTTTTTTAAATAAATATGCTAGCAATTTTTTGAAAGAAAGGCATTGGTCGTAGTCCACGGGTTATGCTAATTTTATGAATTAATTTGAGATTGATTTATATCTTGTAGGAATGCTAGCATTTGCTATTGCTTGGTTAGTGAAACGTTGTTTCTGCTTAGGAATTTAAAAGATCAGTTCAAATGGACATATTTGGTTGATTTCAGCTTCTAAATTGGTTGATTAAGTAACAAGTATCGCTCCGTAAATATGTTTGATTAATTGTTTGAAAACATTTCCTCGGGGCTCGATGTGGTGTTCACGCAATTTGTTCTGAAACGTAAATGTGTGCGTTTGGGACAATGAAGTGCGGAATGCCGAGCGTATTTAGTTGTTTATTTTAAAAATGTTAGATAAAAGAACATTCCCAGGACTGTAGCTGGACAGTGTTTTAATAATAAGAGTGTTCATTTTTTTCGACCCGACACAAAGCAACATAAATAAACAAATGATAGCAACAATACTGCATGGGATATAAATATTCGTCGAAAAAATCAATAAACGGAACCAACCAACATGTAAGGAACCGCCAGCGTGTTTATAGTGATAAATGTTTACAAGATATAAGATTTAGTCGTTTTGTTATAGTAAGGCAGTTGCGGATTTACTATATATAGAGGCAGATACAAATTATTAAATACATGTTATAATAAATTTATAGCAAATATTCAAAATCACTTAAAACTAAAGTCGGAACTTGGTTTTATTGTGTATTAGCCATAACTCAATTTTTTAGTTGCTAACTACGAACAAACATTGCTCAATGCTTGTAAAGGAAGACAAGCTACAGCTCGGTTCTTACTTGATTATGCTGCGTGTAGTTCCCAAATGACGACGCGGTCTAAGCCGAAAGTAAATCGTAATATTGATAGTTATTACAAGATTTGTTAAATGTTCGACATAATCTGATGTTTTAGTTGCATTTATTAATTTTGTGCTATATTTTATGCATATTTATTTAATTTTGCTTTTTCTAAATTTTCGTTAACCAAATAATTTAAAATACCTGAAACTTACGAAAAACCATAAAATCAACGTTACATCTAATTTATTTAGAAAATGGAATGTTACCATCGATACTTTTCACATGGTCGAGAAGAAAAACAATCCATTACAAATAATAGAATAGAACTTCTAACAAACATTTGATAAAAGTCAAATTTTGTGGGGAATAATGTACCGATAAACTTTTGTTCTCAATTTTTTTGTGTAATTATTTTCACGGCTGTAACACTGTTAAACACAGCCTACAAATTCGTCGGCGGTGTTTCGGTAATAAATTTTATAAACTTCAAGAATCACCTAAACTTTAAACCCACGAATTTTAACACTTATAACGAGAAAATAATATTAATGTTTCCTATATAATAACGTCTGCCCCTCTGTTTGTTTTTAGTGGCGGCTCGTGGTGTGGCGTACTGGGGGGTCATTTTGAAATAGTTTTTGATAAAAATGTATTTACCCAGCCAAATTTTAGGTAGACTTATATTTCAAGTCGATCCTTCGCTCCTTCGCGTTGGAAAATGATCAATCAGTAGTTCATTAAAATTGTCAATGTCATTAATTAACGATTTTTCGATGCTTAACATAGCTAACGCACTTAACCTTTCTTGCCCTATCGTGTTAAGCAAAAATGTTTTTTCTTTTTAAAGTAGTGAAGCAACGCTCGCTTTTCACCGTTGTCATCGGCAAAGTACACAAAATTTTAAGAAGTTTTACACTCTCGGTAAAAGTCTGACAAAGATTATTGTTTATACATAATTGTAGTATTGCAACAGCACTTTCATAAAAATCCTCACGATCGTATAGCACTTCTAGTTCAGTTTTCAATTTTAAATCGTTTATAACGGGGTAACTAGTCTTGATTAATTTAAAAACATTTTGTGGAAAACATTTTTTGTACTCGAATTTATTTGCTTGAAATAACTGCAAAACAATTTAATGATTAGAAAATATAAATCTATGTTCAACCTCCGATACAATTATGTTGCAAATTTCTGCGACTGCGACTGCAATTGGAAGTTTTGAATTTTCATTTATTTTATTTCTTTTTCTGCATGTCGATGGAGCAGCTGACACGAAATTATTAAGAATGGAATGCCTAACTTTTTCCATATTACTCCGCAACACGTTATGCAATCTATAATTTTATTTAAAATATACCTATTTTTATCAACATTTTCATTAAAATCTTTAATGGATTTTCGATAAGCACGGTCTAGTTGCAATCTGATATCCACATTAGCAAGTGTGGCAAAATTCATAGAATTTTTCGTATTATTTGCTGATAAAAAATGTTTTTGTACTTTAATTTTTAAATGTTTTAAGTCAATCACGCCGTTTTGACACCACATTGCGTCATCGCAGAATAACACCCACGGGAAACAGAAGAAAGCGTTTCTTATATCACATTCACAAATCCAATTCGATAAACTCATTGAATTGACTCATTAAAATACCTGGTAACCTCCTTATTTCTATACAATGTAATTTGTTTAATAATTAGGGTTGGTTGTGGACGACCGTTTTCTTTTAACTTCAAACGTTCTTCAAACTTCAAACCACGTTGAGCTTTAAGTTCCATTATATTTTGCACAGACATTTTATAGCACTAAATTAAGATTTACTAAACAATTATGCTGTACTACACAAGAAAATGTCACAGACAAAACCAATCTACGAAAAAATCCCCGATTATTTCTACACAAAGAACGTTTGTTACTAACCTTGTGTCATACCAACATAAAACGAACGTGTGGAGAAATACACCAACTATACGTGATTAGCATGCGCTGTTACTTTACGTATTTATTCAGAAACTGGGGTCATCGACCCTGAAGTCTCTAATGCGCACCAACTTCTTTCATTTTTTAGCTTGTGTAATCTGAATTTTACCGCAATGAGCTTTCTATTTCACTCTTATCCATTTAAAGGCCTTTTAAGCCGGCGGCTTTATTCGGTGGCCTATAGCTGAATTGTGGTCAAACAGCCATATGACCCTCGCATAGATTCGCTTAACGCGCGCGCGATATTCAAACATTCAAACGTTTTCGGATCCTGTGGCAGCTCTTTAATAAACGTTCTCGCATTGAAATCTCATACAAACGTTAACTATAAAGTATTTTTTAAATTTCATAGTGTGTAATATATTATGTACTCAAACAAAAAGTAATTATACTTTTTCTTATTGCATTGGGAGGTCAATGACCATTTGACCCAATGGAGAAACTGCCACTGTTTCTTTCTAATACTAACAGTAAGCGGGTCCTTGGACAGGTTAAAGCAGTAACTTAATAACTAGATATTCACCAGGTACATTACAAACGATCATTCCTCATACATTTATAAAATAAATACTCATCTCAGGTTTACGTGCTGCTGTAAAATAGAAGTTAAGGTCATGTTTACAACAACACATAAGCTAGGAATTCATAAACATAAACCACACTTTGTTGGTCCCAAATATTTTTGGATCCAGTTACAATAACAAACGCACACATTTACATTACTATAGCAAAATTAAAACATAAAACTAGCTGCACCCGTGGACTACGGTCCGCGCATTTCTCTTAAAAACAATGATAAGAAATTTATTGAAAGAGATATAATGATATAATCAATAGATTAAATGTAATCTGGTTTTTAAACATCGGAACTTAATACGTAACTATTGTCGAGATGTAAGGCATGTTACTAAATGCGCGATCACCAAGAGTTGAGAAAGGGGGAAGGGATCCGGATTTAATGTATAGAAGATATGGACTAGGATTCATTAGCTTTTTCATTATTAAAAAAACAAGCGAAAATAGCGGGGGCATGTCCCACGGATTCCACTAGTATGTTTTGTTTACAATGCATTGCTAAATACGTAAATTTACCTTTTAAGCACTGATTAAGAAACTCGTTTAAATATACCTATTTCCCTTCAAAAATTTTGAGTTTGGTTTGTATCTTCTGTATAGGCTCCATAATTTCGTTTAGTAACGTAATTTTCTTAAAACTACCTGAAATGTTAAACAAATGTATTTTTTTCCCTGGAGGCAGACAGAATGATAAAATACATTCCTAAAAGCGGTAGTAAAAAATTGCGCTATTAACTGAGACCGCGGTAGCCGCTAGCAAACATGCGAACGAGAGATCGTAAATTTTGCAATTTGTTTTATAGTAGCTCCTTGTCTACAGAAGCGGTTTAGTGCTTAATTGCATCGATTGTTCTTCCGATTCTCATAAGAAAAAAACTTGCAATTTTATTATAATAACTACCGCTTTATGAAAGTCTCCCTTACTTTTCTGCCGTTCTCTCTATTTCAAATAATGAATTTGTCGAAATTAGATTATTTATGGTAAATATATTGGTGGAAGTTCAAACTTGACCTTGGCGGAGGCGCGTGATTTATTCCAAACGTTGCAACATTGACACATGGAAATTTGTTAGAGTTGTAAATGATTAGTAGATTCTGTCTGCATTTCAATTGGGGTAAATTAATTTGCAACTCTACGATCGTGTGCTGAGTTAGTTTTAAATGTAAATACATAAACTAACTAGACATAGACCTACAAACAGTTTTGTAAAACAATCGAGTACACCTTGAATGTGTACGCTAGTAGAATTCTTTTCGTTTATTTTAAAAAGTTGAGTCTTATAGGCGTACACCTAAAATACTGCAGTAGCATTTTCAAAATTGACGACGATATACTTTCGAATGTAACGCCACAAAAACTATTAGACTAAAGCGCAGAAGTCGATGATTGCCTTCACGAGCATAAACTGGCATATGTATTCGAAGAGTCAACCCTCTCAGATTATAGATGCATAATGTTCGATACCGCACTCTGAAAAATTAATAAGTATTTGCAACAAAAACGTTATTTATTGGAAAAGTTTTATCTTCTGACTTAATTTTGGTATATCCAGTTAACGCAAATGTTGTACTAGGTTCGCACACAATTTTTAGTTGATAAAAATTAATTATTTTAATACATCACTTTGTTTCAATAGCGAAAGAACAATATATTTTTAATATTCCCAACACACATTTGGCATGTATTGGCAAGTAAATCAATCTTATCTTAAATATATGAAGCTGACAAACTGGGCATGAGATAGACTTTAAGAACGCTCGAGCACTGACTGGCCAGAGTACCTCATGACTTCCCTCGTATCATACGTGAAGCAATTGAAATTGGGAAACAACCTAACGACTTAAACGGACAGGATGGTTTTAGACTCAGTAAACCTTGGATTCCAGTAGTTCATCCTCTAAGGACTCGTAAGCATTATCGATCTCACGAACACGCTCCACCGAATCCGTCTCCACCCAACGATGACAGCCAACCAGAACTTCGCCGTTCTGCCTGCCCGACTGGCACAAAGGGGTTTAAACACCTCCGCATCCCGGATTTGACTTCTGTGCTCTAATCACTCTGAAGATGCAAGCTGCAATTTCTTGCGAAACGTTAGTTTGTATGAGTTTACAAACAGCTAACAGGCATAAGTCGATAAGTATTTTCGTCCTGAGGAACAAGATACATTAAGATCAAATCCCGGTCCCCCAAGGTTCTAATAATCTAAGCATACGGCCCTGTTTAGGCAGGCAGGGCCCATGACAACTGTCGCTCAAACTTTTAAAGCAAATGCTTGTAAAGGCAGACAAGCAATAGGTCGCTCCTTGCCTGATGATGCTGAGTGTATTCATCAAATGACGACGCGGTCGGCGGTCTAAGCCGAAAGTAAATTGTAATATTGACAGTTCGAGAAACCGCGATAGCCTCAAAGACTATCAAATTTGTCTAAGTTACCAATCTTGCATGTATTAATTTGACAAATGTAGGGTACATGTAGGGTGGGTCAACACAAACTTTTTAAAAAATTATATTTGTACAGTGAATTATAAATTGAATACTTCAGGTAACGAAACAATTGAATTCATACCTATTTTATTATTATAACAGAATTGAACATTAAAAGTTCAGTTATGAAAAGATGAAAACAGTTCAACAATTAAAAAAATAAAAAAAAATATGCTCACAGGATTGGAAACTGTATAGAAAACATCAACCTGAACCGCGTCACTACAAAGACATTAAAGTGTGTTGTTGTAACTCTGGGATTAAAGGACGCGTCTAAAATTCCGATCTACAAACTAATAATAATAATATAAAAGAAATTCTTAGCCAAACTATTCTGGAGACAAAATCTGAAAAAATATAATTTCCCATATAGTTCAAGTTTTCTGGGAAACGGTATACACTGCACCATTGATCAAACGCCGTCGCGTAGCAAAATAAACTAACATTTGCAAACAGGCAAGAGAGCAGGAACAGGAGCGAGCTGCATAGGTATAGCTAATAAGGAAACTAAAGTCGCCGTTGCTTAGTTATGTACGTCAACACAAACAAACCTATACAGACTTTTTTTAATACTTTTAAAATGGAAGTCGCCGTTCCGTTGCCTAGCGATTTTAATATTTTCAAACCGGAAGTCGCCGTTGATTACCGACGTATAAGACAGACATACCGGGAGATCAAGAAAGGTTGTCAAAAAAAACTACCTTCTAAGTAGTTATCAATGTTTCTTTCTAGTGTGATATTAGCCATACTGCGCAATACGTTTGTTCCGTCGTTTGTTTATGCTTGTTCCGTGTGTTTACGTTTCTTAATTTCACTTTATATTCTTGGACGCTGTTATTATTATACAAATAGTATTTTTCAATACTAATTAGGAATTGTTAAACGAAGTTTACAGTAAGTACAGTGTTTCCAATTAATTGAAAACAGTAATAATTGTTTGTAAATTTAAGGTTATGTATTCCGTTGAACACAATTATCGAATCTTATTTCCGCAATGGCCAACGCAATGAAAATGAAGGTGAATGGAAATATTCAGTAAATTTGTGTGTAGATGAATTCGTTAATCGTTTCCCCGACGTCGACTTTGATTACATCGTTTCCAAACAAAGGGTAGTGTAGAGACACAAAAATCTCCTGGAAGACCAACCCTTTTAACTCAGGACACATTAGAGGATATACAGACGCGTATCGAACGCAGCCCTAAAAAACCATTACGACAGTTAGCGCAACAAACAGGTGTGTATTTTGTAAACTATAAATTTTTGCATATAAAATTTATTATAATTTGTAATTGCAGGGTTAAGCTATGGAACGTGTCAAAAGGCAGTAAGACGAAAACTGCATTTACACCCATATAAAATTTCAGTAATGCAAGAATTACTTCGTCCCGATTATGAAAAACGTGTGCAGTTCTGCAATTGGTTTAACCAAAATTTAAATAACGATGAAATGCTGGATTCAAGTTTCTTTTCAGACGAAGCCTGGTTCCATCTCACCGGTTACGTAAATAAACAAAATTACAGGATGTGGTCTGCAGAGGCCCCTGGTGAATTTTTACAAACTCCACTGCATCCGATAAAGATTTGCGTGTGGAAGACGCATAATTGGTCCCATTTTTTTTTGAAGATACCGTAACAGCTGACCGCTACATAGGAATTCTAAACACATTTATAAATCAGCTTCACGATGATGAATTCCGTCAGGGATATTTTCATCAGGATAATGCACCTGCACATACAGCCCTTCGAACAAATCAATATACAGGGTGTTTCTTAATAACATGCTAATATTTAAGGAGGTTATTCTTGGGTCCATTTTGAGAAAAAAAAACTTCATATGAACATATGTCCTAAAGGTCTTAACTTTTGAACTACAGGGTGCTAAAGTTTTAAGAAAGAATTCTTTTTTTATGATAACTTTGGTATGACCCTAGATATTTTTGTGAAACGTAGTACGCATCTTCTACGCATCAAAAGGCATTTTCTGCTGTACAACATAATTTTTTATTCTTGCCAGTGGCGTTCATGCGGGATTTGCACTGAATCATTTTAAAGAGAAAAGTGATACGCCACTGCTTTTTCTTAAAGTAAAAATTATTTTTGAAATCCTCATTCCTTTCTGAGCAAATCTAGTATCTTGATTTTTTTCGTTTGACGTACGGTTTTCGGATAAAAAAATAAAATTCATTCATTTGCACGTTGTTATGAAATTGGGTATTATCAAGGATTAAAAACGTATCTAGTAGGTAAGAAGCAGATTTTGTTTTATAATTTTATCGTTTAAAAATTATTCTCTTAAATAAATTTTTATTTAAAGTTACATAAATTGGTGGTCTAGCGAGATGCAAATGAATGAATTTTATTTTTTTATGCGAAAACCGTACGTCAAACGAAAAAAAATCAAGAGACTAGATTTGCTCAGAAAGGAATGAGGATTTCAAAAATAATTTTTACTTTAAGAAAAAGCAGTGGCGTATCAATTTTCTCTTTAAAATGATTCAGTGCAAATCCCGCACGAACGCCACTGGCAAGAATAAAAAATTATGTTGTACAGCAGAAAATGCCTTTTGATGCGTAGAAGATGCGTACTACGTTTCACAAAAATATCTAGGGTCTTACCAAAGTTATCATAAAAAAAAAATTTTTCTTAAAACTTTAGCACCCTGTAGTTCAAAAGTTAAGACCTTTAGGACATATGTTCATATGAAGTTTTTTTCTCAAAATGGACCCAAGAATAACCTCCTTAAATATTAGCATGTTATTAAGAAACACCCTGTATACAACAATTTTATGACGATCGTATCATTGCATTTCCCCCACGGTCACCCGATTTGACACCCCTGGATTATTTTCTTTTTGGGCATTTAAAGAACACGATATATCAGACCCCCATGCACACACTTGAGCAACTGAAGGATGCTATTACTGCCGCTACTGCAAATATAACTGTGCAACAGCTACAAAATGTTTTTAACAGAATGAAAAGAAGAGTAGGGTGCTGTATCAACAATAATGGGGCGGGCTCATTTCGAACATGAACTGTAATTACTAATTACTAATTTTGTTAATTTATTTTTGTAAAATTCAATATTCTAATTAGTTAATAAAACAAATAATGTTCTAATTAATTCCATTATTAACCGTATTTAAAACTGATTGCAGATAACTTCTTATTTTCATAATTATTTTCCTCTTTTGAATCTACCAGAAATTGCTAACTTCATTTCATACATGACAGCACCATGACAGGTGGAGGATGTAAAGATTGATATACTCTCTGTAGAAAGTAGGTTTTTTCGGACAACCTTTCTCGATCTCCCGGTACTTTCATATTTGCAGATATATTCGTGTAAAATAATTTAATTTGGACACAGCTAAATGCGAATTAAAGCTTGTCAAGGGTATAGAATTGGTGGATAATGTCAAATATTTTCAAAAATGATAAGATGTTTTCTTTGAAGATGTTTATCACGAAACGTATACTCGTAATTAGAGAGAATTAAATTGCTTTCCCTTTCATAGGATTAAAAATTATTATTTAAAAAAAACTAATGAAATGAGTCATAAAAGTACATAATTGAAATTGTACCTGCAAACGTTCTTGTATTATAAATTGTAATTATAAGTAATTCTATCATTTTCTTGATTTCCTAGATAAGATTCTCGGATAGGATTTTCAACATCGTCCTTTTATACATGTAAATTGTTATACAAAACACTAAACAGTAAAACGTAGTACACCAGAATGAATAAATATTCCACAAGCAAATTCAATTCCCATAAAACAAATACTGTCGGTTGTATACTCTCGGTTTCATCCCAGGACGAGATTATATGCGTCCATATAGGGTAAGAGGGCACATGATATCAGACAGTGAAGAATGTAAAAGACGCATAAATATGCAGCGAATGTCTGGGTAATTTGTGTGGCCGTCATACAGTGCGGCTTCTGGTGATGTAAAACGACAAACCGTGGTTTTTACGACGATATTTCCACGGTTTTTACGGTTTGGCGCTTGGCACGCGACGTATGCGATTCCCTTATAAGGTTTTCAGGCTGCTACAATCGATAGATTTGAATTTTTTTTCTAACTCATATTTTAGAAATGTACCCACGGTATACTTTGTACGATAAAGCTGTGTGCACTTTGGAATTTCAGAAAATTTAGGACATATTTGGTAGAAAACCCTTTTACTGTGCAGGTTTTTCATTCTTTAGTAGTTAATTATTATATTTGAACATAAGGTCAATTCAGTTGGTGAATAGTTAATCATTTATAACTTTTAATTAACAAACGATTTCGTGTAAAAATGCCTTTCTCACCTAACTTAAGAGTAAGATTAACTTGTGATGGAAACTGAATCCCTTCGAGCATGGTTTCCGACTGCCACCACGTTTGAGTGTCTTCGCTGTTGAAGTCGGTAAGGAAGCGAGCTGAATATTGGTCCGGATCACATATTTCACAGGATTTTCTGATCCCCGACACTCCTGTTTGAATGCAGTATTCAATTGATCCTTCGTCACCACATGTGTTCGTTGCTTCCATTAGCACGTTGAAGGCTGCATTTTCAAATTCAGGGATACATCTCTGGAATTAAAACGAAACAATTAGCAAGAAAATAAAATAAGCAGCTACCTGTTCATTTGTTTCACATAAGTGGAATTAAATTGTTTTGCAAAATGGCGATCCTAATGGTTAAAACTAATAGTATTCAAAATATAATTATAAATTCGTGTTCTACCTTCCAAATGATCCAGGCAAAATCGTTAAAAAAAATATGCCGCCTTGTAATGTTCCTTAGATGTGGGTGACAAGTTGATATTGTCTTAAAGTAATGAATCTGGGTAAACAGCGAAAAACGGCTAACTAATGCCTTTTCACGCCGATGTTTTATAGTAAAGTCTAGACGATGTCGAAAACATTTAAATACATTACATTTATACACTGTGTCTATAAAGTAACCCCCCCCCCAACAAACTTTTGAACGACTTGATATTTCACCACAAAATTTGGTGTGCTGTAATGGAAAATTAAATACTAGTTTTTAGCCAATAATTACATTTTGTATCATTCAAAATGGCGGCTGGGCGCCATTTTGAATGTTTTTTGAATTGAAAGGGGGCCGACTGACACCTCATTGGAAAGGTTCTGCGTCTGATCCTAGAGTTTCAAAGAAAAATATTCAGCCATGACAAAATGACAATGTTTGAAGATAAAGAAGTCTATTAAAAAAACTAAGAATTAAAGCAAAAAGAAATGAATTTAAGTGTTCGAAATGTTTACCATTCACTTCTTGGCACATAAAAAGTGGGTTATGAAATTCCTGCCTTGCATTTTCATAACTTTCTGGAGTGATTATTCTGCAAACTTCTGTAATGTGTTGCTCCAGTTCTTCAATTGTTTCTGAACGGGTTCTGTACACTTTCGATTTCAGATATTCCCATAGAAAAAAATCTAAGGAAGCTAAATCTAGGGAGCGAGCCGGCTATTCTACAGGCCCCCGCCTACCAATATCTTCCAAGAAAATGTCCGTTGAGAAAGTCAGAAACAGGCCTATAATAATGAAGCGGCGCACCGTCTTGTTGGAACATAACGTTTTCAATATTATTTCCAGCCACCTGAGATATTTCTGGGAAAATTCTATCCTGCAAATGAAAAAGTGGACTACTGGATAAAAAAATAAAAAAAATTTTGAATTGAGTGAGTCCATTTGTTTAAAATCCGTCATTTTGTTATAGCTGAAAATTTTTCTTTGAAACTCTAGGATCAGACGCAGAACTAAAATACCTTTCAATTGAGGTGTCACTCGACCATGGATTAAAAAATCAAAACAATTTTGAATTGATTGAATCCATTTGTTTAAAATCCGCCATTTTGTTATGACTGAATATTTTTCTTTGAAACTCTAGGATCAGACGCAGAACTAAAAGACCTTTCAAATGAGGTGGCACTCGACCCCCCTTTCTATTAAAAAAAATTTCAAAATGGCGCCCAGTTGTACAATAACTTTAAAATAAAAATGAGCGAAACAGGTCGCTGATACTTTCCCACACTTTTTACGTTTTAAATATTCTTGCGTCAAGAAGTGATGAAAATTTACATCTAATCTAGCCGGTACAAGCCCGCTGCAGACTGAAGACGTTGGGCTGCGCGCGCTCCTACGACGCGGCGCGGCGCTAATATATTTAATGCGCTCACGAACATAGTTATAATAGCTTTATTTATTTAAAATTTGCAAAGAATGAAAAATATTTATTTTTATTAGAGCTAATTGATTGGCGTATTTAAAATCATGGAACTGCCGGAAAACACGTTGATGATATTAAAAAGTATCGTCTTTTTCCTTAATTTTCAAAATAGTTAAAAATACTCGCTGATCTTAATAAAGTACTTTAAATAGTCTATAGAACTGATACAAGTTTATACCAATCGGCGTTTGCGTTTAGGCATAGAAAATTATTCAATTTAAAATGTTCAAAAATTCCTAGAGGGCGTCAGAGTGAAATTAGGGAAATTAGTAAAGAACAAATTTTGTAGTTCATTGCAAGCTCTATTAGAAAATTCTCCACACAAAAAATAATTTTTCCATAAAAAAATGTTTTATCTCATTCTAAAGACAAAAAATTTTAAATCGATTTTGTCTTAAAAATGGCTTGTACAAAAAACAGGAGAGATATTTTTGTGTGTCTTTTATCGTAGAATCATATTACTCATCATATTATTAACTTAAATTGGTGAAACAATTGAAGATTACAAAAATTATAAATAAAAATGAATCAGCCTCCCAGTTCTGAGACGCCTTTAGTTTAAATAATTTTATTTGGATGCTGGTAAATAGTAGCAGTTACTAGTTACTAAACCCGTTCGTTCGCCCTCTTTCGGCGGGCAGTAGTACCCTTCAGAAACATTTTAGGACATATGTACCAGGGGCGTCGATGTAAGAACTGTTTGAGGTATTTCTTAACGTATTGTTTGGACCTTTAAGATTCTCTAACTTTTGACCTGGAAATCTTGAAATACAGACAAAAAAAGGAACTGTTGTTGAAAGTCGCGGAATTTAAAAATAAGTTCTACACATCAAAAGAATAAAAAAAAGTTTCAAGAAACATAGAATGTAAAAGGCTTTCTTACGAAGTATTTACAGCCTCTAGAAGACACATTTAACCTGTGAGGTGGCTACCATAGCCAACCTCGTTTGTTTAGGTGGCGGCACCTAGCATGATCCTTATCCTGGACGGAGAACAAGCTATCAGCCACGACATAAGGTTGCGATCCCTAACTTCCCACTGGTGGAGGGAGAATACCTAAATCTCTACTGATTCTGCAGATCAGCTACATCAAGAAGACCTTACCCTGCACAGGCTTACAACTGCCCACCACGGTACAAAGACGGGGGCTGCTGTTTCCCCGTGGGCTCGGATTTAGTCTCCGTGGTACCAGTCAATACAGTCACTGGTTGGACTTTTCGGAACAGCCAAAGATGCCCCTACCAATTGGGCAACTCGCAGTACCCAGTACTGGTCAACTTCGAAACGCCAGATAGGTCGGTAGCCGGTCTGATCTTGGTGACTGGTACTTTAGCAGCGTCGGGTGTGCAGATGCACAAGCCCCCTGAGTCGACACTTCGATAGTAAGCGTGTGTAACACTTTGATAGTGCGCGTGAGCAAGAAAAGTGCACCCCACTCCTAGAGCACAGACTCCTAATACCATCAACCACGGCACTGTTTCCTGTAGCTCACATTTACCTGCCTAAATCGTCGTCCTCGCAAACCACCCAGTTTATCGCCTGAGCAAATTTATAACCCGTAGGGCCACCCAGACGTAGGATTTGGGATGCAGTCATATGGATAGCCACAACCAAGGAGCGAGAATCACGTGTCAGAGGACGCGTTGTCGTTTAAGTGTTAGGCACCAATACCAGCAGCTAATAACACTCTACGTTGTGAAATCACTTAGCTCTCCAACGCCGACCCCCCAAAGGTTGGTTTTGTTCACGCCTCCCACCAAAGTAAAAGTAAAGGTCCTTGACCGTCCCCTTTGCAAGGGGGACAGAGCCACTGCAAAACGCGGAATTACAGCTAACCTCTTTAGTTTACCGCGGCGGCACCTAGCGTGGGCCTTAATCCGCCACCTGTTCTGGCCGTATTTAGTTACCCTCAATCAGCGCGCCTGCCCATGTTGACAATGGTTCAACGAGGACAAGCTATCAGTCATGACATTAGGTTGCGAGTCTTATTGGTAAGGGTTTTTACCTAAATCTCTATTTATTCTGTAGATCTCAGTGCCCTAACTGGAAAGCAGCTCACCCATCGAGCTACACCAAGACGACCCTAGCTTTCATAGGCTTACCACTGCCCCCACGAGTCCTGCGCCGTGACCAAGACGCTATTTACCCGTAGGCTCGGCCTTGATCCTCGTGATACCAGTCAATAAAGTTACTGGTTGGACTTTTCAGAACAGCCAAAGCTGCCCCTAACAGTTAGGCTACTCGCAGTACCCAGTACTGGTCAACTACACGCCACCCAGATTAGTCGGTAGCAGGTCTGATCTCAGTAACCGGTACCTCAACAGTGTCGGGTGTGCAACTAGGAGGTGTTTTTTTTAAGGGAAATTCTTTAGACATTTCAGTATTGAATTTATTCTTAAGATCGATTTTCTACGGATATTTTCCAAAAGGGTTTGAAAATTCTCGTTTATAACAAGAGAGTGTTTTTTGACAGTACTGTAAATCTGTATCATATGGATGTAAATGTGCACTAAAGGCGGTTTAGGAGTAAATAGTGTTTAAAATGGGACAATAATGTTATTATTTGCTTGCAGTTGATGATTAAGCATCAAGTTGTAAATTTGCGTGTACTTATAAAACATGGTCCTACTAAATTGCGTCAACACCTGAAACCATAAAGGTTGAAATTGATTGATTTGTTTAATAATTACATATATACAGGGCGAGTCAAAGGTAGCTGATTTTTTGCCGTTATTAGACCTTTTAAAAAATGTATCAAATACAAGTTATTCAATTTAAATCCGTATGCTGACGTATAATGTTTTTTGTTCGGTAGTTTTTGAGTTATGACATAACGAAAGTTGCATACGCGATCAACAGTAAATAATGACATGCACCGATTTCCGCATTTTGTGAACAGTTACTAGTTTCAAACGCACTGACATTTTTATCTTAATTTTTTACATTATCACTTTTGTTGACTCTGTATAAAATTTCCCTTTGCATGTTATCACTGTGCATATTGAAAGTCATACATATGTATATACTTCTATCGTTATGACTTTCCAGGAAACCGAAGCTGTTAATTCATTAAAAACGAATTGTTAGGGAAAGTTCTGGTGTGTTATATAATATTTATGTAAAAGTCACGCGGTACCTGCGGAACGTATTAATTATAACATTATATCTCTTTCAATAAATTAGCTACAATTTTTTTAAGAGAAACGCATAGGGCGTAGTCCAGGGGTTCAGCTAGTTTTAAAAATTTATTTGTGATTTCCTTAATTCTTGTAATCGTAAAAGCGACCGTTTGTTATTGTAACTGTATTTTAAAAAAACTGTTTCTAAATACAATAAGTTTAAGTGAGTTGACACTGTATGTTTGGTATGTTAGTATATTGGAGCATTCGAGATAGATGCCGGGAAGTCTCTCCGGTGTGCGGAGAGAATGTATAGGTAGTTCCGTTCGCTTTGTAGTAGACGGTATTAATATTATATTAATCAAAATTTCACAAACAGATTTTGTTTTGTTATTGTTGGCCCGTAACACACGTTAGTACTGAAATGCTTTTGAAAACATGATAAGTAACTATTTCTAAAGTACAGGAATGTCCAGGCACAGTGCTTCGCTCATTTTTACTTTCCCATACCTTCGGTATAGGGAAGTGTTGATTTCATGAAAATTTTCGAAATGTAGATATTAACGGAAATATACGTTTGGGGGCTCAACATAAAAGTGGTTTTAAAAAAATATGTCTGTGGGAGCGCCTCTACAGGCGAAAATACTGGACCGATTTTGATGAAATTTTAAATCAAGAGGTATATTGAAAATTGTAGTTCTAGTTAAGCTTTTCAAAAAAGTCCAATACCGGAAACAGAAACTAGACATATTTTTTTTGTAGCGTTTTTTTTTTCAAAACAAACTTTGAAAATTTGAGCACGGAATTTGAGAGAAGAACTTAAGGCAAATCGACAATGTTTATACCGAACTCTCTAGCTTCAAAGTGGCGGCCGATATAGCTTTATGAAAATCTCGACTTTAACGCCCATTTACTCATAAAGTAGCCGTCTGATCGGGATTAGCTACCACTTATTTGAGAGCCCTTCCTAGGTAGTATACGATAAAATAAAATTAATTTAGAAAATTCGAAAAATATCGCAGTGGCGCTGCTTCAAGATTTAAAAAAATTTCAAAAAAAATGTCCCAACAACTGTCCACACGATTTTTTTAAACTTTCTGAGCCGATAGAGCTTGCATTGAACTACAAATTAGTTTTTCACTTATCTCCCAAATTTTACTCTGCCGCCTTCCAGGAATTTTTGATAAATTTGAAATTGATTAATATTCATTCAAAACCGCAAACGCCGATTTTTATAAACTTTTATCATTTCGATAGACTATTTAAAGTACTTTATTAGGATTCGTTAAAATTCACAACTATTTCGACGAAGATTCTGAGTATTAAAAAATAAGGAGGGAGCCGGTCTCCTGTTACATCCTTATACTGATATTATTATCCTAAATTAGGGAAACATTATAAAATTCAAAACAATATCGTCTATGACGACAGATAACGGCTTTATTTAAACGTAAGAAAATTCACAATTACAATAATTGTAAGTTTGTTTATAACCAAAGTCGGTTTTAAAAAGAAAGAAAAACTGTGATTATTCTATCACAAATAAATTTATAACATATTGGAACATTTACTCATGATTATGCACCTCGATTAGAAGGCAAGTACAAACTTTATTCTCTTTGTCATATGCAAGTTGAGTAAAACGCAAGTGGCCAAAAGTTAAAGTTTGTAGAGTAATTCTTTTGAAATTGAGCTCAACATTATGGATATGGTATCTTCCCTAAAACAGTAAAAGACATTAAATCACTTTAATAAAGAAAGCTGTTGAGCTTTTGAGTTACTTTTGGTAATGGACAAGTATTCGGCAGGATCTGAGCATTTCTTTCCAGTTCATACAAAAATTCTCCCATATATTTGTGCATTGCTACGCAAAAATTTCTTTCTATTATGGAAAACAAACATAAGTAGTGTTTGCCAGTTAGTAGCTCAATTGAAAAATTCGTCTGCAATTATTTTGAGCTCAATTATTGGTGATTATTTTTTTGTAAAGACTTACCCGAATGTTACTACCCACATCAACTGCCAAAATAGCATTTCCATCGGCGTATTGCTTATTTTGAATAGTTTTTACTGTAAAATTAAAGGTGATAGGATAAACTGCAGTTGGATCGCATTGCTCAAAACGTTTAATTACAAAATTCGTATTTTCATAGCCGTAGGGATCCTGCGGATAATTTTCAAGTTACAGAAAAGCAAATCTTACAAATATGACGTTAGCAATTCGCCTGTACTTGTTCTTACGACAAAAATCTCTTTCCTATTTTCCCGTACTTCCAGTGTACGAATATGTGTGAAATATGAATACTGAAATCAATCGATTTTGAGGTGTAACCGAATAAAATTGTTTTGAGCCTCTAGGAAAAATGTTTATCTATCTGTGTGTGACAAATGGAAGCCGCACAAACTTCTGGAGTTATTTTAATATAATAGGTGAAATACAACGGAAATTCATCATCATCAAACAAGTTTTTAAAAACGATCCAGAAGAGGAAACGGAAGTTAAATATATTTGTTCCGTGTCATTTCTTTCACAAACAGAACGAATTTTGTTGTTTTCTCCGTACACTTTAGCTTCAAATCGGTGGGTGCTTTTTTGAAAATTGTGGCTGTTACACCTGTTTTTTACACATGAGGTGGCGGATTAGTATGAAATTTAAAATCGCGATAGTTTTGAATAAAATGCTGTTAAATGTGTTAAAAATTAAAACGATGCTGTAATAGTTAAGCTAGCCATCACCCTTCACATGTTTTTGACTACTAATTTTTTCATCTTCTGTTTTTTAATCCTCAACTATTTTCTGTATTTTCACAAATATAGAAAAAAAAATATTATTTTTGTTTCGTTGGGGAACTTTAGTTGCTAACTACATTTGTTGGTTTGTATAAAAATTTTCGCGACCTAAAATAGTTTCATCTTCCGACCACAATCTTGCGCCTTCCTAGGCGTTCCGAGTCTAGACGAGTGCTACAAATAATTACGACATACCTACATAGTTGAGCATATTAGAACATTCTGATCCTGAAGTAACTGTTCAAAGTATAAACTATTTTTTTAATTCAAGGTGCCTTGTTTTATTGTGTAATCATTTGACGCTTTAGAGTAGGCAACACACGTTGCATGTTGTAGGCTGCTTTACTGTAAAAGCATATCGTAATAAATGGGAACAACAGTTTGATGTGCCCACCGTACAACATCTGTTTAATAATAAAAAGTCAAACGAGGTTTTATTTATCCACAGCAAACTATTGTTCTCAGTTATAAAATTGTACTTTAATAGTAAAACAACCTATGACATACATGTTGCCTACTCTAAAGTATCGAGCGAATACACAATAAAATGAACACCCTGTATAGCAAGAAAAATAATAATAGTAACACACTGAAATAAAAGTATCGGAATCGGAAATCCAGGAGAAGAGCTTCGCCCAGTTTTTAGCTTTGTTATTGTATATTTGCAAGAAAACTGTTGAGGTACTAAAACGTTATTTAAAAACGAAAACGAGAGTCACCTAGACTTTCCAATATTACTTCTCACACATATTTGTAGTAAGAGGTGAAATTGTTTTTTAATTGTCCCAAATTGACTAGCACGGTTAACCCAACCACGACCGCGCGTTGTTTCGTAATGACTGTATCCCACACACAATTAATTACGACGTACATACTTTAAATTAGAATTGTATCGAAAATGATCGTGGTTTTACGTGTGCTGCGCTCGAAATTAAACTAATTTGATCGGTTGCTGTCGAGTACCATGATTGGCTAAATAAAACGTGTGTGATATAGTCATTTATATGCAGTGAATTTCATTTGAGGTGGGACGTTGCTGTTTAACATGTAAAAACTAAATTTGTTGTATATGATGTCCCTAGAAGAATTTAATGTTAGCAGTGATCCTAAATGGAAAGATAATATTTTTTACATCATAATTAAATTAAAAATACTGCTTTTAAATAAATGTTTTAATAATAATCACGCGTGTTAGGCTTTGATATAATCGGTTGCGAAATAAACCTTCGGTTGTTTTGGTGGCGCACAGGTAGAGATTCTGCTTTGTAAACAAGATATTATGAGTTCATACCTTGGTGAGGTCTGCTTTTTTTATTATTGTAAAAAGACAATCAGGTTTATATTATTTTATTTCTAATAAATAATTCTTATTTTTTAATGCTATATATTTCCAGTTTCTAACCAACCGCAGTTTAAAAAATGTTCCTGGTGGGATATTGTCTTCAATATTAACTAGAATTTAAATCATTTTGGCGTTACTTTTGGTTTTTTGTAAAATAGCAGTGCAATTTATGGGTTTCAGTTAATGTACCTACTTTCTTTCTTCAGCTGTAAAGAGTATATAGTTAACGTTTTATGTTTGAACAGATTAATTTTGTTAAACTGCGGTTCGTTACAAACTGGAATGATCTAGCATTACACAATAAGAATTATCAATTTAAAATAACATAATACAAGCGTGATTGTTTTTTCACAGTAATAATAAAAAATACAATAAAGGAGACCTCAAATAATTTATTTAAAGCATTATTTGTGTTAATTTTTTTAATAAATTGTCATCTGATGATGTAAAGAAATGTCATATTCTCATTTAGCATGACTGCAAGCATTAAAATGCTTCTAGGGGCATAATATACACCTAATTCAGTTTTACATGTTAAACTGCCAGATACCACCTTAATTGGAATTCACTGTATGCACGTCACTGGTTGACACTATTGAAATTCTTTTATTTTGACCTATTTTTATTATTATATGTGTAGTGAGAAGAAAACAAACATGTTTAATTTTTGCTGTAAAAGAATTATATTTATAATATAATGTTTTGAAAGTTATATACAAAATATCTTTTATCGCAGTATTTTACACTTATAACTTATAAGAGTATTACCATACCTATTTTTTTATCGATCTACCAACTAGGTTTTCAATAGCCAGGTTAGACAGATGTTAAAATCAAAATAAGATTAGTCCTCTTAATGTTAGTGCTTAAAAAAAGTAAATTCAGAAGACCAGCAATCTGAAAGCTATCAGCGAACAACAGAAGAGCACACACAGACACACCCTAGTTAAAGACATGCCTGTTTTTAATAACGTTTTGAAGTGCAACTTCTTTTGCCGGCAGGAGTAACCACGAGAATATGAAACGGAAGTGATGGAACGAAAGTAATCGAACGGAAGTGAGGTCGAATATATACAAACTGAAGCGATCAATGTTCAGTTTTGCCATCAGAGCCACACAACTCTAAACGAGTCTATTTTGTTGCTTTGCTTATATACCCAGCCTTAGAACAGCAGATCTAGGGAGAGATATAATTTGATTAAAGATTGAATTACTTTCGCATATTATAATTCCTTTCTACAAAAACAAAGAAAAAGATCATTTTCAATTTAAATATAGACATTTGAAACATATGTAACATTTTTATCTGAAAATAAATTAGAAATTAATAAAATTTCCACGTAAATTTGGAAAACGGTAAAAGTCGCTTCCTTCATAAAAAAATGTTTTCTGCATAAAACTTAATCATACCGACATATTCTTGTTAAGTACGTTATTTTCTATACAAAATACACATTTACGACCTTTTAGACAACTACCAAACTATTTTATTAATAAAAAATGACCAGATCGCCACTTTTTAAATTGAGCGTTTTTTAACAAATATATAGTAATATCTCTAGAAGTACTTAGCATATCAACTTGATTTGTTTTTGTTTAAAAGAAAATGCATTAGCGCTGTCTATGATCTCATTTTCTCCGAAAAAGAATAATTTTTTGCATAAAGAAATTACGAATACGACTTTTTGCTTTTGATGTTGTGAACTTTTTACTAAGCGACAAACTTTTTTATTTGTAGATTTTAACATATACATGCGGCAAACAACATTTTACACCGTCTTCAACACAAATGCAATGTTTGCTAGTACAACTGTCGTCTTTGCAGTAAAGAGCTAATAAATAAAGCGCTTTCGGTGAGAACACGTGAAGACGTTTCACTTAGAACGTGCGTGTTCGCCAGACATTTTTTTTCGATTAATAAAACGTTAAACTTGCTTGTTTTCTAATTTAGATATCGAATCTTTTAGACAAATTACCAATTTTCTATAGGTATAAGTATGGAAAAGTAAAACGAAAAAAAAATACTTAGAGATATGACGCTACGAATAAATATAATACATAAAAAGCGAACTTGAAGCTTCAGCATTTTCAAAGTAACTTGTGAATGGATATTGAACGACTGTCAATGCTTCAGTAACGGAAGTGGAAATTGACTAAGTATTATTATTTAGATAATTTTTTGAGATAACCGTTTCCATTATGTTAGTTATGAAAGCAGGTTTTCATTGTTAATGCATAATATGAATTGTTTTATTGGGTCCACAATACCAAAACGTCATGACTGTAGGGAAACTGGTTTGGCAATGCTTATGAAATTACTACTTTAAAGTTCATGTGAAATATAATAAAAGCAAGTGTGCTTTTAAATGTCCACCGGTCGTAGATTCTAGGCAAGGAACTCTTGAAAAAAAATCGTCGAAAAAAAATCCTGGAAGAAAAATCCTTGAATAAAATTCCAACGAGTAGTATGTAAGATTTTTTAAAAGCAATTGGACATACAATTCGATTCCGATGATTTTAAAACATCGATTTTTGTTTCAGAGTTGACTTTTTATTTCTGTTGTATTTAAGTATATTTTGTATAATTATAAAGTGCTGCAAAAATACGTTACCTCAGGATTTTTTCGAACGGATTTTTTTCCATAAAAATTGTTTTCGTAAGATTTTTTTTTCGAGGATTTTTTCCAGGATTATTTTTCGAGGATTTCTTTCCCAGAGTTTTTTAGAGGATTTTTTCCAAAAATTTTTTTCTAGGATTTTTTCCGCCTACCGTCTGGATGTGTAGGTTACGAACCCGGCAGTGCCTGTATCTGTGTGGGCAAAATTTGTAGCTCACTGCAAGCTCTATCGGTTCGGAAAGTTTAAAAAAAATTGTGTACGCAGTTTTTGAAAAATATTTTTTTGAAAATTATGATAATTTATAGCTGTGCCATTGCGATTGTTTTCGGATTTTCAAAATTAATTTTATTTCATCGTATACTACCCACAAACGGCTTTCAAACAAGGTGTAGCTGACACCGATCAGAGTACTACTTTTTGAGAAAATGGGCATTAAAGCCGAGATTTTCAAAAAGTTGTAGCGGTCGCCATTTTGAAGGTAGAGAGTTCGGTAAAAAAGTTTTCGATTTGAGTTAAATTCTTCTCTCAGATCCCGTGCTCAAATTTCCAAAATTTTGTTTTGAAAAAAAAACGCTACCAAAAAACATGTCTGACTTTCGTTTTCGGTTTCGGATTTTTTTTTGAAAAGCCCAACTACAACTACAATTTTCGATATACCTCTTGATTTAAAATTTCATCAATATCGATCCAGTACTTTCGCCTGTAGGGGCGTCACCCACCCACTCACACATCCACAGACAGACAAAAACAAAAACACTTTTTTGTGTTTCTTGAGTCCCAAAAAGTGCATTTCCGTTAAAAACTAGATTTCGAAAATTTCCATTAAATCAATGCTTCCTATACCAAAGGTATGGGAAAGTAAAGAGCGACAATGCTATTTCAAATTTTACATTTGTTTATAGCAAAAGTCGTTGTTGTAAAAAAACTAATTAAAGATATTAAAACTGGTTACTTTTACCATAAATTAAATAAAGTTAGTTTATGCTTATCCTTTAAATGAATACAGTACATTTAGGTCAATGTATTATAATTACAATACCAAATTAAAGATTTCACACACTGGACACTAAAACACTAAAAAGCTTCGGGAAAACTGTTACTCATAGTTGTCCACCTCGATTACAAGGCAAGTACAAATACTATTATTTTTGTCGTATGCACGTTCAGTAAAACGCAAATGCCCAAAAGGAAACGTTTGTAGAGTAATTTTGTTGAAGTTGAGCTCAACGTTGTGTATTTGGTATCTTCCCTAAAACAGTAAGCAACAGTAAATTACTTTAAATAAGAAATCTGTTAGCATATTTCAAATTACTTTTGGTAGTGGACAAGTTTTCGGTATTATCTGAGCATTTCTTTCCAGTTCATACATAAATTCTCCCATGTATTTGTGCATTGATACGCAAAAATTTCTTTCGGTTATGGTAAACAAATACTCATATTGTTTACCAGTCAGTAGCTCAATTGAAAACTTGGACTGCAATTATCTTGAGTTAAAAAATTAGTGTTTGTTTTTTCGTAAAGACTTACCCGAATGTTACTACCCACATCAACTGCCAAAATAGCATCTCCACTACCGTATTGCTTATTATGAACAGTTTTTATTGTAGCATTAAATGTGATAGGATAAATTGTATTTGGCTCGCAATGCTCAAAACGTTTAATTACAAAATTTGTATTTCCATAGCCGTCACAATCCTAAGAAAAATTTATAGTTACAGAAATTTAACCCCTCAACAAAAAAAATAGTGCTACTGTCCCATACTTTAAAACCTTCATTTTTTTAATATAATAAAACATAACGTTCTAGTATTAGCAGTTAGTACAGAATCTAAACACTTTTGACATAATCAGTTAGATAACTGTGGCACGAAACGAGTGGTCGTAGCCGCGTAGTCTCGGGACGCTCATAAGAATAGAAGTATAGATATGTAGAAGCCGAAATCTTTTTTAGCCCGCTTGAAAACAAAAAGTAAAAAACGAAAAACATTTTTGTGAAAAACTAGTTTTGTACTAAAAAAAAACACCACAACCTGAAAACAAAATTTGTTAACTAAACATGACACGAGCGGGATGCACCTACGAGGATCGTTCGAAATGTACGTGGCCTAACACAGAGATGGCGCTAATTCCTCGGAATTTGCATTACTATTTTTCAGAACCATCCGTTTTTAGGTTAAATATGACAGTATAGAGCGATCTGTCAATTAGTTTGTGTGTGGTTTGTGTTTGACAGTGCGCCAAAGTGACCGTCTCGAGTGATTTCGTAAATAATTGAAAAAACTGAGTTGCGAGCAGTGATAAAGTACTTTCATTTGAAGTTTCATTAAACCAACCGAAATCAAAGCAGAGTTGGATTCGACATTTTTCAAGTCCGCTCCTTCGTTTTCAACGGTTGCCGAGTTTAAGTGTGGCGTGTGAGCACAAAGGACAAATCCCGCAGTGGACGGCCAAAAACGGCTACTACCCCAGATATGATTGAAAAAATCCTCCGTATCGTATTGGATGACCGTCGACCGCGAGGTAGCAGACATAGTGGGCATCTCAAATGACAGTGTGCACAGAATTTTAACTGAAAAATTGGAAATGAAAAAATTTCCCGCGCGTTGGGTGCCGCGTTTGCTCACGGAGCAAAAACTGAATCGTTTGATTATTTCTCGCGACCTTTTCGCACGTTTTTGCCGCAACCCGAAGGAATTTTTGCGCCGTTTCATAACCGTCAATTAAACCTGGGTCCACCATTACACTCCCGAAAGCAAGGTACAGTCTAAACAATGGATACACAAAGGTTCTCCGCCACCGAAGAAGGCAAGAATGGTTTCGTTAGCAGGAAAGGTTATGGCAATTGTATTTTGGGATTCTCGTGGGATTATCTTCGTCGACTACATAGAAAAGGGAAAAATAATAAATGAGGAGTATTATGTCAACTTGCTGCAGCAATTGAGCGACAAAATCAAAGAGAAACGGCCCTTATTTGGCAAAAAAGAAAGTGCTTTTCCATCAAGATAACGCACCTGTACACACGTCTGCAATCGCCATGGCCAAAATTCATGAATTGGGATTCGAATCAGCGCCTCATTCGCCCTATTCGCCAGATTTGGCTCCCAGCGATTTTGATCTATTTCCAAACCTGAAAAAATGGCTCGACGGTAAAAGATTTTCATCCAATTCCGAGGTAATCGCTGCTGTAAATAGCTATTTTGAGGACTTGGGTTCATCGACCTACAAAGACGGCATTGGTGCTTTGGAACATCGTTGGAATAAGTGCGTTGAGCGAGCAGGAAACTATATTGAAAAATAAAATAATTTTTTGCCCCAAAAACGTTTTCTTTGTTAGGCCACGTACATTTCGAACGAACCTCCTAAATCACAAATTTAGAATTTCATTCTATGTTGCAATTGATCTTAAACGCAGATATTATATCGTCTCCTAATAAGGTATTAATATTCAGATTTCAAAAATTCACGGAGAGCGTCACACGAGAACCAGCGCATTAAAATAAATTATAACAGTACAGCACATGTCGAAATAAAATTAACAAATAATTTTATGAAACATTTATCAGTTTTGAACAGCTTTAATTTTGAGTTTTTAGGTGTTCCAAAATACTTTAGTTTTGTGTTGTACAACCTCCTAGGGCAATTGAATGATCAAAGTTTATGTTAATTTAATTTTGAGTTAGAGAATCGTAACGACCGTCATTTTAAACAAAATAAATTAATAAATTTGTCCTAATGTTTTCTCGCGCGTTTGAAAAATTTCGCCAAAAACAGATTTATTAATAAATAATAAAACACGTCTTCCCACGTCAAATTATATCTAAGCCGGACCACCCGATCCTAACAAAATCAGAAAAAGAACAGAGGGGCAGACCTACCCACAGGCATAAGTTATTTTTAAATAATTTCTGTCGGTTCCTTAGACCCCAAACGTTGCATTTCATAATATTAACAATTTTTTATAGGTACTAAAAGTATAGAAACGTAAAAAGAAGGGAACGATACTTACAGCCATGACGCTACAAAGAAATAAACCTAGGTACAATCGAAACTTTAACATTTTAGCTTGTGGATAGATGTTTAAAAACTGACAACGGAAGAGGACGATGAATAATTTTTTAGATGCTATTTTGAGATATCTACTTTTATTAAAACATTTTTTATTGTTACTACATGATAAAAATTGTTTTGTTGGTTATTTTTGCCTGATGAATACTGTTTTGATCATTAGTACATGATAAAAATATTGTTTTGTTGGTTCCTTAATTACCGGAAAGTCATATTATGTTGGAAAAAATTAATATGTCACAAACATACTGCAATCTATTTTTCAATATGGTGTTGAATTTTTATTCGTCAGCTATCAATTTATTACCTATAGTAGACTGTATAGTAAACTGATTGTGTGTTTGTCTATAACCTTTAAGTGAAGGGATATTTTGGGCAGTCGCGGTAGATCAGCGAGTTAAGAACTTGCAGTCTTACTCGGTCGAACCGAGTTCGAACCTGGCTGTATCCGGTTTTCTTTACAAATGCAGCGGGGACGCGCTCGGTATTTTAATTGGGTCTGGAGGGGTGGAGCATGTTAAACCTGTGATTAGCACTACATGCGATGAGTCGGGATAAGCGGGGAGGGGATTCCCTTTTTAAATGAAAAAGGATGTTTTGAGATTGTGTTGAGAATCACATGAGGAGACAATAAAAGCGTCACAAGCTCATTATAAAAAAGAGGAAAGGCCAGTTCTTTACTTTTACAAATACTGCACGGAACGCCAAAACAGAAAGGATCATTTTTATATCTGTAATGTATTTATAGGTATTCTGTTGACCTTGCACTTATTGTTATCAACTTCATTCCAAATAGTAATTCTGATTAGTAGAAATACCAAACAGTAATTTTCTTCTATAGTCTTCACTCGTAGTTAACTGATAGTGAAAGTATTTAACATCTATCGTCTCTATATTAAATCCTGATCCCTTCCATCTGTCTCAACTTTTAGTGGTGAGGGGCCCCAGCTACTAGAACCCACATATTTACGCGTCCATTGTATAAGGCCCATATTTGTTTGCACAACAACCCTGCTAGAGTTATTAGTATAGATAAGCAAATTTGGGGTTCTACTATTTGTATGCATTAATGTAACATAATCTGCTGATAGCGATAGCGTCATTAGAAAAACAAACTCCAAGTTCATCGGGGCCGCCAACGCCGGAAACTCAAACTCCTCTCAATCTCAAGACCCAATGCAACTGCATTACGAATTAACGTTGCATATCATTAAGTTGTGCTGCGAAGAACAGAAATCTATATTTAATATATAGATTTCTGTTCTTCGCAGCACAACTTAATGATATGCAACGTTAATTCGTAATGCAGTTGCATCCGGAAAAATGTACACGTATAAGCAGTAATTGGAAAACAGATATTGAACAAATACATTATAAGATATCTTTGCTAAGAAATTTGTAAAATTAATACGACCACCTCGAGTTTAGCTATGAGATGGAATGCACCAAATTGATTTTGTTTATCGTGTGTAGACAATGTTACGCTCATGTTTAAAAATACACGGGCTGAGAATTAACATAGAGAAACTAAACTGAACCCAAATATTAGGAGCTGGAGCTACAGCAACAAACGCGCTAGAAACAAACTGCTGTGTTTACACTTGCAGCTCGCGAAAAAAAAACTGTACTCGTGAACTAAATCCTCCGTATGTTCTTGGTAATTTACAAAAAAAAGTCAGAACCGACGTACGCCGCTTGGGTTCTATAATGGCGGCTGCAGCCGCGTTCTTCTTAATGGGAGACGGGTCCAAAGGATCCGGTTTTAGCATGTAGAATTACAGCAACCGCTATGTAATACATTAAACTAGGACTTTTATTAGCTACGCTACCTACTTCATTAGCTTATTTATTAGCTTACCAAATAAGAGTGGGGCATAGGCCACGAGATACTCTAGTATTAATTACATTTTCTTGGTACAAAACGCCGAAATCAGAATCAAAGCAGCTTCAGGTTTGACTTATAACAACTGTTTGTAATTCCTGAACACCCGATTAAACTTCTACCTTATGCCACTGGCCATATCACTTTTCTCCTAACTTCAATTTGGCATACGTTAAGTTATTCCTTGGTTACACTATTGGAACCAGTGGCGGTTTCTCCATTGGGTCAAATGGTCGTTGACCTCCCAATGAAATAAGAAAAAATAAATAATTACTTTTTGTTTGAGTACATAACACATTATACACTATAATATTTAAAAAATACTTTATAGTTAACTTTTGTATGAGATTTCTATGCGAACGTATATTAAAGAGCTGCCGCAGGATCCGAAAACGTTTGAATGTATTTCACGCGCATGAAACGAATCTATGCGAGGGTCATTTGGCTCTCAGTCCCCGATTCAGCTATACGCCACCGAATAAAGCCGCCGGCTTAAAAGGCCGTCAAATGAATAAGAGTGAAATAGAAAGCTCATTGCGGTAAAACTCATATTACACACGTTAAAAGAGGATAAAAGTATCTGCGTTTTAAAAACTTCAGGGTCACGGACCCAGTACTTCCGAGAATTATGCTGTCAGGTGTCCGTGGTAAGCGCATGCTAATAGCTGCCTAATTTGCGGTATTCGCACGTACACGACGTAGTAGTGTGGAAACAGTTGTTGGTTGTGTAATAATAATAATTTAGTGGTGTTCTACGATGTCCGTGCAAAATAATTTTGGATTGTGAATGCCATGTAAGAAAATGCTTTCACTTGTTTCCACTGTGTGCTATTTTTTAATAATTCATTGTGTGATATTGACTGCAAACATTTAATAACTAAAATACAAACACATTTTTTAATCGCAAACCACATTAAAAAATTTTGTGCATTTTGCACACTGGCAATGTGGGTATCAATTTACAATAATTTTATTAGAGAGTGCTTATCGAAAGTCTATTAAAGACTTCAATAAAAATGTTGGTCAAAATAGATCATTTTGCCAACGTAAAGGATGGGTTTGAAATATATGGCCTCCTAAAACTTGGGTAACAACAATTTTTTTCCAAAAAAATACTTTAAAATGCCTCCCAGTACACCACACCACGAGCCGCTACTGGTTGGAACTATCTTAAAATTATAATTTTCATGATCAATTCCCATTCCCAAGGTAATTCAAGTTGCAATTTCAAAGCTGTTGCTTGGGCGTACAATAATCATTTCGTTATATATCCCAACAAGCGATTGACCTTAAAGATATGATTTACAAAGTAAAACAGTGCCGTCTTATCTCGTTCTGGCGCCCGCACCAGTTGCAATTTCAAAGTAGATTTCCGAGAGCGCAAAGTGGGGTTTCACAGTCAACCAGTATAAAACAAGTAGTTATTGTACAAAGAATTTAGAAAACCACTTATGCAATATCAAGCACTACTCAACAGTCAGCTCAGCACTGCACTCCCATGTAATATTATGTCACGCCATGGGCCGACCGACTGCCGCTGCTCTAGCTGGCGCACATACATCTGTGAATCCCCGAGCTAGTATTGTTAAGGTATGGAAAGGGAATCCCAAAATAAGTGGAGTTGCTGCGATTCGCCGTTTATAAGAAATGTAAACTTGCTGACTACATTTATTGTTTTTTAGTTTAGTTTAATTATTAATTTGTATGAACAAAATGTAATCCATTTCTAATTAGTGATGCCTTCGAATTAATGCTTGATTGACATAACTTTAAAGTTAATCTCAAATTTTAAAATTTAAACCAAACCTTTTCAAGCATACCCACATTTTTTTAGGCGTGCCCCTTTTAAATGTTGTGCCATGATAAGCGTCTCTGGATTTTAAACATTGCCAGAAGTTCGCTCATTAAGAAAACTTAAAAAAAACGGACAGAGCGCTTTGACGAGACATTCCCATACTGCCAAGATAATTACTTTAATATTTTGTTTAACATTTTGTATCATTAAAACGTTCTAAACCAGGGTTGGCAAATACATAATTATTAATTTAAAAAAAATCAAAAATTATCGTCTTTTTGAATAAATAGAAAAAAATGATTGTTCTTTGGATTAAAAATATAAAATAAGACTTAGACTTAAATTGTTTCGTTTGTATAATTGGTCTATCCGTTGGATAGTGTTGTAAATTTGGACTTCTTAAACAAAATATATTTAAGTTTGAATTGAGTTATCTTTAAATAATTGTAGTTTATAAATTATTCTACCAAAAAAATACTTCATTAAATTCAAACCATCGAAAAACTAGAAACTGGAATTAAAAATAAATAATTTAAAGCATGGTTTAAATAGTGAATATTTTAAATTGATTGTGTGGTAGGCACGTGGTGAAACATTATTAATAAATAAATGTTTAACTATTAAAAATTAATAGTTTATTGATAAAACACTTGTAGTTGTTTCACAATTTGTTGGTTTTTATTTACTCGACTCGAGTTTCAACCATCTCGGTTATCTTCAGAAGTAAATAAAAACCAACAAATTGTGAAACAAATACCAAGTGTTTTATTTTATTATTACACTATTAATTTTTAATAGTTAAATATTTATTAATAATGTTTCACCATGTGCCTACCACACAATTAATTTATAATATTATTAATATATATTTAACTATTTAAAATTATTAGCATATTAATAAAATAAAACACATGGTAATTGTTTCACAATTTGAAACAATTACCAAGTGTTTTATTTTATTATTATACTATTAATTTTAAATAGTTTAAATATTTATTGTTTAAATGGTGGTTTAAATCAAATTATTTATGGCCCGACTCTGCACTAAACCTCAACACTAATTACAAGATCAAAATACCCCTTTAGGTTCTCAGTTAAGTACGTAGTTACGCAGATTATCACTCGCCGTCCTTCCTTATATGTTGAAGGCTTCTAAATTTAGTAATAATAGAAACAAAACAGACTACTCTACGTACTACACGCTCAAACTTAGAACGCCTAAACATACAAATGTAGATAGAATCAGAAATTAAAATCCAAGGTCACACATCCATTTTTTACAGTATAAGATTGAATCCCCACGATTTAATGACAAAATTTGTCAGTCAGAAAATGAGGGAAGGGGTGGAATTAGGCCCCTTAAAGTATTATTACATATACAAAATAAACATCAGTAACTCAGATAGATTGCAAGCACTGTATTATTAGAAGGATACTAAATTGTAAATTTTAAATATTCATAGAAGGCGTCATAGGGGGAGCGACGGAAAAAACTCAAATTATAGTGCCTCCCTTTCTATATCAGCTGAAAAAATATAAAATATCGTGCGACATTCTAAAATGTTTTTTTTTAGGATTTTCTGTATTTCAGTAGTTTGTATTACTGGCAGTTTCTACGATGCGATGTCGGAAATAGTATTTTATCAGAACATTGCATCATTTCTTCAGATACCAAATTTTATGCCGATCTGCCACTTTATTTTTCAGCAACACATAAGCGTTAACTAAAAAATTTTCAAAAAAATTGCAGAGACCGCCATTTTTTAGTTAAATATTTATTTTCAATATTTTATTGCGTAATATTTAACATCGTTTGCGGCTCCAAATCGTTATTAAAAATATTGTTTTGCTTATTATAACTGGGTCTTCTCATTTCATTAAAATCGGTGTGATAAAACCTGAGATTTTGATGCGTCATAAATACATATACATACAGGCAGGCAGCCTGTTTTCAAAATGCCAGCTATTTCCCCAAACGTGTATATCCCTCAAAATCTTCATATATCGATTATTTTTACGATTTCAATTCACTTCCGCGCTGGAAGTATAGGGATATAAAGAAAAATCATGACAGAGTACAATATTTAATAGAAAATTCAGAACAAACCGTTTGGTGATCAGTCCATTAAATGAGTAAAAAATGACAAAACTATCAAAGATTCCAGTTATAAGGTTATTGCCACACTATGTTTGGCAAGCAAGTATGGAATATTTCATTGTTTGGATTGTAATAACGACTCTCTTCCGGACAATAATTAGTTATTAGTCCCTGAATGATGTTAAAACACTGTGAACAAATAATATGTATTTAACTTTTTTTGTCCAAGCACTAGAGTTCGGTGTAATTTTTACAAAACTTGATTTAGAACTCCATAGCGCGCAAATCTAAAACGCTCAATAGAGTTGTATCTACATGAAGTCATTAACAGTTGATAGTATAAAAATAAATTCGCCATTATCACCGCTATAACCTTTTTATTATTATGCCTACTGTTAATAAATCTCTTGTACGTTTGAAAGGAATCCTACTAATAAAATAACAGCTCAGTATTTATAATCCAGGAAAGTGTCAGCTTGAAAGTGGCGTTATGCCACTCGATGCCTTAGAGCAAATAGCAGATATGAGGAAACCTGAAACGTTCATTACCATATCAAGCTCGAAGAAATTTATGGCAAGGTTAGCAACGACCTCAAGATCTTCATTTTTCTGCCATGTTTCAGGCGCCATGCGGATTTAATTACGGCCTGTATAACGTTGCCTGAAAATCTGATTTCTCATTCCATTTTTTGATTTAATTGAGGGCACGCCTGAATAAACATGAACGTAGTAAAGATTGCAACTTGTACCGGCGAAAATAAATAAATGCCATAACTAGTTCAGCAACATTCTGCCTTGAACGCGCCGTGCAGTCTCTCAACAGAGAAAGCTCTTAAACAGAATGTTCAGATTCCACCTGCTGCGTGTTACATGCATTAAGAGGCATTTTAAAATCTGAAGTAATATGTATCATGTTAATTTTTCCCTTCTACACCGACTACATGAAATCAGATAGAAATTACGTAGGATTAGACAAGGGCTATATTAACAAAAGACATAGAAAGTAAATCAGACAACAAACGAAACAATACCGAACAATGTAGGGTCTACAAAAGGTAAGGTAGGGTGTACATCAGAAAACAGGGGCGACATTTCAGAGTACCATTTAGGAACTAGATTAAACAACATACAGTTTAGATAAGACAAGGTAGGCAGAATATCATAAAGCAGAGAGATGACATGGGACAGATGTGATCCATAGGGACTACATAAGACAACATGCGGACTAGATGAAACATGGATGAAACATATGGATATCACATCACATAACATAGGGACTATATCTATAACTATATCAGACAACAAAGATTACATGGGACACGTTGGAACTACATCCTACTGCATGGCGAATAGGTACATTGACACCATAAGGAATCCATTGGATAATGTAGGGATTACACTGCCCAACAAAGAGTGCACATCAGCAGTGCCTACCTAACCATTGGGCTAATTCTGCTATAGCCATAGGGCGCCATTGTCAAAAGGGCGCCACTGTCAAAAGGGCGCCGCTGTCAAAACGGCGCCGCTGCTAAAAGGGCGCCGGGCCCAAAAAGGCGCCGGGCGATGCCTTATAAAACATATATCGTTTTAAATAATTATTCTTTCGGGTACTACATTAATTAAAAATATCTTTTTTGGCTATATATATTTATTTTTTTTAAATTTATTGCAATAATCCGCAATATAACATGCTTTATCAGAGACAGAAGGAAAAAGCATGTTAATCGCATGGAGGAGAACAGATTAGCAAAGAAGGTTACACAGGGCCGTCCAGCTGAAGGGAAAAGAGAGAGAGGCAGACCTCCAAAAAGATGGAAGGAGTGTTGGAGTTCAACATCAGAAGAAATATAATTGACATTATAAGTTGGTTTTAAACAGGCTTATAGCCTACTTAATAAGAATAAGAAGAAGAAGCAATAATCCGCTCAATGGATAATTTTGTTGGTGCGCCCACTGGTGGAAGATACTGCTAGGCATATACCGCTAGCATCAATCTACCAGGTTGGTAGACAAAACACATCTGGTCTGGTTATAAGACAGTGTGAGCGCGCGTTTGTGGAAAAATTGGGTAGAAAGTGTTTGCTAGTGTTCGATAAAAATACAAGCCGACGCCTATTGTTTGGCTTCAGACTCATGTATCAACCTGTACTGTAGCAGTTGTACCGTTGTGTAAACTAATTATTTGTCTGAATGTCTAATCTAGTCTTATCTGTGCTCAAATACTGTTATATAGTGATGGAATATTTCGAATGAAAATAATCAAATCATTCGATTGTCGAATTATCTTGAGAGGTTACAGAAATGCATAAGAATGACTTTACAATATAAAAACTTTTGGTTTTGTCCATTTCGGAAGCGAGCGTCAAAGCAATACCCCGTACAGTAGCCAAATGCAAACGCTCAATGCAAATACATGATACGATGACACTACCAGACGTGTTATTATAATGCGAATACACGAACAGAAACAGAATTTGTGGAGAAGCAGGTGAAGAGCGTTTTTACTATTTTTACACCAAATACAAGTATCCGAATGATCTTATCCGAATGAACCGTTCAGTTATTAAATTCTATCGAGTGACAATCATTCGATTATGCCCATCACTAGCGTTTAGGGCGCTACAAATTCTTATCACTTATCACATTTCTTTCACATCAAGCAACACAGATTGCAACACAAACATATAAATTACATCAGACGAACATAGGAACTACATTGTGAATATAAAGACTAAATTAGACAACAAAGAGAGTAAATCACCCAACAAAAACTATTTGGGACATAAAGAAACTACACTATATTGAAAACCATAAGCACTACATGACAACAAAGGGCACTAAACCTGGTATACTTAAGGAATCCACGTACCAACAGAGTCTAATTACCTTGCACGTACCTATATGTAAACTATATACGCCAAGGTAATTAAACTAAGGTAATTAGACACTGTTAGGTATGCTACTATAAACGTCGTGTATATAGTTAATAGAAGCCCGCGCGAGAGGGGATGTGTGACGTCACGAGTAGACGAACTCAGTAGCGCAACAGCCGGCAAGCATCAACAAGTGGCGAATCTGTGTTGCCTTTGTGTGTTATAGGTCCGCGAATTCGATTTTATTTGACATATCTGCAGATATAATAGTAATAGCATAATACCCCAAAAAAAATATTAGGTCTAGCAGTTATGGGTATGCTGAATGCTTTTTTATTTTTATCTCTTTAACTATAATTTACTACAGCAATTTTTAACTTTGTAAACGCCTATTAATTGTGCCGTCGCACTTTGCAAGAATATTCACAATAACAACGGGAATGTGCATTTTTTACCTTTCGTAAAGACCTTCAAATCCAAAATTTGTATTCAAGAAAAGATAACATTAACCCTAATGCGAGTCAAATTTGGTCTGCCCATCTTGCATCCGCCCACTTTGAAAATGCATTACAGCGGCTATTAGGGAACGTGGGCAAATTGGAATTAAAAACAGATGAAATACCAAAAAAAATGAAAAAAAAATCACAACTCCTGTGAAAAAATAAATTCGTTTGAAGGAAAAAAGCAATGCATTGGTCTGACGAGAAAACACAAGTTTTGGAGTTTGGCAATAAAATGCCCACACAACAAAACTATCACGTAATCAAACCTTTAAAAGATTTTCCAGTGCATATAAAATGTTAACAGATGGCGCAGATGTTAAGATCAAAATGAGACTATATCAAACTTGGTCTTAGTTAACAAGAAGGTGTAAACGCTTGGGACATAACTGGGTGTAAACATACTCAATGTACGAGATATTTTAAAAGCTTAAAAACTGTGAAGTAAAAAATTACATCAAAATTTTGGAAATTTTCAAAAAAAAAATTACTCAAAAACTAGCCACACGATTTTTTTTTTAATTTTATAAGCTCATGGAGCTCGAGATCAGTTAAAAATGTGGTTCTTGTTCCAGCTCGCTGCTATCTCTGACCCCTTCTTTTGAACATTTAAATCGAAAATTCATGCATTTTTATTTAATAAACGGGGGACAATAAAGAATTTTTGTTTAAACTAAAGTGCTCATAAGTGATAATAAAATAAGAATCAGAATTTAATTTTTAGGTGCATCAATATTTAGAGGTATTTATTTTCTCCATCCCACCAAATTTGGGAGGGGGGCAAATCAATCTTTGCGTAATAATCGCTTCAGTAGAATTTGTCATTTATAATTTTAATATAAGCATTTAACGTTTAAATGAATTCACGCAAGCTTACATTTTTTGTTTCTTATTAACCACTGCTATTGAATCTTCGTTGATGCAGTCCGTCTTTTTAAATCGACGGCGGCGGTTGTAAAAATATGTTCTGCTATAATCCTAATGAAGCTAGTAATCTTGACGACTACTATAAGATAATAACTGCAACCCCCGCTAAAGTGGTGGGGCCAGTACGATGTATTGGCGCGTAAAACGTTGCAAAAAAAAATACTTTTGAAAATATGCTAGGTAACATTATCATCCATCACAAAACATGGTTTCATTTAGCAGCAGGAAAACAGCTGTTGCGTTTTTAGTAGATACGTACGTTCTGAATATCTTTTACAAAAGAATTTCATTAATAAGAGATGAATATTGCAAAGCTTTATTGGAAAGTACTATTAAAAGAGAAATAAACATTTTATAAAAAATAAAACTTAATACGGACTAAGCTCTTAGAGTGTTTCGCGCGATATCTACTTGTGACGTCACTATAGCGAAATATACATCGCTTATGGGAGTTCGCGGGGTAAGTACCGAGGGGTACACAATAGTCCCCGGGCCCTAAAGCCTAGGAGGAGTACCTGTCTGGGCTATCAATTCAACTGAATTTTTCTTGTAGCTACAAATACGTGAACAAGAACAAATATTTAAATTAATTTTTAACTAATATTTTAGTTATAATTTTTAATATTTCAAATGGAACAATAAATAAATACTTAATATCTAACAAGTTTATTTGTTCTATTTCTATTTGACGTTAACTTCACACCGTTTCATCAATCAAAAACGTGGCATTCTTGTCTACACTCTTACGTTCTCATAGGTGGCGACTCATAACCTGTCTATCTTCGATCACACGCAACTGCCATGTGTCACCCCCACCGCCACAACAAGGCCACGGGAGGAAGGAAGGAGGATTTCTGTTTCTTGCTCCCAAGCCGAAAATTTGAAGTAACGCCACTGTACTAAGCATATACCTCGATTTGCTCGATTTGTTAACAAGAATTAGTTTTTCTATCAAAAACATTTCTATAATTATAATCTTTTTTTTTTATTCCCAATAGAAACTAAAAGCTGTTTGCTTTGAAATTATTTTCTCTCGTAGCGTAAGATTTACTTCCAAGTATTGATCTATTTCAGGTCACCTTTCCACAGTAAATTTATAATCCGCTTCTCTGATTTTTCCTCTTACAGCAAAAAGTAGCGAGAATGTGCATGCGTTGTAATGTAATAGCAAACAATATTTTATACTAATCTACCAGGTCATGAAACGGGTTTGGTTACATTTACATTTTATGGAAAGACGTTATATCTACGTTTATGGCAATAATGTAGAAGTCCATAAACAAACCCTGAGTGCTAACATTTATTTGGTTACTGAACAGGATTTGTAAAACAAGTACTAAATTAAACATAAATAAACAAATTTAAAAAAATTATAATTAACAAATTAATCACGATTGTCTATATATCCCAGTTTCTTGAATTTTTTATACAACATCATTGCATTGCTGTTATCAAGTGAAATTTCTGGTACATAAAACAAGATCATATTAGGGTTATAAAACGTTCTACTATTAATTAAGCAAAGAATCGGTGAGTCAATAAAGAATGTAAACAAATAATCCTCTTAATTAATAAAATTCAGTGTTTGACTTAACATTTCCAAATTTTGTTGATTAGAAGTCAAACGCCATTTAAGTAAGATAATTATTCCAGCTTAGAATATCTTATTCCAAAACGTACTTATCAGTGGCGGTCCGTTTTATTAGGTAGGGTAGGCAGTGCCTACCCATAACTTTTCAAAAAAAAGTCAAAGTATAACTTTCAATTAGAAAAAAGTTACTTTTACACAGATTTTACTTTTCATCATCACCGCGTAACATTAAAAATTAGGCACCAAATAACATGACCGTTGCCATTAAACACAGACACAATCAACCAATCTATTATTCTTAATACGTATGCATGCACATTGATAATAATAATGCAATGATCAGATGGACAGATGCAAAGAAATAGTAGGGATTTCAGAACGCAATACGCACGGCAAAGGCACGGCCTCTGTAGGTTTTATTACTTTACTTCTGCCGGTGAGCGGCAGTTAGTTGCGCGTGTAGCTATTGTGTGTTTGTTTATTTCATACGTATTTTGGAAATTTGCAGTAAATATGAAAATTTCGTTGAACAGCTTTTAAAAGAAAAATTTAATGAACACTCGTAGGAAAAACAAATAGAAATAAAAAATCATGGGCGATGTACTTCAAAATGCGCCGTTACAGACAGGCAGTAGGACGAAATCTAGATCGTTTAATACTGAATAGTATAAAAGAATGGGCTTAATAACTGATAGCGATATTAAAAATAAACTATTTTGCTGGAATTGCATACTATTTTCATCTATATCTATTTAACCCCTCAAAAGTATAGTCTGAAACAGGATAATCTGTTTTAAGAAATCTTTCAGCTGCAATTAAAAAGCGTGAGTGACCAAAGACTAAAGATTAAAATTATTTGGCAAATCGGGCATTAACTTGGCTTTAGGCGAAGGTTTACGTTATTAAATTAAAGTGCATAATGACAATGTTAAATTTAATAGAAATTTTATGCGTAGATTAATTCATTTAACAACAGGTTTTGGTAAATTGGAGTTGCAGTGATTTTTACTCTTTAATGTTATTGACACCCAAATTTTGAACCCACAGAACGTCACTGGTACCTTCATAATAAGAAGTTTCAAGAACCCTTACCAGTTAGATTAATTAAAAGGCGAGTCCGGTTCTGTTGAAATGCCTTTATGTAGAATTGAGAGAGCAAAATACGAGTGTTTAGATTACAGCCTATATTTCAATGTAGATTACAGACAACAGGTCATTTACCAAGCGATCTGAGTCGACCGGAATTAATCAGCCGACATGTCTTTGAACAGCTTTAATTAATAACTGTGAAATAGAACGCGTGGTCAAGCACTCCATTTAATAAGCTCAATTGGATTTGGCAGTTTCATTTAAAAATTAGGGTACCCTTAGTCGTAAACGATGTTTTTTTTTTATTGGAGAATGAGAATTTGCCCCATTTAAGTTTGAAAATACCAGACAGCTGCAGAATGTTGAAAATTGTGTAAAAATTATGAAAACAAACTGTAATACAATATTTCAATTAATTTACTGCAGTTATATATTGATTATAATATAATCATAAAGATTATAATAGGATGCAAGTAACAATGTGTAGTAGCAGAAGGTTACATGATAAAGAGAAACGGATTTTGTGCTTACAACGAAAAATCCTAGTGTCGAAAAACTAAAAATTTCCTTCCAATACAGCAATAAAAGAGAGAATTATTCTCTACTTTGGGATGTTTTTTAAATGTAGTTATACTGGGTATTAATAAAACATGGCGCACCCCCTTACTTTCTTCTTTATTTATTAAGACAAAAAAAATAAAATTTTAGTATGTTTTGTAGATCGTAAAAACTCATTGCGTAGCCTAACTATTTTCACTTCCGGTTTCACCAGAAATTACCTCAACTTTCTTATTTTTAATGGAACACTCTGTTTATTTTTGCATATTCGGAATTAGCATGCAATTTTGAGCCGGCCTATGTCGAGCGGTAAACCACGGACGTACACTTTCGTACACTACTGGGGAAGTCTCAAGGTAATCAATAGTGGAAATCAGAGGTAATCTGGAGGTAATCAAGGTAACCTAGAGGTAATTAGAAGGCAATCCGGGGTAATCAGGATGCAATTTTTCCACGGCGTCACATGCCTGGCTCGTGGTACACGTCAAATATACGCCTAAATGTTTAGATTTCTTACAACTGCTAAATGTGGGGTGGAAAATCTTTTAAAATGCTACAGTCTGATTGATGCACGTCGGCTCGGTGATCCTAATTGATGTAGGTCTCGTCACGGCTGTGCTTGTCGATTGTGTCAAGGATTGTGCAAAATAATGTCATACAGGCTGAGCGGCAAACCACGGACGTACACTTTCGTACACTACTGGGGAAGTCTCAAGGTAATCAATAGTGGAAATCAGAGGTAATCTGGAGGTAACCTGGAGGTAATCAAGGTAACATAGAGGTAATTAGAAGGCAATCCGGGGTAATCAGGATGCAATTTTTCCACGGCGTCACATGCCTGGCTCGTGGTACACGTCAAATATACGCCTAAATGTTTAGATTTCTTACAACTGCTAAATGTGGGGTGGAAAATCTTTAGAAATGCTACAGTCTGATTGATGAACGTCGGCTCGGTGATCCTAATTGATGTAGGTCTCGTCACGGCTGTGCTTGTCGATTGTGTCAAGAATTGTGCAACATAATGTCATACAGGCTGAGCGGTAAACCACGGACGTACACTTTCGAACACTACTGGGGAAGTCTCAAGGTAATCAATAGTGGAAATCAGAGGTAATCTGGAGGTAACCTGGAGGTAATCAAGGTAACCTAGAGGTAATTAGAAGGCAATCCGGGGTAATCAGGATGCAATTTTTCCACGGCGTCACATGCCTGGCTCGTGGTACACGTCAAATATACGCCTAAATGTTTAGATTTCTTACAACTGCTAAATGTGGGGTGGAAAATCTTTTAAAATGCTAGTCTAATTGATGCACGTCGGCTCGGTGATCCTAATTGATGTAGGTCTCGTCACGGCTGTGCTTGTTGATTGTGTCAAGGATTGTGCAAAATAATCTCATACAGGCTGAGCGGTAAACCACGGACGTACACTTTCGTACACTACTGGGGAAGTCTCAAGGTAATCAATAGTGGAAATCAGAGGTAATCTGGAGGTGACCTGGAGGTAATCAAGGTAACCTAGAGGTAATTAGAAGGCAATCCGGGGTAATCAGGATGCAATTTTTCCACGGCGTCACATGCCTGGCTCGTGGTACACGTCAAATATACGCCTAAATGTTTAGATTTCTTACAACTGCTAAATGTGGGGTGGAAAATCTTTTAAAATGCTACAGTCTGATTGATGCACGTCGGCTTGGTGATCCTAATTGATGTAGGTCTCGTCACGGCTGTGCTTGTCGATTGTGTCAAGGATTGTGCAAAATAATGTCATACAGGCTGTTCAAACAAAGGTGGTACCAAATTTCAGTAGCATGTACTGCTCATTAACACAGACAAAAAAGTCTTTCTGCATATATAGCTTAATTAAAATCGATTTGGGTGGGTCATAGCACTCTTAATAGTAAACAAAAATTACAAAAAAATACTTTTGGCGTGTTAAAACTTTACTTGAATAGTATAGACATATTCGAAATTTCATCCTAATTCGGAATATGTAAAAATATTTAGGGTGTTCCATTAAAAATGAGAAACTTGATGTAATTTCCGGTGAAACCGGAAGTGGTAAGTAGTTAAATTTTTAGCCCATATAAAGCGTTTTTAGGTTTATAAAATATAATAAAAGTTCATTTATTTACCGTGATAAAGAAAAGGGATTGTGCCATGTTTCATTAACAACCGGTATATTATACAGGGTGTTTAAAAAATGTATGTCAAAAATTCTGAAGCGTATTTCCGACGTCAAAATAGGAAGAAAACGTCCCAAGAAACATGGGTCCGAAAATCCATCCTTTCTGAGATACATGGCGTTAAAGGTTCATCAAAAAATTAATATTTTCCTACTCTTCCAACAGTTTGTTATATTTTTACAATATTTGCTAGAATGTTATAGTGGATCATAACCAATAATCTGGAACAGGGCTTGTCCCCAGATCTGCAACAGAGAGGGTGTTACGGGGGTATGTGAGAAATTTATTCTGCGGAACAAATGCAGCGTACACGGAAAAAAATTGATTGAAGTAGAACGCTACAAAATTGTGGCACAATCTTTTTAAGAATATCACTACAATTATATTGCCCAATCTTAAATATTTACTAATTTACTAATTAGTATAGTCAGTTGTAGCAAACCTTTCTTTAACATTATAGTTGTACCTTAGTATTAGTCTTTGATATAAATATAATAATATGTCGAAGTGTTTGTAATGAATCAAATTATGTAAATCTTCTCATAATTTTTTAGTAATATTTACGAATAATTGTGTTAAGTTTTAATATAACACTATAGTAAATGTTGATAAATGTTGTGATAAACGCTGCAACTAATTAAAACAAAGACGAGCATTGCCGATTTATATCGGATAAGTCGGTTAATACTAATACGCGTCAAAAGTTATCTGATGCAAACAGTCGACAAGTTGGTGGTTCCATGAAGGTCCTTCCTGTTTAATTTGTCAAGTTTTGTTCATACGAATGTTTTGAAGGGTCACAAAACTTTTTGATAATATTCAGTTCTGTAGGATAAGAACGGAGCAACGGCGCCTTCAATGGTTCACCAATTAATTATTAAACACAATTGTTATTTGGTTATTATTTGTTGATTTAATTAGACAACTCCAAACTGCACTTATGTGGAAGTAGTTTATACGAACTCACAGATAAGCTTGATTAGATCTCCTCGCCGATTTATGGCTCCGTTTACATCAAAGCCATAGCAGGCACGTTGCTGGAGACTCGGCGCAATGCTTTGTAAATTTCAAAGCGCTTTGTTTCAAAATTAATAAAGAGAGCGATTTGTTTTATTAAGATCAGTAAAGTAGTGACGGTTCTGCAGCACCGTAGCTCCTATGGAATAGCCGCCACTGTAAGCTATCATCATCAGTGGCAAACGGACATAGGCGTGCGCAGCCCAATTCATTAGGGTGTGCCTAGTGCGGAAATCCGAACACCCCACTGACCAGGGAAACCGGTTTGACAAGTTTGAGGCAAAATACACCATTTTACGCACCAAAGTGACTATATTTTTCCGATTGATTAACTGTCATAAACCACTTTTTCTGACGTTAGCGTGTGCCATGGCACACCCGGCATACCCCCCGTACGCACGCCTATGTAAACTGGCAGTACGCCGAACAACTTAAGGACACCATGGAACTATACACAGACTGGATAGTAGAAAATAGAAATTCTATAAAACAATATAAAGACTACAATGAACAATGCAGAAAAGATATAGGTACAGAATATATTGAACATTAAACTTCAAACATTCATAGAGGGCGCAACAAGGATATTATATATGAGCGTTTGACAAAAATTTAATAATAGAGCATCCTTTACTTAAACAGTCTCCCGAATAGAAATTGTCGAAATTGCCAATTTTTAAAATTTTAGAAATAAATTTTGCGGAGCGTTACAGTTTGTATCATAATATTGTACCCAAAAAACTTTAGTAGAAGCAGAGTTTTTCAAAATTCCGATTTAAAAAAAGTGATATCAAGAAAATATGAATATTTTTTATTTCAGTACCTTCCTTTAAGCTCAATACATTTTTGACATTCCTTGATAATTTATCGTTAATACGGAACAAAGAAAAGAAACGACTATTAAAAATCTTCCCAACAATTCTGTTCACATTTAATAAACATGTTAACTCTTGAAAACATTACACAACCTTTCATTTGATCAGGTATTTCCGAAATATAATAACTTCCTGGGAGATGCATAAACGTGAAAAGGGCTAAGCAACGCGTTGCAGGTGCAGGTCAAGAACCGCTACACGTGCATACACCTGAGTTATTGCTCAATTACGTTACCTGCCATCAACTCTGACTGCATTTCACCTCCCTAACCTTCACGCTTTTCACCAGAACCGCAATCCCAACTGCTTCTTCTGCTTTTATTTGAAACAGCCCACGGATGGGCGCTAAACGTAAAATCGTTTTACAACAAAGAAAAAATTTTATGGTAGAAATTGAGGTGCAACAAGTTTCTGTATCATATTTAGTACTAATTTCGTAATTTTCATTTAATCGTAGACTTATACAAAAATCTGTGATTGAACCAAACCAAACATTCAGATCAATTAATAGAAAGTCACTGAATAGCCAGCCCGACGACATTCGTGTTCGATTTTGAAAATAAGTTGAACTTTACTGAGAAATGCTTCGCGGCGTGGGTAAAGGCTTACAAAGATAACAACAATAAAAGCGAGTGACTGGCATTTTATCAAAAGCTTCAAGTAATGAGTATGAGGCAGACAGTCGATGTTCGGATATAAAATAGAACCAGCATACAGACCTTTTAAAAGTATGAACGTTAATGGGGAACAGATGTGGTCGTAGCCAGCTGAAAAAGCGTGTAAACAAACTAATGTGGGAGTGGGAAACAGTGTGAAAGATGCGTGTTGTGGGATTTATTACTGAATTTTAATATATGCAACTCGGTACAGTTTTAAAACCACATTAAAATGTAAGTTTTGCCAAAGAAAAATAGCGGAAAGACTACCCTGATATATTAATACATCTAAATATTCGTTATACATATAATTCTACTACCATTGTTCCAGCCATTGAGGATTGAGTTAAAGAAGCATTAATTTTTAAATCTAAAAAATGCATGTCAGTGTGCGTCACGAATAACTACAGCAGTAGTCTTCACTCTGTTAAATTATGAATTGTGGTATTTAGAACATGCTACAATTTTTTCTTATATAACGTAATTTTTTAAAAAATCACCTTAATTACAAGTGTTCAGATGATCAACTTACTTTTGAATTAAAATAAAGTGTTAAACTCAAAATTCAGAAAAAAAATCTGGCCCTTTTTAAACCTAATACACTCACGTATCGATCTATAACCACACCTTTCTCAAAATATTTTTTTTTCACTGATCACCACAAAGCGCTCATTGAATTAAAATGTTAAAATCAAATGTTGGCAGGACAAAGCAAAAATTGAGCTTGAATTATACTTCCAAAACCTGAACATTTTCTTTTTATATTTTCAAGAATGTGCAGGGTGTATCAAGAATAGGTACAAATATTAAAACCCACAATAGATTACAGTAGAGTATGCAAACCAGAAAAAAAATTGTTTTTTAAAGTCTGTTTAGTCTGTGCTTTAAGACTGGAGAAAATCATTTTTGAAAATTTGACCCAAAATTGCTTGTTTGTAAGTATTGCAGGATAATACCATAAATGTGAGTTCAAAGACATGTTAACGGTACAAAAACCAAAACGGAAAAGGAGAGTAAGAAATGTTGATGTGCAAAAAGTTACTTATCACCTACAAGGTAAGGCCCGTTTCACATGCGACTGATGGTCAGTCCGGAGTAGCTAGTATCATTGTTCTAAATAGACTATTTCATATGCAATCCGCAATTCCGCACGGTCTATCCGTAGAGTCGTCAGGACTTCAGGAGAACAGCCCTTCTGTACGACGCGACCGACGTACCGTCAGTATCCATTATGTGCTGTTTCACATGTATCCTGACGGTCTGCAGTATTGCAACAGAGCACGTGCATTTTATGATTCGCCAAGTTCCTTATCAACACGGAAATTTTAATTGAGCTCATACAAGAGCGAAGATCCATTTGAGATTCTTCGAAAGAAAGTTACAAAAATAGAGACCTGACAAAGAAAGCATACGAAGAAGTGGATACCATAGACATTAACGTGATACATAAATGCTGCCCTCAACCATCTTTAACTCATATTCTTTTATGTCCAAATAAAAATTAATTATCACATAAGTGATAGCAAACATACAGGTATAGCTGCTTTGTACGTCACTAAGCAACAGGCGACTTCCGTTACCTGCTACAGTCGCTACGTATGCAAATGTTTGTTTATTTCCTTTATGCGACGACGGCCAATGTTTCTTTATTTTGCTTTGCGACGATAGTCAAAAAAGAGTATAAAAGCGCTCAATTTTCAACGGAGAGTCTGTTCGTTTCCAGGATCGAAACGGAGCTAACCTCAAAATACGGTCCAAAAATTAAAACTAGTACAGTAACTGCTGGCAAAGACAAAGTCCTACTACACCCAGTTCCTCTTAGAACTGCTTCCATGCTCCTTCTCCGAACCCTGCAACACCCTTAGCTCTTTCCAGAGCACCCCATCCCGTTTCCTCCCCGACGCCCGCTAGACATTTGACCCAGTCGCTACTGCTCAGCGAATTACGTAGTCTACGTTCGTTAATCTCTTAATAGAGAACGTGCGTTTCGATTGTCGGAATTGACTTTGTGATTTATTTACTGTACTTGATAATTATCCACATATAATCTTCCTTTCGTTCAATGTATTATTTGTTAAACGTTAACGTACTTGTTTATGTCTTGTTATATAATATTGACTGTGAAATAAACGTACACGCATTACCCTGGAAGGTTTTAAAATATTTTCATAGTGATAGGATGTACCCACATAGATCTTCTTTCTTGTTGTTTTCTGCAGTTTAACAATCTAATCAAACAAATAGCGACAACACTCTGTCTACCTTCTTGCAGATATATTTTTAGACTGTCCGCTCCTTACCATGTGAAATTGATGAGCAAGATGCTCCTGACCGTCAGTCAAAGGGCGCAAGTTTTGACGTTTTTACCACATTGAATTTAAATTAGAATTTATGTAATAAGCTTGTTACAGTTTAAATGCACTTTTTGTTAATCTCAACAGTTGATACACTCTGTATTTATCATAAAGTTCTAACCCCAACAGTGACTATAAGATGAGAATATGTACTAATATTTAGCGCCGCACGCTCTGGCAGGTAATGAGTCATCCACTCATAACAGCTTAACTGCAGTAAAAGTAGCTAAGTTTCAGTAAATAAAAGCAATAATCGGTGTGATTTTTGCAGGACAAAATTGATCGGGATTGAAGAACAGCAAAAACCGCAAACCTAAAAAACTGAAGGGTTCAAAAAATTACTGCACCTGAAATATAATTTTTGAACCTAATTCTACTGGTAATAACGAGAACTGCAACAGTATATGTATGTTCGTAGATTAATTGAGTTGATAATAATCGTAGATTTCGGTAAAGTAATACAATAAATAAAATGAAATATTTGTTGTGAAAAATCTGCATATATTCTGTCAATTAAATGACCAGTTTATGGTTGCAAGGGCGAGGTATAGAGGCCACCATAACAGTCCAATTAGTGCTACCCCCCGGGTTGGGTCTCACATGCTGAGATCATCCGGTTGAATTTGTTAAATCGACAACAAACAACTTATGCTGAGCTTTTAACAGAACGAACTCTCATATTACATTGTATAAGTTTTGTGTTAGCCAACACGTAATTTCTATAGTTAATCAAACATGTCAGCATTTATACATACAATAAATAAACAAGATTCCTGCCAAGTAACATTAGCATTTCGGGATAAGTTCTGGTTCAGTTTATGTGTTGATGGTAGCTCATTTTATTAGGTGTGGTTCATTTGTATTCATTCGTCTCTTGCTTCCTCGATATCTCCAGAACCGACAAATGTTGATAAATTACATGCATTCGCTGATTTGCCCCTCGCGACATGTCCGTTGTCCAGTGAACGTTAGCAACTTAACTTTACTAGCGGAGCCCGCGGTCTACAAACCACGCTTTTATTGTAATTTCTTTTTAAAAAATAATACATAACCTCTGTCGAGTCGAGATCCAAGACAGTGACCGAATGAGTCACGCAGTATTGTATATTCTCAAAGTCAGAGACTGAACTAAACATGCGTAACTACTACGTAATCATGCGAAAGTTCATTATTTTGTAGTAACATCCACACCTTGCGTGATGGGCGTCAAATAATCTTTAAAATAAATGGACCCACTTTTCCTTCAAATTGGCCCCGTTCATTTTAATTCAATTTTAATTATAATTTTCACAATTGAAATTCTGCAACTGCAGAAATGAATATCGGTCCTTGATTCCTAATAATGTTGATTTTATATGGTAAATTCGGCGAGGTTAGGTTAGTCTTATCTGAAAATTTGTTTACTTTAACAACGGTAAATGTTAATCCAGTACCCGAGGATAATAAAACAACGTTTCCATATATCTGCCCTCTTGAAATCTCAACTGCAATGAAACTTGTATGTAAACCTCATTTAAGTTAAACACGATTATCTTCGACCGCGACTTCGTTTTCATGGTTTGACTCTGCAGAGTCGTTCTCAGTGTTGCCAATAACATTAATTCATTTCCCCACCACACTTGACAAAATTCTCTAAAATTTCCCACAACAGTCACCGTGCGTTCGTTTAGAAAACAATCACGGCTACTCTTCTGAAATTACTAAAAGCGGAAGTCATTCCATAAACACACGTAACTCTTACATAACATAAACAAACTTTATTTGTCTCATTTTCTGACCACTTTCTTTTTTTCTTGATGGAACCTTTTCTTTACACGCCATTTTAAATTTCAACTTGTGTGCAAAAAGTAGGGACGCGCTTCTTACATGCGCAAATACACATGCACGGTAGTACACTCGCGTTGTACTGTTCACACTTTGCAAGTAGCGAACTAGTATTAAGCGCGTAAGTTAACTTGCGCAAGCCGACGTGTACGGTGTCAATTGGGCCAATTCGCCAACCGATTCATCTCGTTCAGTGCTGTGAGCCGGATCATTTGAAGAGGTCGTTCACGAACGACTCATCTCTACCGCGTACTCTGGACGTGGGAATGCTAGATATCGGCATGTTATGTTCCAATAATACGAAGAAAGCGTATACATCCATTTTGTTATTTGCATTGAATACTGTAGCGGTTCGCTGTACAAAGAAATATGCGCCTTATATAGTGGACGTGCAGAGATGTGCCTTCTAGTAGCGAAGGCACCATTACCACTTAAAGTTGAGACAGGTGAAAGGGCGTTGAATTTATTATAGAGAATAGATGAAAAACACATAGCAGCACCCGTGGGCTATGCTTCACGCATTTTTTAGTAACAAGTACGGGTCTTCTTTTATGAAAGCTACCAAAAAAATCGTAGGGCGTATCCCACGGGTACAGTTACTTATTCTTAAATGCAAACTTTACTGTAAACGCAGCAATTTGTTACCAACGCGTTTGCTATTATAACTCATGTTCCCAATATTTGGTTCAAATTTAGTTTATGTTTAATAATTCTTAGGTGAGATACTTATTTTTAATATCGCCCATGCACGATATACGTTCATACGATCGACTGTAGCTGTTCAATATCTATTTGTCTAACTGTTGCTTTTATTTATACATACTTCCGGATTTAATGTTAAGAATTAATTAGTACTCAGTATGTGAAACTACACAAAACTTTTTATTTCACGCAAAATTGGCGGGTTAACAATCTACAGCTTAACACTATCTTAAATATCAGTGAATAATCGTTTTTCGGCGTCGGTGTAGTTGTGCTCAGCAATAGTTTGACAGCAAGCAACAGATTACGTAGCAATTATAAAAACAAATGTTTGAACCGAATTTCCTTAATGTAATATTAATAATACTGTAAGGATCAGCTTAGTTTTAGTGTCAGAATCTAACAGACAGACATACGTTATTTCATAATAAAAATTAATATTCTGTTCCCGTTATAACTGTGAAAATTCTCTGGCTGGTGCATGTACATTCGCTCAAAACAATAAGTAAATGTTTTCGCGCTGTAAGAGTCCATCGTCGTGTTGTGCTGAGACAGTTACGGATTTAATCCGTAGACACCTTATTTCTGGTTTGCAAATCTCATTTTGAAGAATTTTTTTGCAATTTGTTGTTACTTTTGGCATCTTTCAAGCACGTGGTGTGTGCGCGCTGGTTTTCTCGACCTTGAAAGTGATAATTGAATTGTGATATTTTGTTTATGGACTACATTCGCTTCTCTTTTTTTGTAAACGTAAAGTTTGTAGCATAAAATATAATTATACTTGTAATTATAAGTGTTGATAAAGCAGACTAGTAGGACTAAACAACAATCACTGTAATTAATATTAACTCTGAGTCAAGTTATAATATTACACTCAAATTTCCATTGCTAATCTTACTCGCTTCATATACCGGGTGTCCTTTTTAAAACTAGAAGAGACAGAGCAAGAAATACAGTAACAGGGAAAGAACTGGATATAGAGCCATTAGTGCAGACAATACCAAGGAAGCAACTGAAGTCGTATGGGGCACGTGGTGAGAATGAGAGAGGATAGGTTACCAAACAAGATTGGAAGCACGACAAGAAGGGAAGAAGGAAATATTATTAGATGACGGCCCATGCTAACTTAGATAGACACGATCAAAAAGGGAAGAGGACCCCACTCCTTAGGATATAAAAGAAAGATAAAGAAGGAGATTTTCATCGCGACTCTTAATCGCTTTTAAGGTATGTAGTAGTGGAATGGGACGTTTCGCCGTCGCCGTTTCGCCATCGCCACCACCGCTTCGCCGTCGCAGTTTCGCCGTTGCAGTTTCGCCGCCGCCGTTTCGCCGTCGGCCATTTCGTCGGCCGTTTCGCCGTCGCCGTTTTGCGGCCGCCGTTTCGCCGTCAAAAATTTCTTGTTTCGACTTTTTCCAGTGAATAAGTTTATGGATTTCTTCAAACTTAAAAACCACTTATAACATTAAATGTTCTGTGCGAAGCCATTAAACAACTGTCTTTAGTTTAAATGTTTGGGCATTTTTGTAATATTGTAATTAGTTGTTTAGTTAGTAAATGTATTTAGGCGCTTGGTGTTAAATTTTTGATTTTATTTTTCTTAGATTAGGTTAGGTTAATAATAAAATTATTAAATATGTATTTATAACTTTTATGAAGAGTAAAATTTTTTGAGTAACTAATAATAAAAAACGTCACCGTTTGTTGCATGCATTTTGGAAAACATTGTACATGGGTTGACGGCGAAATAGCCGACGGCGAAACGGCGGCGGCGAAACGTCCTAGAACGATGTAGACCACGCGCAGCGGTATCTATTCGGATATTGCGTATATGGCATACTGACATTTTTATAACAATAAAATATATACCTCATTTTTTTTTACTGAAGTTCTCAACTTTTAATCTTAGCCCATAAGACACATGTACAAATAAGAGTTGCACATTTTTTTAGAAAGGGATTGCATTTAATTTAAGACAAAATCATTATGGTACACCGAAAGATGCACTTTTCTAATTCAACAACTTAGTAAGACCACGTTTAATTTTTAATTATTCCAGATATACGCAAAATTCAACCAAATGAGAAATGACGTAGTTCTCAACAATAACAACAAAAATGTTATGGACGATTCCCTTTTAACAATATCACATCATTCCCAGGGCACCTCATTCTCTGAAAAATCAATAATACTAAACAATATCGAAAATCATTTTGTCTTTAGTAAAACTGTTAATTGAGAATAAAATAGTTACTAGCATTTTGGGTCTCTTTATAGTAACTCCCTTGTCGATTCTTGTTTACTGATCATACTATAGAACGTTATGCATTTCTTATTTGATTTCGCTAAATACTTCCTGTTTTCCTACACAAATCTATTTAGTTATCACTAGAGCGCGGATTTCATGCATTTTGCTTCTACTATTATTGTAAGCAGATGAAAATCCTTTTGTATCTCCACAATTCATGAAAAATGTAATCATTTGACACCATTTTTATTTTGCCTATTTTGTTGTATTTTCTCTATTTTGCTCCTTAAACCGCCTATATGCGTTTATTTTAGCTTTTATACAGCTAGTTGATGGTTCTTCCTTTATAAAGAAATTAACATTTGCAATTTTTAGTTTGAAAAATCTAACGTGAAAACATTAATTTACTATTTTTCGATTTAAACGACTCGGCGAATAATTTACCGAATGTTTACACCACATTCTACAAATCCCCTGCTAGACCAAACAAACATCCCTCAGAGATACAAATAGTGCGTTAAGTGAATCACCAAGTTCTGTGTTCCATCGAAAGCCACACGCAATAGTCTATCGCGTTTTGTTGTAAAAAGGGTAAAAACATTGCTTTGTCTTTTGTTAACGTCAGTAATCCGGAGCATTCCATTCCGTTGTGATGTTTTGTGAATAATTTTAATGTTAAAGCTGTATATACACTGAACAGTAGTGAACTTATACACTACTATTGTAAGAAAATCAAACTCCTTTTATAGCTCCACGATTCATGAAGAATGTAATCATTTGACACCACTTTTATTTTGATTGTTTTGCTTATTTTCTCGATTTGCTCTTTAAACTGCTTATATGCGCTTAGTTTAGCTTTTATACAGCTAGTTGATGTTTTTTTTAAGAATTATACATTTGCAATTTTAAGTTTGAAAAATCTAATGTTAAAAAACTATTAATTAATTTACTATTTTTCGGTTTAAACGACTCGGCGAATAATTTACCGAATGTTTACACCACATTCTACAAATCCCCTACTAGACCAAACAAATATCCCTCAGAGAAACAAATAGTGCGTTCAGGGAATCACCAAGTTCTGTGTTCTATCAAAAGCCACACACAATAGTCTACCGTGTTTATTTGTAAAAAAGATAAAAACAGTATTTTTGTCTTTTGTTAACGTCAATAATCCGAATCATTCCATTGTGTTGTAATGTTTTGTAAATAATTTTAATTTGAAAATATAAAATGCCTAAAGTGAAAGATAAATCCGTACCGGCAACTTGGCGTAAAGATTTTACTGAATTGGTTATTGAAAATAACAAAATATTTTGCAGAAGCTGTATAAAAACCATGAAAACCGCAAGTTACGCTTTTGTAATATTTTATATTTTTTAAACTGATTTAAAAAAATTACTGTCGTTTTCCTATAACATGGCTTCAGTTAAGGTTTTAATAAAAACATGGTTTGAACGGCAAAGAAATTTATATCAAAGTATATTTTTATTTGTTGTTAATTACATTTTCTAGTTTTTATTTAGTATTGAAATATTTGTAACAATACCTTATTCTTATGCAAAACAAATAAAAAATTTGGGGTTCTTTTATTTTACTTATTTTGTGATTTTTCGTGCTTTTTTCTGATTTATCAAACTTATTATAAGCGCTTATTTTCAAAAATTAAATGCTTATAAATCCGCGCTCTGGTTATCACGCACCAACACTAAATATAATTTATCGTAGGTCCCTAATAATTAATTTATATCAAATTATAGTAATACTAATTCTGCTCTCATGTTCCAGCAATCAAAAAGTTTGCAGTAATATCATAAATTTATTTTATAGTTTAAGGTTTATTTTCTACAAGACTTTTAAAACCACCAACGAAGTCGCTACGATAGCCGGCTGGTACAAAAACGTGTAGAATTTCTTAGAATTCCACCCTGTCTCACCCCCTACCTAAAAATATATACCGACAAAACCCCAACAATTATCCATAGAAATATAAAATAAAATAGAAATGTTTGGGTGCTCAAATTATTGAAACTTTTTTTACGATACGATCCAACTTCGCAGTGTACGATTTTAAAGTTCTAGTTTAGCTTAAATAAGTAATATTTAGTATTTAGAATACATGCAATGAAATTACCAACAAAACGGAATCTATGTAATTTTAAATCTTTGAGACACTCTGCCTCTGGCGCTATCGGCAAAGTCAAGTGCTATTCAAACACATTCGCCCGAAAAGCAGTAAAAGCCATGAAGTTTTAAAACTTCTGAATTAGGTGATTCATGCTAGTCTCGACATCCAACAGATTTTTGGAAGCTGTTCTGAACGTTTGTATTTCTTTTACTTTTGAAACTTGAAATTTGGTTAATTTCTATTCCATGCTTATATGTATAGCTGCCTGCAACTTCCTCAGAAAAAATTAAATTACAGGAAAGCTTGAATAATTTCATACAAAAACAAAATAAAAGAAGACATTTTAGTATTAAAATGAGTTAAAAAACCTTAACTTTCTCATAAATATGGTGAACACAAGATAACTGTTAGAGAATGATGACATACTCCATAGGTGCAACCACAACAAAATTCCCGTTTTGTGTGTGAAGTAAGGTGATAACTTCTTTTGTTTCTAAAACAAATCACGACATCAGTACATAATATTGTAGGTGTAGAATAAATTTAAAAGCGGATTCTTAAAACCAAAATTCGGGTAGGTTCATTGAATCCAATACCTTACAAAAAACTACACAAGGAAAAAATTAGTAATATGTGACCTTTCTAATACTTTCACTTTTAATATAATAAAAATATACAGGGTGTTAATGAATTGCAGGGACAAACTTCTAGGGCTTGCAAAACACAACAAAGCAAACAACTTTTGTTAATAAATGTGTGGTCAAAAGTGTTTGCTTTCAGGGATAGAGCTTCTCAAAGATTCTTTAAGAAGCGCCTAAATGTGGGCAACTCAATTTACTACCTACTATTTGTTTCCATAACGACGAAAATTAATACAGGATAAATAAAGCCCTCTTTCCCACTGTTCAAATTCAAATTAAATTTAAAATAAATTAATTAACAGAATGTTTTTAAACTAAGCAATAGAAAAAACCAAAATTACAAAGCAAAAACTATTTGAAAAATGTACAATAACTAATTCAAAAATTAACAAAATTATAGTAAATGTTCAAAATGTCGCCCCCCCCCCTCAGCTTCAACACACGAAGCACATCTACGAAGTAAATTCCTGCGCACCGCTCCAAATATACCAGGAGTCTGTTGAACTTCTTCACAAAAAATCACAGAACGAAAAAAAAACGAATTATAAAAGGCACAGAAAGAAACGAATGCAAGAAAAGTCAAAAAAATATCACAAAAATATCGAATTGTGTCACAATTGACGTTATTTGAATGCATGTATGTCTAGATCGTTTTTTTTTCTAAATTCCGTGTGACCTGTGCAAAATAATTGAAAATGCAATTTGTGTTGCCTATTTTCAGGTACTTCTTAAAGAATCTTTAAGAGGCTCTATTTTCCATAGGAAACACTTTTGACCACACATTTATTAACACAAGTTGTTTGCTTTGTTTTGTTGTGTTTTGCAACACCCTGTATACGCATATTATAATTTCAACCGTTACTCCTAATATTTTGCCGCTCACATTGTCAGCTATAACAGTGACTTGTCTCTTTAATTTAAGACGCCTGTAAAGTACGAAAAGCCGAACACGTCTCCACAAAAGCAAAAAGCCAAACTTTAATTTTTTTGCAAAAAACATAGTTTGGTATTTAAATAATGTCTTACAATAATTACAGCAGCCAGAATATAGGTGGGGAGAAGGAGGAAAGGATTGCCTCGATCACAGCATTAACAATTATTTTGGTAATATGTGGAATTTCGATGGTCCCCTATTTATTGCCTACAAACGCATCAATTTTTAAACTTCAAAAATTCATAGGGTGCGTCAGCAACTAAGAGTATTGCGAAAAAAACCAAAAACCATTTCAATGACTAACAAAATTGAAACACAATGTGGGCACATTTAAAGAATATCTAAGCCAAGAGATAAACCAATCGCCAAATTTGCTGTACAATTATCCTTGTAATATCTAGAAATACCATGAAATATCTAAAACAAAAATATTTATGAAAATTCCTTAAATACTTGTTTTTAAAGATTTTTGTGTGTTCACGCTGATTCGATAGAAGTTTTTTACTTTCCTATCTTCCAAAATAGAAAACTATTGACGCTGTACAAAATTTCGATATTTTAATAAAAAAAAAACTACATTCTGAGGTACAAGAAAGTGAAATTGTTTTTTAGTATCTGATCTGAGAGTAGGCGTTCATTCGTTCGTTTGTTTCGAATATCTTCGGCACGGCTGGTCGTGTTTTGATGAAATTTAAAGAGTAGAGGCTCTGGCAGAAGCACGTCAAAAGTGCATTAGAACAATAAGCTTTTAATAGAAATACGAAACCAGGAGCGGTAGATTAGAGGTTTTTCGATGTCAATATCGAATAACGATATGGAATTATGAAAATATCGATATTGTGATGTATCGATATAATCTACGTAATCGATATAATCGATCTATTCGATATATTCGATACGATCAATTTATTTAATATGATCGATATATTCGATATATTGATATAATCCATGTAGTCCACATATCGACGTATTCGATGTAATCCATGTTTCGATATATCGAAACTGAAATGTTACTGATCATTATCGGGGGTAAAATAGTTTTAGCTACAGTCCATCCCTATTCTACTATCACAGTTGGTACAATTTAAAATTCATAACTACGCATACTATTTTTGTTAAAACATTAAATATGGACGGAATGTGAGTTGAAATCTATTTCAATATATCGATATTGGTATCGATCTATCCAATAACGATGTGAAATTTTGTATATATCGATATATTCTATGTATCGCTATATTCAATATGTAGAATAAAATCGATATGCTCGATATATTGGCGATGTCGATATTTTGGCGATATCGATATTATCGATATTTTTTTGAATACTGCCTAATGCGAAACTGAACTTTTATGACGAAAACGTTTTCGAAAATAATAAAATATAAATTATCAGCCTCAGGATAAGTGCATTTTTTGAGGAATTTTTTTATGGCTGTTGGCCTTTTCAATAGCGATTGTGCAGCCTGCCACTTGCTAAACATTTTGTCGACAATTTCGGGGTAAACCGCAAGTGGAAGTACGGTGGAAGTACGAGGAAGTATGTAAAAGTATGTCGAAGTATGTGGAAGTATATATATATAGAGGTAAACGTGAAGTATGTGGAAGTAAAAGTAAAGTATGTGGAAGTAAATAGAAGTAAGTAGTAGTAGAAAACATGGAAGTATGTGGAAGTAAGTGGAAGTACGTGGAAAGAAGGTGGAAGTGGAAGTATGTGGAAGTACGTGGAACTACGTGGAAGTAAGTGGAAGTAGGTGGAAGTAAGTGGAAGTAGGTGGAAGTAAGTGGAAGTACGGTGGAGGTACATAGAAGTAAGTGGAAGTATGTGGAAGTACGTGGAAGTAAGTGGAAGTACGTGGAAGTAAGTGGAAGTACGGTAGAAGTACATAGCAGTATGTCGAAGCACAGTGGAAGTACGTGGAAGTAAATGGGAGTATGTGAAAGTAAATTGATGTGGAAGTACGTGGAAGTAAATGGAAGTAAATGAAAGTATGTGAAAGTATGTGGAAGCATGTGGAAGTAAGTGGAAGTATGGTGGAAGTATGCGGAAGTATCTGTGTTAATGGAATAGGTGTACAAAATTCTTAAGCGCGGTTTACCCCTCGGAAATGCTTAATATTTTCGGATTACTCAAGTATTCCTCAGAATTTTGTAAATAATAACAATAATAATCGCACTTGAAATCTGTGGAAACACGAGAATATGTATTTGCAAAAATCTCCATACAGGATGATTCTTAAGTACGTACAGAAAGTGATTCCTTGGGTTATTTCATGAAGAAAAGTACATATGAACATGTCCGAAAACGCTTTCTTGCGGAGTTACAACCTTCTGAAGAAACCACAGTCTAATTAGTTTTTTGTCGATAACTTTCACAGTAAATGTTTTCAATTTTGAAATATTGTATGTGAGCACTACTGATTTAGCGTAGTATTTCTATTGATTTTTGTTTGAATGTGTACCAGAGGTGTCTCATATGGAGAGAGAGGGAGAGATATTTAAGATATTTTGAAGTTTTGGGTAGAAAATTTATACTACATACAAAAGGATACCCTTGTTGAAAGTCGCTATATCTTACAATTTTCAAGATAATACAATGTTTGTGTAAAATCGAGTTACAACTGTTTTCTCAAGATGTCCAAATAGTTTCCACAAATTTTGAGAGTGAGTTCAACACATGAAAACGATTCTATAAACATTTGTCCGGAAACGTTTCGTTACAGAGGTATTGTCTCCGGATATGGGAATTCAAACTATTACCACTTCAGGAGGATGTAACTCCGTAAGGAAGAATTTCTCGATCCATGTTTATCAGAACTTATTTTATTGTTTCGGTGTCCAAAACTTATCCTCGAAGCTTGAACCAACTTTTTTTGCGTCTTAGGGAAACCTTGGCAATAAAACTGGAATTATGTGGAAAACTGTTTCAACAAGAGAACTTTTTTTGTTTATTTTTGAATGGAGTTTAAAATTTACCACACAAAACTTCAACAATTGTAAAGTTCTAAAATATTCAGAGCAAATATTGCGACTCCCCACCACCATATGCGACACCTCTGGTGCACTTATTCAAACAAAAATTAGTAGACATGGTATGCTGAATCAGGAGAACTTACATACACAATTTTCAAAATTTTAACCTACTGCAACAGTTGTGGACTGTTCTTTCTTCAGAGCTGTAACTCCGGAAGGAAGCATTTTCTCATAGAAATTTTTTTTTTAAAAATAACCCAAGAAACCACCTCCTGAAATTTCTGCACGTACTTAGGAAACACCCTGTGTATGTATCGCCAACAATCCGTATATTAATGTGGGGTACGTTTCTTCATATAGTGGTTTAACCCTCGTCCAAAACTTTAAGATGCCACAATTTACATCTATCTGCCAACTCGGTTTTGGGTAAGCAAGTGTTAATTAATTTTTTAAATAATTTAATTGTAAATATACTAGCGGCCACTACTTTGAGTTTAGAGTTCGGAAAAAGGTACGTCCTCTTATCAGATCTGCTTTCATATTTATAAGATTTCGGTTACGGGTTATTTTTTGGAGAAATTGTAGTTAAAATGTAATAATATACCACGCTGCTAGTTCATTACCCGCACTTAGTATTCTGCTTAGTCGCTGTACAATGTTATCATGAATGCAGAAACAATAATAACAAATAATAATAATGTATTCTGCATCTCACAATCGTGGGCACGTTGCATACATCATACATCAGACGTATGGGAGCAGACTGTACGTAGGTAAAAATCATCAAACTCGTGCATTTCTCTTCGTTTATTTCCACACCTACTCGACATCGCACTTATTCTTAGTTGTAATGTCAGTTGTGTTTATAAGAGTTTATATTTAGAGATTCGTTCAAGAGATACCGAGATCGAAGGGGTTAGTGTACTTTCGACGTTACAAATTTTAACGTTTAGTTTTATGTAGATATGTTGTCTACTATCCATAACAAAGGATGTACATTGTACATATTGCTCTAATTTTTATAAAACAATAAAATTTGTTTTGCTGAATGCTGATTTCTATATGTATGTAGAGAACCGTGCTTGATTAGCTATTTTTACTTGCCCATATCTTTGGTATGAGGAAGTATTAATTTCGTGAAAATTTTCGTAATCTAGATTTTAACGGAAATGCACGTTTTGGGCTCAAGGAACCTAAAAAAATTGGTTTTATAAAATGTTTGTCCGTGGGTGAGTGGGTGTGTGGGTGGATGTGTGACGCCTCTAAAGGCGTAAGTACTAGACCGATTTTGATGAAATATTAAATCAAGAGGTATATTGTAGTTCTAGTTAAGCTTTTCAAAAACAATTTGAAATCGGAAACGGTTAGTTAGACATGTTTTCTTGCTAACGTTTTTTTTCCAAAACTAAATCTTGAAAATTTGAGCACGGAATCTGGGAGAAGAATTTAGGGCAAATTGAAATTTTTTTTAACAAACTCTAGCTTTAAAACGGTGGCCGCTACAACTTTTTGTAAATCTTGACTTTAACGCCCATTTACTCAAAAAGTAGTTGTCTGATTAGCAAAGCGCGAATTTCAAGCATTTTGTTTATGCAGTATTGTTGTAAACACATCGAACTCCTTTTGTATCTCCACGATTCATGAAATATGTAATCATTTGACACCACTTTTATTTTGCTTATTTCCTCGTTTTGCTCCTTAAACTGCTTATCTGCGCTTATTTTAGCTTTTCAATACCCAGTTGGTGCTTTTTTATAAAAATTTAACATTTGTAATATTTGGTTTAAAAAATCGAATCTTAAAACATTCATTAATTTACTATTTTTAGGTTTAAACAACTCGGCAAGTAATTTACCGAATATTTACAGCACATTCTAGAATTCCTCTGCTAGACCAAACAAACATTCCTTACAGAAACGAATAGTGCGTTAGGGGAATCCCCAAGTTCTGTGTTCTATCGACAGCCACACACAATAGTGTATAGTGTAGTGTTAACTTTAGTCATTCCGAGCATTTCATTGTGTTGTGATGTTTTGTGATTATTTTAAATTGAAATTATAAAAAGCCTAAACCGGCAACTTGGCTTAAGATTTTCCTGAATTGGGTATTGAAAATACAATATTTTATAGAAGCTGCAAGTTATGCCTATGTAATACGTCATATTCTTAAAAACTGATTAAACAATTATTGTCGCTTTCCCATAATATACTTCAGGTAAATTTTTAATAAAAACCTGGTTTTAACGGCAAGGAAATTTATATGAAAGTATATTTTTATTTGTCGTTAATTCCATTTTCAGGCTTTAATTTTGTATTAAAATATTTGTAACAATACCTTATTCTTATGCAAAACAAATAATAATTTTGGGTTTTAATTAATTTCGCTCATTTTGTGATTTTTCATGCTTTTTCTTATGATTTATCAAGCGCTTATTTTCAAAAAATAAATGCTTATAAATCCGCGTCAGCTGAACAGGATCAGCTACAACTTGCTTGAATGCCCTTTGTGGGTAGTATACGATGAAGTAAAATTAAATTCGAAAATCCGAAAACGATGGGAATGGTGCTGCTTCAAAAAACAGAAAATTTTCAAAAAAAAAATTATTCAAAAATTGCCCACACGATTTTTTTAAAACTTTCTGAGCCGATATAGCTTGCAGTAAACTACACATTTATGATTATTCATCGTCCAAGTTTTAAAATTGAAATTGTTTAATTATTTATTCAAAAACGCAAACGCCGATCGTTATAAACTTTTATCAGTAGACTATTTCAATACTTTATTAGGATCAGCAAGAACTATTTTAAAAATTAAAAAAAACGATACTTTTTAATATTAACAACGCGTTTTCCGGCAGTTACGTGATTTCTAACTACGCCTATCAATTAGCTCTCGCTAAAAAATATATTTAGCATTCTTTGCATATTTTTGATAACTCTTCAAATAAAGCTATTATAGCAATTTTCGTTCGACACCCAAAGCAGAACTTGTAGGGCGCTGCGCTTACCTTGCTTTCGTGCAGTTTAGTCGCTGTTACTATTTGTAGTAACGGTACGGAAATCAATTGCACAGGCTATCGCAAGTTTAAATTTCCCTGCTTGTTTTCTTAGAAATCTAATAGTCGTTGAACTGTACAACGTTATACTAATAAAAAAATTACAATTTTGCAAATACGGCAAGTATTAATATCTAGTATGGCAAAGTCCACTCGAAGTTAACACTTCAGCTTATTTTAAATTTTAAATCGCTGCTCTCTCAAATTATGCAAATCAAGCTCTTTATAAAAAGAAATGGGGGGCACATTGTTATTCCAAATATTAATAAAAGGAAAAACTAAATACAGTATTTTATTTCATTGTCACCGAAGAGCCGAAATGTGGATACTTTATCGATCCTGTATTTAAATAACTATTTTAATTAAAATTCGTAGAGTAGGTTTCAGAAAAATCGGAACTAAAAGGAAATTAAATTATAATCCACCCTAAAGTTCATCTGCTGACAACAACTTAGACCACTTTTTTTCCTAATTTTTGTGAAAATTTTTTGAATTTTGAAAAACAGTCATAAACTTCTATCTAATATTTTGCTCTTTAGGCGCTAATTTAACTATGCAAAGTTGGTACTAATCTGCATCTCTTCTTTACGATAAATGGACGTTAAAATCAGAATATTAAAAAAATCGCAACCACCAGTATTTTGAAGCTAGGAGATTCAGAGAACAAGCAATGCATTTATGTCACGTCCTGTACGTGTACCACACTGTACTTTTATGTTAAGGAAATGTCGTTTCTCAGAAAATAGCTTCAACTTACACTTCCGGTTTTAAATTTCTGTTAAACTATTTCCTGATATAGATTTATAAAGATTGAATGTTGCATATTTCAAATAGATTAGAAAATTAGAAACAATTGTGCACGTAGCAACTATATTTTGTGGTTATCAACATCACGCTCTTGAAATTTCATGATGATAAAACAGAAAGCGAGGGCGAGGCCCGAGTGTTTCCGCTAGAATATCCACTGCTTATGCTTACGATGTAAACCACTGCCAATAAAAAACTACTATTAAGACGAACTTAATTTTGGACAGAAATTAATTAAAACAAACATGATTAAATTATAAAACCAATAAATAATTCAAATATTTGAAATTCTTTAAAATTTTATAGTTTGTTTTTATAATCTGTATTTAATTTAAAATTACGTAATGCTTGAAGATTTTAATACTTTATTGGAGAAGTGGAGAAACATTTATAAACAATTTTATTGTAATTGAAATTTTAAGGCCATGGAACATAAATTAAACAATTTATTTCCACAAAACAGTGCCAGCCAGGCAAGCACGGTTACCGAATACTCCTAAGAGGCTTTTTAGTAAATTTTAGGTTTAAAATTTTTGTGAAAACAATTATTATTGTTAGTATCTCGCAACAGGACCTTCTACTTCCATCCAATCGGAATAAATCTCAAACGTTTGCAAACCAATCATAATACAGCGTTATATAACTATTTAGAATTAACCATGAGTTCAGTAAACTAAGAAAACAATGACTAATGTTATTTTGACAATACGTTGTATTGCAACTGCAACTTTATCACAGTTATCTTAAATAGTGGGGATTCATGAGTTGTATACTAACTTAAATATCGCTTAAATATGTATATACAATTATTATCATATATGGTTACACTTTTAAACATTAAAATTTAAAATCTATATTAATCACTTTTGGACCACTCTCTATTAGGTATTATCACTTAGATGAAACAGCTGATCACACAACAGCCCCCCTCCCGCTGTTTCTCTTTTTAATGCGTAATTATTTCACTACAATAAAACTTAAAAATCAATATTTTATTTAAAAAATCATGCTTAAATAAACGACAGTTTTTTATGCAGACGTATTGAGGATATTTTAAGATGAGTGTTACTGAATTTAGTGTTACAGTGAAAGGGTTAAAATAACAATAAATTCACAAAAAAAGTACCTTTATTTTCGTACTCGTTTAGAAAAGTTATTTTAATCGTCTATTCAAGAAAAAATGGTGACTTATTAAGAAGAGTAAACGAGGGAGGAGTATTTTCCTCTTTCTTATAGACAGATGCTCAAATTAAAATATAATATACATCTGATATAAGGTGATCCAAAAGTTGTGGCCAATCTATAGCCACTTCTGAACCACTCCATATAAATTATATTTTAATTTGAACTGCTACCCACTAGAAAAAAAATACTCCTGTCCGCCAACCTTTCATTAAAACTTGAATGAATAAAATCTTTGGATAAATCATTTATTTACAGACGTATGCGTATGTACAGTGTAGTCTGTTCAGTAATACAGTGGAGCGAGATTGGATTAAGAAGAAAATTTAAAGAAAGTTTTCCTTATTTTCACAGGAACTCACATAGAAAACGTTATAATAATAATAATTTATATTTACGTTGGATGATTAATAAAATTTGACGCCGATGGTTGACCTTGAACCAAGAGTACTGCATTCAGTTCAATTTGTACCATTCGCAGTTTTGCTAATATGGGTATTTTTTAAACTTGTAAGTTACTAAAACACAAAATAACACACTAATCGAGTAGTGTGTAAAGTAAATCTAAAACAATAATATTTGATCTCTGTCTTCTTCAATCTATATTTAAACCACTTGACCACTTCCGCTTTCAATGGTTCTTTCCCGTTTACATTTTTGTGAAATCCAAAATATTTAGACCGCCACATTTAATCTTGATCAGTAAAATTTAAAATTTTAATCTTTGTCAGATATTTTAGAATTATATGTAGGATTTTAAGTAATAATAAACACAAAACCTGGTTATTTTGTTGTACCTACTTTAAAATATTCATTGAGTTATATTTAATTAATATACATTAAATAATTATATACACATAAGGAACTGTACCTGCGGCCTGTTAAAGTCGTCGTAACATTTGGTCCCTTTTATTCCAATAGCAGGAGTGTGGTCAACTTCTTGCTGAGCAAAATTCCACGACACAGTAATTAAAATCACAAGAGCTTGTAACGTCCTTATACAGCACATTTTCAAACACATCAGTTACGTGCTAATACGCCCACGTTTTTCGGTAAAATGTGCAGTTTACACCAGCACGAGACCACACCGAACCTAAAACCGCAGGCAAAAAAACACCAACAGCGTTCACTAATGAGCTAATTTAGTAATCAAACACGGCATTTGCATTGAAAAGATAAGTAGCTCTAATTTTCGCCGTAACTAATCGTTAATGCGTTTCGATTTTCGCCTTCATAGCACATTACGCAACGTGTAATTTGTAAGTATTTGTATTCCCGCCGTGCGCGTGTAATTTAGAATTTTTTCACGGAGTGCAAGTTTAAGGCTGAAGAATCGGCGTGGTAACCTTACGCATCACCGACTGACTGCTGGTCGGGCTCACACTGTCGAAGGCTGCGGCACTCGGGTTGTATGAGCTCCAGATGCCCACGGATGCTGTGAAACACTTGGGTTGCCGAGATTATGTTAGGCTCATTTACGCCCCAGGGTTGCATTTAGGGGGACACGTTTGCAGTCAACTTGGCTACGCCAAATTTTCAAACAATTTTTTCAGAAAACTATTCTGTGCTGACAAACCGATTCGAAGTCTTGACCGATATGCACGGTTTGGCTCTTTAAGAACACAAAATAGTTATTTGTAAATGTCTGTTTTTATGAGTGTGCGTGCGTGAGCTTATCCAAATCTTAGATAATTCTGTTCCGATTTTACCGACTTTTCAATAACCCCCAGGAATAACAAAATTAATTAATAAAACTTTTTTGAGAAAAGCCGGAAATGGAAGTTAGACATGTATGGCGTTCTGTATCAGTTTTTTGGATATGATATCTAAAAATGGAAATTTGTTTCTTAACTCTCGTCTTTAAAATGGAGACTATTGCAAACTTTTGAAAATGTTGATAATGTTAGTCAACGTTGGATTTACGGGAAGCCGCATTAGTTACGCAAAAACGTTTTACCGCATGAAATAAGGTTTTACTTATTGCGCTTCCAGAAAAGTAAAGCAATCATGAAAAATTTAATTCAAAACTTTTGTGGATATACAATTGTTGAACCATAAGGAAACTGTGTTTGTGTCTGTGTGCATGTGCGTACGTGCGCTTATCTACATCCTAAGGTACCACTGGGCCGAACATAATTTTGAATAAAAAAGCAAGATTTTGAAACATTTGAAACCGGAAATGCAAGTAAGACACATTGATTAGTGTGCTTTTCAGATAAAAAAATTTTCAACATTTATGGAAAACGTCAAAACCATCAAAATTTCTTTTTAGAACTATATTACTGTAAAGTGGCGACTTATAATCGTACAAAAACATTCTGACGGAAATGTAACCAAAAAAGTGTGTGTGTGAGTGCGTCCTTACTGGCCTGGGTGCGTGCCTATACATATAATATACACTGTGTCCATAAAGTAACCCCCTCCCCCCTAACTAACTTTTCAACGACTTAATATTTTACTACAAAATTTGGTGTGCTTTAATGGGAAATTAAATACTATTTTTTAGCTCATAATTAAATAATGTATCATTCAAAATGGCGGCTGGGCGCCATTTTGAATTATTTTTTTAAATAGAAAGGGGGGTCGAGTGACACCTCATTTGAAAGGTCTTTTAGTTCTGCGTCTGATCTTAGAGTTTCAAAGAAAACTATTTAGCCATAACAAAATGACAAACGTTTGAAATAAAGAAGTCTATTAAAACAAAAACTAAGAATTAAAGCAAAAACAAATGAAATTAAGTGTTCGAAATGTTCACCATTCACTTCTTGGCACATAAAAAGTCGGTTATGACATTCCTGCCTTACATTTCCATAAGTTTCTGGAGTGACATTTCTGTAAAAACGCATTACAGAAGTTTACTTTTTTATATAACCTTTGACAATGGCATGTAAACATGCCGAAATACGTATAAGGTTAAAACAAATAAATATTGTTAAAGTAATTAAGTATTTTATATACAGATACTCATTAAATTAGATGATGTGTTGATCAGCGTGCGTCACGTCTTTGAGATATTCAGAACACAGTTACAAATGTCAATGTCAATCGTAATTGTAATTTTTTGAGAATATAATTCATATGTCACGTAATGGTATTTAAACCAATCAGAAGCATTAAAATAATAAAAAACAAAAAATGTATTTATTGCCTTATTTACGTACGTTTCGTTGGTAACCACCCGATCATAACTACAAAAAAATTACATTTAGTAAAATAATTTTGGTTAGCCATAATGGCTTATTCATTATATCCTCTTACTAAATATAACCCGTGTTATGATTTATTATCGCTGGTTTATTTTCATTAAAGCCGAAGTAGCGTTCAACGTGACGTTCAACTCGTGCATTCGCACTCGTTGAATCTGCAGCTCGGATTCAACTCCAAAATATCATCGATAATAACCATATCACTTGTTGTATTAACCCTTTCCGTCCTGGTGGGTTATGGGTGGAACCACATTTAACAGAAATATTTTTACCGCTCGATCGATAGCTAGTATAACCTAGTTTTTTGAAGTGCAAACTGCCAGCTGATAACCTGTTGTGTGTTTATTGTTTGAAATAGTATAAATATCGGTTACTTAGTTATGACAGGTAAGTTCATGATTTTTTATTATTTTACAATGGTTCCATTGTATGCTTGTGTAGGTTGTTTACCATTTGATTCAAATAGATTATTGTTATTTGTTATTGAAATGTGTGTGGCCGTTTGGCGCCACAAGGACTTACCAGTAATTATTTCATATTTAGGAAAGAAGAACTGGACGTTTCTAGAACTAAATAAATTTGCTGCGGATGAAGTGTATGACCTTGTGGATGAAATTCCATCCTATGCAGGGTCCGAAGCTTCAAACGGTACTTCGGAAGATGAAACCGATTTAATACAAAATAATGTAGCTGCTTTTATGAACACTCAAGCTGCTGAAATCGACATTGATATAGAACCTGAAAGTGACTGGGACAGTGAGGACGACCTTCCCTTAGCTTCAATGCAAGTTCAGAAAAATTACAAGAAAGACACCTTTGAATGGCACAAAAATTCGAACTCATACAGCTAGCCAATTCCATTTGTTGAAGATTACGGACCAAATGTACCTACTGAGGTTGAATCCCCATTGGATACATTTTTACACCTATTTACGTTAGACCTTGTGGAAAGATTAGTTTTTGAAACAAATCTGTATGCAACACAGAAACATCAAAGTTTCTTACCAACAACAGTAGATGAAATGAAATGCTTTTTGGGTGTAAATATAATAATGGGTATAAAAAAATCGCCAAGTTACAAGGACTATTGGTCCTCGAAATTAGAAATGAGAGATACGTTTATAGGTTCGGTTATGTCACGAGATAGATTTAGCTGGCTCTTAGGACATCTCCATACGAATGACAACTCAGTTCAACCTGCTAAGGGAACAGTTGGTTATGATAAATTATATAAAATAAGACCTATGCTAAATACATTATCAGATACGTATTTGAAAAGTTACAAACCCGCTGAGAATCAATCTGTCGATGAATCGATGGTTAAATTTAAAGGTAGAATTGGATTTCGTCAATACATGCCCCTAAAACCCATAAAAAGAGGCTACAAAATATGGATACGAGCTGATCAGTCTGGTTTTGTATCACAGTTTCAAATATATACGGGAAAACTTGATACAGTTGAGAAGGATTTGGGTTCACGGGTTGTCAAAGACATGACTCGCTCATTAGTAGGAAAACACCACAGAGTTTACATTGACAGATTTTTTAATAATGTGAAATTGCAAAGCGATCTCCTAGCTGATGGAATTTATGCTTGTGGAACTGTAAAGAAGGGACGAACAAACTTGCCGAAAGATTTGAAAGGAGATAAGGATATGGAGAGGGGCGACTCAGACTGGCGAATGTGTGGGTCTAAAAGTCTATTATATTTGAAATGGATGGATAGTAAACCCGTTCATTTTACCAGCAATTTTCATAATCCTCATGATGTTCAGAAAATCTCAAGAAAACAAAAGGATGGGAGCATGCAAGATTTCGATGGTTTACAACTTGTAAACGATTATAACAAAAACATGGGTTTCGTAGACAAATCAGATATGCTGAAATCCGTGTATGCCATAGATAGAAAATCCAAGAAGTGGTGGCACCGACTGTTTTGGCATTTCGTCGATTTAACTATAGTAAATTCGTGTATTCTCTATCAGACACGATCACCGGAATCCAACTTCAGCTTGAAAGATTTCCGGATGGCAGTTGCCCTTGGCCTTGTAGGGGCGGATCCTGAAGTTCCTAAAAGGGGTCGCAGAAGTGCAGAAAGGCCTACCAACAGATTCAAGGTTCAAGTGCCGTATGAAATAAGATACGATAAATGCGCACATATGCCTGTACATGGCCCAAAAGTGCGATGTGCGCACTGCAGCACTCGTGCAAAACCTCATAGGACCAGATGGCACTGTAGTACATGTGGCGTGGGTCTTTGCTTATCTGATAAGAATAACTGCTTCCTATTATTTCACAAAAAATAATTGTACTTGCGCCCTGGTGGTTCCACAGGGGAACCACATGTTTTTGTAATAGTTAATAACAATAAATTGTTTATACCATCAATTTAGTACTTATTGAGTTACTTTAACTATATTTCGCTATTATAAATATATGTTTTCAAAAAAAAAAAAATTAGGCCACAAAGGGTTAAGGCTGAATATATCAAGACGTGAAGCACGCTGAGCACGACATACTCTCATTAATTTTATTTTTGATCGCATGGTATAGAAACTTTAAGTAAAAATACATATTTTCAAGTTCGAAACTGGAAACGGAAGTTAGACATACTTATTGGCACGGAATGTTTTTTTTTTCGAACTTTTTGCCTTAAATATAGCGACCGTTATAAGTATTTGAAATTTTTAATTTGAATGCCCATCTGCGCCAATGCGAACTTAAGATTCTATTTTTGAAATCGAATAAAATCACTAATATTTCAATTTTTTGTGGGATATTTATAAATTTTTGAAATTGGAAAAATACATTTTAATTAAAAACTTAATTACTATTTTAGTATTTTATTATATAACTTTAATTTATACAATACCATTAAGTTAAGAAATATTAATTTTTCACATGCAAATATTTTTATTTATTCAAATTGATGTCTTGGTTTACCGTTGAAATCTCTTCAACTACTTATATTTTCTAGTATTTTATACTAAAATATGAAAATAGTTGATTTCTTAAAACTACGCTTTAATAAATTGCGTGATTTAACTGAAACGAATTGATATGAATGACAGACAGACTTTGTAACAATCCCAAAACAGATAATTAAAGATGCAGTTTACCTCTAACTTAGTACTCTGCAATCCCCCTCCCATCATTTTTTTGTTTAACCAGTGGCAGCTATACAGCCGCTACTGTTTGTAACGTGTATTCTGCTGTACTCTACAACGTATTTTAGTTTTTTTATTTCTAGAGTTTCAACGGAAGAGGCTATTAAAAAATTCTAAACGTCGATTTTACTGTAGGGGGAAGTGTGGTTTCGGCATAAACTGGGCGGAAATTTAAGAAGACAAACACTAACAAACTAAAGTCAAATCTTTATATAAAGGAAATTTTCACAACATATATGTATACAAGATGTCATCTTAGACTTAGTGTTACTCCCTATTTTCGTTAACGCCTTCTTAAGTTAATATTTTTTGAAGTGAATCTTTTGAAGTAAAACTTTTTTGCCGGCAGCAGTAACCTCGCGAATGCTAGACGAAAGTAATAGAACGGAAGTAATGGAAAACGAGCAATGTTCAGTTGTGCCAACACAGACACACAGCTCTAAACGAGTGTGTTTTGTTGCTTTGCTTATATAACAATATATATAGCAGCACGTATAGTAAGAGATATGATTTATATTATGTTTGATTGAAGATTGAGAATTACTTTCGAATTGTATAATTCCTTTCTACAAATACAAAAAATAATTTTTAACCTTAATATTGACATTTAGAACATTAATAACGTTTGCGTATGTAAATAAATTAGACATTGATGAAATTTCCGTGTAAACTGGGTATACGGTAAAAAGTCGCATCGTTCATACAAAGCATTGTTTCTTCGTACAACTAAATCATACCGACATATTCTTGTTAAGTACGTTATTTTCTATACAAAATGGTCATTTCGATCTTTTTCATCGGTACCGAACTTTTTTGTTAATAAAAAAGTAACCAGATCGCCAATTTTCAAATTAAACGTTTTTTTAAACACATATTAACTTCGAGAAGTACTTGGCATACCCATTGACTTGATCTTTTTTGTTTAAAAGCAGATGCATCAGCGCTGTCTGTGATCTCGTTTTAAGTGCGAAAACAAATTATTTTTTGTGCTCTTTGAAATTAGGAATAACTTTTTGTTTTCGATGTAGACGTAGTGAACTTTTTAGTTTTTAGTAAGTGACAAACTTTTTTATTTGTAAATTTTAACGTATACATGCAGCAAACAAAAATAAAAGTAAACGTTGAGTATTTTAAAGCAAAAAAGAAATGTCATATAGCCATGATTTTGATGGTATACTTTTTTTACCAAACGCCGCGCAATTTCTGCTCCGCATCGAGGCTATGCAAATAAACGAGTAAATTTTTTTAATAAGTTTCTCCTGTTTCTGAATCGGGATCTTCTAGTAACGTTACTAAACTATTGTTATAATCTTTACAATTGCATTCACTGCAGCATTTCAGTCCCTCTTTTATGCAAAGATGACAAAGATCTATTCATGTTTGTTTGGACTTTCTTTTTAAATTAATATTTGGAAAACGACTGAAATACCAGATTTGTAACTGAAACCGTATTCGTTTTCTGTTAAATCACATACAACACTTTCCGTGAGAACACACAGGAAGTTTCACTTAGAATTTGCGTGATTGGCACTTATTTCTTTTTTATTTATTAGGTGACATACATACATTTTTTCTTTTAATATCAGTGAGGTATGTCACAATAATGCTATGATATTTAGAGGTGTTTGATTTGTCTGGAGTATTGTGATTCCTGGAGAGCAGTTTTTGAAATGCTTGCTGCAATTCTATTTGTGATTGGAGTTTTATGTAAGATTTTGATACTCTAACTTTTAAACTCAGGGTTGCGTAGTTTTGCTATAATTCTTGTTATAAACTCTAATAATTGTTATTTTTCATATGGTTTGTTTTTACTGAAAGAAAAGAAAAACACAACCGATTGATACGAATTTTTATTTATGTTAGTTGTAATTATAATTTAGTTCAGAATTGTTCAAAAGGTTTAATTTGCAAGAAGTTTTAGAGTAACTTGATTTGTGCGTTGATAAATGTCAGTTTGGATGTCAGTGACAAATGTCACAAACCTATAAAAGGGATACTCATGGACATGAGATTTATTTGTTTGTTATAAAAATGAAAATCAAAGAAGGAAGACAAAAGATATAAAGAAATTTGTTTAGTTAGTTACGTCTGTGTAAATAAATACAGAGAATTGAGATCCTCTGAAAGAAAAAAGAGGAAAAACGTGTCTAAAAGTTATATAAAAGTAATTACGAGAATAAAAGAGAAAAATACAAAGAAGTAACAACGAATTATAAAAAAACCAGAAGTATTACAAGTAAAAGGCGATCGAGGAAGTTTGTTCGTTTGTGATGGTGGTAAAACCAATTTGGAAATAAAATAAAACAGAGCAGAAGAAGATTCAGAGTAAAGGCGAGTATCTGTGGTTACTTGAGAAACCAGCAGAGCAAAATAGAAGTTGGACACTCAGCGTTTTGCTCGAGCGAAGAATATCCTAATAAGGAGACGCTAGGATAAGTGTTTATTTTTAAAAAAAGACGATTGTAATTAATAAAACTCATTTAATTTTTCAGAAAACACATTTAAAAATTCAGTTATTTAATAAGACCTTATTTTGTAAAGTTGATATCGTTGTGTGTGTTTATTTCCATTACAAATTAATTTAAATAACTTATTTTACAAGCTAGATAACGACCCTGAGAAAGTTAGAAGAGTCTCATAGAAAATTTAATTTAATTGCGTGAGTTGCAAACAGTTTAGGGAATTGTTTTCTAGTAGTCACAGGACCACGCATATCATTGCAATAAATATGTTCTCATATCTTGACATAATATGTTAAGCGTTTAATGTTTTTAAAATTTTGAGATTAAATCGCTTTGCAAAGAGAACAATTTAAATGTGCAAAAATAATATATTATGCAAAACCAAACTTTTACAACGAATCTACGTGTTTTTAATTTTCGACAATATATTTTGAGTTGAAATAGCCACACCATAGACAACAAAATCTTTCCTTATCTTGTTTTTTGAAGAAGTAATATGTGTATAAACTAATTTATTTTATGGATTCGAGCGTCTTAAACTCGATAGTGAATAAAGATGCTTTTTATTATTTATTAATCAGAATTACTAAAACATATTCTATTGTAAGTTGCATGGTGTGTTCATATTGTTTTATTCAAAAGTACTGATATGTAAATCGCAGATGGCGTCAATAGTAAAATTATATAATTTTTTGCATATAAAATATAACTAATACGGTGTCATTAGTTTCTTGGCAAAAACACATAACGTTGACATTTTCACTCATCATGTAGTTTTATTTTTAAAACAGATGGTCTCATTATTGTGCAGTAAGTTAAACTTTGATATTAATTATTATCATTTCTTTAAATATTTTTTAACAAAAATTAAAAAAGAAAGCTGAAGTGTTAACTTCGAGTGGACTTTCTCATACTAGATATTAACACTTACCGTATTTGCAAAAGTGTATATTTTATAATTATAACGTTGTACATTTCACCGTCTATTATATTTCTAAGAACACAAGCTATACAGGCAATCCTCAATTTCAATCCCTACTTTAACCTTTATTACAGCTCAGTCAGTCGTTTATCGTGACGTAAGCAAAGATAATGCCAGCTTTTAGTACTTGTACCTGGTCGCATCATAACTTGTCGAAGTCCAACGAGCCAAGCTCTTCAACGACCCGGAAGTGATTCATAACACATACATATTTATCAAAACTCTTAAAATACTTACAAACAATTGAAAACACGATTATATCCCCAAAAAACATAATAGGTAGCAGAAAAATGCCCAAATATGGAAACTAAATCTGCACATTTTGATGAACAATACTGTTGAAGCCGAAATGTTTATGGTCCCCCGTTTAATAAATAAAAAGGTATCAAATTTCAATTTTCAAATATTCAGAGTGCGTTACAGTGAAATTTAAGTGTTGTGTAAAAAAACCAAATTGTAGCTCGTCTTCAGCTCTATCGACACAAACTTAAACAAATTCTGGGGCCTGTTTATGAAACTGTCAAACAAGTTGTAGTCAATCGTGACGTCATTAAAAATGATGCCGGCTTAGTAATCATACCTGATCGGATCTTACGATGTGCAAGTCCCAAAAATTTTTGTGTGAGAATTTTTTTTTAAACCAAATGTATTTGGAATTTGCATTTTCTACAGCAGCCAACCATATTCTAAAATCGTCAGCTAAAAAGTTAGTGGGGTAGATGTGTATTCTCACTAAATATAAAATTTTCTTAAAATTAACATTAGATTTTAGTTCTACTTGTCAAGATGTATTTAAACAGAAATTATTTAGGGTTTCCCGTTAACAGAAAAAGGGGTACCAATTATTGATTTTTAAAATTCATACAGGGTGCTACAAAAAAAAGAAAAAAAAAAACGACTACCTGTGTCATACAGATAGCCGGTGGTTTATTGTTGTTTTGTACATACCTAAGTTATACAATATTTTGGAGGTTCCTACTTTCTTACCCTCCATGTATTTCTAATTTTGTTTGTAACATTATGAATTGGTCTGTTTAGTGTATATAATTTTAACTGAAAAAGTAACACTATAAGGTTGATTGATTAAGTATATATGTATATATAGATTATTAAGATTAATATTTAGAATATCCTAAACTAATAGCTTAAACTAGCACTCCCGGGATGTGAGTATAGTTGAAATATAGATGTGCATGAAGGATGTGTACACGTTCTTCCTCTTCTCACTTATGGCTGTTCTTCGTCATTTCTTGCAGGTATAAAGGTTTCTAGAATTTTTGCTATTCATTCTTGTTCGCAGATTAACTCTCCTTATTCTGTTGCTGTTATAGCGCAGTCTTGTATAGTATCCCTAAGCAGTTGTCTCTGTGTGTGGAATCTTTGGCAGTGGTATATTCTATGGTGTGATGTATCTTTCCTTTCTTCGTCGTTGTTTAGGCAGTGGAATTATAGTATTCAGCAACAAACCAAATTGTAGCCCATGTTCGGCTCTACAAGACTAGCAAGTTTAGAAAAACGCGTATGGCCAGTGTTTAAGAAGCATTATTTTGAAATTTTCAAATATTTGGAATTTACATTTGCTGCAATAGCCCACCATATATAAAAGTATGTCAAAACTAACATTAGACTTCGCTTCTAATAGCCATGATGAGCAACTCTGCTTAAGAAACAATTTTGTATCGAACCCCGCTTAATAAATAAAGGGGTATCCATTTTCGATTAACAAAAATTTGTAAAAAGCCGACAGCGCGCTGTGCAGCACCTTCAACAAAAAATCATGTTGTAGTCAATTTTCGGTTCTAGCAGTCTACAAAGTCTTAAAGTCTTTAAAAATCGTGCTGGCAGTTTTTGAAAAATATTTTTTTGAAATGTTTTAAAATTGTGGAGAAGCGTCATTTGTGATCGCTTTGAAAGGGTTTTAAAAAAAAACGTGTATTTCCGTTAAAATCTAGATTCCAAAAATTTTTATGAAATCAACACTGACCTATACCGAAGGTATGGGAAAGTAGTTAATTGGGTTAGCTTCACAAGTATTAAATGACAGAAAAATTGAAACACTAACATTTAATTTCATTTTTGGGCTCTAGTCATGTTTCATATTATAACAAAATTTAATTAGTATTTGTTGCTATTTTTTGCTCCATACAAACTAAGACTATTCTGATAAACACTCGGATTTAATGCGAAGGCGTATAGATATGATAAAACTATCTGGTTTCCGTACGTGCTTCCTGTAAATGTCGCTGATAAAAACAGTATTCGAACTGGCGCTTTCATGCAATCTTCTTTGATTAAATAACGAAATAAATTCTTTTTATAATTATATTCGTTTTTCTGTCTTCCAATCTTGCCTTATACTTATTATTTATTACGGTATTACAACAACATAGTTTTTAAATAATCATTTATTCGTGGCCGTCAATTTAAACCAAAACCGCAAAGAAAAACCAAACTGCAACATAATGATTTCATTTTTACGAGATTGTGGTATTGTTTTTTAAGAAAAACGAAAACAAAACATTTCAAGAGTGATATTCTGATGATATTAGATGCGTGACCTCCCAACAGACCATGTCTTACTGAACTAAAAAGACATCTAATTTCATTAATGAACTTAAGAAAAAACGTCTTAAAGTTTTAACGATTGCGTCATTAGAGAGTAATGCATGTGTGCTGCTATGACAAATATGACATAATAGTTTTGTATCACTGATGCTTTGTTCTTTCTTTTAATTTTGGAATAATCCGTGACAGGGGTCGTATTCAGAAATATTCCGTTTTAGGTTTACTTTTAGCCAGTACCAACTGTTAAGAGTGAAATTTAAAAAAACATACTGTTGTTTAAATTAGTTCATTACATTTTGCCAAAAGAATATTTTTTCCATGTTTTTTTAATTAAAAATGTCATGATGTAAACGTAAAAAATAATAGTACAAAGATAATTTTTTATTTTGATAAATTGCAACATCTAAAACACCTTAAAACAAATTCAGATCGATCTCTGTTAGGGAACTTGAAATTATTATATTCGGGATTGAAATTTGAAAGAATAATTACTCCTAGTTCCTGTACATAATATAGTTTTAAGGAAATAGTTAACTGTTTAACAAAGATAAGCATGAATAGACGCAGGTCATGAACCGACAATGTCTTACAAAGGTCAAACGTTCGGTATAACAGGGGCTGATAAGACAAGAAGTACAATAGAATTTATTGTATTTAGTTAATTCATAAGTAAAGCATTAAAATAGGTCGTGTTTATAAACTAGCACAACCAATTTTAGAAATAAAACTGATATTTGTTACATATATTTGCCGAAATATTTAATATTATGCCACACATGAAGTTTGTATACGAAAACTCCATGGCAAATTGAAATTTGGCTAGTTTTACAAAAGATAACTCCTAATTAAAATAATGAACTAGTAAGGCAGTGTTGAATAAGGAAGAACATAATTTAAAATTGGCTACGGTTCTGAACAAATTAATATAGATTACCCAATATCCAATTTTCTGTTTTCTTTGGTCATTGTTAATTCAGAGCTCAAAGTTTTAATTGAAAGGAAGCAGTCGCGTTCCGTGGGTTCAAAATTTGGGATAGCATAGGAAACAATTATTTAACATTAGGATTATAAAGTAAAAAAATTACGGTAACTTCAAATTACCAAGACCTGTTGTTAAATAAATTAATCTACGCATATAATACCTATTAAATTTCACTTTGTCATTATGCCCTTTCATTTGATAACGTAAATTTTCGTCCAAAGCCAAGTTAAGGCGTGATTTGCCAAATAATTTTAATCTAACAGTTGCAGATAAACGTTCTTTGGTTGACGCATATCTTTTAATTGCAGCTGAAGGATTTTTTAAATTAGAGTATCCTGTTTCAGAACATTCTTTTGAGGGGTTAGGTATAGATAAATATAGATTAGGAAAGTAGTAAGTAATTTCAGCAAAATAACTTATTTTTAATGCTAGCAGTCAGCCAGTCCATTCTTTAATACCATTCAGTATTAAACGATCTAGATTTCTTCCTACCCTCTGTCTGTAACAGCCCTAGTAAGGAGTACATCGCTCATGTTTTTTAATTATTATTTGTTTTTCGTAAGAGTCACCATTAAATTTTTCTTTTAATAGCTGGTGAACGAGATGTTCCATATTTGCTACAAATTTGCAAACTACGTATGAAATAACTAATCACTCAATAGCTTCACGCTGGACGTGAATGCCGCTGACCGACGCTAATAATTTAAAAAGCCGATTGAGGCCGTGCTTTTTCGATGCTAAAAACCTTCTGAAATTCCTACTATTTCTTTCTATCTGATCATTGCATTATTTTATAAATGTACATGCAAACGTATTAAGAATAATATACAGGCTGGTTGTGTCTGACCTGCAGTAATTCGACCCGATAAGCTGAAACTCGCGTAAGCAAAACGGTGTTTTAAACGCTTGTTTGTTTATTTGCTGTCGCTTTGTTTCAGAACTATTCTGCTATTGTTGCTTTAATTGTAAGTGAAATTTGATTACATGCTGGTTAATAGATTTACTCCCACTTTTTGTTTGGCGTCCAATTTTTAATATTACGTGGTGGTGTTAAAAAGTAAAAATTAAAACTGTTTGTAAAAATAGCTTTTTTTTATTGAAATTAGGAATTTGATTTTTTATTTGAAAAACTATAGGTAGGCACTGCCTACCCTGCCTAATAGGACGGACCGCTACTAAATGAAAAAGGTCGCTCCATGAAAAAAAATTTACAGCAAAATCATAAAACATTGTATTACGTAAGGTCAAATATATTTTTGTTTAGAACATCTCTAGTACTTCATATTCTACCGAAGTTCAAGTTAGTTTGAACTCGTTGCCACAAGTTTTCACAGCTTGAAGTTGTTGTAACGTGCACTTGACTGTTTAAATGGGTTGGGGATCATAATAGCGCCTCAATAGTAGCTCCTCAATTACAGCGCATCCAAAAATAGTGCCATCAATAATAGCACTCAGTAAAACTAGGCACCAGACAAAAACGTCGCCTGAAAACATAGCGCCAGTAAAAACTTTCACCGCCAAAAATAGTGCCCATCAATAATACCGCTGGCAAAAACAGCGCCGTAAAAAAAAGTCACCGTCAAAAATAGCGCCGGTCTAAAAAGTTGCCGGCAAAAATGACGCCTCAAAATCGCCGTACAAATACTTACCCTGAAGCCAAGGTGCCATTAGCACTCTTTTATTTTGTTAATGGAGCACTATAAAGCATTTCTGTTAAAAAATTTCTGTACTGCTTGTCATTGATAGTACAATCAAAATCTAATTTAACTTTTAAGTAGATAATTTAATACTTATGGAGGCTAGGTTTCTTTCTCCCCTAAATTTTGTTGTAAATATTTGGGTATCTAGCATTCTATAATTACCATTTTTTAAGTATAATTTTTTCTCACTTAAAACTCATATTATTTAAACTGGTTTTGAAATATACTTTTATATTATAGAGAGGGTAAATGATAAATGAAGTTCGGCTTATGCCTGTTAGCTGTTTGTGAAACTAACGTTTCGCAAAACATTGCAGCTTGCATCTTCAGAGTGAATAGAACACTGAATTCAAATCCGGGAAGCGGAGGTATTTAAACCTATTTGAGCCAGTCGAGCAGAACGGCGGAGTTGTGGTTGGCTGTCACCGTTGGCCAAAGACGGATCCGATGGAGCGTGATCGTGAGATCGATGATGCTTAGGAGTCCTCAGAGGATAAACTACCGGAGTCCAAGCTTTACTGAGTCGAAAACCATCCTCACTGTTTATGTTGTCAGGTTGTTTCTCAATTTCAATTGCTTCACGTATGATACAAGGGAAGTAATGAGGTACTCTGGCGAGTACTCGTACCTCATTACTTCCCTCGTATCATACGTGAAGCAATTGAAATTGAGAAACAACCTGACAACATAAACAGAGAGGATGGTTTTAGACTCAATAAAGCCTGGACTCCGGTAGTTTATCCTCTCACGATCACGCTCCATCGGATCCGTCTTTGCCCAACGGTGACAGCCAACCAGAACTTCGCCGTTCTGCTCAACTGCCTCAAAGAGGTTTAAATACCTCCGCTTCCCGGATTTGAATTCAGTGTTCTATTCAGTCTGAAGATGCAAGCTGCAATGTCTTGCGAAACCTTAGTTTGTATGGGTTCACAAACAGCTAACAGGCATAAGCCGATTAGGTGTTATTGTGTTGTCAAACAAAATACAATAAGATCAAATCCTTGTCCGCCCCAAGGTTTAAATAAACTAAGCACACAGCCCTGTTTAGGCAGACAGGGCCTACGAACAAGTATTGCTCGGACTTCCAGAGCAAATGATTGTAAAGGCAGACAAGCTACAGGTCGGTCCTTACCTGATTATGTTGGGTGTAGTTCCTAAATGACGACGCAGTCTAAGCCGAAAGTAAATTGTAATATTGGCAGTTCGAGAATTCGAGAAACCGCAAAAGCCCCAAAGAATATATTTTTTTTAACCTTTTTTGTTTTTCTTCTTAATTTTAAAATTAATCGCAATAATGTTACAAAACTACATTAGCAGTGAAAGAATATTAACAACTACACTACTACCCTGCCATGACAAATATTTGCAATAACAAAATAGTAGCGTAGTACAATTATCGCCTGTTAGATTAAACCTCCAATTTTATGTGCACATAAGTAAGTAATTTCAAATATTCCACCTAAAAGCAATACACATTTATGAAAGTTACAGGGAGTAGCTTTAAAAGGGAGACAGCGCGGGTATGTTGTAACGTTTCGTGCATTAATTGGCTAGAGCGACTGTGCGACAACCGTAATAACTTCAATAGCAGTGGTCATGCAAACAAAACCGTACGCGAAAATATTTATATTTAACTCAAATAAGGTTTACAATTTGCAGTGCAGCTGACACTTCAAGAGGGCAGATACCTAAAAATATTGTTAGGTGAAGCTCGATCTTAATAAATGAATCATTCCTCTCGAGTTTAGCATCCTCGAGTACTGCATTGCCATTTACAGTTATAAAAAATCATCTCAGGCAATGACTAGCCTAACCAACACGGAACTACCATACACAATTACCATTAATAAGAATCAAGGACAGACATGCATTTCTACAGTTAAAAGAGTTTCCAATGTGCAAATTTAAATTTAAAGGAATAGTGGGTCATTTACTTTAAAGATTGTTTGTCACTCCAAAACGCAGCTGTTGCTGAAATGTTGTTGAATTACCTACAATTATTTTATTACCCTCGCGTACTGTATTACCATTTACAGTAAAAAAAAACATTTTAAATAAAACTAACTGAACCATGCTATACACAATCACAATTAATAGGGGTTAAACCACTTATGAAGGAGGCCAATTTGTAATGAAAGTAAGTAAATTTATTTTAAAGATTATTTGTTGTCGATCAGGCTTGGTACAGATGTTACTCCAGAGGAATAAACATTTGCATGATTACTTAGTAGTTACGCATGCTTAGTTCAGTCGCCGATACAACTTATTTATTACTTAAAAAAAAAAGGTGCCAAACAAACGTGGGTCCCGCTGGTTTACTAAATGGTATCAATGCCATCTTGGCTTCAGGATTAGAACTGTGTTATCGGTGTCAACCTTAAATAAAGCTTCTTTCAAAATGCAAAGCATTTGTACGGAGATGTATCTTGAAGCGGTAACTTTGAGGCGCTACTTTTGCCGGCGACGTATTTAACCGGCGCTATTTTTCCGTCGACATTTTTGACGGCCATATTTTGCCCGGCGACATTTTTGACGGCGCTATTTTTGGCGGAAACATTTTTGGCGGCGATGTTTTTGCTGGGCGCTATTTTTGATGGTGTTATTCAGGCGTTGATTATTAGTGTATACCATTTAAATGTTCTCAAAGACAAACAACTAAGGATTTAAGTCAGGTGAGTTTGTTGGCTAGAAAATTCAGCCACCTGAACATACCCACTTGTCGTGATAATGAGATATTCTTCCACCAGTAGGCTAAAACACGTTTCTAGAAGTTCCAGTTAAATGTTTGCAAGCAATTATCAGTAGACTTTTTTTGATGATTGTGGAGATAAGAATAATGTTAAATTAAAATTAAAATATACGTTTATCGTAAAGTTAACTGTAGCTATTATATTAAAACAGAGTATTTGCTTAGCGACTGCTGGAGGTCGTTCTCCATTGCATGTGTACTTTGTTACGATTTGAATTAAATAATAAACTTTACCAATTTAGAAATGACAACATTATGTATTTCACAAGAGCATAAATATAAAGTATAAACCATTGTAAGATATTTAATAAATTTTAACTACATCACTTTAATGTTCTACAAACAGTAACAACAACAAGCATCACAATTTAGGTTTAGATAATTGGTTCAAACGAAATAAAAGCACTTCAGAATTTTCAGCCATCTATGAAAGCGATTTGTCTTTATAATCGGCGCTAGATTCAGTTTTTGTGGTATCAGAAGTACCACTAGTGGAACTTTTTTCAAATATTTTAGATTTAACAGTTGTTCTTGTCGATTCGTCTTCGGTTTCTTCACCTTCACAATCACCATTTCTCCTATTGAAATATTCTGATGATTCGTCTTTTTCGCTTACCTCTGCTTGTTTTCGAAGTGCATACTTAATTCTAGGCTTGAATGCCTGATCGTCTGCCACCAAGGTGTCGCTACTGCTTGAAATCCTTACTTCTTCCTCAACTTTGTCAACACCTTTTTCTTTTTCTTCATCTTCAAATTCAATATTGCTTAAACATTGCTTGTTGTTATGATCTAGAATGCACTCTGAGCTTTCAGTTTTGCTAATGGTTATAACAGGAATGTTGTCGGACCAATTTGAAGTTATAGAATCGTGCCTGGTATCTTTGGAACTACTCGAACGGGAAGGCGAGTGATTTCGGTGTTTTCTGCGCCATTCCTCCTTTTTCTTCAAATCAAAAGTGTCTCTTCTCGGTTGTGAGTTTCTTCTGTAAACTTCAGGGGTAGTTTCCGCAATTTGCACATGTTTACCTTCGTTTGAATCAGTACTGGCTCTTTGCAAGAATTCAGGCTTATTTTTTGCATTCCCTGATACTAAATTTTTTCCTTTAGTTACTGCAACTTTTACTTGGGGTTTAGCTTCTTTAAAACTATTGATGTCTTCAGGCAAAGACTCAGGTTGTTCGGTGTCTGTGGCATCGTCTTGAATTTGAACGCTTTCACTCTCCGATGGTACTGAAGATTTTCGCAAGGCACGTCGTATAAATTTTGAAACTATATCTATCATAAAAACTTGTTAATTTGGAGTTAGAAATTGGGTTCAATTTTCAAACCTCTGGTTTTGATCACCTCAGATTTGACAGCTTCGTTTTCTTGCGGTGCAGATGGTACTTGTCCTTTCGACGTTTCTTCGGTGCTTTTTCCACTAGGAAGGTTACCGATGAGCTTCTTCCATTTGGCAAAGGGAGTGTTTTCGAGCTCACCAGAGCCTCCTGAACCACCACGTCTGCGGCGATCTGCAATTTGGAACATTTTTCGTCGTTCCTCCGTTCTTTCCTGACGTAATTGGATCTAAAAGATTAGATATGTAAACGCACTAGAAAACACTAAACATAAAAGTACCTTTAAGTCAGCGTTGGCTTCTCGCAAAGAATTCGTAAGAGAAATTAAATAGTAAATTATCAAGATCAAAAGTACCAAAAGTGGTATGACGATTCCTGGAGATACCACGTAATCCAAGGCTTTATGTAAAGTTTTAGGAACCATTCGTCTTATGGTTCTAGTTAGAATGTGAAAAATTCTCAAGTTTTGAGAAAAGGGTCCACAATGCCATGATGGTTTCACCCATACAATAGCGTACCCAACAGGTAAAACACAAAGGAACAACATCGTCAGAAGCAAAGCAAAATAGAAATTATTAGAACGTGAAGCTCGAAAAATAACGGCGTGTGGTACGTTGCAGGTTAGAACCGCCCAAGAGCGCAAGTACATCAACAGGCTTAATTTGAATACGTTTATGACTACCAATCCCGGTGAAAAGAACATCCCCATCCAAACCATACCTTGATTGTTAACCAGATGTAGTATATTTTCTGCTACTTTAAATTCGCCATATTCGGGAAAGTTTTTCTCTAAATCCCAACACCAACACCTGTTCATAACGCGAACAAAAATTCCTCTGACAAAGTCTATACCAATTGTACCAACAACGGTAAAAACAAAGTCCATCACTGTTAGTTTCACGAGTTCCTGCCCAAACATAGTTTCCCAGCACAGACTTCGTAGCTTGGTTTTATTCTGGTAACTCATATCAGTAGTAGGAGTTGCTATGGTACTTGTATGGTATATGTCTGAAGATGGTGAGGTTGGACAACGCTCTTCACATACTTCCGAAGACTGAGTTTGGGAGAAGGTTTGTTCCGACGAAGCAATGGTACTACTTATTTCATTGTAGAACGTTGTGAATTCTTTTTCAAACCTTTCATCTGTATTCTCCGGGGTTGTGTTGAATATAGGAGCTATACTTGTTTTGAAATACTCATAAGTTGAATCATTTTGCCAAAGTGTTGTAAAACTGTTGTTGTTTAAGTTTATATATTCCGTGTTATTTATATAACTATCACTGGAATTTTGTAAATTGCTATAATTGTGATTCCATATACCGAGTGTTTCTAAAATATAACTTAAGTAGTCTTGAAACGTATCTTTAAAATGTTCCAAAATAACTTCTGAACTTTGGTCAACAGTAAAATTAAAATTTAAATCCGTGGTGTTATCACAACATTCAGTGTCATTAAAATTGACCATTGTTGAATTGTAGAAAGTAGTTTCGTTCTGGGTAGTGGAATTATAATTCGCGAAAAGCGTAGTGGGTGTACCGAACAGTACGGTGCTGGTGCTATTCAATGAACTCAAAAATTTTGGTAGTGCAGTAGTAGCAACACTAGAAGTTATAAAAGAAATCATTTCTGTGACATTAAAATAGTCCATTGGAGTCGTTTTGTTGAAACAAAAAGTATAGCAGTTGGTGGTGTTATCTCCTGATGGTGTAGTCTTCACCATTGCCGTGGCACTAAGTGAAAACTCAATAGGGTCGTCCGGTATGGGAGTGACGTTTGGTTGAAATTTTATAAGGTCATCTGTCTGTTGACAAAAGTATTTTTAGCATGCCAAGTATGTGACTTTAGCAATTTTACGTACCATGTCACTTATTTTGTCAAACTGTGCAAAAATCAATGAGTATAAATTGAGAAGGTTTAACAGCATAATTCTGAAAAAAACGTCACATGTTACCAATAATAACAAATTTATAATTCTAAGTACCTGGCAAGTTGAATCCTCAACTGCTTCCTGGGATGATATTGTTCCATGAAACCTAAAAATTCAAGGATCATAGGAAATATAAATGAAATAAGCGTCATAACAACTGTTGTCTCGTTTCTTCTCCATATATCAATAGTGGCATCTGGTTCGGTAGATCTTTTGACAGCAAAAAAAACCGCAGCTGCAGATAAAGCAAAAAGACCCAAAACGGTTACATTTACAAACACTCTAGTCCAAATTATCTTCCAACTGAAACAGGCACTTTTTATTAGCAACGCATGAAACCATCAAGCGCATGGTTTTACTTTCGCTCTTTCCTCTTCTTTTCGGCTTCTTCCAAAAGAGCCTCTTTGAAGCTCATAACTATAGACATAACTCGGTTGTGCGCCGTTTCAGGATTTCCAATCATGTAATCCCAGCCACAGAAAAGCTTCCATGAAAATATGCATTCGTCGTCTTTTTCCGATAACTTAGACATTCGGGAATTTTCGGCCATTCTGCAAAAGGGGTGTAAATTAACTAGATATTTAATTTCAAAAATTGATTTCCACGAACTTTCTTAAAGTCGCAACAAAACTGTAAACGTAGACGACCAGTTCAGTCATAAAGTACGCCAAGGGCAAACGATAAAATTTGTTATATTTCTCTTCATTGGTGTACCATCCATAGAACATTGGGGTGTATTTTAGAACGCCTTCGAAATCCCATAGGGTTAAAAAATTAGTTGCGTTGTATTTATCTTCCACCAAAACTTGTTTTCTTTCAGTTTCACTTTGTGCTGGTGTAATTATTATCTAAAAGTAACTAGGTTTATATCTAAAAACAGTGTAATATATATTGTCCATACAATACAATATGTATGCAAAAACCATATAATGTGTATGGTCTTTGCAACTACCATATAATATGTACGAGCTATATCATACACATTGTCCTTGCAAGTACCATAGAATATGTACGGTCCGTGCAAGTACTATATTATAAATGGTCCGTGCAAGTCCTTGTAAGCACAATTCAACATGTATGGTCCTTCCAAGCACCATACAGATATAGCATACGGCGCGTCCACACACACAGCTACCCAGAGACAGTATGTTTTAGAAAACATGTTTTCTCATTTCTTGGAATATTACATAGTGCTTGCAAGTATCATATTATACTATAACAGTTTTTATATCTATTATTATATTAATTCCAACATATAAATTATAAATCTTTTATTAGGTACATCTATAAAATTACATCCAATTATGAATTATTTTATAAAACCTAAGGCATTAGTATTGGTATTAACATATGGATCTTCTTGGGATGTTTCCAAAAAGTACAGTCCCTTTGGAATATAGGCACCTGCACCAATTCCCATGGGAACTTTTGATAGTCCTCTAGTTTTTCCGTCCAAATATCCACCCCAAGAATTGTAAGAAATTGCTTTGTAATCACATGGGTTTTTGATTGACGCTGTCCAGAATTCACATGACCTCTCATGACTGCAAATCCCTAAAATTAATTTTCTTTTAAGGATTACAATATAAACCAATTTTTAATCTATTCTTACAAGAACCGCAACCAGGTTGTTGCATTCCTCCGTTAGGATAAAAGTCAACGTCTCCTATAGCAGTCATCATGCCTAAACCAGCTCCATTTGTGTGAATCACATCTACAAAATGGGCGTCGTTTGCATCTAGACGTTCTTGGGGTTCTTTCAGCAGAGGACGTTCAAACATTAGAGCTATAGGATCCAAAGCAGTTATTCTATCCAGGGTTTGGTTGTTACATTGTTTTCTAATAGTTTCGCTTGCATATCCCGCAATATGAGCACCCATGCTGTGGCCAATGAAGTGCAGCGATGGTAAACGTATGTATCCCAGTTTTAGCAAAAATATGCTCATTTTTCCTAATTGTAGTCCCACAAGGCGTGCGTGGATCCTGGCGTCCGAATAAATGGTGTGTGACATTGGAGCCCATCCTACAACCACTACGTTCCATTTTCTGGTGGCTGCCATCACTAAAACCAGTATCAAATAACATTACCTGCAGTTTTATGTGACTTAGATATTTTTCTCAATTTTTAATTGTAATTAAAAAATGAAACTAATGGGAGAATGATTTTGCCTGAACTTTCCCATACGTGTTTACAATATTAAAAAAAATAGTGTTGCTCGTATCGTAACTAGGCCTTGTATTGAGTGCGCATCTACCAGGTGATACAATACTCGCCTAAATCCAGCTAATAAAACGTTAGAAGCAGGACAATATTAATAAGGAAAACCTGAAGTCGATATGTTGACGTGAAAAAATTATACCACAACAAGAACCGGCAGGTAAGTCGCTGTAGATCCACCGGCAGTTCTTTTGTTCTTGACTTAGTGACAGCACTCTCAACCTACACAACCACCACACACAACAAAAACATACCATGCTTCGAAATCGTATGTGGAAAACACAAGGTTGAAGTTCATATTGTAGCTAGAGCTTTACTTGCTCTTCCACAACAACCTCGAAAAAAGAAAAGTATTTAAGAAAAATAAAATGCTTAAGAAAAATTCTGAAACAACACAAATTTTAATTCTGCGATGGCAGCGACAATACCCAACGTTGAATGGATAACACCCTTATCCACAATTAAAAAATTAATTAAATTGGCTTGTGAGCAAGACCTGTCGCAATTTACCCTCAAAATTAGCTTTTGCGAGCGTTTATGGTATTTTAAGCCTTTTAAATCCGTTTAAAAACAACGTGTAACTATTTATGGTTTCACTTAACTGAGGCAACTTTTGTTTCTTAAACGGCAGTATATATATTTTTTGTTAAATTCTGATAGAGCATTAACTTCTCGATTCAGTCATGTATAAAAGTTACTCAAAAAGTTATACGGTTAGGCGCTAGACGGCGCTGAATTAAAAATTCTAGTGGGCCATGAGTTTCATATTTAAACCTGTTAAAAAGTTTCAAAGCGTTCAGTGATTACAAAACTAAATATTTAAATAACTTTATTTGAACTTCTCAGATTGTTTAATGGCCAGCTTTGTCAAAAAACGCTATTTCAAACCCTTTTTAGTAGAGTACTTACGTCCATTTTGCAATAAAACAATAGCTGACGTGTTAAAAAAAATTTGCATTTTTCTATAAGAGTTTATTTCTACTTCTCCCCTTAATCAGAAAATAAACCCTTCTTTGATTGAAAAATACCTAAGTATATCCCCTGAAAATAGTTTTAAATTACGTTTTTTTACAATAACCAATCGAAAAAAGTTTAAATAAAGATAAGTTTTCTTCAAATATTTAACTTTGTAATTACACTGACTGACTGACCGCTTTGAACATTTTTTTAACAGAATTAAATATGAAATTCATGGCCAATTTGACATTTTACATCAACGCCCTCTAGCCCCCAACCTTTTAACTTTTGAGTAACTTTTATAAATGGTATAGTAGAGAATTATTGCTCTATTAGAATTTATCATAAATTATATAGGGTGCTATTTAAGACAAAAAGTACTTACTGGCGTTGTAACCGGAACAGTGCCTCGTTGTTTATAAACGAAGTTAAGTTTTTAATTTAAAAAATAATTGTACTAGGCAGTAGTTTGTAGGTTGTATTTAGGGTGAAAGAATCTGAATAAATCTGGATATTTTAACAATGTTTGATTTTAGGAAGTAAAAGTGTACTGGGTAGTTTTAAAAATGGAAGTAAGGGAATGTGTTTGTAATTTTGAATTTTCAGAAATTGCGGAGCACTGTAAGCTTTGTTTTTGGGAGGGCCAGGGGGTGGTTTAGTGGTTAAAGTCCCAGGCTTTGAAACTAGACTCCCAACGGCAGTAGGTTCGAGTCCTCTGCCCGTCGGAAATTTTTATGAATAAGTTAAATCCGGCGTGTCCATGGATGGTGTGTGTGGTGTGTATGTTGGGTTGCATGTCTTTCAGGGGTGGGGCATGTTAGACCGGTGAATAGCACTGAAGTGCGCTGAGCCCGGGTAAGGGGGTGGGATGGGCATCATGGAGTCGTGCTCACGCACGGCCTCATGATTCTAAAAAAAAAAGTTGCTGGATTTATATAATAAGTACCTACACCATACGTCTGTGTATTTGTGATCGACCATAAACTTGTCGTAAATATTATGTTTTGAAACTAAACTTGGCACACATATTCCTACACATTTCTCATAGCTTAATTTATGAAACGGTAAATATTATTAAACGGAAATTTAGAAATTCACTTTAAAAGCTGGAAAAACTGGGACCACAGACGACACCACTCTAAATTTTGTCTAATTCCTAGATCCAGATTAAAATTTACCACTTTCACAATTATTTTCAACAAAATTCGACAAAAAACTTTAACAGATAACCTCGAGTAGATTACAATAAGTGGCGCTAAAACACCACAATTTCAGAAGTATGGAACGTACGAAGATCGACGAAATGTACGTGGTCTAACACAGAGATGGCGCCAATTCGGCGGAATTTGCATCACCATTTTTCAGAACCATCCTCTCTTAGGTTAAATATGACAGGCTAGAGCGATCTGTAAATTAGTTTGTGTTTGACAGTGCGCCACAGTGACCGTCTCGAGTGATTTCGTAAGTTGGATTCGTCATTTTTGAAGTCTGCTCCTTCGTTTTCAATGGTTAAAAACTGGATTGCCGAGTTTAAGCGTGGTCGTGTGAGCACAAAGCACGAACCCCGCAGTGGACGCCCAAAAACGGCTACTACCCCGGATATGATTGAAAAAGTTCTCCTTATCGTATTGGATGACCGTCCAGTAAAAGTGCGCGAGATAGCAGACATAGTGGGCATCTCAAATGACAGTGTGCACAGAATTTTAACTAAAGAATTGAAAATGAAAAAATACTCCCCGCGTTGGGTGCCGCGTTTGCTCACACCGGAGCAAATCCGAATTGTTTGATAGTTTTTCGCGACGTTTTGGCACGTTTTCGACGCAATCCAAAGGACTTTTTGCGTCGTTTCATAACCGTCGATGAAACCTGGGTCCACCATTACACTCCCGAAACCAAGGAACAGTCCAAACATAGGACACACAAAGGTTCTCCGCCACCGAAGAAGGCAAAAACGGTTTCGTCAGCAGGAAAGGTTATGGCAACTGTATTTTGAGATTCTCATGGAATTATCTTCGTTGACTACTTGGAAAAGGGACAAACAATAAATAGTGAGTATAAAAAGAAAGGGATTTTCCATCAAGATAACGCACCTTTACACACGTCTGCAATTGAATTGGGATTCGAATAAGTGCCCCATTCGCCCTGTTCGCCAGATTTGGTTCCCAGCGATTTCTATCTATTTCCAAACCTGAAAAAATGGCTCGTCGGTAAAAAATTTTCATCCCATTCCGAGGTAATCGCTGCTGTAAATCGCTATATTGAGGACTTGGGTTCATCGACCTACAAAGACGGCATTGCTGCTTTGGAGCATCGTTGGAATAAGTGCGTTGAGCGAGCAGGAGACTATGTTGAAAAATAAAATGATTTTTTGCCCAAAATACTTGCGTTTTCTTTGTTAGGCCACGTACATTTCGAACGATCCTCGTAATGTACATCCAATTAGTAACAAAAAAATAGTATGATAATTGAACTATGTTTAAAAACGATATAAATTAAGCTTAGTGAACTTGCCTTCTCTCATTTCTTTAACCCATTGTGCGTTTTCTCCGTGAGTCCACCCGTGGATAATGAACTTTGTGGGTAAGCTCCGGTCAAATCGAGATCTAATTACCGATGTGTGGTTATCGAGAAATAGATCTTGACCTCCATTAACGTCTGCACTGAAAGTTAATTTTTTTTGGTTTAGCTATTAATAATAATATATGGGTTGAGATTTTTAAATTGATGTTCAGGAATAAAAATGTTCATTGCATCTTGGTTGGTAACAATTTGGTATCAGCTTGAGTTTGATCTATGGTTTGATATTAAAATTATAATTCAAACTAAACGACTGAATATATTTGCTTAAAATTAAACGATACCAAAAGCAAGATATGTAAAATAAAAATTTAGTATAATTTATTGTGTACTTACTAGTGAAAAAGACGAAATGTGACTTCATCTTCAATCGTTTTTCTTTGTAAAACTTCTGCTAATTTAGAATTAGAAACACCACTTACACTTAGAAACAAGAATGTAATTATGTGCATGTATAAGCACATTTTAGTCGAATGTCTTACTTACATTACGAGCACGGTTAAATTGCGAATGTTTTATTATTTACAAATTTATGTTTGTAAACAAGAAACAAATTATTGAGGTCGGAAACGATTGTTATTTAATATGGATGTTATTATAAATAATAATACTGAATTTCAATTTTTTTCGATTGAAAACGAATGTCTGAACTGAATATGCTAAAATCAAAAATGCAACCAGACTTTAGTATTCGTATTTGTATGAAGTCTGTTTTCATTTTTCCGTCTACACTTTTATCATGAGGCGTGTTATAGAACGGGTATGTAAGTAATCTCGTTAATAGCAATTAGTAATATAGAATAGAAAAAATTAAGTATTACTTTTTGATATAGCAGATCATATATTTAAAAAGTTCCGAAGATGGTTATTCTCCTTAATTTAAGTAAAATATGGTTCAAAACAAATATTATAACGAATAGAATTTTTAAATTTTAGTGAAATAATAAGTAAAACAAAATTGTTCTACACTGTGTCCATAAAGTAACCCCCCCCCCCCTCCCCCCCCCCCGACTAACTTTTGAACGACTTGATATTTTTCTACAAAATTTGGTGTGCTGTAATGGGAAATTAAATACTATTATTCAGACCATATTAAAATTATGTATCATCCAAAATGGCGACTGGGCGCCATTTAGAATTTTTTTTTTAAATAGAAATGGGGGTCGAGTGACACCTCATTGGAAAGGCCTTTTAGTTCTGCGTCTGATCCTAAAGTTTCAAAGAAAAAAATATTCAGCCATAACAAAATGACAATGTTTGAAGATAAAGAAGTTTATTTAAAAAAACTAAGAATTAAAGCTCCAATTAATTAAATTAGGTGTTCGAAATGTTTACCATTCACTTCTTGGCACATAAAAAGTCGGTTATGAAATTCCTGCCTTACATTTTCATAAGTTTCTGGAGGGATAATTCTGCAAACTTCTGTAATGCGTTGCTCCAAGTTCTTCAATTGTTTCTGGACGAGTTCTGCACACTTTCGATTTCAGACATTCCCATAGAAAAAAATCTAAGAAAGTTAAATCTGGGGAGTGAGCCGGCTATTCTACAGGCTCCCGCGTACCAATCGATCTACCAAAAAAAAGTCCGTTGAGAAAGTCAGAACCAGGCCTATAATAATGAGGCGGCGCACCGTCTTGTTGGAACATAACGTTTTCAATATTATTTCAAGCCACCTGAGATATTTCTGGGAAAATTTAGTCCTGCAAATGAAAAAGTGGACTACTGGATAAGAAAATCAAAACAATTTTGAACTGAGTGAGTCCATTGGTTTACAATCCGCCATTTTATTATGGCTTAATATTTTTCTTTGAAACTGTAGGATCAGACGCAGAACTAAAAGACCTTTCAAACGAGGTGTCACTCGACCCTGGATAAAAAAAATCAAAACAATTTTGAATTGAGCGAGTCTATTTGTTTAAAATCCGCCATTTTGTTAAGGCTGAATATTTTTCTTTGAAACTCAAGATCAGACGCAGAATTAAAAGACCTTTCAAATGAGGTGTCACTCGACCCTCCTTTCTATTAAAAAAAAAATTCAAAATGGCGCCCAGTCGCCATTTTGGATGATACAAAATTTTAATATGGTCTGAAAAATAGTATAAAATTTCCCATTACAGCACACCAAATTTTGTAAAAAAATATAAAGTCGTTTAAAAGTTAGTTGGGGGAGGGGGGGTTACTTTATGGACACAGAGTATATTAATTCATGGTTAGCCTGTTACTGCTACCAAGGCTTATCACCGACCCACCGACGCGACGTCAAGTTTAGGACAGACTATCACCACAGTATACTTATTCATACAGTAGCGAAAGTAAAGGTCATTTATGGTAATTATGGCACCAAGCGGCGAACAAGTTACACTAAAATTTGACAGCTAACGGTAGTAGTGTTTCTCTGCTTGTTGAACGTTATCAGAACAATTTTCAAGTTGTTTGCCATTGTTTTTATAAAAATTTGATTAGTGATATACCAATCTATTATTAGAGTCTCGAAAGGGAGCGCATGTTCCGCCGTAAACTGCGAAAACAACAAAGGAAAGAATCCTAACCTTAGTTTTTTTTTTACATTTCCCAAAGATCCAAAAAGGTAATAAATTCTGATAAACATTAATACATTAAAGTTTAACTTTCTCGTCGTTTTAGATCAAAACAGGGGGTTGTAAACTGTAGACGTGAAGATTTACGTGAAAAGGAGGTGGGATATTTGAATAAAAACTGCACTTTGTGTACGCTGCATTTTGAAGATTCGCAGTTTATAAATGTTAATAAATCATATTACTGGCATTATCTTTGTATTATTTAAAAACCATTATATAATGTAGCTCGTAATTTTTCTGTTTTGCTTATTAAAAATATGGTAACAACAACGAACTGCATTGGAATTTAAAACCCGCCATAATTTAAACGATAGTTTAACTTGTCGACCGCTTGGAGCGTCACTAGTTACAGCTTACCAGGCGTTATATGGGCGCTTTCGCTACTGTGTAAATAAGTATACTGTGCTATCACACAGAACCTGTAGCTTTGTAATAATTATGATATACTGACATAAACTGCGTCTGCTTCTAGTCAATGTAATTCTCCACTCAGCGAAAGGAAGATGTGCATACTACTATAACTCTTTTTTTCAATTGTATTTCAGTAATTGTAAGATAATTGAAAAAGCGTCAATTGCATTTAAGATTAGTAAATTTTATTTCAAAAATTGTTAATTGTAATTCATATTAGTAAATCAGACTTTAGAAAAGCATCAATTGTAATTCATCATCATCATCATCATAATCTATAACCCTCAGATACCCGAAGGTGTCTAGGTCTTTCACTCCGGGTAGGCTCTTCGCTTGTGTTGTAGGAGGTAGTGGGGCTTTTTTTACCTTTAAACCACTACGCTTCATTTATAAATTACTAAAATTTTCAATCAGCATACCCTTGAAAATAAAAGTTTTTGCCTAATCTGTTAAGCAAGATGCATGGATAGTTATCAAAGGTGTGTCAATTTTTGTTGCAATTGCAAATCATGACACAGTAATTTTTAAGGTTTTCAATGGATTTGAAAGACAGTTGTGCCATTTGCCGACTTTCTATGGCAAAGAATTCAGTAGTACGATTCTTCTTCTTCTTTTAGCCCTTATATCATCCAATTTTGGACAGGCCTCCATCAAGTTCTTCCATGTGTCTCTGCCCTGTGCCTGTCTTTTCCAGTGTAAGCCTCCTACTCTTTTTAAGTCATCGCCCCATCTCATGTGTGACCGGCCTCTTGATCTCGTTCCCGACTATAGTCTCCACTGTTGTATTTAAGGTTCCATCTTAGGTCTGGTTGTCTGGCATTGTGTCTCGCGAAGCCCCATTTTAGTCTCGCTACTCTTTCTCTTGCATCCTTTACTTTTGTTATTCTTCTGATTCAGATATTTGTTTTCTTATCCGATAGTTTTATACCTATTATTATTCTTTCCATGAATCTTTGTGTTTCTGCTATCTTATCCATGTCTGCTCTGGTCAGTGTCCAAGTTTCTGAACCATACGTCAGAATCGGAAGAACGCATTGGTCGAATACTCTGGTTCTGAGGTATTTTTGTATTTGTTAGCACTGTTTTTAATTTTCCAAAGCCTGCCCAGTCTAGTCTAACTCTTCTTTCGATTTTGGCCGTTTGGTTTTTTTATTTCTTTTGAGCACTTGTCCAAGATAGGTATATTCATTTACTGTCTCTAAGTTAGTATTGTTGAGACTTATTCTTCTTGTGTCGTTTGTGTCAGTCATTATCGTGGTTTTAGACCTATTGATTTTGAGGCCTATTTTTTCTGATCCCTCCGAGAGCTGTGTTATCATGTCCTGTAGTTCTTCCAAGTCTATTGTGATGAGTACGATGTCATCTGCATATCTAAGATGGTTTAACTTTTTTTCGTTTATATTTACTCCTTTATGTGACCAGTTTAGTTTTCTGAACATATCCTCCATTGCTAGTGTAAAAAACTTTGGGGAGATGACATCGCCATGTCGGACACCTTTCTTTAACAATACAGGTCTTGTGGTGTCTATACCTAACTGTATAGTCAAAGTCGCTTTTTTGTATATGTTGTGTATAAGTGTTCTATAGTGAGATTCTATTCGGCAGTTGTTCATGGCTTTTTCCACAGCCCACAGTTCCACGCTGTCACAGGCTTTTTCGTAGTCGATGAAGGCAAGATATAGGTTCAGGTGGTATTCATTTGCCTTCTCGATCAGTGTTCTCATCGTTAGAAGGTGACCTGCTGTGCTAAAGCTTTTTCGAAACCCTGTCTGCTCTATAGCTTGGTAATCATCCATTTTGGGTGTTAGTGGGTTGGTTGTTATTCTCATGAAGAGTTTATAAATCTGTGATAGCAAGGAGATGGGTCGATAGTTTTGTAGTTCCTCTCTATTTCCTTTTTTGTACAGTAGCATGACCATGCTCACTTTCCATTTGTCGGGAATTTCGCCTTTATGTAGGCAAAGATTAAACAGCTCTTTCAATTTTTCTATTATAATGTCCTTCCCTTGCTTTAACATTTCGGCCAGTACTTCGTCTGGCCCGGTGGCTTTATTGTTCTTTATTTGTGTTAAGGCTGCTTCAACCTCGTAATTTTCGATATTTGGTAGTTCTTCCGAGTTTACGTTTGATATTTTTTGTTGTGTATTTTCCCTAGTGTCATCATCGAGTTTTATTTTTGTGTCATATAGATTGCTGTAGAATATTTCTATTGCTGCTGTTATTTCATCTATGTTTTTTTTGTTCGTTTCCATTTTGGTCTTTTATGGAAATTATCTTTGGTCTACCTAACGATGGTTTTAGGCATTTTAATCCACAATTTTTTTCTATTATTTTCTCTATTCTGGTTTCATTACATTGTCTTAGGTCTTCTTTTATCTTCTTTTTTATTGTTCTGTTAATTTCAGAAGAAGAGACAGATCTCAACAACTTAAATAAACAACTAATAACAGCAGCCAAAAATGTAGCTAAATAAACAAAAGAAAATAAAATAAGCGAAGAAACAAAAAAAAACTGAAGGATAAAAGACGAACAGCCCTACAAGAAGGAAAAACGAACACAATAGAATATAGAGAAATGAACAGTAGTACGATTACTACCATGGAAAAGCAAAATTGGTTTATTCCCCGTGAACGGGCGGGCCGCTATAGGAGTCATTCGGACACCGCACCGGAATCTTAAGGTCCTTTTCGGCCGAAAACGGATGGTATTATAACAAGGAAGTTGAATATAGCAGTTTTTCCGCGGAAAATACTATCCCAGTGTTCACTTTTTGGCTCAGGAAAACCGTGGAAAAAACCTAAGCCAGGACAGTCGGCCCATCCGGGAATCAAACCCAGGACCTGCCAAATGAAAGGCGGACGCGTTAACCACGGAGGCACCTCTCTCGGTTTACTGCCATGCAGACACCGACTTCGTACAAAGAGCGCTCAACCTCTGGACAGTGCACCAGATGCGTTTTGTCCCCTTTGCAGAACTATTCTGACTGGAAGTGAGCCTATTGCAAGAGAACGTTAGAATAAGAAACATCACGGATAGTAGCGTGTTCCAACAGAAGTGATGACTGGGTAGGGTAGCTTTAGGCGTAACGTTGGATGTAAATTACGAAACTGCATTTTATTGGGTGAGATTTGGGGGTGACAAAATGTTGGCAAAAGAAGTCATAAAACCAGAAATTCTTACTAAATAGCAAATCGACAATCGCATGGGTAGAAGGTTGTGGCTATACGCTAAAGCAGTTACGAAAAAAAAAGAATGCATAATTTTCAAACAGTGGTGTTTATGTCAAATATAAGGAATTACTTAGAAGGTAGACTCTTCACTGTGGAGCAGGTGCACAATGAACCAGTCAACTTGAATTCGGAAGAAAATAAAGGGAAACTAGCTGAATCTGTTCAGGCTCTAAATTAGTAAATACAGCAGGGCAAGCAAATCGTCTGGATAGACGAAACAAACTACATAATGAGTCTATTTGGTCAAAAGTCAAGTTTTACGCTAAAACTCATCTTCGAGTTCCCCATGTGGAGCTCCTGGTATGATGGAACAAAGACTGGTGTACTTGGAGCAAATTATTGATCAGGGGATTGTGCTCGTGCAACGAACACATCACCATACATTATGCTGCCTCTTTACAAGTGAATAATACGCCAGTAGGGCGTTAAATATTTTATCTACGACTGCTAGGATGAGGACTTATTATGTCATTCTTTGCGTTAGGTAATGAAGTTCATTATCTCACTAGTGAAATAATGGATTCATTACCTAACTCATTTTATTTACACAAACAAAACTGAAGCTTTGTTGATAAGAAAACTGGCTGGTTGCCATAGTATTGAACAAATCGAATCTAGCTCGTTCCTTTGATTTTAAAACAAAAGTACTTTAAAAGTGACTTGAGATTTGCAAATAAATTAATGTGAAATGTCAAATATCATTTCAAGTAAAAAATTTGACTTTTAACAAATTTTGAGCGGTCGTAGATAAAATTTTGTATGTCACACATGGGACAATGCATTATTATGGCACTCGTTTGATTGCATGACTCAGTTTACGACCTCGTCGTGCAACTTTCAAACTCGTGTTAAAATAACGCCTTTATCCCACTGGTAACATAAATAACTACTAGTGTTACCCCAGCACACAATGCACTGACAGACAGCGTTGACAGACGGGCGAAATGTCAAGTCACGTGATGCATTAGTTCAAATAATGACACGCGACGTTATTGCAGAGGGCGCCCCAAGTGACGCGCGTCTAGCCGACCGTCATATATGATATAAATTAAAATAATTATTATTCTTCTTCTTTATCTTTCACCTCTTATACCCGAAGGTGTCGAGGAAAATAATTATTATTAAAAAATTAAATTAAAATTTAAAAAATATAAAAATGTTTCATGTTCCATCTGTGGATAAAGACCTTTCATTTAAAAAAAAATGGTCCAAATTGGTGAAGCGGTAGCCGCTGGAGGAAGGGGAGAAAAAAACCCTTTGTGCTTTTATATATGTATGGATTGTTAATATAAGTTTTACTTCACTTTTTTAATATAAATTTAATTTTACTTTGTTAATGAGTTTAACTTTATTCAATAAATACGTTTTACTTCAAAATAATTCCTTTAAAACTATATGTACAATCTTAAACCAGCTTGACACTTTCTGAATTAGAAATGATGTTTTCTGAATTAAATTGACACGTTCTGAAACACAATTTACTAATCTTAAACACAATTGGCGCTTTCTGATTTACAATTTCAAAAGGTGTAGATTACCGACGCTTTACGTCATGATAATGTTACACAATTCTTTCGAGTTTTGCCTGTATTAACTCAGAAAGTCAAAGATTACTGCTGCTAATTTCCAAGATCTGTTGCGCAAATAAATATTTAAGGTAAGTCCTGATTTTAAAATATTACTATACACTGTGTCCATAAACTAACTTTTGAACGACTTGATATTTCACCATAATATTTGGTGCGCTTTAATGGGAAATTAAATACTATTTTTGTTTTTAGGCGATAATTAAATTTTGTATCACTCAAAATGGCGACTGGGCGTCATTTTGAAATTTTTTTTTAAAAGAAAGGGGGGGTCGAGTGACACCTCATTTGAAAGGTCTTTTAATTCTACGTCTGATCCTAGAGTTTCAAAGAAAAAAATATTCAGCCATAACAAAATGACGGATTTTAAACAAATGGACTCACTCAGTTCAAAATTGTTTTGATTTTTTTATCCAGTAGTCCACTTATTCATTTGCAGGACTAAATTTTCCCAGAAATATCTCAGGTGGCTTGAAATAATATTGAAAACGTTATGTTCCAACAAGACGGTGCGCCGCCTCATTATTATAGGCCTGTTTCTGACTTTCTCAACGGACATTTTCTTGGAAGATAGAATGGTAGGCGGGGGCCTGTAGAATATCCGGCTCACTCCCCAGATTTAACTTCCTTAGAATTTTTTCTATGGGAATATCTGAAATCGAAAGTGTACAGAACCCGTCCAGAAACAATCGAAGAACTGGAGCAACGCATTACAGAAGTTTGCAGAAATATCACTCCAGAAACTTATGAAAATGTAAGGCAGGAATTTCATAACCGACTTTTTACGTGCCAAGAAGTGAATGGTAAACATTTCGAACACTTAATTTAATTAATTTAAGCTTTAATTCTTAGTTTTTTTTAAATAGACTTCTTTACCTTCAAACATTGTCATTTTGTTATGGCTTAATATTTTTCTGTGAAACTCTAGGATCAGACGCAGAATTAAGAGACCTTTCAAATGAGGTCTCACTCGACCCCCCTTTTTATTTAAAAAAAAATTCAAAAAGGCGCCCAGTCGCCATTTTGGATGATACAAAATTTTAATATGGTCTGAAAAATAGTATTTAATTTCCCATTACAGCACACCAAATTTCGTAGAAAAATATAAAGTCGTTCAAAAGTTAGTTGGGGGGGGGGGGGGTTACTTTATGGACACAGTGTATATACAGGGCTAGTCAAAATACACTGAGTAGATTTTACGAGACAAAAAAAAATTGAAAGTATAGAGAATAACTAAAGTCTGAAATAGTTCTCGTATCCTGCTAAAATCAGACTGAGGAGTAACAAATTTTCTAGAGGGGCATTACTGATGTTTCCTTTAAAATCATAACTGAAGGCTGTAATTCAAGTGAAATTTAATTATCAGTTTACTATAAGCTCAACAACATCGCCGTTTTGTTTTATGCATTTCTGCAGTCCACGAATTGCTTATTAATAGAGTTGAGAACATCCTCAGTTAATTCTGATATTGCTGTATCAATGCGAGCAAACACTTTGTCCTCTGTAGCAGATTTAATAAAATAACTCTTTGGTTTTTAGGTATTTTAAAACCAACAATCAATGTGTGTAAAATCAGGAGACCGTGGTGGCTACGGTGTAGATCCACCCCGCCCAACTCATGTGTTGGAAAATCTACGGTTTAATGCCGCTCGGACTTACAATGTTGTGTAAACCAGCGCTTTAGGGTATTGGTGAAAATGTGTGCACCGGTAACTTTTTTAAAATATCAGAACCGAACTGAATTCGATTTTGATGCAACTCCTATATATACGAAATTTTAAACATCTCTGTGCCATATTGTAATATAACAAATTAAAATAAATAATGTACTTACTTCTGGTACAGCAACGAAGGCTATGAGAATACCAGCAACTACGATGTTTACCCAGAACAACCACCTAAGAAAAATAAAATACGAGGCAACCACAGATCCAAAATGAGATTCTATTTCTTTTATTCGTCGTTCCCAAGGAATCAACCAGTTTGATAAATTAGCAATCTCCCTGCGATAGTGTTGCCATTTCTGTAATAAGTTTTTGTTACATATTTAGGTTACTTTGTGTTTACGTGACAGAAAACAAGCTTTTGAAGGAGGTATGATCAAAAGTGTTTCTTGAAGAGCTTTCCTCATTCGGAATAGTGTGTATTTATTTTAGTATTATACAGTTATTGGAAACATTACTATAGTGTTATTTACAACAAAAAATCGGCAGAGGGTGGACACATCGGTAAGTTTAAAACAAGCCGAGGACAGTGATAACAATTGTCATTACAGTATTTTGTTTGTACCTGTAGTTTTACGTTGTTATTTTGTAGCAATTAATAAACTAATAAATTGTATTTTAATTCAGTATATTAATGCCGGTGCTTCAGTTTTTAGTGGGCGCAGAGCCCCGCCACCGAACCGCACATATTTAGGTGCCCATTGCAGAAGATACAAATACGCTTGTACAATAGCCCGCTGCAATATAACACGCAAACAGGCTTTCATGGCCATTGCCAAAAGAGACGCTAAGAACGAAGCAGCGTTTTTCGACAACGAGCTACAATTAATATCAGCGGCCTTCACAGCTACAAGCGTTACCCGCGATAGCAAGCGCTGAGTACATTCATTTGCGATGCGGGATTGTCGGCGAGGGGACGCATGCATACCTCGGTCACTGAAAAATTCAGTTGTACAAAATATATTGCTACATGCCATAATACTGAAATTATTCCATTATATATGACAAGTAAAAACAATAATTGGACAAATAGATAATTACTCACGCGGACACAATAAATATGCTTGGAATCTATATTATACTACATTTACTACGATTAAATTTTCATAGGAACATAATTTAATACATGACCGAATATTAATTATTAATATTGAATATTATACCTGTCTACTAAATTCAGCAAAATGAACTATTGCGTAAGTACTCTAATTAGACATTACATTGACTTTCATAAGTTGTGCTGGGTAGAACGCTAATATTTTATAATAGTAAAATAACATTTGTAGTCCTGTACTCCGAAATTTTATTTGTCACATGTATTAAATATTTGAAGATTTAATAACAATGCGTCTGCATTTGTTAACATCTATAATAATTTATTCAATATTAGAATATTTAAAAATTACGTGGTTTAAGGGTTCGTGTCAATCGATAAACAGTTATTAAATTTTGAAAGATTCAAAATGAATAATTATAGACTTATTTACATTTATAATGATTTATTAAAAATTAAGCATTTAGCTTCACGTGTGCATACATGTATAACAAACATTGGAACATCTATATACTAAATCCGGAACGGTCTCAACTTTACGCGACGACAGGCTCTTACGCCTCGACGTAGTTTAGTTATGCTTTCGAGCGAATGTTCATGTAACTGTCACGTAGGGCGACTTGACAGTTACAAGTTAACAAAAAAGCGTGGGACGAAGGCCACGGGTTCAGCTAGTTTTCTTTCTGTGCAAAGCTTATAATTAAATTTTCTGTTTGTGCTATTTAATCGTTATCTTTGTTAGTTATGGTATATAAATTTGTTGTTCCTTGGCATTATCACTCTTTTGTGCCTTTTATTTAACAATTACTTACACTTTTTTGAAAATAAAAACAGTCATGGAAAATTGATTTAAAGTTTGATGAAAGAATTTGTTCTAGCAACATTTTGATCAGACCTCCTTAACTTTTTTCTGATAAACTTAACCTTAATTAGATAAATGTTCCACCGAGCAAGTATATTTTTGATAGAATGCGTCTGAGTAAACCTTTCCTGTAAAGCACCTTCATGCCTTTTAACATAATTTTTAGCCTGCATAACAAGTTTTAGTTTCTTTCTCATGTTCCACGGTTGCATTTTTACGTTACTTAGTACCTCCTTGTGTAACCTAATATTTTCAAAAATTTGATCTTGCGTCAGTTCCGGTGCTAGGCTTTCATCAACAGTAATTGCAGTACTAAAATTTTGAAAAAGAAAGGTTAACTATCTGCAAGAGGGTCGGTTTTTTCCAATCTTACTCGCCAGAACTGGTAGTGAAAACTGACGATCTTCTTCTTCCGCCATCTGTCCCTGGTAAGATATCCGGAGTAAAGGGAGAGCTTGCCCTGCGGTGACTCCGTCTTCTAGATTTTCTTGTTGAAGCTCTTCGTTGTATTATTGCGTTAACACTTGCTGAATAATCTTCTTCGTCTGAGTCTTCTGGATCTAAGAGGAATGAAGTATTATTTCTGGCCTTTGCTTTTTTATTATAATTTCATACAAGGTTATTTAAAGATAAGTATGCGGTAACAACAAAGAACGGTAACGGTGTAAGTTACCGAAATACGGAATTTTTTGATGCTAGGTGATTTTAGTTCAAGTTTGTGTACCATAACACTGAAAATCGTATGTGCATATAAAATAGTGCACTTCTCGCAAAGGACATATTTGGAAACTATATCATAAGCAACGATTTTCTAACAACTGACCTGCTCAATCTCCAGATCTCAATCCAACTGAGTTCTGGCTATGGAACTATGTTAGGGAATAGTAACTAAACGTACAAGTGTTGACAATGTCAAAGGTTTTAATATTAAAAAGCATTAGCTGTTCCACCGACCAACTAGTTATTGCAGTTGACAACATTGAGGAATGAGTTTGTTTAGAATTAAAATAGCGTTGCCATATATTATGTATATCACATATTCTCAATTTGTGTAAAGTCACTTTCCAAGATCATTACCGGAAAATAAATTAATGTGCCCTAAATTAAGAAATTAAAGAACGACTGTGAGAAACTAATATAGTAATGAGAAAAAAAGCGCTTTTAGTTTTCCGATAAACAATTATTTGTACGTTCAGATGTACATTGCGGCTGTAAAACAGAAGATGGCTGCTTAGTAGCCGAAACGTACATGGAAACGTACAAATAATTGTTCTTGTAAGAACTAAAGGGACTTTTCCCTCAATATTTAATATAACCTTAAACGTCTTCCTCCAATATATGGCTTAAGTGCAGTAATTGTTTGAACAGGAACCGTGTTATAACTGTTCCGAATTTCTAACATTAAAAGTGATTTTAATTAAAAAAGTGTTTCTAATTTAATTTAAATTTACTAATACCACCAGCCACAGAATATGAGCCTAGTAAAGTTAGATGGTACTTATCTGCAACGCGATGGAGGGTGCTACTTCCGATAATAGAAATTCGGAATTTCCATGCATAGAACTTCCGATGACATTGTTTTGGATCTACTCTTTTCCTGGCATACAATTTTTTATGTTATATTAATTAAGGTGTTATACTTGTGGTAAGTGAGTTTTTATGGTTTAGGAATTTTCATGATTTACTAGTGTATCATATGAATGAAAATGTTATATGATATTATTTTAAATTTTAAATGAATTACCGTTAACGAAAACAGAATTTTCGTTAACGGAAATAGAATTTTCGCTAACGAAAAGAAATGAATTTCATGATTAGGTGTACAATTTCAATTCGTTTTAATTTAAATGATTTGCTCACGTTTTGTATAATAAATGGTAAAACAGCGTTCCATACATGCAGGTCTTACTGTGGTTAAAACCGAAAAAAGAATTACATTAGAAAGACACTCGGATATTTGAATTTCGGGGCAAACGATTCTGAGATTAAAGCACATTAGGGTGTTTAAGTAATAATAAGTTAAAATGCGTTAAAATGTTTATGAAATCTTAGTAGCCGCCATGTTGAAGCTAGCGTGTCCCAAAGAAAAGCGTTAAGTTTGCGTTTAAGTCTTTCCTTAAATTCCTACTTCATATTTCTAGAGTTAAGCATTGCTTAATATTGCTCTCAAAAAAACTTATTATTATTTTCAGGAAAAATCTTTGATGTAACCCCAGATTTCTACGGAATGTAACGTTTCGGTGCCGCCGATTCGGCGCGAAATACATTTAGGTTTCTGCAAATTATTTATACATGTTTTAAACTAGTGTTTCACAAACTTCTTGTTCTTGTCTTTTTCTTGTTCTTGCTGCAAGAACAAGAACAAGAAGTAGATGTGCAAGACAAGATAAGACTAGCTGGAGCAAGAACAAGATTTCTTGTCAAGACGTTTGCAAGAAACAAGATGTAAAGCAGATGTAAAAGTCCAAAACTGACAGTTCAAAAAATAAATAAATAACGTTTTTTTTGCTATTTCTTTAATATGTGCTTGATTTGGAACGCACCGATAAAATACAAAAATTAAATTGTTAATGCACAGAAACCAAATAAAATATATGCACGTATAGTATGTATATTACTCTACCAACAACCAAACGCGCTAACAAAATATAAAAGTTTTTTAGTCAGTACTACGCGGTACAAAGGCGTTTAACGAGTAGGCGCACGCGACAGGAAGCCGGAGCCGCTTTATCGAGACTCGATAGCTCGGGGAATCCCCCAACTAGCAAGAACAAGAAATAAGCAAGAGTCTTAGAAGATGCTATCTTTCATCACAAGAATTAAGCTAGCAAGACAAGAAATAAAACAACTTCTTGTCTTGCTTAGCAAGACAAGACAAGAAGTTGCCGAGCAAGACAAGAAATCTTGCTTTGTGCATCACTATTTTAAACACATTTTTGTAGTACTTAATACCTAGATTTATACATATGATTAGTGTTATTTATTAAATTTTTACTACTTAATACCTAGATTTATACATCCTATTATTGTTATTTATTAAATTTTAACGTATTATATAAGAATAAAATAAAAATAAAGAAATAAAAAGAGTATATCAAAAACAATGAAATTATTTAGAATAACTGCCTTTATTATTGCTTCTTAAATACATTACAATTTGATAAATAACACTAATAATTTGCAATAACCTACGTACCAAGTAGTACTATTAGTTGTTTAAACCAAGCGAATTGTGTTACTCGCTTAATTGGAGATATAAACTGTAAAAATACAGTAAAAATATTAAATAACAATACCTTTCCGTAAAAACGCAATTTAAGGTTTATTTTATATCATCATAATAATTCCCTCTTACATACTTCGGTTGCTAGGTTAATCTCTTTAAAATAAGCATTATCTCAAAGCACATTTGTAATAGTAATTCAAATACCTGTTATTGAAAATATCAAAAACAGATTATTAATTCCATTGGGTACTCCCACCATATTAAAAACTAGCCCTATATCGGTGGAAGCAAAGTCATATTTTGAGTAGTCGAATGGACATGAAATAGGCTCAATTCTATTTATGTTTTAAGTACTGTCGTTATTAAGAAAATTATAGCAATTTACTTACATTTATTTGTAAATAACCTATTATTATTGGTGATGGTGATTAGTATTGAAAAGGTATAATCAGAAACAATGCATGCAAATATACAAATGCGTATGTAAAACGGAAGTGCGTTGGCGCCTCCTATTGGTTTATTATTTATAACTTGCCTGTTGCTGTCCGAAGCTGCATCTTGTCCATGTTTTGAGAAGGCACGTGTGGAATATACAAATTGCAACGTGTAGAGCTATCACTTTTGACGGAATCGTCTGCGAAAGTCACTGAAAGACGATCAACGGAGGGTTGCGGTGATGGAGGTTCGCCCTAAATCAGATTTATTGGTCAGCTGACATTGAGATATACTAGGACCTTTCTGTTACGCTTCGTTTGGCACCGTTTTTAAGGAGTTAGCTAGTACAGCTCCTAAGGGAAAGTTCGAACCCAGCGGAGCGTTACTAATTAAAAAGCTTCATCTACAACTTTGTTGTTAGGAGTATAGCCGCGTTACAGCTGTTAATTTAAAGAAAACCTTTTATTAATACTCGTAAATTAAGTTATTCGAAGAATCAGTCACGTATATAAATTAATAGGTAATAAACGTGTTTGTTTATTTGTCTGTCCAAATCAAAATCGAATGTTCAATTAACTTAAAGGCTCCTTCTGAACTACAAAACAATTTGAATAAAATTATAGCAAGCTTTCATTTAATTGTGTTTAACATAAAACATTTTATCGCACCCTTTTTGTGCTACGAATGATAAAAAATAATACATCAGGTAATACCAAAGAAATTGTATTAAGCAAAAAAAAACAAGTCCATAAAGTGTTAACAAAATAATAACAGAGTGACAATAGCATCGATTTTGAATATAGTATTCGTGTTGCAATAAAAAAACAGTCATTTTCAAAAAAACAAGCAAATCGCCAAAACCTTATTTTCTATCAAACACAATTGATGTTTGCTCCAAAGAACGTTTTCAATTTTAAATCGGCACACAATCCTGCCAAAGCTTCATTTCTCATTAGTCATTACATTATGTAATGTGAATAAGGATAAGGAGAAGAACTCGCCCGTGAAAACGTAGGTGTCGAATAAACGCGGTTTTTACATATTCCAAAACAAGAAAATTTAGAAATATTAAGTCAGGGGTGTAGTAGGCCACTCGGCTGTTGCTTCCAATCATACAAAAATGGCGCAGATTCAGAAATAATTAATTTACTTTCATATAACTGTAAAAAATCATAAAGTGTATGATAATCGATGTAACTGACAAAAAATGCTTTTTAGATAGTCCGGTTTACGAGACCTCTCCCATTTAAAAATTTTTGGAAAAGTAAGAGACAGTTTCTGTGCCAGTTAATATTACCGTTTCATGGCACAAAACAATCTTTCAATAGTTTGGTGAGTCATGACAGACTAGGATAAATTAATATTTATGGAATAAAATTTTTTGAGTTCTAAAAAGACAATTTTTAGATACCTTGTACTTGGATTTCCCTCCTGATCTTAAAAAAACGTAAAATGTTTAGGGTGTTCCATTTGAAAAAATGACAGTTGTTTAAACCGGAAGTACAGACTTACAAACAAACAATGCAATGTTAGTTTTTATGTCATACAATTCATCAAACATTTAATTGAAAATAGTCAAGAAGTAAAATAAAACAGTAAGGATGACCAAAGTTCTTGTTCCCTCTGTATAGGGAGCTTATATGTATATAAATTAGGTAACCTATTTATTGAATTTTGGAAAACCTCAAATAATTTTGTTATTTATAAAACAATTTTAGCAAAATATTTAGATATTCATAAATCTTCGTTAAAAACGGTATAATTAGTTAATTGTGAAGTGAAACTTCTTTGCCGGCACCTACATATTTCGTAGGACTAAAACTCGTTTGTGGCGAACGGAGACGGAGACTAAAATGCGTACGGTCTTATCAACGATTATCTGGTTATCTAAGCCTTAAATTAAAAACTAAGCAAAACAGGTTGCTGATACTTTCCCATACTTTTTACGTTTTATATATTTTCGCGCCAAAAAGTGATTAAAATTTACATTTAGTCATCTACACCTGGTACAAGCCGCCCGCTGTAAAGTTTTAATTTTTTAAATGGTATAAACTTATCTTTATTTTAATAAACCACTTCAAATAGGATTGGATTGGATTTGGAATTTGGGAGTGTGAGTTACCTCACGCGCACTTAGGCCACAATAGGTGGGCCCATTGTACTACCTCCCCAGCAGCTCTCCACATTGGACGTCACCCAAGCCATCCAACCTTTTGGATGTACTTGAGGACATCCTCAATTGGAGTGTTGCTGATTTCGGCCATGTTAGGCCAGAAGTCCCCCAGCATGGATCCTCTGGTTGTTGCGAGAGCTGGGCAGTGACATAGGGCATGTGCTGCCGACTCGTCGTCCTCGTTGCATGCACGACAGTTTGGGCTGTCCGCTAGTCCCATCCTGTGCATGTGTTTCTTCAGGGTGCAGTGTCCAGATAAGATAACCACAACTAGTCGTAAGTTCTTTCGGGACAGTTGCACACAGTATTTGGCTGTTTTTGGCGAGGGTGCCGTAATAGCAGCCCTTGCTTGACGACAGCTTTGAGTGTTAACCCATCTTCGTGTGAAGCTTTTTAAGGTTTCTTGGTATAGCATAAAGCTTAATGTCTTCAGTCATGTCCTTTCACCCATACAAGGGAGACGGCATTATCTTTTGAGATATCGTCGAGAGCTTCACGACACTGCAGTACCACTCCTGAGGTGATTTTGCAACTGCCTAGGGCTAGTAAAGCGGCTCTGCTATCGCTGTAGATACCAATACGTTGGTTCTTGATTTGTCGTTCAAGAATTGCATTTGCACCATACATTATTCCCACTACCTCCGCTTAGAAGACAGTGGCAATTTTGCCTAGTGGTATACTCTGGCGTAGGTTTAGGTCATCGGAGAAAATTCCGGCACCCGTTCCATGCTTTGTTTTAGATCCATCGGTGAAGATGGATATGTCCATATGCTGGGTTGGCCCAGCATTCGCGTAGACACTAAAGTGTCTATTAAAGGCATATCGTAAAGGAAGGTAGTCCACCATAGCATCCAGAAGAGGAATCTTGACGATTGCCTCATCCAGGATGCGGGTGTGTCTGCCTCCCTTGCCTGCTGTTTGCCACAGCCCCTTGTGGCGCAGCCTTAAAGCAGTCCTCACAGCTACTTCCTTCACAAAGAGATCAAGTGGAGGAAGACATAAGATCACCTCTAAGGCGGCCGTGGGGGTTGAGCGTATAGCACCTGTAGAACTGAGACAAGCGAGACGTTGCACGTCCAGTTTGGTTGCTGCCGTAGCCTGTCTGACCCTGGGCCACCAGACAAGTGCTCCGTAGCATAGCATGGGTCTAATCACGGCAGTATACAGCCACAAGGTAATTCTAGGGGAAAGTCCCCAAGAATTACCTAGAGCGCGGCAACATTGCCACAAAGCCATGCATGCTTTGTTCGTTTTAGCTTTCAGGTGTTTCTCCCAGTTCAGCTGTTTGTCAAAAATAACTCCCAGGTATTTGACATTATCTGAGAATCTGAGAAAAGTATTGAATAGGGGAGGTAGACGTAAGGGTTCAACCTTCTTTTTCTTTGTGAAGAGTACCATCTCTGTCTTCAAGGGGTTGACAGATAGGGACTATTCATTGCACCATTTTTCTGTTATTCGAAGAGCCGTCTGCATTAAGGTGCAGAGCATGCCCTCAAACTTCCCCGTGATGAGGATGGTGATGTCATCCGCATATCCAATGGTATGGAATCCAGCATCATTAAGTGCGCTTAGAAGGCTGTCCACCACTGTATTCCATAACAGTGGAGACAGAACTCCGCCCTGTGGCCAGCCTTTCATCACGACACCTCTAATTGAGCTGTCTCCTAAGTTAAATTGCATTGCTCTCATTGCAAGCATGTGCTTTATCCACTCACAAAGAGTAGGTGCAACACCAAGTCTGCGTAAGGCAGAGTTTATACTTTCAAAGGTGGCCTTGTCAAAGGCTCCTTCAATATCAAATAGGCTATCAAACTATTTAAAGATTAATCCGATTTTCGTTTGCGTTTTTGAATAAATCATTAATCAATTTTCAACATTCGTGGAGGGCAAAATTTCAGAGATTGGTAAAAACAGATTTGTAATTTACTGTAAGTTCTATCGGCCCACAAAGTTTATATCATATTTTTTTAAATACCTTAAAACTTATAGAAATAGTTGTTCGCAAGAGCAATCTTTTCTGTTAAATTATACAATACAAAATACACTTTTAGTGAGAATACGCTAAGAAGTTTTACTTAGAACTTGTGTGCTGGACACACTTTTTTTGGCATCCGGTTTTAACGGAAGCGATTTTAACTATTCTGTTATAATTAAACTCCGTGGATTTTTAAGGATTTGGTAAGGATGGTTTTAAATTCTCGTTACAATGATATATAATAATTTTCTAGAGTTTGGTCTACTAAGTATGGCTTATAATACCATGAGTACTGAAGGTTATATCGACTATTTTTGTAGGAGTATCACGAATGTCCATGCTCTTCATTACAAAGTGCACGGGTGCGCACAAATGAGTGCTGTTTGCTAGCGCAATATACATGAGTGGCACTGCCACAAAACTTGTCCACTTAACTTTGAGTACGAATGGTATTCGACAGTGTCGTTCCGTGGGTAAAAAATTTGGGTAGGCAGTAAGATTAAAAAGAAAAAAAAAATATGGCAACTACAATTTACAAGACCTGTTGTAAAATAAATTAATCTACGCTTAAAATTTCTATTAAATTTCACTTTGTCGTTATGCACTTTAATTTGATAACGTAAATCTTCGTCTAAAGCCAAGTTGTTGCGAGATTTGCCAAATAATTTTAATCTAACAGTTGCAAATAAACGTTCTTTGAGGTGTTCGATATAAATGAAAATAGTAAGCAATTCCAGCAGAATAGAGTGTTTTTATTATTGTAAACAGTTATTAAGTCCATTCTTTTATATCATCCAGTATTAAACGATCTAGATTTATTCATACTGTCTATCTGTAACGGCCCTAGTGATTTTGAAGTACATCGGCCATGATTTATTGTTTCTATTCGTTTTTCGTATAAGTATCCATTAAATTATTCTTTTAAAGGCTGGTCAACGAGGATTTCTATATTTACTGCAAATTTGAAAACTAAATAAGATAAATAAACACGCAATAGCTGCACGTTCCACCCAACTCCTGCGGCCCAAGTAAAGTAACTGCAGAGGCCGTGCCTTTGCCCGCGTTCTAAAGTCCCTACTATTTCATTGAATCTTTTAATCTGAGCATTGCATTATTTGTGTCAATGTGCATGCAAACGTATTAGGAATAATAGATTGGTTGATTGTGTCGTAGCTGGAATTATTTGGTACGATAAGCTCGGCCTTTGCGTATGCAAAACTGTGTTTAAAGGTAACGATCTATTTATTTGGCGCCTAATTTTTAATGTTACGCAGTGGTGTTAAAAAGTAAAAACTGTGTAAAAGTAACTTTTTTTTACTGTATATTAAACTTTTTTTTTTGAAAAGTTATGGGTAGGCCCTGCCTACCCTGCCTAATAGGACGGACTGCCACTGGTATTCGAGAAACTGTTATTGAATAGAAATTGATTTTTGAATTATTTTTTATTTTAAAAAAATTTTCACTTTCTTGACGATAGAAAACAACATTTTGTTATCTGTCAAATGTTCATTTAAAATACCTTTTTTCAAATTTTCCCAAAATTGTCGCTCAAACCACACGTTGTATGGTCGCTATAATTCCCCACACGCGGAATTGTCGCGCTGATTTGTCGCTACAATTGCCACACGTGCAATTGTCGATATAATTTTTTTTCATTAGCCAAAAAATTGCCAATTCTGCATTTGTATTATTATTATTATTATTAATAATTTATCACGTGACATGTGAACTAAATAGTCAAGTAAATTAATGTACCACCAAGTGGTCCAGTAGTTATGTATTTTTGTAATTTTATTAATGGTATTTAATCCACTTTGTAAAAATACTAAACAGTTAAATCAGCTTTATAATCTACGCAGAAATTAAAAATCTACAAAGTAATTCATTTAATATAAAAAGTTGGCGGCACTTCGGGTTTAATAGGGCGAAAAAATAGCTGCTTTCACTTTTTCTAACAAATATTTGTGAATGTATTCACCGTACAAAATTGTTTAAGCCTGCTTCCGTCAAGAAACCGCTTTTGCCGAGAGATGTAGGTCATGTATTATTAAAACAAAAAAAAAACAACGGGTGGCGTAGCCCACTGGTTCCACTAGTTTTACGTTAAAATTGCATTTCAAGTTGGCATTATACTACAGGTTCGTTACGATGAAGCACGAGTTTTTATACAAGATATTAATTAATTAAAAGGTGTTTCCCCATTTTTGGCAATATTATATTTATTGATGCATCACGATAGAAATTGACAAAAAAAAATTGTGATCTGTGGGAAAGTATTATAACATTATGATCGTGAAAAAGAAATCGATTTTAAGATTTTGACGGAAGCACACGTTGTGGACCTCAAGGAATCGGATTTTTGTAAAATGTCTGTCTGTGTATGTATGATTCCACATACCGATTTGTTTAATATAAGAAAAGTACAAAATTAAAACAAGATGGTAATAAAAGACTACGAGACAAATTCATTGCTTTGCGAATACAAATTTTTAATCACTAGTAAATAAAAAAATAACCTGGAAACATAATACAAAAAATTGTTGCGTGAGAACGAGTATTCGTTATGTTTTAAAATTTTTCGCGACGCTATCGCGCATAGTTTACTATACAGAACGTTTAACTATCTTACTCACGAGTTATATTGTATGAGTGGATTATCGCTGGCATAATTTATCGAACCGTCAAATTATTGCATTTTTAGAACTAAAAAATAAAACAAATTATCAGTTGCTTATATTTATTCCACACGAGTGAACAAATAAACAACCAGGTAAAAAATTACAAAAAATTGTTGCATAGCAACAAGTATTAGTTTTGTTTGAAAATTCTTCTCGGCGAGAATACATTTTTTAAGCAAAACAAACGCAAGCTGCTACGCAGGAAATTTGAGTAATTTTCTTCGCTTATTTTTCAATTGGCAGATAATAATACATTGAACTGGCAAAGTTATTTTATTTTTAAAACTAACAAATAAAACAAATTTTCTATGCAGGAAGTTTAAGTAACTTACCCCGATTGCTTTTGGAAGTCACCGAATGGTATATGAATCAATTGGTCAACATTATATGAGTAGAATATTCAAAAATGATTTGCAAAAATCGGTATAAAATTAGGCATAACACGAGTAGTTCTAGAAGGGTAAAATGTAATAAAAAACTGTCTTCAAAATCGTAGAAACAATCGAAACAATTTTTGTTTAAATTTTTCAATATTACTTTTACAAAAATTGACTAAATGATTTTGTTAAAAGCTGACACAGAAAATGACAAATTTAATGGTTTGTATGTGTTGCATATATGCAACCAACAGCAAGAACGGATAGCAACGTGCGTTGCATAGCTGCCACACATGGAAACGATTGTGTTAAGCTTAAGCTTTGCCCGGGGAGATGTGTTATTGTATTTAGAAACCGAAATTTTTTTAATGTTTTTTTTTATGAGAAAAAAACGATTTTTTATTTTTTAAGGAAAAGATTGCTTGAGCTTTATGAAAACCAAAAGCAGAAGGCACATTCGTCCCCCAAAAATTTGGTGGAAGCTAGAAAATTAACCGCCCTAAACATTGTTGCACCTAAAAATTAAGTTGCAGCTTAAACAAAAATTTGTATAATCCTCGGTTTATTAAACAAAGATACATGAATTATCGACTTTCAGAAATTCATAGCATGCGTCACAGACAAACTAGTGGACTGGGACCGAACTAAATTATAGCTTATCCTTAGCTTTAATAAGCTATAGAATTAAAAAATGTGTGGGTAGTTTTTGAGCAGTTCTTTTCTTAAAAAGTCAATTTTGTTGCAGTTTTAGTATTTCTAAAAGTTCTTTTAGCTTGTACCCCTAGGGCATTTCCAGTATTACACTTTATCCCGATCTGATATCTCGTTTTAGCGTAAATCGGCGTTAAAACTCAAAAGTTCAAAACTTTATAGAATGCGTCACATATAAATTAGAGGGATGTAACACAAACTAAATTGTAGCTGATTCTTAGTTCTATGAACTTATAAAATTAAAACAAATCCTGGAGCCAGTTTTTGTGCAATATGTTAGCGAAACTTTAAAATTTTGTAAATTATTTTACAAAGAAACATGTCTAACTTCCATACTGGTTTCGGATTTTCTTTAAAAGCTTATTTCCCCACGAATATTTGATATACCTGCCCATTCCGAAGCTCATCGAAATCGGACCATCCGTTTGGGAGTAATGGAGCGCACATAGCCACCCATACACCACCCACTCACAGACTTAGATTTCTGCAAGTCCAAAACCGTCAAAATCTGGATTTTGGAAAATTGCATGATATCAATACTTCCCTATTATACTGAAAGTATATGCAAGTAAAACGGAGTAGCCCACTCAAAAACAATTTAAGATTCTTATTTTACTGTTGCTAATGAGTAATTTGCCTTAAATAAGGATTTCAGCTATTAAGTATCAAAGGCTATTAATTTCAAAATTTAAAATTTCACAAGCAAGAATTGGAAAATTTAACGAAATACTCAGTGTTTTTGAGCTTTTTATTATGATAACGCTTGTGTATGCAAAGTCTGTCCTGTAATTCAAGAAATTCATTGCGTCGGCGTAGGTCAGACAGACCGTTATTAAAAACAATTTTTTTGGATTCGCAAAATCGATTTTTCTTAAACATCTCAATATACTCTATACATGAAGTATGGAAAAAAACAATTACGTTTCTGCCTATGTATACGCGGACGATGTGTCATAACCTGCTTAACTACCTGACTAAGCACTGAATTTTAATTTTAACTGCGGTGGTGTGCTATGGAGACTTTCTGAGTTTCTAGCGCGGCAGGTTTACGGTACTAGACAAAACTTTAGCAGTACTCTAAGATTACTGTGACAGTTTGGGTTTTTGAAAACAGACAACTTGTGTAGTATGAACAGTTCAGAGGAAATCCCTTGCCTATTTTAGAATTATTTTTAAAATGACTGCCGCCTGGACAAATTAATATCTGATGTATTGTAACATCCACAATCTTTGCTGGGACTATTGTAGTTATTGTGATCCATTACCTAATTCTTTTTAAGTTTCAGTATACATATAAAAATTCAAAGACCGGACTTTTAGCCCAGAATAGCAAAAAAATTCAATAAGTTATACGATTCCATTATTTAAGGTACACCGTTTCGTTCAGTGTTACTTTATTGTGGAGCTAAGCCAGAGGTTCTGCACTATTTTTGCAAAGTTTCAAAAAATTGGTTGGAGTATTACTTTTAAAACCCCTGACCATTCATATTCTACGCTTATCAACTCCGTTATAAAATAGCTCGAGATAATAAACGAGCTGGCCAAATGAATAATACGCATCTAAACAAGCTCCATAAGGTCAAACATGTGGGTGTGTTGCTATTTTAAGTCCGTAAATAATTTGTTTAAAATTGCATACAAGCGCCAACTATATATTTAAAGGAATTATGTCAGGCTTTATTAGCAGTTGATAGCCCCATAATTTAAATACTGACTAAATACTAGACTAGAAATCCGAACTATGCGTATAATATGTTTTTTAAATATTTTTAACGTCCAGGATTAGCTTAATAATTGTATCACTTATTATTAGCTATTACTTGTTACAGCGTTTTTAATTTTCGACATACAATTTTTGCATCACATTGAAAATACACGAAAAATTAAAAAAAAAGAGGTACTACATATATCTGCAAGTTTCTTTCAATTTATTGTTGTTAGCATTACTCGTTATTGCTGTTGTTTTTGATTTTGGCATAAAAATTGTTTTATATATGTTTTAATTACTGTTAAATTATAGTAAACGCAGCACTTTTAAAAATATTTAAAAATCGCAACTAAATTTAAAATTTAAGCTTTACCAATATCGGTTAATTCGCGATCCGAAGTAAAAACACCAAAACCGAAATGTGATCAACACAATTGTCTACTGAGAATGGTTATTCAGATAAACCGGCAGAACATTTCAATGAATCGGAAAATTACTCTTCGAATACACCACCGAATCACTAGGGGGAACTTCTACCGACAGAGAAACTTTTGAAATAACCACCGGAAGTTTCTCGGATGCGTAGTGCTCTTATCAGACAACAAGTTACAAATGCTTGAAGTCGGTTGGGATTCGATCTGAGATAAATTAGAGAAGCGGGGCGAAAATGAAAAGGGTTATAATTTAATCGGAAAACTCCTGGAAAACCTTCGGAGCACGCATTTAGTCAATCCGACCACACCTTTTGAACACCAAGCCGATTCATGCTCAGCACTGTGATTTTTTTGTACAGGTTGTTGTTTTCTTTTTCTTTTTTCTGGAAGGAACTGGATTTAGAGCGTGAAAGGTAGATTTTACGTGTAGACTTCGTACTTCTTTCGACTCATTAGTATTTTAGGTTGTCTTATTAATTCAAGTAAGAGCGCTATTTCTCACCGCATCAACCACGCGATTTGGTGTTTTATATTGAGAGTTTTGTTGGATAGTTTTTAGGGGCGGCGATTCCAATTTTGCATTTTATGATTTTACGTCGGTGGTTTGTTTGATGGCGGTTTTGAATAATTTTAGTTGATGGGAAAAGTAATTTCTTTATGAAGTCATTAGTTAATTACCATCGCATTGTCATGGTAGTGGTAAATTAATTATTACATTACTAAGCTAAAATAACAAAGTTAATATTTTTTGAAAAGTGAAAAAAATCCACAAAAAGTTTTAATTAAGGCGGTACATAAAACAAAGATAAATTAGTTTAGCATGACAATTAGGAAAATATGTTTGAATAAACGTGGAAAACTCTGTGTGGGTTACTTGAACACATCTGCTGTACTAGGAATTACATTCTGCAAATTGTGTTGTCAATAGAAGCTATCGTATTATCACGCAAAGCAAACAAACCAATCAAATGCTCATAATTCAATTATGGTTGGAACTCAAACTGAATTGCACACGTGCGATATTTGTAGCGTAAACTGCAGCCAATCAGTTGTTTACTGCAGTTACGAGTTTCAGCACAGAATTCTATTTTTGAATCGGAACTGAAACTATTTCAGGGTACGAGTTTTGGATTCTAATAACAGACTGATTTACTTCCTACAAGGTCCGGAAAGTATAGTTTAGATTTTACGAAAATATTTTTTAACCTGTCAACATATTTACCATGAACTTAGTTGAACATTCTTATACAAACATTCAGAATGGGGCTTTTTACTATTTTTTTGCTCAATTTTATATTGCAGGATAAAAAACACTCTTTCGTATTTTTTCCTTTTTTAAATAGACCATTTATAAATTATAAAAATTTGAATTTTAGAAGACGTTTTAAAATACGCCAAAATATGACGTCATTTAGCAGCAAATACACGCATTTGGATAAAAGACATTCCCATGTTAAAGAATTCACAGAAATTAACTAAACACTTTTTAAGTAACAGAAAAAAGGTAAAGAAAAGAGAATTTTTTGTATTTATTTTTGAGATGCCTACAGTCTTATAAAATATACGCTAAAATAAATTAAATAAAATTTATGTAAAAAGATACTAAAACTAAGTTCTTTGTAAAGTAGTGCAGAACGCACAAGGTTCAAGTAATTCTACTTATTGGGATTGCTAATTTGCATCTAAATATCTAAAGAAACGTCAAATAAAAAACGAGCAAAGCACTTTGCCTGTACTTTCCTATGCTGAAAATATTGTTAATTATCATATATTCAAAAGTATTTTATTATTAATGCGTTACGTCCCAACATTGACTACAATAAGATCCCTCTACTCTTACCATTGCACCGAGAGCGTAGCCGCATAATAGTAATATTATAAGAACATATTCCATATACTTAAGTTTTCCATAAAAATAATAGCATAAACTTAGTGAAATTTTTTTTATATATCCAACTAATGACTACAAAGAGAGAATAGTGAAGCAAAGGTCAACAGGTAGCTGTGTGTGTGTCAACGCATTGATAGTACCTACGCTGTATGTTTTCCAAGTTTTTTTTGTGAAGAAAGTTGTTTTTTTTTTGAAAAAGATACCTTGAAATTAAAGAAACCCAAAAGCGGGAGGACAAATTCGTCTACCAAAATTGGGCAGAAGGAAGAAAATTACCCCCCCCTCCAAATATTACCGTATTTTAAAATTAAACTGACAACTTTGTTATACTATCACTTGTGAGCAGTTTAGCCTAAACAGAAATATTTTATCGGTCACTTTTTGAGCAGTGTTTTTTTAAAAAGTCAAAATTTTTATTCACTTCACAGTTTTAGTAGTTCGAAAAATTCTAGTAGCTTGTAACATTGTGTACCCTTAAAGCATTTCCAATATCTAATATCATCTCGATCTGATGACTCGTTTTTGAAAAAATAAGCGTTAAACTCAAATTTTTATAAATTAAGAGAGAAATTTACGAGCTGAGATGCAAACCCAAATTGTAGGGCATCTTCAGTTTTATAAGCTCACAAAATGTAAAAAAATCCGTTTGTCAGTTTTTAAATAATATTTTTTTGGAAATTTCTGAAATTTTGAAATTTTTTTACTTTCTTTTTTAACTGTTCGAAAATTTTTGTGCACGTTTGATTTGCCCTAAAGTTTTATATATCAGATTCCGGTTTCAGATTGAAAAATTTACTATTCCGGGGAACATGCCACCAAAAACTTCCACTTTTGGTTTCAGATTTTTTTTAAAGCTTAGTTTGTTGGTGCACTTTTGATGTACTCCCACATTCCAAAACTCATCAAAATCGGACTCTCAGTTCGAGAGTTATGATGCACCACATCCATACATACATACAAACCCACCCACATATCCATCCACCCGCAGACAGACCTTCATTTTAAAAACGCTTTTTTGGGTTCCTGAAGGTCCAAAACATGTATTTCCGTCAAAAATTCGATTTCGAATATGATTAAATTAACAAATAACACCTTTAGCTAATACTTTATTAACATAATCGCAACAGTCCTCAAACAAAAGCTACTTAATTTATTGTAAATAAAACAATTTTTAACGTTAACAGTTTTTATATTTTAGCCTTATACGTATCTCAACGTGTTTACACGTCATTATCAAGACAGGATTAAAGGTAAACAGTTGGTGTTGCTATAGGAACAATAAATTTTCATAACTTGATCTTGGTTTTCTATATATGTGTTCAGATGACTTAATTTCTCATTCAGTAACGGTGAGTTTAAGAGATCAATTTGTTCATTCATTAAAGATACAGATTTTAAATGGTTGTAAATTTTAAAAGCTTCTAGTATATCCAACTTACGTTTATCATCACAAAAGTGTAAACATTTTATGGTGTTATTAGATCCCATTAAATGATTGTGTTCTAATAAGTGTTTAGCGTAATTGGATTTATGGGGGTGTTTATACCTGTAACAACTTACGTGTTCCTTATACCTAATATGAAAATTTCTAATTGTTTGTTCTATATAAACCGAATTACAGTTACAGCAATTTAATTTGTAGATGCCTGATTTTAGTAAATTGCCTGTTTTTTCTTTAGCATTAAACAAAGTGTTTAAAATGTTTTTTGTTGTTTTAAAATTATTTTACATTTATTTGTTTTGTTTATAATCTAGCAATTTTTTCTGATTTATTGCCAAAATATGGAATTGCCGCGTATTTCATTGTATCCGATGAAGTACATAGTTGGATAAATTGTCTGAATAGCTAATTTACAATTTTTTTCTTTAATTAATGTATCAATAAATATTATAATAAAAAATAAGTATTATAACCATTATTGTATGCAATTTGTTTAATAATCGAAATTTCTCTATTATAACTAATTTCACCTAAAGGAACCGTTAAAGCCTTATGTATCATGGACCTGTATGCTGCTAATTTATGTGTTTCTAAAGAGTTAATAGACCTATTGTGTTCAGTTTCTAGTGTAAATGTTAGTTTTGGGTGCAAGCTGTTGATAAAAATTAAAAATTCATTGATTTACTCAAATAAACTATCAAAACATGCTAAAATGTCAGCAGCATAACGAAACCAAAATATAACTTTCGCAGAATGCTTTGATTCAAATATTTGATTTCCTAGATTTTCCATAAATATATTAGCTAAAAAAGGTGAAATTGGACTTTACGTTGTTACAAGTGTAAACACTCACATAAATCCAATTACGCTACACACTTATTAGACCACAATCATTCAATGGGATCTAACAACACTATAAAATGTTTACACTTTTGTGATGGTAAACGTAAGTTGAATATACTAGAACCTTTTGAAATTAACTAACATTGAAAATCTGCACTTTTAATAAATAAACTAATTGATCTCTTAAATTCACCGTTATTGGACGTTTTGGAATGAGAAATCAAGTCATCTGGACGCGTATATAGAAAACCAAGATCAAGTTATGAAGATTTAGTGTTCCTCTAGCAACACCAACTGTTTACTTTTAGTCTTGCATTTGGTAATGACGTGTAAACACATTGAAGTACGTATAAGGCTAAAATAAAAAAAACTGTTGAAGTTAGGAATTGTTTTATTTACAATAAATTAAAATGAACTTCAACGAAGTAAAGCTCGAACTTATAAAAAAAGCTACTTGTTTTACTCTATAGGTCAAAATATCATTACATTAATATGTAGACGGTGTGGTATTTCATCATGCTAATAAAGTAGCCATTAACAGTTCGTAAAATAAATTTCTTTGAATGTAAACGATTTGCCAAATATCTGTACTGCGTATTTCAATTCATATTTATTTGTCAAATAGCTATTTGCAGAATTTGAAAGCGCAGGTACACGCAAAACTCAATGATAACTCTTTTTTGACCGTGTGAAACAAAACAATTGTGCCTTTCTGCTTTACTTTGTTACTTGTTTGACATATCGACCGACTTATTAGGTTCCCGAGGCAGCTAATAAATTACTTGACTAATTGTATATATTTGGCAAATAGATATTTGGTAGTTGAAATACGAATAAGGCTGGCTTTTTGGAAGATAAAGTTTAATAGCAAATTTTAGGACATTGAAATACTGAACATAAGAGTAATTAGTATAGTAACTGTTTTAATAGGGCACCATCATTATCTAAACAGGAGTAAATTCGTCTAACTACAGTATTTCAAACTCGACTTAGCATTCCGTGGTCCATGTTTACAATGCATTTGTAATGAATTCCACTAAATTTCTACGCTGTTGTATCTCACTTAATAAATACTAGTGTTACCCCAGCGCACAATGCACTGACAGACTGAGCGTTGACCGACCCGGCGAAATGCTAAGTCACGTGATGCATTAGTTCCAATAATGAGACGCGGGGTTAGTGTAGATGTCGCCTCAAGTGAAGCGCGTCTAGCAGACTTTCATATATATTATAAATTAAAATAATTATTATTGAAAAATCGAGGTAGAATAAAAATATAAAAATCTTTCATGTTCCATCTGAGGATAGGGACCTTTCATTGAAAAAAAATGGTCCAAATTGGTGAAGCGGTAGCCGCTGGAGGAACCGGAAAAAAACACCCTTTGAGCTTTTATATACGTATGGATTATCCTGTTGATATCTCCAAAGAAAATAATCTAGCGGATTTATGTCAGGCGACGTTGGGAGCCAACGTGCAGGCCCATATGTTCCAATCTATTGGTTTCAAAACTGATTATTTATGTATAGGTACTTACTATACCAGCGTTATGTGGGGTGCACTGTCGTAATGGTAGTATGTATTAACTTGTGTCTGCAGGAACATTTTACAAATATTCTAAATACACTGTTGCATTCATAGTGCCTTGATAAACGTGAAAATAAATGTTATTTTGAAACAGCCCACACGTTCACGTTAAATCGAACTTGATGTGCTCTTTCTCTGTCAAAGACTTATTTTGGCTCCAGTATTGCTGATTGTTTTTATATTAAACGATCATTGTTTGTAAAGTTAGACTCGTCTGACCACATAATACGCATTGCAAGGTTTTCAATTTGACCATACTTTTCCAGTACCAATGACAAAATTGGATTCTGCGTAAGGCATTAACATTGTGTAAACGCTGCACTTTTTTGAATGTCCAAGGTCTAAATTTGTACTTGTTTAATACTTTTTAAATTAAGCCGAAATAAAAATTAAGATCTGCAACTGCATTGCGTATTGAATGTCGGGGATGAGCTTGAAAATAAGCCAGTACCAAAATTTCTTGATCTTCAGAAATCTGTCGCTGTAACAGTGGCAGCACTCGAAAATGTTATATAGGAGGCTCAGAGGGGGCCAAGTTAAAGTTAGAGGAGCACTTCAAATGCAGATGTATTATGAATTTTATAACTATTTTATTCAAAAATACAACTGTTAGTAAATTTAGACATTGTTATTGTTAGAACTGTATCATCAAATTTTAGTGTATGTTTGCTATCCTACACACAAGCGTAATTTGATATTCTGCGCTTTAGTAATGTTCTAGCTTACACAAGTTCGTGAAAAACAGTTTACTAACAATAACGTAATTATATTTATGTCGTATCAGCAAGCAAACCAGAACAAAGTTGTTTTTTTAAAGAATCATGAAGCCGTGCGTGAGCACGACCCCATGATTCCCATCCCACCCCCTTACCCGGGCTCAGCACACTAAGTGCTTTTCACCGGTCTAACATGCCCCACCCCTGAAAGACATGCAACCCAACATACACCTACATACACCATCCATGGACCCGCCGGATTTAACTTATTCAGAAAAATTTCCGACGGACAGTGGACTCGAACCTACTGCCCTTGGGAGTCTAGTTTCAAAGCCTGGGACTTTAACCACTAGACCAACCGCCGGCCCAAAGTTGGTTTTTATTGTTTTAGTTTAATTTCGCATTTTACTATAACAGATAAACATTTCCTATAAAAATGTCTTAGAAATAATTATCTGTTGTAGATTGTAGTTTATCAACTCTACCAAAAATTTCCCCCCTCCCCGATCAAGGAAGATATTTTTCATATCTGCTATTTTATTTTGATCAATAAAGCCACGAAATTTTACGTTAATATTTATATTAAAAATTATGTATCCTCCCACTTAAAATTTTGCTTATTTTCAGTAGGGACATTAATAAAATAATAATTTCCTACCGGTTTCTAGTATTTACAAAATTTCATTCCCCATTTATTAGGGATTATAAACGTTTTCCAAAAATTTAACAATAGTAGACTGTACCTATTTTGATGAGGATATTACAAAAATACAAGAAATTATATATCATCTCATTTAAAATTTTCAAGTTATGAAGTTACACTCCACTGTAAAATAGAATGGTTTTTAAAAACTCGCTGTTAGCGTTCCATAAAATAAAAAAAAAAGTTACTCAATTTTATATAGTTTTGGAGATATGAGCTTGTAACACTGTAGTGGTCGCTAGAATTGCTGAGAATGTGGAGTGTACGCCAGCAGCATAAAGAATATAAAGGTGACTCAGACAGCAAAGTTGGACTGGATGAATTAGGACAAAACAAAAGTGATTTCAAACAGAAACGGAAACTATCTAACAGCACAATTACACCATATTTGGACATTTGGTACGCAAACATGGTTCTTGAATAAAAAATAAAAGAAAAAAGCTGAAGTGTGGACTTCGACTGGTCTTTCCCATCCTAAAACTTATCGTATTTGCAAACGTCATCCAAATTCAGGCGCTACAACAAAAACATGTCTAACTTCCGTTTCCGGTTTGAATATTTTTGAAAAGCTTAACTAGAACTACAATTTTTGATGTACCTCTTGATTTCATCAAAATCGATCCAGTACTTTCGCCTGTAGAGGCGTCACCAACACACCCACCGACAGACATTTTTCAAAACAATTTTTTGGGGTTCTTTGAGCCCCAAAACGCGTATTTCCGTTAAAATCTCGATTTAGAACATTTTCATGAAATCGATACTTTTCCATACCGAAGGTATGGGAAAGTAAAAATTAAGAGCACAGACAAAGATTGAGATAATTTTACTTAATCTCTTCTTCTTCTTCTTCTTCTTCATTTTGGGCCATTTTGCCTGTTCTACTTCGATAACATTCACAAGCTGTCTCTACATCACTTGCTCGGGCGTCCAATACTTCTCCTCCTTGGGGTTGGCTGTCTCGTATTATCTTCACTAATCTGTCGTTGTCCATTCTTGACACGTGGCTATCCCATTCTCGTCGTCTGGCGTTTACCCATTCCGTTATTGGTTGTATCTTACATGTTTCTCGTATGTTGTCGTTACGTATTTTGTCTCGCCTTGTCTTTCCTACTATTTTGCCACTTGCATCCACTGTTTTGTTTTTGCAGTGTCTGCCGTAGTTTCCATAGCGTATGTCATGATGGGTCTTACCGCCCCTTTATATGTATATTCGTGTCTTCGTTTCCATTCTCAACTGTTAATTTTTCTATATCGTATAGTTTAGGCAGCCTCCTATTCTTTCTGCTTTCATTGTTTGCTCCCCTACTCCTTTGTCTAAGTTTCGGTGGCTTGTCATTTTCACTCCTAAATACTTTATTTCCATTATTTGTTCGATTGGATTGTTCTCTACCATCAGTTTACACCTTAGTGGTTCTTTCGCTACTGTCATCGATTTTGTTTTTTCGGTAGAGATTTCCATATTGTACTTCTTACATGTTCGATTAAACTGATAGAGTAATCGCTGTAATCCATCTTCGTCTTCCGCCAACAATACAGCGTCGTCTGCATAACATATAATATTTATTTTGTTTTATCCGATTCTATATCCTCTCATCGGTTTGATTTTCTTTATTATTTCGTCCATAACAATGTTGAATAATAGCGGGCTCAGAGAGTCACCTTGTCTGATTCCTTTTTCTGCTACTATTGGTTCGGAAAACCCTCTGGGCTTCTTATTTTTATTCTGTTGTCTTTGTATATATCTCTGCTCAGCTTTATCATTGGTGATGGTACTTTTCTATTAGCCAGTATTTTTATAATATCATTTATATGTACTCTATCAAAGGCTTTCTTTAAATCTATATAGCACAGGAAGGCAGGTCTGTTATATTCTACTAGCTGTCGTAGCACAATTATTGAGTCGGTACAAGATCTTCTGCTTCTGAATCCTTGTTGTGCATCTAGTGTGATTATGTTATTCTATTATATTGTATTTTACATAATATTCATCTAAAACACAAAGTAAGTATTACAGATACCCGGAAGAGAATAAGCGTTGAGGGTTTAGTCAAAAAGTACAGCTTATTGAAGTGGACCTGGTCTAGCGAGGTGAGAACAGAAGATGAACAAAGTTAATTATTATGGATTGGACACAAAGTGATGGAAGACGAAACGGAGAAAGGCAGCCTGATCGATGGATCGACGAGATCATAAAAGCAGCAGGAAAAGACTGGAAACAACAGCAGGAGATAGAAAAGGATGCAGATCAAAAGGCCCAGAATTAAGACGATAGGTTAATTAAACTAAACTAACAGTGAAATAAGACTCGAGATTTATTTTTTTAAATATTAATGGGCTAATTCCCTCATTTTTAACTGGAAGTTTTTATGGTTTCTGATGTTTTACAGTTGCCAGCAATCTTTATCTAAAAAACATATATTTTTGCCTTGATTTTTTTGCTAACTGAATTTGTATTTTTTATGGCTGTTTCCTAATTATGAAACGAGGTTCTAACGAGTGGAAACCAGTCGATAATGTCAGATGTAATCTTATCTTATATAAATAATAGAATAACTGTAAGGGGCAGAACTTCATATCAACTGCTTCATAATTTACAATTATATTATTTTTGAAGTATAGGAAAGCCATTTTAAGATACTTTGCAAGACAAATACTTGCAATTGAAGCATTGGGAAAGAATACAAAATCATATCTCGCTCTATCAGTCAATACAATTTAATTAAAGTCACCCATTGAAGACCAGTACTATACCAAATTGCTTATCATCTTTTAAGTTTATCCTAAATAAGGAGGCAGTAATTTTTGAAGTCTTGAAAGATCGTCGCTATTTAAAATCAGACAATTTGGAAATATTTTAAAGTTGTTTTTATCAATGTCTGCTTTGATATTTGCTAAATAAGTAGATTCTGAATATCGTCGGTTGTTACATGGTAGCCCGGTACTGACGTCGAATGTGTGGTTTGGTCTACAGACCGACATAAAATATTTTTAAAAAAATACGGTTTTTGTTCTGTCATTTTACTAGATGATGGACTATGAGAATTTCGCTAAAGCAGTAAAGAAAAGAAGACCAAGAAGGAACTAACTACTTGGAAGACTGCTTAAAGATAGCTAGATCGCTGGGTATCTACTTCTACAGAGGCAAACTAGAACAAAATAACTAAAATAGACCCTAGGCGTACAAAGGAAAGGTGGGTTGCAAAACCGACGAAGAGCCCAGCATAGTCACCCGACTTGACACCCCTTGCTATATTTGCGTCAGACCACCTAAAAATTTCAGTCACATCTAAGTAACTTGTTTGAATTAAGTCAAAGTCAATTTAAACTGAAACGTATTTATTTTGAATTATTTACATTCTGTAAATTTTTACACAGCCCTTTTTGTTATCAAATGTTTACGCAATAACAATAGTATATTATAGACCAAGGTAGAGAAGACATTTTTTTCGTCCGTGCAGAATTTATAACAAGTTGCGAGGCTGATAAGTGTTCTCTACCGTGGTTTATATATTTTCTCTACTACTAGCACCTTTATTCCTTTTATAATTAATTGATTTTACATTAATAAAAAATAAAATTACACATGCAAATATGCACAAAAATAAAGTAGCCTTGCTTGAAAACAAGAGAATAGTTAATTTCAATTGACATTTATGTAAAATATATCCATACATATATAAAAGCTCAAAGGGTTTTTCTCTCCGGTTCCTCCAGTGGCTACCGCTTCACCACTTTGGACCATTTTTTTTAAATGAAAGGTCTCTATCCTTAGATGGAACATGAAACATTTTTATATTTTTATTCTACGTCGATTTTTCAACAATAATTATTTTAATTTATAATATATATGAAGGTCGGCTAGACGCGCGTCACTTGGGGCGCCATCTACAAAACCGCCGCGTCTCATTATTGGAACTAATGCATCACGTGACGCATTTAGACGGGTCGGACAACGTGAGTCTGTCAGTGCATTGTGCGCTGGGGTGCAGTTAATGTAAGGTCGTTATCGGAACCGGAACTAAAAACGGAAATCAGAACAGTTGTTTTCTAAACACTTTCTTGAAATTTTGAGTACATAGGGTTTTAGTGCATCTAAAGACAAATCAAATACTTTGTTTCCAAATCTTTAAATTGAAGGCCGCTACGAATTTCTGAAAATTTTAGGTTTAATGTCCGATTACTCAAAAACAGAATATCCAATCAATACAAATTGTCATCTTATTGGATGGTCCTTAATAAGTATAATCAAGTGACGTAAAAATATTTTTGGAAAAATGAGAGCTGTAAATATACTAGCGGCTCAAAATTTTGGACATTTTCAAAAAAAATTGTCTCAAAAACTACCACAAAATTTTTTTTAAACTTTCTAATCCAATATAGCTTGCAATGAACTACAAATTTAGTTGTTTGATAATTTCCTTTAAAAATTTTGAAATTGATTAATTTTTTATTCCTAAACGCAAACGCCTATCGTTATAAACTGTTATAAGTTCGATAGACTATTTAAAGTAATTTATTAGTATCAGCGAAAATTTTCAGCTATTTTGAAAATTAAGAAAAACAACGATACTTTTTAATATCAACAACGTGTTTTTCAGCAGTTACGTGATTCTAACTGCGCCTATCAATTCATCATCATCATCATCAGTCCTGTGAGTCCCGAAGAACTATAGGGCGCCTTCACAGGCGTTTCAAGACAGTTCGAATAAATTAGTCCAAGGTTGTCAGTCTTGCACTAATGCACTAATTCACTATTTCCATTTCACTTTAGTTTACTTTAATTTAATTTTTCTTTACTTGAACTTTAAAATAACAAACTTGACGTGGTGCTTAATCTTCTACAATATCTCGAGTATTCGCGCACAATTTATTAACGAAAATTTTCCAGGTGTCTTTATTTTGGGCTGATTGTTTTACTTGATTCCATGTTACATTTATCTCCTTACATTCTTTCAATACATTTCGCTTCCATGTCAAGTTTGGTCTGCCCTGCTTCCTTTTTCCTTTTACAGTGTACTCGAGAGCTTGTCTTGTTATGTCCGAGATTGGTTTTCTTAAGGTGTGCCCGATCCAGTTCCATCGGCGTCTCTTTATACTTAAGTGGATGGGTTCTTGTCCCGTAATGTTCCATAAATCTGTGTTAGATATTACAGTAGGCCAGTATATTTTCAGTATCTTCCTTAGACACTTGTTGATGAAGGTTTGAATTTCCTTTGTTTGCTGCTGATTTAAAGCCCATGATTCGGATCCATATAGAAGTACGCTGGTTATATTTGTATTGAAGATTCGGATCTTGGTGTTTCTTGACAGTTCATTTGATGTCCATGTTTTTTGTAACATTTTAAAGGAGGTTTGTGCTTTGCCAATTCTCACTTTAACGTCTGCTTGACAACCCCCCTTTCCCTCTAATGTGCTTCCGAAATAGGTGAAACTTTGGGCATTGTGTAGTTTTTCTCCATTTAGTACTAGTTGTCTGGTATCTTTATCGGCCGTAGTTAATGTATTTGTCTTTTTAATATTTATGTTTAACCCGGTTTTAGCTGCATTTTGCATTAATAAGTTCAGTTTGTTCTGAAGGTGCTCACTTTTCTCCGTTATGAGGCAAACATCATCAGCGTATTCAAGATCTTCAAGTTTTTTGTCGAATCTCCATGTTAGGCCTCTTCTATTATCCACTGATTTTACCATTATCCAGTCAACTACTAATAGAAATAGCAGAGGGGATAGTATGCATCCTTGTCTGACCCCCGTTTCAATTGCAATACTCTCTGATATCAGCCCGTTATGCATTATACGTGCACGGTAGTTCTCGTATAGCATTTTAATCACTCTGATATATTTATCGGGTATACCATATTTTTTTAGAATTTCCCACATTATGATTCTGTCTACTTTGTCGAAGGCTTTGGTGAAATCTACAAAGCCTAAGAATATGTCCTTCTGCCATTCATTGCTTTCATCAATTATAATTCTTAGTGTACTAATATGATCTATGCATGCTTTTCGGGGTCTAAATCCTGCTTGATTATCCCTCAGCTTAGTCAGTGTCTCTTCTTTTAATCTTTCTAGTATAATTCTTGACAGGATTTTGCTCGTTGTATTAAGAATTGTAATGGCTCTCCAATTATCACAATTAGTTCTGTCTCCCTTTTTTGGAATTTTGATGATTAGGCCTATTGCCCATTCGTCGGGGATTTCTTCCTCCTCCCATATTTTGTTTATCATTTGGTGTAACATTTTGATATTTGCCTGCGATCCTGTTTTTAACAATTCTCCTGGTATGTCATCGAGACCCGCAGCTTTATTGGTTTTTAGTAGTTTTAAAGCTTTTTCAATCTCTTCTGTGGAGATCGCATTTGTGTTTAGGTTAAGTTCTTCTCTTACTGTACCCTCGTTTACTATATTTGTATTGTTGCTAATTATTTCATCCTTGGTATAAATTTCTTTGAAATATTCCATCCATCTGTTAATAATATCTTCTTGCACTTTAAGTACTGTTCCATTTTTGTTTTTAATGTTGCTCGATGTAATCGTTCTCGTTTTTGCCATTTTTCTTGTTATGCTATATAGGGTGTTCATGTCATATTTCCTTGCTGCTGTCTCTGCTTCTGTCAGTAACTCTTCTTGCTGTTTCTTTTTATCATTTTTTGCACTTTTGTTTATTTGTTTATTAATATTCCAGTAGTTTTGTTCCAGTTCAGTTTTCTTGTCTTGTGTTTTTGCTGCTAGCATTTTCTGTTTTATTTTATTTCTTTCTTCTATTAGTTTCTTTGTATCTATAGTAATCCACGGTTTATCATTTCTTTTTTTTGTTCCGATTATTTCTTTGGCTGTGCTGTTTATTATGTCTTTGTAGCATCTCCACATTTCTTGTATATTTAAGTTTTCAAAACCTAGCACTTGATTAAAATTTTCTTCCAGTTTTTTGCTGTAAGCTTCTTCTATCTCTTCATCTTTCAGTAACTGTGTATTATATTTTACTCTTCTCTGTTTTGTTTGGTAATTTGCTCTAATTTTGATTTTTATCTTTGCTCTCATTAAAAAGTGGTCCGATCCTACGTCCGCCCCTCGCATCGCTCTTACATCTAGTAGGCAATTTCTGAATCTTTTATCAATCGTTATGTGGTCAATCTGATTTTGTGGATTTCCACCAGGTCCAACCCAGGTAACTTTATGGATTTGTTTGTGCGGGAATATACTTCCTCCGATCACTAGGTTATTCGTGTTACAAAAATCTATAAACAATTTGCCGTTTTCATTTACTTTGCCTATGCCTTCCTTCCCCATTGTTTCTTCCCTTCCTTCATTTACGTTCCCAATTTTGGCGTTAAAGTCCCCCATGAGCATGATTATGTCTCGTTTATGTCTATGACGTATTGTATCATGTATTGTTTGTAACTCCTCGTAAAAATTCTCTTTTTCTGTGAGGTTGGAAGTGTCAGTTGGCGCATAGATATTGATTATCGAGATATTGAAGAATTTGGCTTTAAATCTCGCTGTAATTATTCTTTCGGAGCACGCCTCCCATTGTAATAAAGCTTTTTTTGCTTCCCTGCTTACCATAAAAGCGACACCCTGTTCGTGTGTGGCGTCATTCCCACTTTTTCCGGAAAATAAAATTGTTATCCCATTTTCTGCTTGTGCTTCCCCGCTTCCTAACCATCTCACTTCGCTTAGCCCTAGGATCTGTATTTTGTATTTGATCATTTGGTGAATAATTTGGGTTGTTTTTCCAATCGCGTGCATTGTTCTGACGTTCCAGCAGCCGATAAGGGTTGTTGATTTGGTGTTGACTAATAATTGATTGGATTTATTTGTGTCTCCGTCTTCATTTTCCTTTTTCGTAGCCCATGTCGTCCTCATTTCCAGTCCTTTTTTGTTCATAATTAGTTTTTTGAAGAGCGGTCCGTTTTCGTTATCTTAAGCAGTTTCTCACTTAGTGTTTCGTCCTGCTTGTTTCCTGGTGATCTTTGACTTAGAGTTCTGCCTTTTTTCATGTACCTCATTTCATCTTGTTGATTTTCCTGCGTTGTGGAGGCTCTCTCGGTTTCCTTTGAGTGTGTGTTCCAGTTACTGCTTGTTTCCTTTACAGCATCCACTTCAACTACTTTTTCTACTCCTTTACTGAAGTCTTGTATTCCTATTGCCTTTAATTGTTCAAGGGAATACCACTCTCCATTTACTATTAATTTGTTATACCGGATCGTTACGAGATTTCCTTTTGACTGAATCACTTTTTTGAATTGGACCAATTCCTTTCTTTGTTCTTGGATTGCCCTTGAGAAATCCTCTTCAATATATATATTTTTCCCTTTTAACATCCTTGACGCTTTTAATATCTCTAACTTCTTTGTCCAATTTCTTAATTCTATCATTATTGGCCTCCCTTTGTTACTTGTCCGTTTTCCAATTTTTCTAATCTCGTTTACCTCTTGTTCTATTTCTATCTTTACGTTCATATCTCTCATTATTATTCTCATTTTTTCTTTTAGTTGCAGATCGCTTTCTGCCTCTTGATCATCTACACCGTGAATTATTATTCGTTTTTTCCTTAGCTCCCTTTCCATTTCTTCCATTTGTTTATCATGTTGTGTCATTTTTTGCTTAAGAAGTCGGTTTTCATTTACTAGTTGTATATTTTCCTGTTTGATGATTGAAAGCTCTTTTTGGTATAAATCCATCTTTTTTTCCATTCTTTCGCTTCTATCATCTAGTTTTTTCAGGTTTGCATTTATCTCTTCTAATACCTTTTCCATTTTATTACAAATTATAGACTTTGCCTCGAGGTACCGTATTTAATTCAATTGATTTTGCTCACCGTGTTTGACTTTGCCTCGTGGTACCGTACTTTCCCTTATCACTTAGCCTCTTTTTGGAGTCTTGCGTTTTCTGGTTTGCTTTATTTATAATATTAAGCTATTTTAACGCGAAGATTTGTCGACACTTGATTTATAATTATTGTCCTACCTTAATTTACCTATTTCTTTAATTGTTTGTTTGTTTAATATTTAAGTTTTTGATTATTTCACTCACTCACTTACAGGCACACCTTCGCCTTCCCCTACCCCGTCTTATCGCCTATCAATTAGCTCTAATAAAAAAAAATATTTTGCATTCTTCGCGTATTTTTTATAACTGTATGAATAAAGTTGTTATACCAGGTTTTGTGAGCGCATTAACTATCTTATTCGCGCCTTTTACGTAGTAGGAGCGCGCGTCGCCCGTACCTACGTAACCAACGCCTTGAGTCTGCAGCGGGCTTGTACCGGCTAGCTTAGATGTAAATTTCCATCACTTCTTGACGTGAAAATATTTAAAACGTAAAAAGTATGGGAAAGTACCAGCGACCTGTTTCGCTCATTTTTTAAATTTAAATGTACCTACTAAAAACAAGTAACCAAAATTTGATCAAGCAAAATTTATTAAGATGTAGCTTTACATCCCCTAATAAATGGTGGGATAAAAATGTGTATAAGTTTCCAGAAAAGTTTGGGTATTGTACTGTGATTAAATGTTAGATAATATAATCAATCCGCTTTCATTTTAACGAGAATAAAAAGAAAATCACAAATCCGGCAGTTAATTAAAAAGTTATAACCACTTATTCGAGAATGATACACCGCCATTTTTGAACGGCCGCCATATTTCCGTACATAATAATACTGAGCTACTCTCGTATAGACCGCCATTTTAAAGCTCGAAAGTTTGTACAATTTGCCTTAAATTCTTCTTTCTAATCCCGGTTTCGGATTTCATTAACAACTTATTATCTCAATGAAATATACCAACACAATCTAAAACTAATCAGTCCATCCGTTCCGAAAATATGATAATTTAAAAGAAGAAACGGTTTTTTGAATTTTTCGAGTTCTTTTGAGTTTGTCGCCAAATTACGAAATGTAAAATTTTCACGAAACTAATACTACAAATATTTAAAAGTAAAAACGAAGCTAACGTTATATTAAAAAGAAAGCAAAAGACAATCGGCAGTTTATCTATTCCTACATTTCCGCTCAATATATCTAATGCGTATCCGTATGAGTGCTGAGTATTTTAAGTGTAAATAAAATAAATAAATACTCTTTTAGGATTTATAGCCATGGTTGTATCGTGTCTTTTCAACACTCCAAACAATTTCGTTCTACAAATTCTAAATTCCCAATTTCAGAAAAATTTCCAACTACTATCACTATTTCATTCAACAGTGATCATACATATCTGTTTTGCGAATGTTTCACGTAAAATGCAGCCGAATTTTTTATCTTAGCTGTAATCGCTTTGCTTTTGAAGATAAGATAAATAATAGAATAAAGCACAGAAAATAGGTATTGAAAGAGAATATATAATACTACAAGGTGTTATTGAAATACGTGTAGATATTTGAACCTGTAATCTCACCAAACTAAACCATTTTTCTTTTTACCATTTTTTTGTAACATCTCCCGAAACCGAGTAAAAAGTCAAAAACGTTTTATTAAAAATATGGCCTCTAGAATTTTATTCTAATTTAATGCAGCACAATAAAACCTTCGGATTAAAAAGCAGCAAAAACTAGGTACATACTGACAAATGGTTTTATAATTGAAACTGCAACTTGAAACTTGAGGTAGGTTAATGGTGAATTAGTTCGATGTGTACAATTGTACGCGTTTGATGGCATGCAATAAATTCGTTACTTGGTAGTTCGTTTCAACCCCAAGTGCAACTACAAGCAAGAGCACGAACTCGTCGAATTTTGGATGCCCAACTGCATATTTTAGAAGACGTAGAACCGCTGGCGTATCAACATTTACATTTTGGACTATTTTGAAAAAACGGCAGGAAATTCTCTACGTCGCGTCGGGAAGTTTCTTGTTGATGCATTTTGAGGAAATTAGAGGAACATACAAATTTTTTAACTTGTTTGCAGTCTACCGCCGACGTGGGATTTTCAGGAGATAGAGTTTTCAATGTACACCATACCTACATCTGGTCAGATGAAAATCCCAATGCATGTCTAGAACACCGCCATTAACAAAAATTGTGTGTAAATGTGTGGGGTGGCAGTGTAGGTGACTGTTTTATCCGGTTTATATCTTACTTTCTTAATAAACATTTGAACGAACTTTTAGAAGAAGTGCCTTTAGCTATACGCAGGGCATGTGGTATCTTTATGATGGTGCACCAGTTCATTATTCTCGTTAAATGCGAGTGTAGTTGAATCATTTTATGGGCAAGTGGATTGATTAGTCGAAATGGGCCGGTATTATGGCCCACGCGATCACCGGATTTAAATTCTTGAGAATTTTTGTGAGGGTATAGGAAACAATTGGCATATGCTACCCCAGTAAATACCTTTGAAGAACTAAGAGCACGCAGAAATGATTTACGAAAATACTATAGTTTTTCCCAAAGTGTCCAAATCTATATTACAAAGAAGCCGTGCTTGTCTGAAAAATAATTAATTTTTGAGAAAGTATAGTTCTTTTTGCAATCTGTTATACAACAATAAGCAAAGTTTAGGTTAGTAATTTGAATGACATGAAACAATGACATGAGGATTGTAACCCTGCGGTTACAATACATAAGTTACTTAAAAATAGGTTTGTATAAAAATAACTTAATTAATTAATAACTTAATTTAATTAGTCATATCTATGTGGTAGGTCTAGCGGTTTGTATCTATGTAACCTTTGAATATTTGCACTATAGTCTAGTAGGTTCAGAGCCAACGCGTTAGAATGATGTTCTAGGTTGCTTAAGTATTTTTCACTGTGTTTCTTTATCGCGTCTTTCACTGTGTCAACTTTTAAGTCACGTAAGATGTCTGCGTTTCGTACAAAGTATGGCGCATCACACATAGCACGTAGCACTTTACACTGAAATCTTTCTAACATTTGGATGTTGGAGTTGGCTGCCGCACCCCATAGCTGGATGACATAGGTCCAGATGGCTTTGAAGACTGTGTTGTATACGAGGAGCTTGTTGGTTAGCGATAGTTTTGACTTTCTTCCAAGGAGCCAGTAGTGTTGGCGAAATTTCATATCAAGCTGCTTGCGCTTTTTCCAGATGTGGGACTTCCAGGTAAACCCTTGTCGAGGTGCAGGCCTAGGTATTTGACCTCTGTCAGTTGAGTTAGTGGAATATTGTTTACAAGGACTGCTGGAGATGTACCTTTGCATTTTGTAAATGTTATGTGAACGGACTTTGCTTCATTTAATTTAACTCGCCATTTTTTGGTCCATTGTATTACTTCGTCTAGGCTCTGTTGTAGGAGATTTACGGCAACAACCGGATGACTATGTTTCACCATGATTACCTTGTCATCAGCATAAGTAGCATATAGTGAGTGTGGATTTGTTGGCAAGTCTGCTGTGAAAATGAGGTACAAGATGGGGCCAAGTACACTGCCCTGTGGCACGCCTGATTTGATTTTGTGTAGCTCTGTTTGGTCTTGTCTGAATTTTACCTAGAAGTATCGTTCCTCTAGGTAGGATTTGAGGATAATATAGAAAGGGGGTGGTAAGAATGCTTTGAGTTTATACAGTAGGCCTGTGGGCCAAACTTTGTCGAAGGCCTGACTGTCATCAAGAAAGGCAGCTGTGCAGTATTGTTTTTCTTCGAAGGTCTGATTTATTGCGCCTACAATTCTATGGACCTGCTGGACGGTAGAATGGTTAGCAGGAAAGCCCAACTGATGTTCTGGGATGATGTTGTGTCCTTCGAGGATCGGAGTTAGTCTTCTGGCCAATAATTTTTCCAGTAGTTTACTTAATACGGGTAATAGACTAATTGGCCTATAGGAACCAACTTCGTTGGGAGGCTTACCGGGTTTGACAATTAATATTACCTGCGCTACCTTCCATTGTTCTGGGAAGTAACACAACCTTAAGACAGCATTATATAACATGGTCAGCATTACTATGCCCTTGCGCGGTAATTCTTTGATTAATTTCTCTGTTATTAAATCATATCCCGGGGCTTGAAAAATAATGGATTGCATTTTGAACACTAGTTTTAAAGGCAAGTTTTTTATCAGGTCATTTAAAGAACTGATAATCGTATGGAAACCTTTGTGCAAGCCAAAAACTATACAGCGTTTGCATAATCTCTTTTTCATAAGAACAAAACTGAAACTTACTGAACGGCTCGTCAAATTCAAGGAGGGTGAAATGCTAATAAATATGTGATTTTGAAAAAATAATAAATAGAAAAGTGGTTCAGTTTGGTGAGTTCTATTAGAATGTTAAAATATCTACACATATTTCTATAACACCCTGTATTTATAAAACTTATTGATAGCGAAAGCAATGAAAGCTTTACTAAATTGTATTCAAACGTTATTAGATAATAAATTTAACACGTCTAACTTCATAAGTTGTTTTTCCAAATATTTAAGTCCAAAAATAATTGGCTTAGTTTCATTATTTTGCCGGACCCTGTATATTTATTATACTTTTAACAAGCCATAGGTTACTTTTTCCAAATATTCAACAGCTCAAAAATAAACGACTTCATTTCATACTTTTGCCGGACCCTGTATATTTATTTATTATACCTTTAACGTTTTACAGGCTTTAGAGATTGGAAATTCAATTTCATTTTTATTTGTAAAAGCCCAGAAGTATGATGGAGGCCCAGCAAAGGTTATCCATCAATTTTTTAACTCACGAATTTCTCCTTTTCTACATTTCTCTTATTTTTGAAGCTTTACCTTCGGGATTTCACCACTTTTATCTGTTTTTATTATGTTTTGCTAGATTTAAATATTGAATTTTCTTCGTCGTTTCGCTGATATGTAGCTACTGTTTAGTTCTTTTGAAGCATCTTATCAAATAAATACAACATTAATTTGTAGAAGAAAGGTGGCGATGTTAAACTCACGATAACTGTTAATGAAGTACTAAAGACTTTCTCCATATTGGTTCATGGAGTTAATGGATTTGAACATATAATCGTAAAAGGAGATGATATTAGTCGATAACCAACCCTCGGCGTCTAAATTCATGTTTAAGGAGGGCGTTAATTACAAGACCCATTTGAAAATTAGTTTCTGGGAGGTGGGCTGTAGGAATTTTAAATAAAGTGTTTATACAAACATTAGGGCGACATCAGAGATGCGCCCCGCTAATGACCGGAAACTTCGTAATGCAAAGGCTACAATTCTACACTGCCATCCATCATGCGGGTTGTCGAGATGTCTTTTTCATTATTTCATTATAGTTCTCGGTATTGTGATTTCATCAGAGCCAAAGCGTAGGATGTTTATTTAAATTTAATTTCCATAAAGCTCGACCTACTCTTTCTGATTTAATGACATTTTTTATTGTACTACATGGTGTGTTGTATATTGGTTGATATAATGTAGCGTAATACTACAGCCACACCTCGAAGTACTGACTAGGAATGATTATTAATGTTTGAAATAGCGTGCATGCTTCCACATCACAAGATTCCTGAAAGCCTGAAAATTTATTTCTAACGTGATTACATTTTCACTTATTAAATAAATAATGAACTGGGAGTGATAAGTAAAATAGTCAAATTTATTGCTAGTTATGGTTAACTTTGGTATCAAATCATTTATTGATGACTCTTTGTCCAACTATGATTATTATTATATTTTACATCAAATTATTTAAGTTAAAACATTGCAATAAAAAACTTTTAAAATGTTTACCTGTGCTAAGAGGCGAATATCCGATGAAGTTCTTCGCGGTTTTGCCGCAGTATCTAATCGAAGGATTCCCACAGGTGCTTCTTTGCGACGTCTACTTTGTTCCCGATTTGATTCACTTTCCTTGGCGCTCCCTTCTCTTTCGATGGCTTCCTTCCGTTTGCTCAGTGCTTCCGGTTTCTTCGCCTTTATATTGGGTTCCACTCCTGACGCTTCCATTTTTCTTTAGTGAAAAGTTTTAAAGTTTTCAGACTTTTTTTCAAGTAATTATTTAGAAATAAATGGTTGGTTATTTGGAGATCTTTGAACCTTTGCTCGGAGCGGTTCCTTTTTCAAATTCTACTTACCAATCTACCAATTATTTTATGCGGATTGAAATGCAACACGTTCTACACATTCGTATTATTAGTTGACACTAAGTACAACGTAGACACTGGCGTGATGACCATTAACATTATCCGTGCAAACCACACCTTGCGCGTGGATTACATTCTATCACCAACCACCCACATTGTCACCAACCCCGTCTCTTCCTGCCAAACATGTGCAACGTGTTATATGTAACCCAATGAACTCATAATTGTTTGCATTGGCACGATACAGGTGGGATCAACACGACAGGATAATTACAAAAATTGTTTTTTTTTTATTAATTTTGCAGAAAGCCACAACGGTAAACATTTTATCAGGACGAATAATTAATTGTGAGATTGACATGGATGCGTCTACTGGGATGAAACAGCAATTATGTTTAAACGAATTTGATAATGGAACATGATAAGTTGACATTGAAAACTAGTTCGAAATTCGCGTAATTAATTTGATAAAATTAGAGAGCCTATGTTGTGTCTCTCGTTTAGAAAATGATTAATATTCACGTTAGCATTGTTATTATCACGCCCATCTAATTTTTTATGCTGATTGAGATGTGTTGTACAAAATATAGGAATCCTATATGAAGGCCGTTTTTAGACCGTCAACTTGGTATTTTAAGTTCGGCCACAGATGTACAGGATCTTCCACAACTCTTTGTCAAACCGTGGGTAAAGATAACAGGTAAAAAGATAAATGTGCAGATTGAAAAGTATTGTTATATATTCATAAAGCTGTATATACACTGAACACAAAGTCATATCAGTATTTTGTATATTTTTTATCGGCTTTGCGTTCTAAAATATTCAAATAAATTCTAATTCTGTAAGTACATTTTTAATATGTAAATGTAGCAATTCTAGGAAATAATATTATCACCAGAGCGCGGATTTTAAGCGTTTTGCTTATGCACTATTGCTGTAAGCAAATCACAATCTTTTTGCTTCTCCACGATTCACGAAAAATGTAATCATTTGACACCACTTTTATTTTGCTTATTTTGCACCTTAAACTGCTTATATGCGCTTATTTTAGCTTTTATATAGCCAGTTAGTGCGTTTTTATAAATAAGTGCGCTCGAGGAATCCCCAAGTTCTGTGTTCTATCGAAAGCGACACACAATAGTGTACATCGTTTATTTGTAAAAAGTTTATAAACAATGTTTTGTTTTTTGTTAACTTCAGTCATTTCAATCATTTCATGGTGTTGTGATGTTTTGTGATTAATTTCAATTTGAAATTATAAACTGCCTAAAGTGAAGAATAAATCCGTACCGGCAACTTGGCTTAAGATTTTCCTGAATTGGTTATTGAAAATACAATATTTTATAGAAACCGCAAGTTACGCCTATGTAATTCGTCATATTAAAAGCTGATAAAAGAAATTACTGCTGTTTTCCCATAATATACTTTAGGTAAATTTTTAATAAAAACATGGTTTAGCGACAAGGAAATTGATATGAAAGTATATTTTTATTTGTCGTTTTTTTATTTTGCTTATATTGTGATTTTTTATGCTTTTTTTCTGATTGATCAAGCTATTTATAAGCGCTTATTTTCAAAAAATAAATGCTTAGGAATCCGCGCTCTTATCATAATAAATTTTCATTTTTCCAAAAAATGGATTTAAAGTACTCTGCGGCGTTTAAGTCAGATGAACCTCCTGGCCATTGATTTTTATGTATATATAAATCAATTTTAATATATTTAAAAGTTCCTGAGTAGCATTCACATGATGGCATACGGTGGGTGCGGTAGTAAAAAAAAACGTTTAAGCCAGGCATGGGCAACCTACGGCCCGCGGGCCGGATACGGCCCGCGATGCTATTTCTTACGGCCCGCCAAAGTTTTTCCACTTAGATATAAATACGGCCCGCGATTACTTTTTTTGCTTACATATAAATCCGGCCGACGTGTGGACCGGAGTCAAATTTCGCCATCGTCGCGACGGTGGCGAAATTTGACTCGTGTCTGACTCCAGCTATGAATCATAGCTACCTACTGCACGTGCACATCTTCGACTTTAATTATTACAGTATTGCGATATGTCTGTTTCAGACGTTGAAAAGTGTTGTGTTGGTGCTGTGTAGTATTTAATTATAAAGATCAAAAATACAATGTCACTTAGCATGCCATCTTCCAGTAAGAAAATCAAGAAAAATGGACAGAAGAATACTTTTTTATTTTGTTTCAAGATAAACCAATTTGTCTAATATGCAATGAAGCAACATCAGTTTTAAAAGAATATAATTTGAAAAGACATTACAGTAGTAAACACCAAAAATGTTACGGTAAATTTAAGGGTGCTCTGAGAAAAGACAAGATAGAAAAATTAAAAAAAGGTTTGATTAATCAACAAAACATTTTTTTTTACGCAACAGTGAAGCTGAAGATATTGTTCGTGCGAGCTTTATTATAAGTGAAAAAATTGCAAAACATTCAAAGTCATTTTCGGAAGGGGAATTTGTAAAGGAATGTTTAATTGCCGCAGTTAAAATATTCTGTCCTGAAAAATGTAAAAATTTTGAGCAGATATCTTTATCCCGTAGAACTGTTACTAGGCGTATTGATGCTATTTCTGACGACATAAAGCTGAGCCTCAACGACCTTGCAGGGAAATTTGAATCATTTTCAAATGCATTGGATTGATAAAAATTATACAATTGTAGAAGATTTGCTGGAGCTACAGTCAATGAAGCATACAACAACCGGAGAAGATATTTTTCAAGAATCTGCTTTTAATGAATTTAACCTTAAATGGGAAAATTTAAACGGGGTGGCTACAGACGGAGCTCCTGCAATGGTTGGGTCAAACGCAGGTGTCGTTGCTAAAATCAAATCAGAATTATCTAGTAAAGATATTGATACAACGCATTTTGTTACATTTCATTGTATCTTGCACCAAGAAACTTTCTGTGCCAAGTCAATTAAATTTAACCATATAATGACAACGGTTGTTTTCTGTATAAATTTCATAAAAGCGAGAGCTTTGAATCATCCACAATTCCAAGAGTTTTTAAATGACCTCGAAGCAGACTGTGGAAATCTAATTTTTTATTGTGATGTTCGCTGGCTTAGTAAAGGAAAGATGTTCTATATAATCTGAAAGACGAGGTGAATCTTTTCATGGATATGAAAGGAAAAACAGCCGATGAATTAAAAAATAATGAATGGTTGTGCGACTTGGCTTTCATGGTGGACATTACAACTCATTTGAATGAACTCAATGTTCAGCTACAAATCCCCGGGAAATTTGTTCATGAGTCTTTTGCACTCATAAAATGTTTTCAAAATAAATAACTCCGCCTTTAACAGAGGCAACTTCGAGAAAGTAATGCTTACCATTTTTCTACACTGGCTAGTCAAGACAAATTTAATGGAAATGTATTGGCAGATGAACTTCAGTCCCTTGAAGAGGAATTTATTTCAAGATTTCAAGATTTTCGAAATCAAGAATTTCTCTTCAACATATTTTCTCGGCCTTTTACTGTTGATGTGATAATGTGATAATAATGCTCCGCTATTACTTCAAATGGAATTGATTGAACTTCAGGAAAATGCGGACTAAAGGCGAACTTCAATGAAGTTACTTTAGAAGAGTTCCATAAAACATATTTTCAAACTGAAAAATACCCAAATATAGCTAGAAAAATAATGAGTCAGTTTGCTGTGAACAATTTTTTTCAAAGATGAAACTTATTAAATCCAAAACTAGAAGCCAACTTACTGACATTAATCTGGAAAATGATCTGCGTGTTGCAACAACCAATATTTCTTCAAATATGGACCGCCTTGTTAGTGGTACACAACTACAAGGATCACATTAACGTTTTATTGGAGTTTAATTTGAGCAACAACTATGTGTTTTGACTATTTTTTATGTTTTAAATTTGTCATCATCATCAAATAAAGTATGTTTATTATAAATTTTATTATGTCATTTATTTTATAAGTAACACGAAAGTGGTGTTGGTCCGGCCCTCAGAACATTTCTAAAGTCTTTATTTGGCCCGTGGGCTGAAAAGGTTGCCCATGCCTGGTTTAAGCCATCTATAACATTTTCAAAATTCAAAATTTCCCTATACAGGGTGTGTATAAATTGGTGAAAGAACTACACGTGGCAATGTTGGTCATAAAATTCTGAGTCGAAAATCTTAATACCTGTTCTCAGGAACCATTTTAAAGAAACGTACATTTGACACCACATGTGTTTTGTTATAATGCACGGTAACTAAGGATGTCGGTTTCATCGCAATACTCCGTGACTGTTTAACAATGCTGCCATATGTATTTTTTACAATAATAAGTTAACGAAGAAATGTTTAAAACACGCTTTTGGGGCTGAAAAACAACATCTATGAAAAAATATTTATTACAACTAGTGTTACCCCAGCACACAATGCACTGACAGACAGCGTTGACAGAACCTGCGAAATGTCAAGTCACGTGATGCATTAGTTCCAATAAGGACACGCGACGTTATTGTAGGTGGCGCCCCATGTGACGCGCGTCTAGCCGACCTTCATATATATTATAAATTAAAATACTTATTATTGAAAAATCGACGTAGAATAAAAATATAAAAATGTTTCATGTTCCATCTGTGGATAGAGACCTTTCATTTAAAAAAAAAATGGTCCAAATTGGTGAAGCGGTAGCCGCTGGAGGAAGGGGAGAAAAAAACCCTTTGTGCTTTTATATATGTATGGATATGGATTCTTATTTCTTCTAATTTGCAGCTCTTTCTGTCAACAGATAATGAATTAAAACACTTATTAAAAGACTTCATTTTCAAACTTTGAAGATCCCATGCATACTAAGGAAGCAGGGTACAATATTTTGGTATTAAGATTTTCTACTCAGAATTTTATGACCAACATCGCCACGTGTAGTTCTTTTGCCAATTTATACACACCCTGTATAATAGTCACAATTACACGAGAAGCTTGAGAGTCAATAGAAAACATATAAAACACATTTTTTGTTGTATTCAGTATTAATTGAACTTCTTGAATATACAGGGTGACCCAGAATTATAGTGGAAATGTTACCCATGAGTAGAATACTAAAAATAAAGCAACCCCTAGTTTTTCGTTTAATAACGAGTTTTCAAATAGGACTGAATTTTGTTTATTGGCGATAAATCTAGAAGTATTGATACCATTTTTTTGAAATTTACTACACAGTGCTTATAACCGTTTTTTCGTCGTCTTGTTCTATAAGTTATACTAGATTTAGATGTAGAATTTAATTTCACACAAAAAAGATATAGTTGTTTGTTGTTGTGTTATGTTGTTTTGACATAGGATGCACCGTTTTTGAGAAAAATGCTGTTTTTACAAGAAACGAATTCTCAGAAACAGATGGATTTATCGACTTTTAACAAAAGCACCCTTTTGTGTACGGAATAATATACTCACGACAAATATTCAAGAAGTGTAATGTTCTAAAATATTTAAAACTATACATATATTACGTGACCCTCCCATATGCTACACATCTCTGATGCACTGATGCAATAAAAAATAATTTGAATTACTTACTAAACTGCAACATATAAAGTTCCAAAATTTGTATGCAAGTACTAAAATTGGACTGTTCCATCTTCTGGAGGCTGTAACTCTGTAGGGAAGAGTTTCGGGCCGTACATCGTATGTGCAATATAACTTTTTTGCTTGTTTTTTTTTTCATAAGAATTGTTTTATGTATTATTAGGCATGCAATTACGAAACACTCTTATATTACATTTCAATGTATTTGTCTAATGTTGTCTCTATCAATATTTTTATTATTACATTTAAAAAATTGTTAAGTTTAAAAACGTCGCAGAAATAAACTGCTTTTAATTTAAAAAATGTAAAGTAAAAAGAAATCTACAACTGTTTTTCAAATATAATTTGTTTGGGGTTATTGTAGATTCCTTAATATTACTTTTTTTTTAAAGTTTCATTTATATTAACTCCACAACAACCAAATTGTTTTACATAAACCCAGTGAAGATGTTACGCAAGATAAAATTTTATTAGTCCCATAAGATAAACTCATATGTAGGATACTTATCAGCCATAAGATGTAGAAAAACAACATAATTTAAATTGTCAGATTTTATCTCCTACAAGATTCCGACTGGGTTTCTACAAAAATATTATAATAATATATGGTTATGGATGTTGAAATTAGTAAAATTTATTTTCTTGGTGCTAAATTTTATTTGTTTCTTCAACAGCCAACAGCCGATGTATACTGCGGTTACATCAAGGTTATGCACTTATAATAATTGTTATTAAAATCTTTACTTTCAGACGCCCTTCTTGTAATGAAGATGTTAAATATGATCCTACAGCACTACAGAACATTTTAAGGTTTAAAGGTGTATCGCTAGGGTCAGTACTTAATTTTTAAGATGCCTTTCAGATATACAATATAAAAATGTTTATTATCTATACTACAGTTTTTTAGGTATTCGCCATAAAACGTTATGCAACATTGCATTTTTCTAAACCAATTAGGCTGCGCTTATAAAATCAAAATACTTAACAACAAATTTATTCATATTCTAATTAAAAATCGCTAGTATTATTGTTCTAAATAGACTATTTTACATAACACTGCCGAGTTGTCCAGCCAAACCACCAGGATACATGTGAAATAGCTCATAAAAACGATAGTTTCCACACAAACTGGAAAGGACTATCTAAATAGGTCTGCTGACAAAAATCTACGGACGAATGATTATTACAAAATGCATGTGTATCACAAAAGTTATTGTGTATTTTATAATTGGCCAACAAAATATGCTAAAATTTATGATTATAACAAGAAGCATTTTCGTATCGTCACCGAAATTTTAATTGCGGAGATCCAAAAGCGAATATCTATTTAGGATTCTTTGGAAGAAAGTTACAAACTGTGGCATACGAAAAAGTTGCTGCTGTAAACATCTTTTCATAACAATAAGATGTACTAACATAGATCTTTGTTTTCCGTCGTAACTTAGTCAGCATAGCAGCATCGATGACAGCTTAAGAGTGGGCGAGGTAGAATGCGAAACACGTAGTGCGTAAGCGATGAACATAGTATAGCTGGCTACCAAACGACCCTGAAATTCCTATCCAGGTGGTTTATAATTGTTGTTGTTTAGTCGTTTTTGGCGGTTGCGGTAGTAGTGTGGGTTAAGAGCTTGTAGTTCTATCCAATCGACCCGAGTTCGGGTCTGGCTGTTGCCGGATTTGTAAACAAATTCGGAGGAGCTAGGACAGGCTCGGTAGTATTATGTTGAGTTTTTCGGGGTTTGGCAGATGGTAGATCCGAGTATAACTCTTTATGTGCTGCGTCAGGATAAGCGAGGGAGGAGGTAATTCTAGATATGCCGTCGCAATTCCAAGATTTTCTTATACAAAAAAAGTTTTCATTTTTGTAATGAGGAGTTAGCAGGGGGTTGTATTCAAATACCCTACAACTTAAAACATATTTTAGATGTGCTGCAATTGTAGTGATTGGATATATAAAATTATAACGTAAAAGTAACGGAAAGTAACAGGAGAAGTGGTTTGTCCGTTTTTAAATGAACAGCCCGCATATTTTCAAGAAAATTAGATACTAAGGTGAAAATCAGGTAATATAATAGATATCCAGATGTTATACGAGGCACTGACGTCCGTTGTGATTGGGCCGTGTTTTTTTGTAAGTAGTGTTTAATTTTTAACTACATATTTATTCCTTTTTAATTCATCTATTCCAGTTTGATCTTCCCCTCCAAGTAGTTATGCAGAACCGTATGTATATAGGTATATAGCTACGTAAAATAAGGCAGCCCCTGAGTTGTAGTACATTTCTTAAAAATCACTATGCCCAATATCGTCGGCACTTTTGAACAAAATTCATTTTCAGTAACTAGTTAACTTCTTTGAAGCCAGTCTTTAATCATGTAACAGAGTTTTCGCACATGTTCAATAAATAATTAGGTGGTTTAAGGTTGATGGCGTTGTTTGTTATAACAACGGTGACCATCCGTCCTTATAGGCTGCCGTCCCCACAGATTTCTAAGTAAAACTATTAGAAATCTGTGGCCGCCCTTAGATTTTTTGTTCAAAAACCCATTTCTATCCTTTATTTTTTTGATTTGTCATTTAAAATATAGGTATTCAGTTTCAGTACTCGTGGCGCCAACTAATTCCCAGTTATTCGATTTAATTTGTTGTATTGACAATTATGTTAGTAACAAAAAGTATTTGAGAACCGCTAAACAACACTCTACTATTAGAAACCCTTAAAAAACTACTCATTGCAGAATATAACATTAGAACGCTGAGATTAGATGAACACCTAGACCGACTTGAACAAGAACTCAAAAACGTAAAATGGGACATTCTTGAACTATACGAGACAAGACTTTCAGAAGAAAAGGCGATCGTCTTGAAATCGGGCCATATGATGTACCAGAATAATACCGGAACAAACTTTCACGTCGGAGGGGTAGCTTTCATAATAAACAAAAATATAAAGCACCAGATAACGAAGATGCATGCAGTATCTGACAGGGTTATCTAAATCACAATAAAATTGAATACAAGATTAGCTTACAAGGAACTCATGTATATTCAACCACTAATACCGCAGATAAGGACGAAATAGAACAGCCTACAACACTTAACAAATGCAGAATGTTATAGAGGACAATATGAATATGAGAGTATTGAGATCAAAACTAGAGAAATGAAGACAGAAGATCAATAAAATGAAAAATAAACAGGAAATAATGACAACAAACAAGATTGTGAACATAGTAGGATACTTTTACAAAAACTATACAATTTAACTATCCCGAACCGAAAACAAACAGACAAACTATTATAAATGTAGGTTCGGAAGAACTTCCTAAAATAGATAAAGTAGAAATAAGAACTGCATTAAAACAAATTAAAAACAGAAAAGCTCCAGGAGAAGGCCGAATAACAAGCAAAATGTTAAAAGTGAGTGCCAAATAATAGAAGATACTCTTAAGGTACCACTAAACAAATGCTTTAAGGACGGAAAATACCAGTTAAATGAAAAAAAGCGGTGTTGTTTTACCTATAAAAATTATTAACAAATCGCCTAATTAACAAATTTGACTTTTATCAACCTGTTGACCAAGCGGGCTTTTGAAAGGGCTCCAGCAGGACGGACCATATACAATGAATTAGTTTACAAGCTATGGACAACGCCCGAATTCACTCAAGATATTCATATCTTTTAAGATACATACATATATGAAACTGCAACCATTCAAATAAAAATAGACGAGGACATGATTACTAACAAAATCACAGTATAAAAATGTGTTCGACGAAGAAATACGATTTCTCCAAAATTATTCACCCTAGTGCCAGAGAAAAGGTCATCGACATCAACGGCTCATTTTTGAATCATCTAAGATTTGCGGACGCTATCGTTGTCATAACTAACAATGAAGATGAATTAAAAGACATGATAGAACAGTTGAATCACGACTCTAAGGTAGTTGGTCTAGAAATGAACCTCGACAAAACAAAAATCATGAGCCAGACTGAAGTACGTATCAACATAGAAAATACAGTCCACGAAATGGTAGACTAGTATTTGTACCTTGGACATACCATTAAGTTGAGTCTACCTAAGAAGAAGAAGAAGAAGATTAAAATTAAGTAAGTTTACTTACTTATATTTTATTTTAGCTTTTAATATCAGGACATTCGTAAATTTTCATTTTTATTCTTGGATTATCTTTTGTAAAATAAGATAATAGAGACGAACTGTTTGTTATTTCTTTTTGAGAGTTGTTCTTGTTTTCCAAGAAAATATAGTCTCCGTAGGTATAATAGGCGTTCAAAAAATTACTGGTCAAGAGGGTGATGTTGTAAACGTTAACGCAAGCTTATTGGTTATTACTTATCATCATCATCATCATCACTTATCATCTCTTAAACCCGAAGGTGTCGAGTTCTTTCACTTCGAGTAAACTCTTCGCTTGTGTTACTAGTAAGTCTATTGATCAGTATCTTCAGGCTTCAAAGGTGCTTAGCAAAGACTGTAAATTCAAAGTTGTAACCGCTGATCAGAATAAAAATGATTATATACGGGATTCATTTATTACTGGACTGCAGTCATCACATATTCGACGTCTTTTAGAAAACTCTTCATTATCATTAAAAGATTTTGTTAGTCAAGCTAGATCTCTAGCAATGGCTTAATATAATTCAGAACAGTAACATATTCATCGATCAATGCAGTCTACAATTCAAACAATCGACTAGCACAAACTGTAGATATTGCCCCTACTTCTGCGTCGGCTGCTACAACAATTCAAAAATGTTATTGCTGCGCTGAAGACAAACGCGATTTACTTGTCCGACAAGAAATGCCGAATGTCTGAAATGTTTTAAAAGAGAACATTTTTCAAACGTATCTAGATCGACTTACACGAGCAAAACTTCTGCCCCCATTCTTGCTGGCTGCAGCTCCTTCTCTTTGCAAGACAGTGGTTCACATTAAACTCAGTTGTATTGAAACTGATGCACTGGTAGATACAGGAAGTTCCGAAAATTTTAACGATTATAAATTCGCTAAAGATAATAAAATTAAGCTGTTTCCCGGTTATGGCAGCGTTTCTATGGCTAGCTCATCTTTTCTATCTACTGTAAAAGGAATTTGTTGCTAATCTTCAATTTATGCACAGACGTGATTGTTGGCCAATTGGCCAGTTGGCCAAAATAGATTACAAACTACACGCTAGTGTTGGAATCTTATATGGACGACAGACACATTCTCAAATAATATGCAGTTAGATAACAGCTCTAGTTCCTGCTGTCTCATTATTTGCAAATCGAACAAGTGAATGCAAACCAATAGCTACGTCGATATTCTTAAGAAAATGCTTAATTTATTGAACAAGAAACAAGTAAACTGTTATCCGAAGGAATAATAAAAGGTTAACAATTCTCCGTGGCGATCCCCAAGTATTGGTAACTAAAAATGAAAATTTAGAAAACGTATGTATATCGATTATTCCCAAACCATCAACCGGATTACCTTGCTCGATGCTTATCCATCACCCAGAATAGATGTGCTATAGATTTCCGAAGTGCTTATCTTCAAATTTCTATTCTAGAACAAGCTATTCCCTGCATTCGAAGCATGTGGAAGATTGTATCGATTTTGTAGAATACCATTTGGAGTTACGAATGGAGTAGCTGCATTTCAACGAGCAATAGATGAAATAATTAAATTTGAAAATTTAAATGATACTTACGCTTATTTAGATGACCTAACTATTTTTGGAATAAATCAAAAAGAACATAAAACAATTTACAACAATTTGTACTGTTGTGAAAAAATTTAACTTTAAATAAAGAGAAATCTATCTTCTCAACTAGATCAATCAATCTTTTGGGTTATACTATTACAAGTTACATTTCGTCTTACTATAGGTATGTTTGCTCACTACTCGAAATGGATGAAGAATGTTTCTGAAAAGATTCGTCCTTTGAATCAATGTAAAAGTGTTCCTACGTGTTCTGCTCACCATTCACTGTAGAAACTGATGTGTTTGATTTTGCTATTGGGACAATATTTTCATAGTCTATAAGGCCCGTGGTATTCTTTTCGAGAACTTTATCAAATTGCGAACAAAGACATTCAATCGCAGAAAAAGAAGCGTATGCTACAGTAGAAGCTTTACGCAAGTAGATACGCTATCTTATTGGACACTATTTCAAAGTAATTACAGATCAGAAATCTGTCGTTTATGTTAAATGTGAATATTGCAAATAAAATAAACAATGAAAAAATAATGCGATGGCGATTAGAATTATTTTGCTACAAGTATGATATAATCTATCGTCCAGAAAAGGATAATACTGTAGCGGATGACTTCTGAATAACATGGACAGCGATCGAAGGACATACCAGTAAATTTTTGAAAGAACTGCACGACTCTGTGTCACTTGATTATACTACTGGGTGCGATGCAAAAATTTACCATACTCTAATAAAGATATAAAAAAAAATTACATTAACGTGCCCAGTATGTGCTGAATTGAAACATAGGTTTTGCAAAAATAATGGAATAATAATTAAATCCCCGTCACCCTTTGAAAGGTTAAATATATATTTGAAAATACCGTTATCAATAGCAACAAAAAGTCGATTTATTCTAACAGTAGTAGATGAGTTTTCTAGATTTCCTTTTGCTTTCCTTGTTCAGGCATGCCTTCATCGACTGTGATTTGGAATGTTAGTCTTTTTGCAATATTTGGTATGCCATCTTACATACATTCAGATACAGGAACATTACTTATGTCACACGTTCTAAAAACCTTTCTTACTAGTCATGGTGTTGCTTATAGTCGAAGCACACAATACAGTCCTCGGGAAAACGGGTAGGTAGAATAGTATATGGAGAAATGTAATTTTAGAACTCAAATCTCAAAATTTAGAGATAAACAAATGGGAATACGTTCTAGAAGACGCCCTCAATACCAAAGTTGCTAATGTCTCCAGGGCCAGCGCTCATGCGGAGACCAGTCCGATAAAGCAAATCTGAACCTATCATTGATGAAGTTGAATTACTAGAGGCGAATCCTGAGTATGCTCATATTCGTGATGGAAAGGAAACTACAGTTTCAATCCGACAACTAGCTCCTTGTGGTGAAAGTATCACTGACAACTGTGTGCAAAGCCCTAGTACCTCTAGCGTCTAGCAGCGATGTTCCTACAGAAAAGCCTGCAGAAAACACAAGTACCACTATATAAGATATACGTGTAACTTAGTGGGCTCTTTCACATACAACCCATGCCCGTTCCTTTCCCAGTGACAAAGCCATTCAGAACGAAATAACAGAAAATTTGGAAAATTATGATCTTCCACCTGGACGATTAATTCGCCTTCCAGCGACTTTGCATAATTACATTTTACTTTGGTGGGAAGAATGTAGTGATATCATACTTGGTTTTTGCTTTAATAAATTATTATTCTTTGTTAGCTGTCATACGTCTATTTAATCATAGTTCAAATGTATTAATTAAAGCTTTAATTCTCAAAATAAAGGTTTCCTCCATCACAGTCGCCAAGGCAGCGCGCAGACTGACAACTTCTAGTGACACAACTATACGGATGCTCAAAATAATAATAATAATTTCTTCATTTCCTGTGCAATAATGTTACATATTAATAGGGTCTTCAATACTACGTCGTGTACAATTCACCTTGGTTACAGTGATTTTACATATTCATTACTGGTGTAAAAAGCATTACCACATAAATAACGTTTTACTGAGTTTTTGAAACAAATTTCACCTGTAATATCTTTAACGTTACTTGGAAATTTGTTATACATCATGCCACAGCAACGTAAAGGAATGCTATGTATAAGGTAAGATTAAAAATATAGATTTAAAACGTACTGCTCTACACAGGATGGAGAACGCGACAGTTCCGCATTAAAGCAAAAAATATGGCTGATGGGGCTTGAAATTTTTGACCAACGAGGCGAATGGCATCCGAGACTGCTAGTAGCGAAACGGAGCCACACCTTCTCAAGCACCGCCTTTTGCATGCTCCATCTCTTTTGCTTTATGGGAGACTGTCTCATATGCTTTCTCTTTCTTTCACATCGTATTATCTATGGTTCGTAAAATGATTTTAGGCGCTCTTTATGAGAGCCAGTGTAAAAGGTGTAAAACAATATGTATCATAACTCTGCGTCTTGAATAAATGGTCATCGCTTCCACTATTATTTCCGCCAATTAATGGAATAACAGTGCCATACCATAGACAAATAGGGCCTGGAAGCTCAAGCAACCGTAATCCGGCACTGCACGCACTAAGCCATAAATGTACTGTAAAATTATTATTTGTATAAATCGATTAAAACTGTCTTAGAACATAACCGTTATATTGTCTGTTTTTATGACAATGAACCCGTGGGGTACCCGCTGTATAGATTTTTTTGACGAAACAATTATTTTTTATGTTGAACAACCTTACTGAAATTAGATACAACAGTTCGGGCGTTTTCAGACCACAGATATTTCATCATCATCTTTGATCTTCGTTAACGATTGTGACTTTTGTTTTTTTTTCTCTTTGTGTTATCGATACAGTATTATTCAGTCTTGTTAGCGGTATTATTGTCCTTGTCCTTATAAAATCATTGTAATTTTTACTTTATTTACCTGTTTCCACCAAAGTATACTGTGCTATTTCTCTTGGTTTTATTTTTGGCTGTACATAGTAACTTTTTCTTTGCAATAAAGATTGCTACAAAGCGATTTATAGTAGAATCAGTATACATCAACACAAAACAAATTTTCAGTATATGGAACTGTAATTTATTATTACAAAATAAATTAGAAGTACGTCAGTACGTATCTTTAAAATTAGTACAAAAAATAGCTGTAAATCAGCTTTGTTCGTTCGAATAATACTAGTCGAGGAATTAACCAATATTAATAAAAAATGCTAATTAATTAAATTAAAGATCTTAAAACTACCTTCAAACTCCAAGTTTTTTACAAGACGCAAAAGTTGGAATCCACTATTCGTTACAAAGTCTATGAAGTAGTTATAAATAATAATAATAATAATAATTAAATATTTGGTACGTAGATACTTAAAATACTGTCGAATGATGTCGATAACGTGTACAAAATATGACATTTACAGTATATCGTACTATGAAGCAGTGTGAAGCTGGATTTGTACAAAAATACGTTAAATTATTACATAATTAATTTCAAAAGTTACGTGATCAAGCAAATTACTATAATACAGTACCTACAGAAATCATATAGCATTTCAGACGATTGCAGTCCAAAGTTTAACAAAAAAATACATCTATCTAACCTAATAATTAATTTATCACTAAAGAAACATATCAAGTCTTTGTATACGCTAGGAAGTCGATCAAATCAATCCCAAAAATTTACGACCTCATATAGTAACCAATACTAACTTCGTATTAGTTCTATGAGCGATTTTTGAGATTATCAAATGAAACATTTTTCATGTCGGTAGATTTCTGTAAATGAAACCCCGCTTGAAACGTTTACTGTAAAATTTCCTAAACTAAAAATACATTTTTGACAAAAAGGACTCGCAACTAAAACCATGAACTTAAACTAAAGGAGAATGAACACAAAGGCTTCAGTCGAAATTTGCCGTTTGCGGAATGTCTTGTTTTCTATTGAGTAATATTTTTGTATTACTTTTACTTCGTTATAAACATAGCTACCGCAGGCGTGCGCATATGGGGAAGCATGGATGTCATGGTACCACTAACGTAATATACAAAGTACTTAAAAAACTGCATCTATTTAAAATTTTGCAGAGGAATTACCAAGTTTGCTGAAACTTTATATTTAACAAGGTATATAACAGCCACGAACATGTAATAGTTCTGAAGTTTGATTTTAAGGAAAATTTGCAATATAAATTTGGTATAGTTCATATAACTAGAAAAGGGGTTGAGAAAATACCGACATCCAAACTGTCAAAGTACATTTTTTGTTTTCAATGACGTACAATAATATAGCAATAGTTGACATGAACTAAACAGAATAAAAGCGTTACTTTAGGGGATACCAACTAAACATAAAATAAGCAATTTTTATAAGTGCTGGATGACTTACACTAACAGTTAAGAATCAATGCAACCTTTTTAAATGGAATTATTTATCTACGCACGCCGGTGTTTTATTTCAACATCTAATTCTAATTAACAATGAAGATAATCTACTTAATATTTTGATTGGTCGCAGAAAGTATAAAATATCACGCAGTACGTTCAGTCGATACTAAAACTCGTTAAAACGTCGTAACTTTACCTAACTTAAGACCTAATAATTTCCGTTGTTTGCGGGCGCTTAGTTTCGATAAAAGCGAACGTGTTCCTTCCAGAATGGCTTGCTCTTCGTCGTCGTCATTCTCTTGATCCTGGTAGGAAACAAATCCACTTTCTGGTCGAGATATCGGGAGAGACTCTATGAGTTCAAACCATCGCTCCACCTTTGCTGTCGAACTAAGCTGTTTTTAAAATCAAAAATTTATTAGTAAGTAGGTTAAATATGTTGTTATGACTTGTTGCTTGCCATACATTGGCTCTATTTATTATGTGCCAAATAATTGGTGGTAATAAATGTGTGGGCTAATTGCGTTAGATAGGCGGATACCGTCCAGTTTGGCTACCGAAATTATAATTTTGTTTTAATGTACTTTAATCTTAAACATACCATCAACATTTTCAAAAAACTGCAACTTAGTGTTGTTTTCGTGTAGAATATTTGGCAGACTCGAAAAACTATTCGGTTTATTCGAATATTCGGCCCCCCGAATACTAGGTGCGTCCATATTTAGAATACAATTAGCGAATAACATGTAAAATATTTATTTCACTGTTTCAAAATTCTGAAAATCTCGAATAAGCCACAATTGTATAAATGATCTTTCCCTGAGAAATGTCACAAACTTATTTGCACCTCCACTCCGGTTTTACCAAAAATTACGTTATCTTTGTTTTCTAAAAAGTCAGTATAATATAATATACTTTTATATGCAACCCAAAAATGAAAAAAAGTTTTGAGTAAAATGTTAATAGGTATATCAGCACACCTATAACTTTAACAAAGATTGTTTTTGAAGTAATAAGTAATATGTTTTTACTTTTCTAGATTTTCAGTATAGGCAAAGTAAAGGAAAGTATTAGTTTTAAGAACATCTCGATTTCTAGGATGTTGATGGAAATACAAGTCCAGGAACTGAGTTTTGAAATTAGGGGCGGGGCGGGGGATATAAATTTCATCGACAGTGAAAGTTCTTAAAAACAAACCGTAACCGGAAACAGAAGTTAGACAGGTTTTTTTGTCACATTTTTTGAAAAACTTCTAAATTTAGAACGGCATCTGATGAAACTTTATAGATTAAAAATGACGACCGTTACGATTTTTTGAAAATTGTGAAAAACGAATTGCTTGAACGGCATAAACTTTTAGTTACATTAGCTATTATACTAGCCCCACGGTGACACAATGCTATTATAAACAAGATTTTTTGAAAAAATGAAATCTGCGAAAAGACAGAATTTTGTAAATTTTCAAAATTTTTTGCTCAAAAACCTGCTACACTACTATTTTTTACTTTTGTGGGCCAAGGTTATGAAAAAACGTGATCACCAGTCGTACTGCTTGTGAGAAACACTTTTTTCGGAATGCCTGCCGTGATGTCTTAATGGTTGCTCGTGCATAGTATTCTTTAAAAATTGGTCCAAGGTACCGGCTATAAACGAAACATGGTTCACCCCTCTTTTTTTTTTATTTATTAAGATAAACGAATGAAATGAAACTTGGTATGAGTAATATAGCCATAAAATGTAATTATTTGATGTTATTAGCAAATTTCCACATTTTCGTTTCACTAAAACTGATCATAAATATCTTATTTTAAATCCAACACCCTGTATACTTTTTAATATTTGAAATCAAAATAAAATTTTGAATATAATTTTGCACTTGAATTGTTTTTTGACAACTTTAAAATTTTCATTTAATTTTTCTGTTTTGCCTCTACAGCGCCCGCGGACATAAAACTGTTCCTCTGCAGCCAAGCGTTTCCCTAACACTGTTTATTATCGTTTGCTGTCCGCATCCGTTGATACCGAGCGCTTTAAAAATGCGACAAACTGTTTTTTGAGAGAAAGTCAGAAATTTCAAATAAAGCAATATTGGCTCATATTGTTTTCCGCAAAGAGCGCTTCCTAACGGTGGCAACGATACCATAACTCGATACTTTATTACATTTTTACCTTCCCATACCTTTGGTATACGGAAGTAGTGATTTCATAAAAACTTTGAAATCTAAATTTTAACGGAACTACACGTTTAGGAGTTCAAAAACCCAAAAATGTGGTTTTTAAAAAACATCTGTCTGTGGGTGGGTAGGTGTGTATGTGTGTGACGCTTCTAAAGGCGAAAGTACTGAACCGATTTTAATGAAATTTTAAATCAAGCTGTATATCGAAAAATGTAGTTCTAGTTAAGCTTTTTAAAAAAATCCGAAGCTGGAAACGGAAGTTAGACATGTTTTTTTTGGTAGCGATTCTTTTCCAAAACTAAATTTTGGAAAACTTAAGGCAAATCGAAAATTTTTCTACCGAACTCTCTAGCTTTAAAATGGCGGCCGCCACAACTTTTCAAAAATCTCGACTTGAACACACATTTAGTCAAAAAGTATTTGTCTGATCGGAATCAGCTACAACTTGTTTGAGAGCCCTTTGTGGCTAGTATAGGATGAAGTAAAATTAAATTCGAAAATAGAAAAACGATCGCAATGACGCTGCTCCAAAATTTTAAAAACCTTCAAGAAAATATCTTTTTAAAACTGCCCACCCAATTTTTTTTAACTTTCTGAGCCGATAGAGCTTGCAGTGAACTAGAAATTGTGTTTGCTAATCTCCCAAATTTTGTCAATATTACAATGTACTTTCGGCTTTGACCGCGTCGTCATTTGGAGATTACACCCAGCATAGTCAGGTAAAAGACCAACCTGTAGCTTGTCCGCCTTTACAAGCATTTGTTCTAGAAGTGTGAGCAATATTTGTTCGTAGGCCTAGCCTGCCTAAACAGAGCCGTGTCCTTAGATTATTTAAACTTATAACTCTTTAGATAAACCATTTATATCGATTTTTAGTCCGAAATCCGAAGCGCATCTAATCAGCTGTAGGGCGAGCGGTTCCGTTCTTACTCTTCTTATGCGGTATGCGACATCGTAGGGTTGCCTATATAAATTGTGCATTATCTTTGCTTACACCACGATAAAAGGTTGACTAAGCTGCAATAGAGGTTGAAGTAGGAATTGGAATAGAGGATTGCCCATATAGCTTGTTTTCTTAGAAATCTAATAGTCGGTAAATTGTACGTTATAATTATAAAAAATTACACTTTTGTAAATACGGCAAGTATTACTATCTAGTATGAGACAGTCCACTCGAAGTTAACACTTCCGCTTTTTAAATAGTAAAATTAGGTTTTAATTAGTTGTTAACATAACTACCGTCAACTACAGTCGTTAAACTTTCAAACAAAAATGAGGAAAGCAGTTTAATAACAAAAACAAATACAAATCAAGTAGACAGTTAATAAACAGCAATTGAGAACGTTTTATTTATAATAATGTAGAATTGACATTTAAATTTAGCGCGAAAATCGGTTTAAAACATTCGAACGAACAATCACCAGTGCATATAAACTATTTTTTCGTCTTTTGTTAATTCGAATGTTTTAAATAATTCGCGCGCTAAATTTAAAGTTCAATTCTAAATTATAATAAATAACACGTTCTCAATTGCTGTTTATTTACTGTCTATTTAATTTGCGTTTGTTTTGTTGTTAAACTGTTTTTCTCTTTTGTTTTGAATATTGTGGTGTTATTTTGTATGAAAGTTTAACGACTGTAGTTGACCGTAGTTAAGTCCTTATTGAACAACTAATCAAAACCTAATTTTATTGGTTAAAATGTAACAAAATTATCGAATTATGGGTATCGCTGCAACCGTTAGTAAGTGCTCTTTCCGGAAAACAATATGATCCAATATTGTTCATTTTGAAATTTCTGACTTTTTCTCAAAAAACTGTTGGCTAAATTTTTAAAGCGCCAGGGATCAGCGAATACGGACAGCAAACGATAATAAATAGTTTTACGATAACGCCTGCCTGTACAGGAACAGTTTTATGCCCGCCATGGCACTCAAGACGCAAAACAAAACAAAATAAATAAAAATTTTAAAGTTCCCAAAAAAAACAATTGAAGTACCGAAGCGTGTGCAGAATTTTATCCTGTTTTCAAATATGTAAAAATATACAATGTGTTGCATTTAAAAAAAGAAAGTTATGGTCAATTTCGGCGAAACCGGAAGCGGTAAAAATTGGTAATACCATCAAATATTTAAATTTTATAGATGTAATAACTATACCAAATTTCATTCGTTTATCTTAATAAATAAAAAAAAGGAGGGTAAACCAGGTTTTGTTTACATCCGGTATAAGAAATGACCAAGGCACACCAAGAAAGTTATTGTTGATCCTTATGCGCTGTTTATCGGAAGTGTTTTTTAATGGTAATACTAAGTTATCTTGTGATACGTCATTGCGTTCCGAAAAAATATTTTTCCGAAGAAAATTATAAAACCTTTCTTCGATTAAAAAAAATGTTTTGGTTGTATATGGCGCATAACTCAGAACAATTTTAGCGCTTTTAAAATATATACAGAAATAGTATATTGTGTTAAGTGCGGAAAAGTACCAACTTCTCACGAGTGTGAAGAAGTTGCGGCGCGAGAGCGAGACGAAGTCGAGTGTCGCAATCCCACGAGTGTGAAACGAGCTTTTTTGCACGTGTTACACAGTATAATTTTTCTACTGTACAAGTGTGCATTTATTAGCAGCACATAATTAATAAACAATGTGGCAGTTCACTCGCGTTCCAAAACACGTGCGCATACGCCAACTACGCGCATGTGCAGTGTTAGAAATAATTTTTCACAGCCATTACCCACGGCTATGAGAAATTGTCAACTTTGTTGTCTAGTAACCTAAGCGATATATGCGACTATAAATATAATGGTTGTAGAAAAATATATGTTGTGATATTTCTGACAAAATCGAAAACGCAAAAAATAGAGCAAACAATTATAACATTTCTATATGATATTAGGTATATCATTATGGTTATCAAAACAAATGAATACATTTAATACTTCAAACTTTCGTGAAGTTCTTTACGGTGAACCAGCCTGTATATTTTCATTAATGGGAAGAAGAACCTGAGACAAAACTAAAACAAGGACAATGCAGGTAAGGTTTCAATACATAATTGTTCACAATTCTTGGAAAAATGACACGTATTCGATAAGAGAATAAAAAGAAATCAAATTTAAAAGAAAAATATATTTAATTATCAAAAAAAGCAACATGGCAAACCTAGAAAAAAAATGTCACGGATGACAAATTTAAGCAATAGTTATAAATAGTCTACTAAATATTATTATTATTTCTGTTAAATTTCTTAACAGCTTAATGTAATCCGTTTTCTTTAAATTCTCCATTTTTAAAAAGGTAAATTATATTAAAAAATAATAATAAATGAGAATATAAAAATTGTTTAGATACACCACGTACAAAATGATCAAACTCTACAATTCTTTTTTTAATCAGAGCAAATCTACTATGTTAATTGAAATAATATTTCTTAGTTTTCGATTTGGAATTCACTAAAATGGTGACTAGTAATAACAATTTATATCAGCTTTATCACAACGAGAAAATGAACAGTCATACATAAATCTTTATTGACTTTTACATTTTTTTTAAATAATAGAATATCAGTTCGAATGTACAAACTATTAATACTTTTTATACGTATATTTCTTATTTATACAAACTTAATATACAATATCTTATAAATAAGTAGTCTTAATTAGTTAAATACTGGAGGAAGTTTTCTCTTTTTTTGGAAAAATAGAGTTAAATACTTGGCAACTTTAAACAGACATACACTAAATTACTTTTAGCCAAACTTTATTTACAGAAAATTGCAAACTACCTAAAAGACTATATAATTCTGTTTTAAATTTCTGATCTTCTTAGAGCTCAAAAGAACAATCAGTCTAAGATTTGATATAAAAGAGAGTCTGAAGATTAAAGCCAGTACCAGCAATGGTAGTGGAAACACAATGGTTATTAAAAAAATCGGGAACGTTTAATTATAACGTGATAGGATATGATCAGATATACATTTAATCTTATTGGAGTTCCCGAGTTTCAATAACCTCGTTATCAAATTGAATAATATATTTACCTTATAAATTAATCATAGTAAAGCTGGGACGATACGTATACATCACTCGTTGCAATAAAAACGGTATATAGTAATTGACTAGAATACGGTGTAATTCACTAACATGTGTCTTAGAGGTCATTTCTTAAAATCTCACTCTTCAGAATGTTGCACTTTGACGAAAACGAAAGAGACCTAAAAAGCTACAGAGTAAAATTACTGTATATCTAAAGGTAGCGCTTTATTTCGTAGTATGCCGCGCCCAAGCAGTCCGTTGTACCTGGGACATCAGCTCGCTTCTGTTGGGTACTTTCTCACTCGTCGACCTGGTAATTGCCGGCCTTAATTCGTCTCCTAATCTCAGCGACGCCAGCAAATTCCCTGCATCATCGTCTGGGGAACGGGAAGGAACCGGAACAATAACACGAACTCTTCCTTGAACGTCTGTGGTGGTAAGGGTTCCCAATTGGGAAAGAGGTTTAATGAATTGGGGGTCCCTTCTTTGAGTCTGGGGCGATCCCATGGGTTGTGAGGATAATTGAGGCTGAGAAGCCGTCTGACAGTTTTGCTGAGGAGACAAACGTTGCACGTTTTGGTTCACCTGCAGCTGATTTTGATTGATTTGGTCCTGCTGCATTTGATAGTCGATGTTACGTCCAGGACTCACTCGCCTTTCCAAAACAGGACTTCCTGCATAGGACTGCATCACTAAAGGCGAGGGAGAAAATTTCTTTTGCGGCGGAGATTGTAATGTATAATTACTATTAATCAACGGTGGGTTGTATAAACTTGGTTGCATAAGTTGCTGGTAATTGTAGGAATATTGCGGAGGCGTGTATCCACTAAGAGCTTGCAACCTCTGAAGAAGTTGTCCGTCAAAAGAAGTGTCCTGTGGTGGGGGATAAGGAAAATTGAAGACAGATCCCGAGGGGTTAAAGCTCGTTCGGAGAGGTGAAGATGGAAGGCACGAAGTCACCATTCGATTTTCTATTAAACCTTGGGGTTGTAGACCCATGGCCTGGAGAACGGGGCTCTGGTCCAAAGATCCACTCTCGGAACGATCCGCCATATAACCATCCCCAGCCACTTGATTCTGTTGTTGCTGTACACATTAAGATAGTGAGAGAGGCAGGAACAAGGCGTGTGTCACCCTCAGTTGACGAAAGTTTGTAAAGTTCAAGACGAATAATTTAATTCTAACATCCGTGTTCAGATGAAAAGTTTTTCCTTACGTGTTCGGAGGAAGCACGATAAAGTTTCAAACTTTCGTTCATTGAAAACGAATGGAACTTTCAAAGTGGGCAATGTGGCATTTACATAACAAAAGAGGGTGACAAAACTCGGGTTGGCTGTTTTCCAAATACGTTTCCTGTTGTAAGGGTCAGTGGTATGTTTGTCTGAGTCTTTAAATTATTTCAACGAAATATGAAGTTATTTAAATCTTTTTTTTTTGTAAATATAGAACTAATGTTTACAAAAATTCAAATATTATGTTTATGTTTTAATATAAGATAAATGTGATTTGTTATGGTATTTCTTTGTAATTTAGAATCTCAAGGCTCAATAACAACTGGATTGGAACTTATACGTGATTTTTTAATTCCCCCTATAAATTAACCAAACGACGATTCATAAAAATATGAGAACTTTAAGTAGGAAATTAATCAGCAGTGAAAAATAATTATAATATACAAATACTGGGATTACAGCCCTTGGTATGTTAGTTTAACTTTAAAACTAACTCTAACAGATTTCTTTTCAAAAAGTTTTTTAAAAACGTCCTTTGAATTTTTTTTTAATTTGAAATGTATATACACAGTGTATCAAAAACACCTGTGTCATACTTCCTATGTAAAATTGAGAACAAAACCTAGATACTTCAAAAACGTATTTTTGAAGAATTAGAACTGGTTAAAGTTTGAGATAAACGTTTGGGAATAAATTGAAGTGAATTATTAGCAACCATTTGCAGAGAGTCCTGTAATACTGCCAAAAATAACAACGTTCATTATTAGTTTTCAAAACAGAATCTTTTGTCTTACTTGTAAATTTGAAAGAACATTAGTTCGTGTAAAACGGGGCTGCGACGCACTTAAAACAATTAATGTCCAGGTTGGACGTGCTGGTCCATAGCCACTTCGGTCACCGGCTCTTAACCTCTTAAGATATTTGTAAATGAACGATTAAACTACCTTGTGAATAAGGTTTTTATAAATATTACTAATGTTTCGTCTCAATTTGACTTGAGGAATCAATTTAGGTCATGTTTTTGAAAACCCTCTGTATATACGTTAATCGTAAAAAAAGTATGATAAACAAATAACAGAAATTTGTTCCGAAGTATATCTGTTATTTATACATATCACAAAATTTAACTAATTTGAATAAATGTAAAGTTTCAAGAACATTTTTTTTGTTATGCCTCTCACGCTCACCCGACCTCACTCCAACATTTTCTTGTTGGCACACAACAAAAAATAATTACACTTGTGAGTTAAATTTTATTCTCTTTACAACAGGTAAACGAAAAAAATAATATTATTTTTAATAAACCTCCACAGTTCTTGTACTTTTATGAATCACCCTGTATATAAAAATTAGCCAACTACAAATAAATAAGTTTTAATAATTGGTAATATACTAAGCCCATAACAAAAAAAAATCGTGATTGCTTACAGTTATTTGTGGAAAGCATAATTTATATGACTACTGCATACTTGTTCATGAGATTTTGATAGAGACATTTGAAATATACTATATAAAATCATAACTAGCGATTGGTGTGGTTACAATACAATCAACTTTTCTAGTATTTTATTTTAATACAGGAAGTTCAAAGTTCCATTAAGTCTGTCATCGTTGAACATACTAATTTTCCGTTCAGACTGATGAAGTCATAAAAAATAATTTATAAGTGATGAGAGCTGATTTTTATTCTAGTGGGCAGGAACTGCAGATTTGTTGCGGCCAATGCTGGCAACAATCCAATGTTAGACGAATTGACTAGTCACTGTTCAAAATATCCACAATAACTTCCTATATTTTAAAAGTATTATAATTTTTTATTTTAAATTTAGATTTGTTTTTTGATTCACGATTTAGTTTTAAGTAACAAAGATCAGAAACTGGGTCAATTATTGGACAATGATTCGTAATATGTCCATCCCTTTGACAGTTAAAACATTTTCTGATTGTTGACGTGGGACAAGGTTATTAAGCCTATAAATTTTTAATGTTTATAAAAAGAAAAATATTTGAAAAACAGCCTCGTTTCAAACTTAATTTTCAACTGTTAATACAAACAAATAATATTATTAATTACCTAACACTTAGTTCTGGCAAATACTTCCAGAAGCATATGGTTATTGTTATCCGGTACATTGGAAAAGACCTGCACAAATGCAAAACAACACTCACTGTAATTAGATATAGCTGCGAAATGGCGTCAAACGACAGCAAAAGCGCTCATACCAAATAAAAAATTGCTGGGACATCAAAGCTAGTTTATTGGATCACATGCACGTCATCAAAATAAAAAGGAGTAAGTAGTAGCGAGCAAAATACCCACGGCTGTTTTTTTTTATACACCTATAAAAATTGGTCTTGGCGCGTGACGCTGTCGATCTATTGTTTTATATTATCTATGTTTATCTCTTTATTAGCAGCAGGTGGATTTTAAATGATCCTGAAAAAAAGAAAAAAATCGTAGCCAGGAACCGAAGTCCAATAGAAAATATTTTCTAAAAAAAAGTACTGACTGTAAAAAAGGTATTGTAAATATGAATTTTGGAATTTGGGTTTTAGGGTTACCCAAATACCAAAATTTTATAGCACATTCTTTTGATTGATCTTTGCGGAAATGAAAGAAATAATAGAGTAAACTCGTTGTGATAGCAAACTCGCACAAAAGGAACTTCATAACATTCTGCAGTGTTTAAAATTATTATAAAAATTATAACAAAAATAATTGCAAATGCATATGTACATAATTAGCCGTTACGTCCCACTGCTGCGCTCCGGCACTTTTCTCTGCCACGTACTCTCCTTATCGCTAAGGTGGAGTACCGGGGACCTACAGTTTAACGTCGAATCCGAACGACTAAATACCAGAGAAGGTTTCAGGCATTAAGACACCACGGCTGCCTATACCGGATTGGGGAATGTGAGTGGCGGGTTGCGGCATCGATTTGTAATTGTAAATACTAAGCAAGAATTGAAATTAGAGCTACGTAAAGGTCTGATTGTCAAATTCAAGTAAAAATAGTTAATAACAACAAGAAAACAAGCGAAATTTCTAAGTGGTAGACTGAGTAGTTGGGACTTTCGGAACAATTTAAATCCGACTTGGGTCTTTTAATAGCCGACTATTTAGTGAGCAACTCCATCAGAATGGATCTGATCCAATCCTATATCCGATCCAATGCACTATATTCAATCGAATCTGATATCAGATGCAATCTGATAACCCATATGATTTCATATTAGATCCAATTCGTTTCAATAGGATATGATTCAATTCCATTTTGATTTTCTTTCGATAAAACGCCATTCGAAATTCGTTTTAGGTGTCAAACGGACCCTGGATTATGTCGGGTTTCTATAATTTCGAATCTTAGATAATTTCGGGTTTCATATTGAATTTAATTTTTAAAAATTACTCAAACCGATTTAAATATTCATTCCATCCAAACCGAATTTTGGTATATTGTCACACCTGTAAACGTTTTACTCTCTGGCCTTAATAGCAGAAAAATCTCACGATACAAATACGATATAAAAATTAAAAAACAAGGAAATTAGAGTGGTGATATTCAAAAATGTATTTTATTTTGTTTCAGGTAAGCCTCAACGTAGGGGTTCCAAAATCTATTAAAGCAGATATGGATGAGTGAGTAAATTAATTGACATATAAGACTTATTTATTTAATGTGTAGTGTTTGTTGCCTAAAAATTCCTCTAAACGAAAGTCATTGTTAAAGTCATTGTACCATTTTAGACTTTCAAATCCAAAATTTTCACTAAAAATCATACTTGAATTAGAGTACGTTTTCTTAGACAGTTAGATTAAAATAATATACAGAATTTTCGATAACCCTAATCATATAATTGGACCCAAAACAGTTGTGAGATGGAACTCAAAACATAACGGCCTGTGGTTTCTCGAAAATTTTTGCATTGTTGAGGATTCCTACAAAATTTTTGTAGTGTTGGGGATTTTCTCAACTTATAATTGCGCAAAAAATATCAAGGAAATCAGTACACTGTCAGGAGTGCCAATTTAAGAAAAATTATCTTAAACAACTGTTTGGCACCAGAAATACACAGATTTTCGGAAAATCAACGTTTACGAAAATCCATTAATTATCGGCTAACTGATAAAAAAAATTCTAAAAAAGCATAGAAAAGCTTTCAATTTTGTCCTCATTTTCCTTCTTCCTTTGCTAAATACCGAAGATTCAAGAATGCGATTTAAGCGCCACTAAATCGTAAACATCTAAAACAATTATGTAAACCTGCTACTAATCCTGGCAACAAATTAACATGTAGTTGTATGTATTATTAGTGTTATTAAAATAGACGCATCTGATTAAATTTTCAAAATTTGACGTCGCCTGGCTATTTCAAGAGCTATGTGCGTCCCGTAATTTCAACCGCTCTTTGTATCGAAAACGCTCTGCCAACAAACCAAAACTAAATAAATAGCAAAACAACTTTTATTCGTAGTTAAATTCTAAAAGCTTTATACATTGCCGGTGTTTGTTGAAATGTGCACAGGGAAATATCTACCAATACAAACAACACATTTATTATTTAATGACAGGCTAAGCAAGCAACAAAGCCATTCTCAACATTACAAATTAAATACAATAATGTGAAATTAACAAAAATTAGACGTGCATAAATACCTGGGGCATGGCTACATGCGGACCAGAATGGGACTGAGCAGAACCCTTTTCGCCTCCTTGTAAGTGGGACACCAAAGCTGCAATGTGGTCTAGTAATTCCTTGTTATGTACTAAAAGCTGATGAGTCCTTGCTTGTGCCTCCATTCTTGCACTCTATAACGAAACAACAGTTTAAAGTTTGATTTGTAAAAGTTCTTTAGCTGTTTTATCTATATAGAGTTGTTCAAAATTAAATATACTATTCAAATAGTAATTTCCTAAATAACGTAAGCACTTAAAAAGGAAACATTGCATTTTGTTCAAAAAACAGCGAGGTTTATTATTTTTACGCAGATTTTAAAGCAGTTCTCTGAGCAGAGTCGAATTGCCTCCCAAAGCTGACAGGTTAATTTGACGAGAGCTGAATTGTCTTCCCTCTTCCGGGCTGTTTCGAATTGTCCCCTGTCAGGGATTCTAGATTTCAACGAATTTCGATGATTAAATTAACATAATAATATATATTTTTTGACTTGTATATAAGTGTGAATGTTTTCTTATGTTTTTTTAAATTATTTTGTTGTTAAGTTTTAATGTATGTTGTATGTATGTATGTTTTGAATTACTTTTAATTGCAGTAAAATATTATATTATTCCTGCGAAACAATTCAACCCTGACCTTTTTCGGCAACGGTAATATTCTAATCTTGGAAGACAATTCGACCCTGCGCGTTCTATAGCCTGACATTAGCAAGGTTTAGTTGTGGATATCTAGCACGCCAGCTGATAGAGAAGTGTGTGCTCATGATACAATGTGTTTTAATTCCTCTTTATTTAGTATTTGGCTTTTTTATGAAGGAACCTTTGTATATTGTTGTTATGGCACCCCTCTCCAACGCTTATTTTTTTCTTATATTAGTCTACTCTCTTATATGTATTGTTCCACATTCCTCTTGGAAGTTTCTTACTTATACACATGTCGTATATCTCTAATGACAACTAAAATATTACAATTAAAGTCTGGCGATCAAGCAGGCCAGACGCTAAGTACGTGTCTGTCCACAATAGAATTTCCAACAATATTCTTTCCTGTTTAAAATTCTTCCCTGGTGCTTCTCTCTATTTTTCTTTCATTTGTTTATTCTGTTATCTTTATTATACCGCATTGTTCACGCATGTTTATTATTTCTACATGTCATTTCATAAGGTAGCTCTATTACCAGAAATTATTCTCAATAGAATTGAGTTGTCGCAACCTAGCACGCCAGCTGCTAGGAAAGTGTCTACTACGCATAATACATACAATTACCAAATGCCGCTTTCTACACATATTTTGATAATATTTAAGCTTTGGTTTGTTTATGAAGCCGTATTTTTGTTTACTTTCATGTTATGCCCTCTTCCATTGTTTTATTGGAATGTTCAATGTTTTTCATCCCTTGCTCGATGATCTGTTACTATTTTCTGCTATGTTTGTGTCGTTACATTTTTTTTTCTTACTATGTTATATAATTATTGCGCATTCTTGTTGGATGTTTATTGTTTAAGCATATTTTCTAATATACTTTCACGATCAGAAAACAGCAGGTTGAAGTTTGGCTAATAACCGACCTGGATGTAGGGGAACTGTTCTTCTTGATTTAGCTTCTGAACCAGATTGTTTATTTTACATGTTAGCTCCCCCCATCCCCTATAGGGACGTCCAAATTTCTTCCATGGTTCGACGTTCTATTACTATGTTTGGTGTTCTTGTGTCGTCAATTAAAGGTACAGAATCGTTCCAATCTGTTTTACTTGTACGTGACCATACTTTTGTGCGTTACTCCGGATACTTTTTGGATGCTTATTATTTATAACTTAAAGAACAAACATTTTCTATTTCAAGATATTTCCACAGCCAAAACATTGTACGAATAGATTGGCATTGGAGCAGGCCAACTGCCCATGATACACTTTCCAAGTGTTTTTTTCCTCATCGACATTTTCTTCTATTTTATTTAAACTTCGACCTGCTTTTCGGCCACTCTTCTTTGTTCATTTTTACGCTGTCCTCTCTTTTGAATGTATCATTGATGCAAGCACCATTTGTTGAGTATACGATAGGTAATATACGTGAAAAGATCATGTGTTAATTATTGTGACTATGTAACTTTTTAAAACCAGCTGAAAGGCTCCTTCTACAATAATACAACAGTAATATAAAATTGTTTTCCTTTGCGAATTTTACTTGTTAAATTAAATGCACAAAATATACTTACTTTTAACTACGTTTATTTAATATACTTTAGAATAAAAGAAATGGTACTAATAACTTGCAAATTACCTGCTCAGCTGCAAGTTGCTCCCTAACTAGCTGCAACTGTGCAAGGGCAGCGTGAGTCTGTTGACTTTGTTGGTCAAGTTGTTCTTTCAACAGCTGTATTTCGTGATGAGCCGAAAGCGTACTTCCGGTGGAAAATATCGTCGTGTTCCCCATGCTTCCGCTTCCACTTCCACCTGTCAGAAATGCGTCACTTAAGGGCGAAACGTAAGTCTCTCCAGACATCTATAATAAAAAATTGATAAGAACGCACTCCAGAAGTTAAACTTTATATACAACTAATTTACCAGATTCGACCTCCTTGTGTTATTCGAGGAAGGTAGAGAAGCCTGGTCAGATTGAATTCTGGAATACTTGGGGTTGTCTGTGCAGTTAAAATCGTCTAAAATATTTTCCTCGGCAGGTAGCGAATTTCGGTCACTGGTTGTTTCTGAGAGCAAATCTGAAACGTAAATAATAATTTTGTCATTCTAAAAATAAACGACCACATGACAGATTTTAAAGACTTCAGGAGAACTCAAATTAATAATTCTTTTTGTTAGCGAGACTTCAAAGGCGCACAAAAGGAAGTACGTCAAAAATAAATCCTTCCGGAAGAAGGGACAGTTCATAAATAAGGTTTTAAGATATGGGACCTTGATGAGAAACGTGCGCCTTTTTATGTTATTTATCCTTCACGTTTGCCCCAAAGGCGAAGGGAATAAAGGAGGACGGAAACTCATAATTTAGGACTAGCAGAGATTGAATTACTTTTGGAACGCAATCTACAGTTTATCAGCGCGGTGCACTGACGCGCTATAAAATTCATAACTAATCTGAGTTCTGTTGGGGATTTTAAGCTTCCAAAAATGTTGTACACCTCAACATAACGTAAAGTGTTATCTCCCCTAACGTGTGGGAGTTTACATATAGGAATTTTAATAATTTTAACACATTACATTTATACGTTTTCCTAATCGCGAGTGAAAAGGTTACTGTTAGCGAGTTAGTATGAAATGACTAATAAAATCTGATAATTAAAACCACCGTAACAATATTTGTAAAATAAAACAAATGAGAAATTCAATAACAGCGTAATAAATAAAACTAAAATTGTGCTGCAAAAATTCAAACAGAAGTTTTATGCTGCTGAAATTATATCTTGTACTGTCGAATTAAAATAGGTAGTCGATATAATTTTTTTTTGTTTTCACAACATATTTGCACTGGCCAATAAAACACTAGACAATAGAGAAATGGATGTTAAATTCAAATTATAACTTGACTACCGAAATGTGCCCGGAAGTTATATAATGAAGTGGACATGAAGTTTGCAGAGATTTTACATGTTACAGCCTGTTAGATCATAACAATTGCTCTTTTATTATAGGACCATAAAACGGAATGAGCAAATCTGAGAATGATTTACAAACGGTGTCGTCAACAATAGGATAAGTTATCAAGAGGTGGCAGTCAAAAAGCACTTCAAATTTTCGTTGACAAGATATGTGGTGCTTAAATCTGGTATATAATTATATCACAGGAATGTAGCTCTGACACGGAATTTTACAGATATTGGACCTTCTTTAAACAGTATCATTGATTCTGTATTTGCGGAATTACCAAATCTTATGTTTCAATCCCAAAAGCCTCAATAAAAGCAAACCAGTCTAGTTAGAACTGGAAATCTGTCATGACATAAAGGTAAAAATCTATTTATTGATTTCGGGAGAAATCAGGAAACAAAACATATCAGATAAAAAATGTGGGAAAGGGAGTGCTTCTACATATAAATATTACTATATCTAAAAACTAGGTTAAGGCTGTTATTCTACCATCCCTGATGAGCAATTAATTCAGCTTGATCGCGTGTTTATTATCGGCATCTGTTTTATTGAGTACAAAGATGTTAAATTTCAAATTAAAAAAATTCAGAGGCCTCATAGAACTATTACAAAAAAATCAAACTATAGCCCGTCCGTAGCTTTCCCTGCTGACAAAATTTAAAAAAAAATCGATTTTTTCACGGTTAGTGGTCATAATATATTTACACCTTGCGCAACTGCGTTAGCAAAGGTTTAAAAAAAATGCGACTAGTTTCAGGTGAGTAATTTTTTGAAAATTGTATAAACTTCGAAAAGCTTTAATTCGGGCATACCCACTTAGAGCTATTATATGGTCAAACTCAAATTTTAAGCTGACCAACTCGTTTTTGATTGTCGTGCAACAATTTGTGTGCATTGATTTAAAACATCCTGTATAGTACAATTACACACATGTCTCTAACTTGATTGAATTATTTTAAACATCAAAATTTAAGATTAATTATTGCCAAACTACGTCAATCAGAAAATTACCTGTTACTCTTATTATTTCGAAGTCACGCAAATTAGCGATTTTGATTTATGTTGATACTTACACAAACAAGCCATGAATGATTACTTAGCAGCTAAATATAAGTTTATTGCAAGAGTAGTATTAACTAGGTTATTTGATACAAGGAAGCACTGCACTATGGGCGATTCGGAAATGTGTTTTCCTTTATTTGTTAAGGAAGCGACAGTCACCTGGAACAATTTCTTTGACTTTGCCCAACAAAATTTGTTTTTAAAATGTACCTCGTATCCTTGTTAAATTAAATACGCTTTTGATTTAAAAAAGAACGATTGCAATGTTGTTGTTTAAAGCAAAAAATATAAGTAACGATCTTTTACTGTCTCCTTATTACGTAAAAAATATAAGACTCGTAGATTTTTAAAAATATTTTTGCTGGTTGTTTTCACTATCAACTCCCTCACATGCGACATGCGCAACTTGGAAACAATCAAACACGGTGGACGTAGAAAATAGAATCTTTTGCCAAATTTGAGTAGATAAATAAAAACGGCGAGATTAAGAAAACGACAGGCTAGCCAAGAATTCTTACAACTTCACGTAATTTACACACGTGAAGTTCGATTTTTAATTTTTTTTTTATTTCATCAAGCTGCCAATTTTATTAAATTTGAAGAAATTGTATTGGGATAAACATCAAAATTAAAAATCTCTTAACACAACTACAAAAAAAATATTAAAATTTCTACTAACAACCATTTACAAATGTCAAAGCCTTATTTATTTTTACATCGGTTCTCTGTCATTCATTATCGGCTCTGACACTTGTCACTGCAATTAGTCCAACGGCACGCGATATTTTTCAAAGTACTATTACAAATTGCGATAAACACGGCCAACAAAGTGGAGTTTTAATTGAACAGGACGTTCTGGTGTCAGTACCGCATTTAATTTGAATTTATTCGGTTCTAAATTCAGGAGAGCAATAGAAATAGCCGATTAACAGTTCAAAAACGACTCGCATTTTCGCAACTGAGCCTATTTTCAAACGCACAATCTAATTTTGAGGTGTCGCGAAATAGGTTTAGAAGTGTTGCATAATTTATTAAGTCAGGGCCGATGAACTTGCATCTTAAATTAAACTGTTTTTGACTCAAAATGTCTCTAATTATACAGTTTTTTCCTAAATGTTTCATAATTCAAAAACGAAGTTTTAGAGTTTTTAAAGTTTAGGTATCCCGTCGTAGATAAATTAATCTAGGGCATGGTTCTAAATAGGATGATCCGGGTTTGATTCCGGGGTTTAAGTGCGGCTGGACGCTGGCCACGAAACTCTAGCTATGTTTGTGGAATATATTTCGCGGTTTAAGAATTTTCTGGAAATAATGTGATCGTGCAGTGTCGTAGATATTTTTATTTCTGTGATCGTTAGATATTTTTATTTACAGATTTTAATAGTATTATTTAAAATTAATCAAGTGCTTTCACTTTTGCTTATTTATTTGCGATGATTGGTGTCGGACCTACGTTGTGTTCTACTTATTGCTCATGTCTGATTTACCTACCTACAAGAACGCCGTGTGCTATCACTCATTTGTACGCAATACTCTCAGCCTGTTTAAGCCTCGTCCTAACAGCGCCTTGGACGCTACGGCTAATTCCCGAAGCTGAGAATTTAACCCAATAACAACGATCGATTACGTACAAATGGATAATAACAACACACGAAAAAAGCGTCTTACCGTCACCGAAGTGGAAATAGCGCCATCACTCACTTCAATCAGCTTCCCCGCAATAGCGTCTCAATTGCTACGCCTAATTTTCGAAGTACAATAGAGCCACGCTTGATACTTTTAATCAGGTTCACCGACAAGTATAAGCATCTACGCTTAAGCCTTTTTGATTTTGGCAAAGTGCTTCTCGAAAACCACAATCACGATCTTTTATTTTAAAGTTTCAAGTCCCAGACTTGTAATACTGTAATAGAATTTCTGCAATAGTGCTTCCATACTGACGTTAAGGTTTCAGCGAATTGAGTAAAAAAACAAAAACTAATGGAGGAAGGGAGAAATTAACCTCCCCCCCCCCCAAATAATGCTTCGCCTAAAAACTAAGTTTTGAATTTTATTCTACTATTACTCGTGAGCACTTTAGCTTAAACAGAAATTTACCATCCTACTCCGTTTATTAAAGAGAGGGACATAAATTTTCAAATATTTATTGGAGGGGAAATTGGTGAACTGGGACACAAACCAAATAGTAGCCCATCCCGAGCTCTACAAACTAACTAAGTTTACGAAAATCGCGTGTGGCTAGTCTTTGAGTAATAGTTTTTTTTGGCAATATTCTATCTGTTGAAAATATTTTCACTTCACAGTTTGGTCAAAAAAATCTCTTGTATGGTACCATTGTGTTCCTCTATTGTAATAGGAAATTTGATTTCGATCTGTCAACTCCTTTCTGAGTAAATAGGCGTTAATGCGAAAATTATGCAAAAATCGTAGCGGTCGCCATTTTAAAGCTAGAGTGCTCAAAAAAAAGTTTTCGATGTATCTCCTCTATCATATTCTGTTTTTACAGTTCTGAAGTTCCGTCTGTGAAAAACAGCTACCAAAAGAAACCTCTGGTTCCGGTTCTGGTCTGAAAGATAAAATTTAATAGCTCGACAAATGTTCGTTGTACCTAGGTGTAGCGAATCTCATTCGTTACATACACACTTATCTACAAATTTTAAAAATCAAGTTTTTGTGTTGCTGGACGTCCAAACCATGTATTTTTTTTTCGTCGAAATCTCAACATCAAAAATTTTCGCGATCAATTTACATTCCCATGTTGGAAGTATGAGAAAGTAAAAAAGCGTACGGATTCACTGAACTGCGAAGAAGTACTAACACAGCAGTTTTTTATTTGTTATTTTTACTCTAGCCCGCAATACTTGTTGTTCATGTTGAACAAACTAACCGTTCGTTCTATCTTAAAAGTCCCCTTAAATATCAGGTTCTACAAATGTATGAGCAATAATATATATTCAATATACAGTGTGTGGATAAAGTTTGGAACAAATTCAATACCTCCCGAAGTGCTATATTTCAGTAAAAATTTGGTGTTCCGTTAATTACTTCCTTATTTTATTGTATTTGTCATTCAGAAACAATACAGTGCTTCTATTATAATTCTTTGTGCGTTCATAAAAACTGAAGTAACTTCGGATTACCCTTTGCCAAAATGTTAACCAGAAAATACTGTTTTTAGTAGTTTTTAACATATTGCGTAGCCAAGTGTAATAAGAATTATTATCAGAGTACGGCCATGCAACGCTAGTAAAAAAATTAAAGCATCAAACGTCAGAAATTATCCAAAAATATTTTTTTTGCTTTAGAAAAAACGTAGTAGTGCCTACATTGAAAACAATTAAACACATAAAAATATCACATATGAATCATGTATCTATTTTAGCGTTTTAGCAAATAGCATCAAAAGATAATGCTTTTTACTTCACGTTCTTCGATGCTTTTAATCGGCGATTATAAATAAAAGACAAAGGGGTTTGCGGAATCGATCCAGGAATAAAGCCGTAGTAATTGAATGAATGATTCAAGCCTTAGCGTAATCCCCTAGATCAATCTGGAACGAATTTGTTCCAAGAAAGTATTAGTTCCGATAAACGTTGTTTTCCGGCCGAAGAGCCTCCTAATGAGCCTTTGGGGGATAAGAAACCGTTTAATCATTAAAGCCAATAAAGTCAAATCGCCGCCCTAGCTGGAGCTTTGGGAGCAAACAAAAACCTTTTAACGCGCACAAAAAATATATTGCTGAAAAACGCCAGTAATTACTGCGTAGGACTTTACTAATGCACTTGCTGTTTCAGCGGAAAAACCTAAAGTCTAGAAAAACTGTAAATCCGGCTGTGGCAAAATGTTATTGCGGAATTGTAAAAAGCTATTTTTTACAGGACTGATATTTACAATTTGAGATTGATGTAAATGACAAAAGGGAAAAAAAGAATTTAAATTAAATCTACGCAACCTAACAGTATAAACTTCCTATAGTGTAAGTTGGCCTGTAACTTCAAAAACAGGTATAAAGTTACTAGCGTCAAAACTGCCAAAATTTATTATAACTCTATTTTGTTAGGTTTTTAAAGCTGTAATGTTTTATAGGTATAATCAGATTTTTAGTAATTTGTATTGTTCTTACACATAAATTTTGTGTTCTTGTTCCAGATACTTTAAAATTATTAAATATTAATTTTTAAAAATGTTGATGTAACATACATATGTAACTTTGTATTAAATAAATCAACCGAAAATACAATTTTGAAAAAGTACATTGGTAGGTAAGCAACTTTAATAAATTAATTAAATTTGTAAAAATAAATTTTTTATAGTGTTATTGGATGTCATCAAATTATTGTGTTCTAATAAGTGTTTAGCGTAATTAGATTTATGTGGGTGTTTATATTTGTAACAACGTACGAGTTTCTCGTACCTAATATCAAAAGTCTAAGTTTGTCCAATATAAACTGGATTACAGTGCGAGCAATTCAATTTGTAAATGCCCGATTTTAGTAAAGTGTGTGTTTGTTTTGTTTAAAATGTGTTTTGTTGTTTTAAAATTTATTTTACAATTATTTGTTTTGTTTTTATAATTTTGGCAATTTTTTCTGATTTTATGCTAAAATACGGAATTGAAGTTTATTTTATTTTATCTGATGAATAGAGCAAGGATAATTATGCATTTACATATTGCATGCATAAATGCATATTTTTCACTCTTTTTTGTCAAAATGCATATTTAGCAAGAATAAGCACAATGTAGCATATTTCGTGACATTTTTGTTTCTTTATGTAATTTTAGAGAAAAGTTACTAAGCTTGTTTTTAAATTAGGATTTCTCAGAAACCATTTATCATTTTTACCTACAACAAGTTACTCATTAACAGATAAGAGATAAACTGTGCGATGTTACTATTGCCGCAACAAAAAAGTTTCAAGTTGACCAACACGTTAAAACGGCTAAACACATAAAACTAAAAATTATTAAAAATACTGCGCCTCAGCAAACTTTGCTAAGTGCAGCTTCATTTAAATCATTAGAAATAATTATAGTTGAATTTTTACTTGTTTCTTTAATACGTATTATGCAAGTGCAAATAAAGAAATTAATATTTACTGAAAATTTTTGAAGTGCATATCAAAGTGCATATTTTACATGTTTTTCGTGCATAAATGCATGCATATTTTTGTATTTTAAAGTGCATAATTATCCTTGCTCTACTGATGAAGTAGTACGATAAATTTTTTGAATAGCTAATTTACATTTTTTTTTCTTTAATTAGTGTATCAATAAATTGAGTATTATAAGCATTACTGTATGCAATTCGTTTAATAATTGAAATTTCTTAATTATAATTAATTTCATCTAAAGGGACCGTTGAAGCCCTATGTATCATGGGCCTGTATGCTGCTAATTTATGTGTTTTATGATGACGAGAATCATGCGGTATTAGAATGTAAATGATTGAAAATTAGCAGCATGCAGGTCCATGATACCTAGAGCTTTCACGGTTCCTTTAGGTAAAATTAGTTATAATAGAGGAATTTCGAGTATTAAACCAATTGCATGCAATACTGGTTATAATACTAAACTTATTGATACACTAATTAAAAAGAAAAATTATAAATTAGCTATTCAAAAAATTTATCCTACTACTTCATCAGATAAAATGAAATACGCGTCAATCCCATATGTTGGCAATAAATCAGTAAAATTGCCAAAATTACAAACAAAATCTCGCACTGTAATTCACTTTATATAGGACAAACAATTAGAAATTTTGATGTTAGGGACAAGGAACACATACGAGGATACAAACATAAATATTCTCATTACTCCAATTACGCTAACCAGTTATTAGAAAATAATCATTCAATGGCATCTAATAACACTATACAATGTTTACACTTTTGTGATGATAAACGTAAGCTAGATATATTACGAGTATTTGAAATTTACCAACATTTAAAATTTCTACCTCTAACGAATGAGCAAGTTGATCTCTTAAATTCACCGTTATTGGATGTTTTGGAATGAGAAATCAAGTCATCTGGACGCAAATATAGAAAACCAAGATCAGGTTATGAAGATTTATTGTTCCTATAGCAACTGTTTACGTTTAATCTTGCCTCTGAAAATGACTTGTCAACATGTCGAAATACGTATAAGGCTAAAATAAAAAACCTGTTAAAGGAAAGAATTGTTTTGTTTACAATATATTAAAATGAATTTCAACGAAGTAAAGCTCGAACTTATAAATACAGGAAAAATATTTTTATTACAATATTATAAAAAAAAATATAAACATTAATGTCAAATACTTTAAATTTAAACTTCAACATTGAAAGACAAATTATGTACTGGAGTATTACATTTCGAGATATTAGTTATATGCAAATAATGTATGTCATAACGTGTCATCATGTATAAAGATCAAAAGAAAAGGTATGCATATTTTTTTAAGTTTAGACTGGAGGACTAGCAAAAAATTGGAGATTAGCCTAATGGTAACATATATCGTAAAGCGTTTTTGGCAATTTTGTGTCAAACATCTCTAAACCATACCAATAATACCGCTTTTAATTAAAAAAGTTTATGTACTTTGCAAGAATTTTCGGTTTAACTCTAATACAAAAAATGTACTTCGGAAATTTATTGAGTTATCAAGAATCTCGAATGAAGCAAACCGCACTTGTTAATAACTAATAAATACATCTGTCGCAACAATTGCTTTAAGGTTTTCTCGCAAAGGGATCAATATCTTTTGTACTCATCATTTCTTGCCCTATTCTTCCTCATCATCTTGTTTTCTTTTTAAATTTTCCGTTTCCTTTTGTTTTACGACTTTTTATAAATACACAGACACACGCTGGCGCGCACACACGCAGTTACGCGCCACTTGAACAGACGCTCTAAAACTGGTTTTACGATATGCTGTGATTCTAAAACATAATTTATCCGCCAAACTTCCGGTAACAATAAGAACAATTTCGAGATTTTTGTCACTTTTACTGTTTTTGTGAAAGTATTAATTTTAATTCATTCGATCAAGCAATTTTCTTAATGTAACCCTAAAACAATTGTATACTTACCGTAAACAAAATGCCATAAATTACCAAAAATCGAAATCAAAAAATATACAGTGTTATTTATAAAAATACTTTGACAAAGTCACTATTTTAAAAGAAGAGAAGGCTTTTTTCAAGTACGCATAAATATCCGCAAGAGTAAATACTTTTTGGCTTGTCCGGTTTTTTTTTCTTTAAAGCCGAAATGATTCAGATATAAGCTTGTGTCCGTACTTTATTAACACCCTATATATTGCGCCGTGTACTTCTTTTATCTGTATGTATTAGATGCTGTATAAGAACAATTCATTCATTGTTCATAATTGTAAAAAATAAGAGCCTAATGTATTTAATTATAAAATGTATTGGACTACTCACGCAATAGTCCATTATACTCAATTAAGTGGGTAGGTTGTTTCATATTACGTAGTTAAATATGTTAGCGATTTATTTTGCCAACCGTATTGCGATCTTCAAGTAAGTGTTTATATGACATCATCCTAACTGAGCTTTAGCTGTAGTGAAATAGGAAAGTCGATCGCAACAATAAAAATGAAGGCACTCATTATTAAGCCCAGGACGTTTGACGGGTACACTTTTACGTCAAACATTGTGAATACTTTATCTAATAAATAAATAAACTGTTTTTGATAATGCCATAATCAATTGTGCTTTTAAAATTTTTTTTACAATTATTAAATCTTAGCATAACGTAACAAAACTCAACGTAAATCAAAAGTTTGCAGCGCAATGCCCCTGCCGCGGAATTTGGCAACGGAAACAGTTTTTGATAATGCCATATACAATTGTGCTTTTGAAGTTTTATTATCATTATTATTAAATATTAGCGTTCTATACAGCACAACGTAATAAATATCAAAGTATATTTGTAAAATCAAAAGTCTGCAGCGTAATGCCCCGCCGCAAAATTTGATTTGTAAATGAGGGCTAGATTTGGATTGCGTTCGAACTTCTACTAATCGAAACATACAGTGTAACTCAAATTTTCTTCTTTACATCAAAAACTGTACTTGTTCGATAGATACCAGTACATACAAATAAGCGCCTTCATATAATCAAAATGTAAAAATTAAAGACGTGACTTGTAGTAGAGGGGGCCCGTTATCGCAAAAGTTGAGACAGGTTAAAGGGACCCGGATTTACTGTATAGACACATAAATTTTAACTAAAAACACGTGCTTTAACTTTGAAAATTTGGTAGTTTTGTGGATTTTGTAGCCAAAAAAATTGTAAGTTTGTTATTTTCACTGCCAGTTAAAAACGTAATTATTACAAAAGTTAATTTTGTTCAAGTATTTGGACTGAAAATAATGCTCTTTCTATAGCTGACGCTGTTTATGACAAAATATATAGTTTTCAAATAATTAGCTTTTAAAGAGCTTTTCGCATTGTCATTCTGCAAAGCAAACAGATTTGCTTTTCTTTTGGCATCTTGTAAAATAATAAAGTCGTTCCAGTTTAACTGAATCGCACCACTGAACACTTTTCATCCCTTTGGGCTATAGTGAAATAAACTTCTTCTTGAAAAAAGCATGGCTAACATTTCTATAAACAATGTTTCGTGAGTGCTTATATTTTTTTTATAAAGCGTGTTTGCAACTCTGTTGTTGGTAAAAAAAACAGCACGCGTTATTAATAAAAAGGGCCATATTGAATTTAAGATGGATTTAAAAAAATACGATCTACCTTTTCTTTCTATTTTTAACGTTACCATGACGTAATTCGGGTATCTTAAACAGCAATCCATAAATGTTGGACAGTTACAATGTTCACTGGTAGCAACTTATGTTTCAAGTTTTACGAGAAATATTCGACAGGAGGGCCATAAAATTTTTATAGACGTTCTCCCACATCTGAAAGTATATTTATCGCTTTTCGTATTGATCAGGGCTATGTTTACAGTCATTGTCGGAACATTTAATGGGTTTTCTGTAAAAATCGCCATGGGTTTCTTGCCAACCAATTTTAACTAAAAATATTTAAACTTGCCTAAATATAACCAGCTGAGTGTTAATTTGAACGATATTTTTAAGAACGGGGCGTGTGTGATCTACTAAGAAAAACCCGAAATTTATCGTCGACCCAGAGTCTCGTAAGTTTCTTCCGGTTGGCACCGCGATGAAAACTAACGTACGCTCCTTGTTTCAGGCGTGACAACTCAATATTAAGGACACACATGTAGTAGAAGCGATTCTTTTCAGGTCGATTTTTCGTTTGCACATCTGCCATCGTCTTAAAATATAATTTTCAAAAGACACATTAATGAGAGGAGACCTAGTTTTATATTTAGAGTTACATGGACAAAGAAGTGCAAAAACGCATAATGTCGTCGAACTCCTCTCTTATTCCGCAACAGTACCGCTGTTATTCTTAGTTCTCTCTTAGACGTGTGCTGACGTCAATGGGTGCACCAAACATGAAAGCTTTTTCGAAAGAAATGGAAATCTCGAAATAACCTCCTCACACCATCGTTGATTGCAGAGAGTATTCGGCGAGCTCTTCTTGTTTCGAATTACCAAGACCTGATCTCGATCGTATAAAATAAACCGTTGAGTGTTTCAGGAATTTCTGTTACAGCTTGGATATGAAACTTAACTTTTGAAACAAATTAATATTAAAATACCGGAGAAATAAATTTAAAAATAATTGTAATATTGGTTAAAGAATCAAACATGAAAAGAAATTTTGGCCACATTAACTTTAATACAGAAAGGAAGTGGAGGGAGACGCAAAACAAATTCTAATACAGCAGGGCAAACTTTAAAGTGGCAGTAGCAATCGGGGAGTCCTCCTATGTAGAATTGTAGTTTATTTAAAATTGATACCATAGTTAAAGAAAAACTAAAGCAATCTCAGGCAAGCACAAATCATATTTGTATAACAAATTTCCTGATCAACCTTCTTTTAAATCTGAATTAGAACAGAAATTGATAAGATCTAATTCTTACAAAACTAATTTCAAGGACAGTCTCAATAACTTCGCATTTGCGGAAAACAATGTTGCTGCTTCTAAAATAGCCGGATGACCTTGAAACTGCAAAAGTCAATGTCATGTCAAGGTAATTCCTAAGTCATAGTTTTAGTAATTCCATGTTGGATTGAGGACAGGTAACACAAGTGATACTTTTTGATTTAGAGTTCAAAAAACAAAATTTTTAAATACGAAAACAGGATGATCCAAAAGAAGATCTAAAGCCAATCCGAACATTGTATTCCAACCCCTAACGTGAAAATGATGTCTGTTGAAATATTATGTAAACAGTTGGTAGATTAACAAAGAATTTGATGTTGTGATTGTTTGTAAAAAAAAATATTTTTTGCAATTTCTCTGTGACGTCCTATATAAATGTTTGTGCTTTTCCAATTAGCAAATTATAATCCAGTATTCAATCAAGAGGGGACACAAGAATCCACATTTAAACTAAGTTGTTTGTCAATGGCTGTTGAATAGGAATATCCTGTTTTTTAAATGTATAGTAATATTTAAGCCCCACCCCCTTCCGTAATTATTTAGCTGACGAATTATTGTTTGACGTTCTTTAATGTCAAAGTTATTTTTTTTTGCAACAACTAAAAAAACAACTTTTTGGTTTTATTTCGCGGGGAGGGAACTTGCTTTCTAATTACTCTTGTATTCGTATAGATACTCCGAATGAGTTACTATTTGTCATAGCGCTGCGACTGTCAAAATGCTAGGAATAATCTGTTCTGACGGTAACTATCGAGGTTAATATTTAATACAAAAAAAGCATATTAAAGGGTCACTACGGCACTGAAAAGCGGATAAAGATGAAACTTCGATTGTTTACATATCTACGTTGCTGAAAGAAATTCCTTTGAATTTTTATTAGCCTGAACCGATCAAAGACGCAAAGCAATCGATTAAGACCTTTGATATTTACAACCCTTGGGAATTTATTTTATGTATTTTCTGCACTTTGTTCAGCTCCTTGTGGATTTTTTGTTTTGATTTTCCCTTTTTAGACGGAAATTGTATCCTAACCGAAACATTTAGGCTTGGATTGTGATGAACTGTTTAGTCTCTTATTTAGCAATCAGTTTCCAATAAACCAATAACACCACCACAGAAATACGACGGAATCTCAACAACTGCTGTGTTGGGCATGATCATAATTTAATTTTCTTAATGCTTAAGGGAGAGGTTTGGAGCATTTAGTTCCCAACCTAAGAAAAAACAAAGTTACAATAAATTGAACCTCGGGGATTACCAAGGCAAAGCTACCGAAGCAGTCAATTGAATTGATTTCAATAGTCAAAAATCAATTCAGTCACATTTTATTGGAAAAATTATAGAAACGAGTTGAATGAGACTGATAATAATTATTATGGCAAATAGTAACCCTCATTTCCCATTATTGCAACGCCAAGGTAGTTAGTATAGCTTGTCACAATCAGAATATAATTGAGTAATTGGCTAAATTGAATTTTTTTACTTATTTAACAAATTAAGTCGTAATGAAAAGGCGATAGATACTAAAAAATTAACCATAATTCCATAAATGAGGATCTGATCGAGCTGGTATCGTTGCATTTACTCCCCAGTTCAATTTTCGCGGCTCCCAATGGAATTGTTTGTCTGAATCACTTGTACTAGAATTTTATTTAGGTTGGCTGTATTTTTCTATTTCCGCTGCACTGAAAGCGATTTATAAATGTATTTTAAGCTATTTAAATTTTTTTTGCCAAAAATATCCGACATCTAACCTTCGGTAATATTGTTTTCTAACATGTAAATACAAGCTTGAAAGCCACGTTAGCAAAATGTTCTTATTAGGATACATCGATAAGCTCAAACTATTGGAAATAGAAAAAAACTAGCAGCACAATAAATCGTGCATTTCCTAGTTTTAACAAATCCACCTGTAATGTTCTCATATTTTTTTACGCATAAAAAGAGAATGAACATCGAGCAAAAAACACAAATCGGTTAATCTAAAATACTCGTTCACTTCCTAAATACAAGTTGTAAGGACAGCAAATTTATCTCAATCCTGAAAGTATTTTGCATTTTTATAGCTTTTACTGCTAAAAGTCCTGGAAACCTAATCCAGATTATCAAGGTGCCAAATCTCAAGATAGGATGACCTAGATGCTTTTCTAGTAATTCTATTATTATTTTTATATATCAGATATAACTTCTTCCGGTTTTCACAGTAATAATTTTATCGCGGCCGTTTGGAACTATTTGATCAAGAAACAATTTTTCAAAGAGAAATTGAATCTGTCAGCTGCCACCAAAATGTGATTAATACATAGTACATACACGCGTAAAAATAGCCTTCCATTAATAAAACTAAATATCTATTTAGAGAACCTGGTGGTTTATTTGCAATTCAAAATTCAAAACAAATTAAAAATATTTTCGAACAGTCTGAGTTATTAAAGAAATAACTCAAAATGAACACTGTTTGTGTAAATACGTTAGGCAAACGTGAAACAACGCTGAATTACTATAAAGAAATGTAACAAATTTGAAAATTCGTGCAACTGCCAAAAGTACAAACTTTATTAACAATCTTGCAAGTATTACAAATATATCACTCAAACTTTAGATTCAGTTTCCCGTAAGAGTTAATTATCCTTCGAAGTTTATGTTGATAGCCCATAAAGACTTTTATAACTAGTTTATATCACCTTCTTCAATGTACTTTATTTTTTACTTAAAGATATTAAAAGCTTCGAACTTCGTTATTCAGAGCTTAAAATACTGACCAGACAAAACAAACTTTATCGTTTCGGAAAATCGACCATGGAACTTTGAACTTGAAGTGGCGTCAGATGTTAATTAACGTAAGTGAATTTGCAGATCCTACTAACTCAAGGAGTCTTCCTGGTTTCTTGATATAACACCCTCCACTCACTTCAAAAGCCCTGGATAAGGAAGATTATACAGATGTTTGATCTTTAAACCACCACCTGACTTCAACTTGTAATTTCGACTCTAATGAGAATTCAGACAAAAGTTGCAATTAATAAGTAATGAGAGTTGAGCAGCTAATGGGGAGATTAATACGTTTCCTGTTAATTTGCCTTACAACCGTCAGTATTTAACGGTTATTTGAAATGCAGCACAAGTTTTATGTATTATGGATTGGAACCGTTTCTTTGCGTTGATGGTATTATCTGGATTAGCAAAACAAGGTGATAGTCGACCATGTTTGTCACTACAGTTTCTCGTCTATCGGTGTTCAATTAGAACTACTTTTTCATACAAAATTTTCTATGTGTAATGGTTTCGAAGGCATATTTCAAAGTAACCATCCCGTCGATTCATAGCTCTAATATGTCTGAACTGCCGTTTATCTTAGTTACCTTTAACTGTATAGAAACTGGTTTTGTAGAAATGAGACTATAAACAGATAGAGAGACGGACAGACAAACCACAAAATTTTACCTTTTCTTTTGTGTAATCCCAATTTGCAGTAATGCAAAGCCTCAAATATTGTTGCCTAATTGTTATTTTCCTATACTTTCAGTATAGGAAAGTATTGATTTCATAAAAACGTTAAGTTTCGAAATTTTGAAAGAAATAAATGGAACACAAGAATGTTTTTAGATTAAACAAATATTCTAAATTTGAAAACTGAATCTGAAGACCTTGGGACAAAACCAGCGCTTATTCGCCATCTTTATAACTTTAAAATGGCGGCCGCTACGATCTTTTGAAAACTTCGAATTTAACGTCTTATTATTCACACAAATTGGCATGAAATATGGTATCGTAATAGCTCTATAGTGACAAAATATAACTATGGCGAAGAATTTTCGAAAATATGAAAACTGCGAAGTGAAAAGTATGTTTAAAATACTTGATTAATTTTATGGGACCATAGTGCTAGGAATGCGGGAATGGGCGATAAAACATTTCTGTTTAAGCTAAACTGCTCATACGTGATAGTAGAATAAGACTCACAACTTAATTTTAAGGTGCAGCAATAGTTAACAGGTTAATGTTTCCCCCTCCCATTCAATTTTTGGCTGACAAATATCCTCTTTGGCCTCTAGTTTTGTTTGATCCCATAAATTATGGCTTAGCTTATTTGCACTGCAGGTCATATTGTCTTGTTCGTTGCACGACCGGTATCTTTCCGTTCTTGTACAGTGCAGCAACAAATAGGATACATTTGTATGGCGTGTTACGTTTGCCATTTGCGGAGTAATCAGGCGCGAATTTCATCACTGACAGCTGCCGTTGGGGTTAGAATGTTGTACATAGTTACTGTTGAATGTACGAAATGTAAAAGTTTCTAAAGTATATGAAAGTCCAGGTGAAATGCTACTGCTTCGCTTAAGATGTTTTCCAGGCCATGAAAGTAATTTTTTGCGGTGTGATAGGTTGTTTATAATTATAGAATTTTACGTTGTTATAGCAAATAATATATATATATAACCATTTTATTCCTATTTAATCTTGTTTTCAATTACATTATTAATTTAAGTCAGTAATGCAGAATTCTAGTTCCACACAACAATTACTGGTGTTAATAGTAACTGTATGAAACAAGCTATTTTACTTCACTTTTCCTTGGTTGGCATAAACTTTATACATTTAATAAATATTTCCTCTTTAATTTTTTAAGCTAAATTTTGCGAAATAGTTCTATGCTCAACAGCTACTACAAGATCACAATACTCCTAACACTGTGCATAGTAATCAACTGCCCTGCCCGCATAAAAACAATAACAAACAATATGTTCAACTTCTGCTTCCGGGTTCGGATTACTTTTAAAATCTAATTTGTCAAATGAATTTGTGACATACCACCACATTCCATGTATCAGTAAAATCGGATCATCCGTTCAGGGGATATATGAGGAAATATAACAACTTTTTTCTGTTGCTTTGGCCCCCAAACATGCCTTTTCGTTATAATCTCGAAATACAAAATTTGTATGAGATCGATATCTATGTTCCTATACTGACGGTATAGGGAATTAGTATTTAGTCAAAACCTATTTTACTTTTTTAACAAACACATACAATTTTTTAATATAAAAATAATAAATTGAGCTAAACCAATTCACAATTCGCTGTATCAAAAAAAAGCTCAAGGTCAACACTGCCTGCACATACTGATTTATTCCTTTACAGCCGCCGTGGCTTAACTTTGATCGAAGCTAGAAGCTTCGGATTTAAGTTTATTGGTATCATAAAAAAAGTTGCGACAAAATGTTTTTGGTTGTAAGTCTCAAATGGAATTAGCTAGTTCGACGTTCGAGCCGGTCCAACCAACATTGGCGGAAAGTTTACAGAGTGACGAACGAATGCAATTTCCCATAGCGTGCATGTTGGCCAAAATTCTTATGCATGAGATTCTTAGCCGCAAAATAGGGGAAATAAAGTAAATATAACAACTAAAATTTCTTCACTAAAAAATTTTGTAGATGAATTTGAATACCCACTCAAATGAAATTAGTTTGTTATACAAATTATACAGCTAAAAATACTTTTTACAGTGTCAGAACATGTTAATTAAAGAACCTCATGCTTATAACTGCGAAAATAAAACACATATCCTTCTCTCTGTCTCGGCATTTAGAGGTGAGAGACCCCCACCAGAAAACAACAACAAAAATCTGCAGTTGTCATTCGAACACAAACACAGAGAACGAAGCATGCGACAGCACTTAATTTAAACACCTTGCGAAGTGTTGGCGTTAAAGATACGGAGCCGCGCGCTGTGACTTTAATATAATAATCATATTTCACTAATAACAAGATCATTAACTTTATTATCAAAGATTTATTTCAATACACAATATTTCGTAACGCAGAAGAACGCTAAATCCTCTCAAGATTTCAGGCCGTAAGCCAAGTCGGCGGCCGCGGCGTGGCTGCACGAGATAGACCATTACGTTCTCTGAAATGCGGTCACGCCAACAACATGCGGCCAAAAAAGGTTAGCTTATGGGAGAAATTTATGATTTATTGTGAACACATCCTTGGAAAAGTTCCGAAAAAAAATTCGGTGGGAAAACATTGATAAAAAAATACACCCGCTGACAATCATCGTCTGAAAAAAGACATCGGCAAAGACATGATCCACTAACAACATTCCACGACGGTAAAATAATTATAATAATAAAAAAATATATTATTTTGCATTTAAAAAACATTTTCAATAACTTTGATTTTTGAGAGACTATATCACACACATTCTACTACTAATCACAGTACATGATTTTCACGCAAACAACCAATCAAACCAGTTTTATGTCAAAAACACACTACTGGTGTCTAATAAGTAAAAAATCAAGAGTGACAAGTTAAGTGAGATATTAGCTGTAATGCAACACGAGACAAATGACCATCAATTCCGATAAGATTAGCTGCATTTGAAAATACACAAAACACGTCGTAATTAATTGTGTGTGATATAGTCATTACAAATATAACACGCGAGCATAATTTACTTGTGATAAACTTGGTTTGACATTTATTCGTGCTAGTTAATTTAAGATAGTTCCACTATAGTCTTAACGAGCAGTATTAAAACAAACAAACCCAAGTTATCGAAAAATCAGGATCACTAGTTATATTATTTGCAAAAAGTTAATTAAATTATGAAGAAACAAACATCCGACTGTGTGGCCTTTGTATAGTTTGTACGTAACAGCTGTAACTAGATAACACTTTCCCTTGCAAATGTTCTCTTTTTGTTTTCAACACCGGTAGCTCAGTTTTTTTTAATTGCCTTGATTTGACGTTAAAATATGCATTGAATTCTAAACGAAACGGAACATGGCCGATTAACATGACAAATGTGAAAAGCTCTTATGTCTCTAGAAAACAGTTATTGCTTTCAGTAATCCTAAATAGAAAAAAGATAACATTCTTTTATATCATTAGATGGCAATTTATTTGAAAATTTATTGGAAATAATGCTTAATATAAATTATTTTATAATAATAATCAAGCAAATAGTGCACTGATATAACTGGTTGAAAACTCGATTTACTTTGTGGAGCCGAGCTAGAGGGTTTGTTTCGTAAGCGAAACTTTATGGGTTCAAAGCTTGGTTGAGGTCTATTTTTTTAACTTTTAATTCTGTAAAAAGACAATCTGCTTTATATTATTTTATTTAAAATGACTAATTATTACTTTTTGAAGCAACGTTAACAACAAAAATTAATCAGATGAAACATGAAAAGTTAACAACAAACTTTTTTACAGCTAGTTAGGCAGAATTGAATCGTTTTGGTGTTAAGACTCAACTAAATGTTTACTTTTTGTTGTTTTGTAAAATAACAGTGCAGTTTTAGGTCTTAAGTTAATCTATTTACTTATTTTCTTCAGCTGTAAAAAGTTTATCTTAATTTTTTGTTTTACCTGATTAATTTTATTGCTAATGTAGAAATAAAAAATAATTATTATAAATATTAAATATAAAAATATAAACATGATTGTCTTTTTACCGTAATTAAAAAATTTAAAAAAAGTAGACTTCAACCAAGCTTTGTACCCATAACGTCTCGCGTATGAAACAAATTTTCTAGATAGGCGCTCGGCGCCACGAAAACTTCTGCAACTAGTTATATTAGTGCACTACTGGTTTGACTATTATTAAGTAATTTATTTCAAGCAACATTTATAATGAATTTTTAAATAAATTGTCATCGAGTGATGTAAAAGAATACTATCTTTCAATTTAGGGTTACTGCAAGTAACAAAATACTTCTAGGGAGATAAAATAGAGTTTTTCTAACTTTGCCATGTTATTCGGCCAGGTTCCACTTCATTTGGAATTCACTATATCTAATAACGCAAAAAAAAAATGTTGTTCTCGTAACTTTTAGAATAAGCGATCATGATGTTTTATCTATTTTAGTACGTATAATCTTTTAATTTTTGCTAACCGTATTTAGCTTATGAGGTAGAATTAAAAATTAAAGTTATAAAGCACAATAAATTATAAAGCTTGGAAGCTATTAAATTTAAACTTCAGAATCAAGGGTGGATATTTCTTACAATATTTTGCACTTCTTAAAAAAAGAACTTAAATCCGCTTTAGCTTACTAAGAATTGGAAAAATCCTCACGGAAATACAAGCGTGGGTCTCGTAGTAGAGCTTTTGCTTGTTCTTGTAGAATATAAAACTGTATAGCAACTTCTAAGTATGGATTTCCTTAACATTTTTGTCAGAACTTGATCATATTTTTACGACTTCATCGTTTTTTACCTCTGCATCTGTACAGTATTTTAAGTTTTCCCATAATTTTATTTAGAAACCTAAACAAGTATGTCTTATTTCAAATTACAAAATGTGGTAATTAAAATGTACTAACTTTTAATTACAACAACTTTTGATGCTGATCACTTTGTAAGGTTATTTTAGTACTAACCCTTTAATAGAATTCGTTCGTGCAGACAGCCATTAAAGCACAAGAGTTAAAAGGAAGTACTGATGCGAAACATACACGAAATTTATTCGACAAGCCAATCGATCCTTACCTTTCTTGGGTTTATCGCTAACAATATCGCTAACGTGATCGCTGACTAAATCCTGCGTTAGGGTATCTTGTTCGTCCTGATCCGGAGGATCTGGGTCAGGAGCATTTATAGATAATTTATGGCACACCTCGAACGCTTGTCCTACAGTCCTAACCACCCTCATCGCTTGACTCTGGAAAACAAAAAACCAAACATTAAACCAATAAAATTCATTGCGCGATTTCAGGTTCTTAACGCTAAGCCTATTATCTACCTCTAAGTGTAAATCCTCCCAACTCGATCCGCTCTTAATCAAACCATTGTGAGCGCTAATGCTTCTTTTCAAATCGTGCACGTGCTGAGCCTTTTTGCCCGCCTTTTTTATACTTTGAGTAGCATAACCGGATATTTCTGGTTCGCGAAAAGATAATTTTTTGCGTGGACGCTCAAGTGCCAAAGCCGCAGTTTCCCGGAGTTCATCACGTCTTTCGCTTGGAACCGTAGAAGGTCTTACACTGCCAAGGCTGTCAAACTCTTCGTTCTCTTCCGAAATCTCTATTTTAATTGGGTATGCTCCCACGGAGTTTTGTTTCTGCAATGAGGGAGCGCGTTTGTTCGGGGTCTCGTGTGCGCGGGAATTTGCAAAAATCTGATTCTTTTCGTTTTTGTTTGGGCAGGTTTTGAATAAGTAATCCAGAGTCGATTGGGTTCTAGACTTTTTTGGATGGTCCATGTCGCCGTTTAGTATCTTGTTAGTTTTCAAAGCGTCGCTTAGGTTGAGAAATTTGTTTTTTGCCTTAGTGAGCATGTCTTGGTGCTTCTTTTTGACCACTTCTGGGTCGGGCATTTCTAAGCTAGGATGACGCGTTTTCATCATGTTTTGCCTGTCGATTCTGTTACTCATATTGAATGTTTATTTTCACTTACATAGTCAAACGAGTGGTTTTAGTACACGTGGTTGAAAATTGTAGCGAGTAAATAAAATAGACGTTGACGGAGCTGAAAACCATTGGACGGGAACACGAAATTCGTCATGTCGTTTGGAAATTCGCGAAAACAGACGCAATCGAAATATAGCTAGGCGTATAAAGTCTGCAGTGTTTATTTTTGACCAACACACAGTCTTGTTTTAGATCTTAGTATTAAATGTTAACTACTTCATTTCGAGCGATCATAAAATAACAGTGGGTACTATCTCTTGACACTTAACAAGTACGTAAATAAACCGAGCATTTATTATTTTATAAACTTCTCACTTTTGCTCCTATTAGCTTACAATAAAACCAATTAAGACTTTATAAATCCAATCTCAAACTTATTTGCATTCAATCATAACTTTTAATTAAGTCTTATAAACTTTTTTATGAACAACTTCGCGGCATCACTTCACCTAACTTCGCGTTTGCTTATTTTTCTTCGTCTTGTTTATCCTTGCTTCTGCTGCTTTTCGTCAGTTAATGAACCGGCACTGTTTTGATTTTATGAAAACACACATAGGCGAAATCGTAGCGTATGACTTTTGGGTCGCGCCGACGTTTAGACAGACGTCCAGGTGGCCAGAAAGCCAGTGGACTGATTGGATAGCCGGTGGCAAGTGGCGTCGCGACGCTCGACCTCGCTGTGCACCTAGAACGCTAAACTTGAGCCCGAACGTTTTTGCACAGCGGTTTTGACGTTCACAAAAAAGAACGTGTTGAAACTAATAGATAGGAAGTAGCTAAGCCGAACTACAGCACTGCCAACTGATGCATAAATAAAACGTGACTGCTCAGTTCTATTTCGTGCTCACTTCTAAAACGTCATTATGACGGATCGTCATCATCATTTTGTGACTTAAGTAGAACACCGCAAATAATATACGAAAACATTCAGAGAAAATTGATTTGATCAATAAATAGCTCTAGGTTTCGTTTGTTCCTTGACTTCTAGAACTCACTTAAAGTTAAATCTGGCATAAACAACGGAGGATTGTCTGAGGTATTAGCAAGTTGCTTAAAACCTTTGAATTGATTGCTGTAACTAGACGTTTCCTAAGCTGAAATGTTCCCCTACAAGTAATTACTTCACATATGTGTGTATTTTTGTTAATAAAAACTAGTATGTTACATTATTTTTATTTTGATAAATTATAGATGATTTAATAAATTATAACATTAAAAGGGAATTACACTAGTAACGCCCTCTATGATGTTCGTCGAGGAAAAGTTGCAAAGCAACAAACCGGCAAAGTTGCGATCGGAACCTGCTAAGCAGGTATCTGCGATCGCACCGGCCTCTAAGCACAAAACACAGAAACGCCCGTGTGGCAAGAAATAAGAAAGAAGAGATTTGGTTTCAATTATGGCTAGAATAGACCACTACATGTTTCGTTCTTATTTGAACTCATCAGGTGGACATAATTCTAACCATAATTAAAACCAAAAGCAAACAAGCAGATATATGCCAGAAAGTATAACATTAAAGGGGAATTACACTAGTAACGCCCTCTATGATGTGCGGCGAGGAAAAGTTGCGAAGCAACAAACCGGCAAAGTTGCGATCGGAACCTGCTAAGCAGGTATCTGCGATCGCCATAATTGAAACCAAATCTCTTCTTTCTTATTTCTTGCCACACGGGCGTTTCTGTGTTTTGTGCTTAGAGGCCGGTGCGATCGCAGATACCTGCTTAGCAGGTTCCGATCGCAACTTTGCCGGTTTGTTGCTTTGCAACTTTTCCTCGCCGCACATCATAGAGGGCGTTACTAGTGTAATTCCCCTTTAATGTTATACTTTCTGGCATATATCTGCTTGTTTGCTTTTGGTTTTAATTATGGTTAGAATTATGTCCACCTGATGAGTTCAAATAAGCACGAAACATGTAGTGGTCTATTCTAGCCATAATTGAAACCAAATCTCTTCTTTCTTATTTAATAAATTGTCCGTCCTTATTGCTGAAACCTAAATTAGCTTACAATAAAAGAACATTCTGTGTATATTTTAAATGTTCTAAGGGGAACATATGTATTTAAAAAAAACAAAGTTTTTTTACTACAGCAAAATCGTAAAATAAAAGTGAATTTCCAAAGTCAATAATGGTCAAAAATGTTGGCTAGAAAAGCTTTTATTAGAAAGATCTCTGAAAAATTGTTCTAATGAAAAATTATTCAAATGAAAATTTGTTCAAACGAACAGTTGTTAGACTTAGAATATATCGAAGTACAGAGTTGTGCCAAATGGAGATTTGTTTCATGTAAAGGTTCTTAAAAAAATGAGCGAAACAGGTGGTTGGGATTTTATTTTATTTTCTACGTTTTAAATATTCTCGCACCACTAAATGAATGAACATAATTGTTTTAACAAAAATTAAAACTAGAAACAAAAATTAAAAAGGGCCTGTGCAATACGATATCGCATACCGTATAAGAATAGTAAGCTACGATAACTTCGGCTAAACCGCATGGGACCACTATAAGCGACCGCCCTATTTGATTAGATGCCCTTCGAATTTCGGACCAAAAACTGCTATAAATACTTTATTTACAGAGATCAAAAATAACAAAAAAAATGAACTAAATATAATTTTTCAACTGGAGCTCATTGATAGGCATAGCTAAAAGTACGTAAAAGTTCCGAAAATGGTTTAAAATTATATTTGATCCTAATAAACTACTTCAAGTGGTCTATTGAACTGTTTAAAGTTTATAACGATTGGCGTTTGCGATTTTGAATAAATAATTAATAATTTCCTGGAGGGGTCAGAGTAAAATTTAAGGGGCTTTTAAAAATAAATCTGTAGTTCACTGCAAGCTCTGTCGGTTCACAATGTTTAAAAAAAAGTGGTGTGGCAGTATTTGGCTAATTTTTTTTTGAAAATTTCTAAATTTTGAGAAGCTAGCATTTTTACAATTTTCGTATTTCTAAAAATATTTTTACATCATTTGTTTATGCTTATTAAAGGCTATGAGGTAATATGACAATTTTTATTGATTGCATATTTTGTTTTTTAATAATCGGTCATAATTTTCAGCAATTCGCAGCGGCCTTAGTTTTGAAGATACAGCATTTGGAAAATAGTCATTTCATTTGCCTTTATATTAACTACAACGCTATGTATTCATAATTTCAAAAAAATGTTTATACAATTTTTTTTACTAAAAAACATGTCTAATTACATTTTACGCTTCCGGTTGAAGACCGTACAGAGAACTACCTGCGACTAAAAAACTTTCACATACCAAATTGGCCAAGGGGTTTCGGAGACATATATGGTAACGAACGAACCCACCCACGCACGCACACTCCAAGCCACAGACAGTCATTGTTTAACAACAACTTTTTTGGGTTCTTTGGATTCCAAAACGCATATTTTCATTAAAATCTAAAATTCGAAAATTTGCATGAAATCATAACTTTCCATATTTCAGTAGAACTATGGAAAAGTAAAAAGGTGTTGTAAAGAGTTGTTTTATGGAAAGTTGATTCGATAGACAGTTGTTTGAATCGAAGTAACTCCTAATAAAAATTTACTCAACAGTTATACCATGAGTAAATTGAAAAACAACCGGGCAAGAAATTACAAAAACTTGTTGCATAACAACGAGTGTTAGTTTTGCTTGAAAATTGTTCTCGGCGCAATATGGTTGACCAGCATAAAAAACACACAAATCAAAACAAACATAGTTTGGTACGCAATAATTTTCCCCAGTTGTTTTTCAATTCACGACTGGTTTATGACTGAATTATTTAACGAATAATATATCAAACTATTAAATTAATTTTATTTTCAAATTTAATTACTTGCAATGTAATATTGTACGTCAAGCACATATAGCTGAATCGTTTCTATTGGTCGCTGAAACCGCAAATGCAACCGACGTAGTGATTGATGATTATATTATGAGTGGAATATTTGACATTTATTAGAACGGTGGTGCGTGGGGGGGGGGGGGGGATAAAATGAGGTTTATTGAATGCGAAGTTATTCAAAGGTACGATAGAGTTGTAAAAATTGAGAGTTGTTTTATTTGAAAGTTGTTGAAATAAAAAGTTGTTCGAAACTAAGTTTGCTTAAATAAAGGCTTATATAAATATTTTGAAATGATTGTGTGGTAGGCACTTGATGAAACATTATTAATAAATATTCAACTATTTAAAATTATGCTTAAATAAATGATTGTTTGGATAGGGGTTTGCTTGAAAAGAGGGTTGTTTAATGGAAGGTTGTTCAAATAAAGTGTTATTCCAATACGGAATTGTCTAAATAGAAATATGTTTGCATGGAAAGTTATTCAGAGTGAGAGTTCCTCAAACAAATACAGTTTAAGTGGAGATAATTGCGTTAAATTGATAGCTGTTTGAATGAGATTTTTTTGAATCGGAAGTTGTTTAAATGAGGAGTTGTTCGAATGGAGACTCATTAAAATAGGATTATTCGAAGGTACAATTGTATCAAAATGAAAAGTCTCTATAAAACTTTTTTCCATGGGGCCTTGCTAGATCAATTTCTTAAATGAAAACTTCTTTTCACTTCTCTAGAAGTTTTGTTTACTCAACGATAAATGTTTTCCAACAATTCTGCAACGCAACAATATTTTCATCAATTAAGTGCTCTTCCATAAATAAGACAGTAAGTTCTATTATAATAAGCTTGGAAACAACATTATCCAATTAGGATAGAAATTTGATTAAACCCTCTCCTTATTCCAAGTTATAAGGGGTTTTGCAGGACGTCAAGGTCTATCAAGTACCCTTGTTACAGCGGTTCAGAATAACAATGTTCTTGTGCTTATATGTTCAGTTGACCTAACAATCAATTACTGTCCAATCTTCGTTAAGTAGGGAAGGCTCGTTGGTGGGCATTTCCGCTAGTTTCAACAAATCTAAATAACACAATATTTAATACAAAGACTGTGAAACCTTTCTTTTGGAAGTAATAATATTTTGCTATAATACTTTTTCATGGTTATTTGAAAAATAATAATAAATTGATGTAGTATTTTTTTAATTACGCAAAGAAACGCTTTTTAACACCGGGATTCATTATTGGTCTTATTTCGTACTTTAATGGATTTGGCGCGCTCCCAAGAAATTCTAATGGATTTCCACCTAACCAGTAACGTTACCTATATCGTTAAAATAATGACTGGGAACGACAGGTGTTACAAGATTGGCACGACTTGCATAAGACTACGCCTTTATGTATGTTTTGTGTACTTTTACATTGATATTGTGCTTATTTGCCATTTAGAGTATGAAATATGTTATCACCGAGTATATTATACTTCAAAGAAATGTTAAAAAATTGAATGATTTTGAAACGCAACTGTCAACTGTGGAAGATTCGATCCAATTATTTCACAGTTTTATTTTAATCAGTGGTTCTGGTATAGCAGTTTCGTTAATTGTGATATTATATGACATAGAGTCTTCTACAGGGTTTACTAAATGTATGTACCAGCAAGCAACCACGGGTTCTTGGGATAAAAACAGGTCGATTGTTAAAGTTTAAAAAAACATGTTTATCATTTATAAAACGCGCACGCTTCATGCGATTTAGATGAAATTTCGTTTTCGAGCATTATTAAGTAAAAGACACTTTTTGATGTAATCAGTTTATTATCGGCATATTTGAAGCAGCCCACATCAGATACCATTGTCAAAGAAAGTAATGTATTTTGTTAATAAATAGTTCAATTGCCACGAAAATATTTGTGATGAGAGCTCATATTTTTACCAACAATTTTCTCCTCTTACAATATTTTTTAATCTCTTACTGTTTAGTCGAAAAAAATATATATTTGAATTATTGTTGGAACGCGTCTATGCAAATGCGCGTGTATAAAAAATCACCCCCTCCCTTGCTTGTTTTGATAGGGTTGGTTCAGAGAAACAAAACTAAGGTTATGTAACCAACAGCTAAAGTACTACAATTTTAGCGAAGAGAAACTTCGATTCGCCTCATAGCGACAAAACGCGCGGCGTCGCAACCCCCATCGACGCAAAAATTTAAAACGGCAAAGGCGTCGAAAAATATACTATTTAAAAGCGTTTTCCATACTGCGTATGAGAGGCTTTTTCTGTTTAAATTTTATCGATTGTTATTAAAAAAAATTATAAACAGACTTTTTTTCTTTAATTAATATTTAACTATGCATCAATTTAATTTGAATCGATAAATTTAAAGAAAAAGCCTCTCTTACTCGAGAGCTTTTAAATGATGTATCACTCGGCCCCCTTTGCCATTTAAAATTTTCCCGTTGGCGAGCGCCGCGACGCCGCTATAAGGCGAAATTTTTGGTCGCTCAAAATGCAGTATTTTAGCTGTTGATTACGTAAGCTTAGTCTTGTTTCTCTGAATCAACCTTATAAAAATCAAGCGGGGGGAGGGGGACTTTATAGACGCACATTTGCAAAGATGCATTCCAACAATAATTCGAATTTTATTTTTTACGACTAAATGTTGAGATATCAAAATTTTGTAAGAGATTAAAATTGTTCGCTAAAATATTAGCTTTTATTAAAAACATATTCGTAGCAGTTAGAGAATTTATAAAAAAAATTCATTACAGTTTTTGACAAAGGTACCAGAATTTGGAAGGGGCAGTTATTTGTCCACCAAGTTCTCCTGAGATTTTCAACAATCAAGTACTTGGTGTATCAAATTACACCGTTCAGAATTTCTTGCGAAAGTCAATCTAGGTAACTATCAAGTTATGATGTTCGACGATCTTGGTGGCCAACTATTTAACAAATTACTGGAAAGTTTTCACTAGTTATTGGGACTTCTTTAGTAAGACTAGGTTTTTATGTATGTTCTGCTGTACTTTTGTCCTTATTTACGATTTGGGGCTTGCACCATGCAAATATTGAGTATGAATATTAAAATAATATAAAAAATTAAATAATCTTAGAGTTCAACAGTCGAAGAGTCGATCCAATAATTTTATTTTAATTTTCATTGCAGCCTTTTAGTCTATACAGTAGACATCTAGGCCGTGGCTGCTATTCTAAAGTTAGGCTGCGACGTTTAGGATGTAACTGGTGAGGTAATTCGAATGAACATCGTAAATTTATCTCACGATTTTGTGACGTAAAAAATGCAACTAGTAAATATAGAGAGAGGCAGCCCTCAGTTCTCTTAAAATGTTGCTACTTCTTCCAACAGGCAAGCTTCGTCGAGTTAAAACAACGATGTGAACGAATGTGATGTCTGGAGATGTTGGTGGCCACAACTTAATTTGGCCAATGTGAAAAACTTTGCGTTAAGTGTATTATTTGGAAATTTGATATGTCTGAGCTCAATAACATAAAATAAATCACATAGAGTTATGCTAACGGTTTCGCTTAATTAACAACCTGAAATGCGGAAAAGATCATGTTAAGGCTCGACTGTGCTGTGCAAAGTTTAACGTCACTTACTATACAAATTTCTTCACGGTCGGTTGCCGTTTTATTCGACTGCCAACGTTTAAATAACTACCTACCTACCGTTTTGCAAATGCAGGGAAAAGTATATGCATATTGTGTAGCTGAAGCTAACTACATTTTACTTATTACTATGCAGGTGTACAGTACATGCAAACGTAATAATAAGTTATTTAAACAAACGAAGCTCTAATTTGTATTTTGGCAGGACTTCGACAAAATTGTTTATTATTGCAGATCGCTAAAAATGACAACGTATTACGCAATCGTACGAAAATTGCGTAGTAAATATGTAATATATGTATATTTAGATTTTTTTGTCAAAGACTTTTGGCAAAATGCCAAAAATTCCACTGTGATGTCACAAAGTTGTCTCGAAGTTCGCACAATTTACGTATGACACGTCACAAGACCGTCTGATAATTTTAAATTTAGTTAATAAATTTTAACCTTGATCGTTGATTTTCCTGCAGTTCGTTAGTTTTTTACTGTTATATTAAAATAAACGCTGATGCTACCAATGCCCTATACTTTTGGTTCCAAATCTAAGACTATGCCAATGTCAACACGTGGACTATAGCAAAAATAAAGCATAAAAAATGTTATTCGGTTTGTTTACATTGTTCAAAAAAAACTTCACACAAAATTTTAATTACTCTGGACAAATGTTTAGTGTAATCTTGTTAAAACTACTTAAACTCGAGAGTTCTTACTTCGTAGAAATAAATTTTGGTTTCTAATTACAAAAAGGTTCTGCTTTCGTTCATTCATTTACAAGATGAGCACTTGGAAGAAACCTCTCAATGTCAGTAATTTTAACATCAAGCACAAGACTACAAATCAATGACATTATACTTGACGTAATTAAATTTTAAACAGTTGTTGTTGAAAGATGCGTTTTCCGATGAAAAGTTTGACGTCAGAAATTGTCTGCAGGAGTTTTGTCCAAAAAATAATTATTTGGAGCTTTGGTAATGATCTTTCAAGACCGTTGTAGTTTAGAAACGCTTAGTTTGTTATTCCCGACTGGGTTTCGAAGTATAAATAAATTAGTATTTGTTTTTTTAAATGGATCGAACGGAAAGCTGACGCTTTTTTTCAAAGGTTGGAAAATCTGGAAATTAGGTCTGTAAAAAAATGTTTTAATGTTTTTGTCAAAATAAAAAACGTACATTAATGTAATTTAGCAGTTTTGAAAAACTACGACGAATATCTAAAGTGTGAAACAATCTACTTGTTTTAGATACAATTTACTGAATGTATCGGCTGTACCTACATCAAGTGTAACATAAAGTTACTAAAGTAAGAAGTACATTGTCTAGTTTAGCGTTATTAAGTGATCAATCAATGTCGTATACACGGTGACCCACTAGAGATGCACATTACTGGTGATATTTTATAAACTAAAAGACTTAGAAAATCAGTTAAATGTGGAAAAATGTAGCTCTTTTACAGTGCTTCTAACCGAGTCTTTGCTATTGACATCCCAAGCATACTTCAAAATGGAAATGTTTGTATTAGTGGTAAAAATTCAAAAATGCTAAGGAATAATTTAAAAATATTCAAAGGAATTTAACACAAACCAACCTTGTCTTTCATTTTGCTTAGAAAATTTACGTTTTTTTGTACGATATCTCAGTGTGGTACCATGAGAAAACCTATTTTATTTTTTCGCAAGTTGATTTACCATATTCTTAAATTATAGAAAGATATTAAATAAATATCAGAATTTGTTTTATATATTAAATTTTAATTGACGAATAAGGTGTAATTTTCAAGATTGGGTGATACAAATTCGTGAAATTTCCTTTTCACAATGCTACTTAACCAAGAGTTTCTAAAAACACAAATGTAGCTAAAAGGTCATAATTTACTTTTGCTCTTGCGGATGCATAAACAAACAATTTTTTTTAAATTTTTGCGGAACAAGAACACTAGAGACCGGTTCAAAAAAATCCTCAGTCAAAAAGTAGGGACAAAGGAGAGGTGCAGGCACCATAAACATTATTTCATCTAAACAATAAGCAAGCATAGAATTATGTTCTACCGTCACCGCTAAGCAGTTTACAATAAACGTGTTTTTTTAATATTGAGAACAAAGGTATTAAATGTAGGGGTATATCAAAAATTCATAGGTAAATAAGTTTTTAATAAAAATCCAAAACAGGAAGCGGAAGTTAGACATGTTTTTTAGTAGCATTTTTTTTCGGAAAACGATTTTTCTATCTGAACAAGATATCAGAAAAAAAACCTTAGGGAAAACCGAATACTTTTCGCTTTATACATAAAAACGAGTCTACAGATCGGGATCAAATTTTTCATCGGAATATCCTTATAAAACCACAATGTTAACGTGCAGAAAAATTATGTTCAAAATTAAAGAAATTTTCAAAAAAATATTGCTCAAAACCTGGCAACACGATCGTTTTTAATATCTTGTATGCTTATAGAGCTATGACTTAGCTACAATTTGGTTTGTATCCCAGTCCGCTAATTTCTCTGTGACACCTTCTATAAATTTTATAAAATCGAAAATTCATATCCCTTTATTTAATAAATTGGGGACCGATATAACAACTTGTTGGGCAGGATTGCTCGTAAGTGATAGTAGAGTGAAGTTGTCAACTTAATTTTTAGGTACGGAAATATACAAGGGGTTAATTTCCCCCTCCCTCCCAAGTTTTTGTGGACAAATTTGTCCTTCCGTTTTTGGTTTTCTTTTATTCCAAGAGATATTTTGCCCAAAAAATTTTTTTCTCAAAAAAATTTGAAGAGATTGCAGCGTACCATCAGTTTACTTTACATCTCTCGCTCTATCTCCATCTAAAACCTGTGCAACTCCCATGCGTTGACCGATGTCTTTCGGCGCGTGATTGAACTACACGCAAAGCTACCTAACGAGTCGACCTTTGCTTCACTACTTTTCTTTACAGTCAGTAGCTGAATACATGAAAAAATAATCAAAAAGTTTATATTTTTATTTTTATATGAAAGCTTTAATATAATGTACTATGTGTTTATATTATTTCTATTATGCAGGTTACTCCCGTTAAAGGGCAAGAGTGGTGGGACGTTATTGTAGTCAATGTTGGAGTGTAAAATGTCAATAATAAGATACTTTTAAATATATGATAAATAACAATTTCTAAAGTATTGGAAAGTACAAGTGCAGTGCTTTGCTCATTTTCTTATGTACTCCACATTTCCAATTTTATCAAAAGCCATTCTAAAGATGTGAGGCAACAAAAGCATTCACCCCACCAACTCCTAGACAGATATTGTCGAAATTGTCCAATATTGTTTCTTGGGTTCTTTGAGTCCTAAAATAATTTTTGAGTACTGGCAAAATCCAAAATTTTTATAAAATCACTAGTTATTTATTATAGAAAAAGCTCATTAAGATGTGCTCTATGAGCCCTACCACTTTTTAAATTTAGTTAGAACCATGTCACACAGGACACGAAGAAAAATATTATTAGTATTTAATTCTATGAATTAAAATCGGTGTTCAGTGGCGGCTCATGGGTTGCAAAGGAAACGGTTCTGCAACGAGAAGCATTCAGAGATGCATTGCATACAAAATTTTTTGAGAAAAGAGGCATGGCCTGTTTATATATTCAGTCCAAAATCATTATTTTTAGTACATTTTGTAAAAAAAATAAAAATCACACATATTAAAAGAAAGCAAAAGTTAAAATAAAAAAAACGTAGAAAAATCTAAGCTGCTGTATAACAATAATAATTATATGTTTTTTCTAGATTAGGTCGATGCGACGAATTTCCGGAAGTAACTGAACCATCATGTCCGCGTAATACCAACTCAAATGCTCCACAAAATTAAATGCATTCGATCACTTTTAACAAAACGTATTGGTTTTTGATAACTTGAATATTCAACCAGTTTCTCAAATAAATTTCCTTACATACTGTTTTCCTCTACTATTTTCACAGAAGTCAATAACCATATCAGGTACTGGACGTCCTTTCTTTGCAATTTTTGGTTGTACAAACGTTTATAGAAATCACAAAACTTCCATTTATTAAGGATAACCCAGCCGGAGAGCCCGCATCAATCAACTGCTTAAGTAAAAGCATGAGTGCAGCCCCGCTTATAGGCCAAAATTGCAAAATATTTGTGTGGCATATTCTGTATCAATTAATTGGTAATGTAAATATGCAGAAAGCAGAATCGTCCGTAAATTTAAAATTGCAACAGTCACGTGGTATACCTATAGGCTGAAGGCTGTCCGTCTAGCAATTTGCGCGCCAATATTTTGTAAATTTACAGGAAAATCTAAACTTTTTCGGGCACCGTCTAAAACTACGCGCTTTTTTTAAATTAATAGAGAGCAATACTTGCTTTATTAAAATTATTTAAACAGTACTGGTTCTGCACTGTTCTGCACCACCGCAGCATCTTCTATGAAATAGCCGCCACTGCAATATACAATCAAACACTCGTAACAAGATTTCGCTAGTGGTATGTATTGCTATTTTGACAATTATCCTAACCAAATATATTTTTTTCATTTTAGCTGTATTAGTAAGTAATTGAAATGTTGTTACTTGCAAGTTAGTAAAATAATGAGTTTTTTAAATTTATTCTTTCACTTGTGCCGTTGAATCATAGATTCAAATGTGTAATTCATTATTAAACTTAAAATTCAGTAATTTTGAAATTGTTTTTGAATATAAGTTTAATTTTTCCTAGCATTCTCGTTAAAACCTTTTAAAGTGTAAAACTTGTTATAGACACAGAAATAACGCTTATAGCTCCAAATAAATGCCATCTTGTGAGTGGCAGGTAAAATACCCTAATCGCAAAATTACTACCTCGAACTTTTAAAAGTAAAGTTAAAGCCACAGCTAAGTTTTTCTAAGCTAATTTCCTTTGCTTCCAATTGCCGAATGAGTTTGTTCATTCTATCTCTTTTGGGCGAGAAGAAATAATAACTTCGGTGGATTACCTACCTATTTCTTAATCCCAGTCCGCCAGCTCTCTAACTTTTAAATAAGAAATGTTTGCAATAAAACTTTAGTCCGTTGAGAAAACTGAAGTTTTCAATGACATTAAAGTTTAACCTGTATCTAAATTTGATATGCACAGAAGAGAATATAAATAAAAGTTACAAAAAATGTATGCTGTCTACGCTTTATGAAACGTACTATATAATTTATCTACGTATTTAAAACGAGTAGCCATTTCTTTCGACATCTATTCCCAAAATTCTACTAAGACGGTTTTAATACTTTTTTTTTTATTAAAAGCTATTAGTGTGTAGATGTGCACAAAAATCTTAACCCGACAAAAATAAAATATATAACAAAAACATTTTAATTTAAATTTTCTATCAATATTACAATTTACTTTTGGCTTAGACCGCGTCGTCATTTGGGAACTACACCCAGCATAATCAGGTAAGGACCGACCTGTAGCTTGTCTGCCTTTACAAGCATTTGCTCTAGAAGTCTGAGCAATATTTGTTCGTAGGCCCTGCCTGCCTAAACAGGGCCGAGTGCTTAGTTTATTTAAACCTTGGGGAGGACAAGGATTTGATCTTAATGTATTTTGTTTGCTAAGACAATAATACTTAATCGGCTTATGCCTGTTAGCTGTTTGTGAACCCATACAAACTAACGTTTCGCAAGACATTGCAGCTTACATCTTGCATATTCAGAGTGATTAGAGCGTCAAATTCAAATTTGGGGTGCGGAGATATCTAAATTCCTATAAGCCAGTCGGACAGGACGGCGGAGTACTGGTTGGCTGTCACCGTCGGGCGGAGACGGATCTGGTGGAGCGTGATCGTGAGATCGATGATGCTTACGAGTCCTTAGAGAACTGGAGTCCAAGCTTTACTGAGTCTAAAACCATTCTCACTGTTTATATCATACGTAAAGCAATTAAAATTGAAAAACAGCCTAACAAAATGAAGGAAGCAATCACCCTTGTGATCTCGCAATCTTAACTCAATGGAAAGATCAGTTTGTCCGATGTAGTTTGAATCACAGGAGCAAGAGATGTTGTAGATACCGGTTGTTTGCGGATCTGAAACCGTTTCCCAGAGTTCAGACTGTCTTTATGCTTTACCTTCTAAGAACATGCCCCATCTTCCCAGTAATGTCCTTACTGTAAGATAGGAAAGCTAAGCCTTTCGGAGGTGTCAGTTCCTCCTTAGGTTTGGGCTGTTCCGCTTTACGGTTTGTTCTGTAAATTTATGTGGCCGTATAACCGTTTTGTTATAACTACATCAAGAGATGAGTTTTCTCTTGTTGAAGGTGTTCTGCATTTAGCACAGTGGCTTTCTGCATCGGGTGGTGATGCGAGTTTGCATTTAAATACCTGTTTACATGTGTCTTCTTTCTGTAAACTGGGTGTAATACCCAAACAATGACGCGGTCTAAGCTAAAAGTAAATTGTAATGGACAGTTCGGGAAACCGCGAAAGCCTCAAAGAATATACTTCTTTTCTAACTCATTATGTACAAAAAATAAATTACCAGTGGCGGTCCGTCCTATTAGGGAGTGTAGGCAGTGCCTACCCATAACAAAAAAAAATCATATTCTCTCATTTTAAAAAAAAAGTTACATTTACACAGTTTTTAGTTTTTAACACCACCGCGTGATATTAAAAACTAGGCGCCAAATAAATAGACCGTTGCCTTTAAACACAGGTACGCATATGCAAAAGCCAAGCTTATAGGGCAAAATGATTCCAGCTACGACACAATCAATGAATCTATTATTCTTAATGTGTTTGCATGCACATTGATACAAATAATGTAATGATCAGATGGACAGATGCAAAAAAATAGTAGAAATTTCAGAACGCAATAAGCACGGCAAAGGCAGTGCCTCTGTAGTTTTTATTACTTTACTTGTGCCAGTCAGCGGCAGTTAGTTGCAGCATGCAGCTGTTTTATGTTTTATGAACTCGTCCACACAAAACCATTTTTTACGATTGGTTTTTACAGCAACTATTGCAGAAGTTATCATGAACCGCAAAAAGACAAGCTTACTGTAGAACTTTTTTAGCTGCTATTGTTCGAAATTCGATTTTGACGAAATCTGAAATATTCAAAATTGAAAAACAGAACCAGATAAATTTGAAAATGGCAAAGCGGAATCTAAAAGAGCATAAGTACAATGTTTTTCAATGCTTTACCATAAACACAAGGCCTTAATGATTCAAAAAAAAAAATATTTTTGAGCTTGTTTACTCAAAACATTGTATTGGCAAAACGGAAAAAAAATTAACATCCGTACAGTTTTTAGACTGTAAAATTTTATTACAAAAATTTTTTTAAATTTTAAAATGTCGAATAAAAAACCTTTAAACTTTAAAAAATTTTTTGGAAAAAGCTTTTTTTAAAAACTGGCTAGAAGTTTTATTTTTTTGTAAGCTCTAATGTGCAGATAAGCTACATACAATTTGACTGATTTTTTGAAGCTATGACTTCCCTTAGACCTTCCCTATGAATGTTTGAAATTTGAAACTCAAACTTCAGACAAAGCGTCTTGCTTAATTTTAATTACTGTAAATTAAGACTATATCAACGATATAATTGAACGTTGCTTTCAACTAAAATAAAATCAGCTTACAAAACTGAAAAAAAACTAAAGATCGGTTTATTATGACTTTTACAAGTAACTGAAACGACTTTTGCCTTTTTTAACCAAGTTCACAGACGTCTGTAAATATTCCCGCAACTTCAATCAAAGGTACTAAATACGAGACCGCAAGGAAACAAAAAACTGGCGTTTGCTGAAATACATACGCATAGAACAGAACGAGAAGGCTTACCATTAGGAAACTACAAAGCTTTAGCAAAATAATACTAAGTGTAATTAGGAAAATCAGTCACTTTGAAATTTCTCCCACTGATCAATACAAACAGGTACATCAAAGCGTTTCAATATTTGCCAGTTCTATAACCTGTAATTTTTGTTACCAGAGCTTCCAATTTCAAAGGAAATAAGCGGTTTTCAGCACCCGCTCCTGAGTATGATTAATTCAAAAACTTTTATGTGAAATGCTCTCCGTTCATTTGCCAACCTAACCGAGTTGAAAATTATGCAAGACGTATGTGGCTAACTGTGTCAAATTAAATCATGATTTATAGGCTGCGTATTGAAATTGCAATTTCGTGTTGCGAATGACATTTTATTGAACTCTGTATGCGAATTGCAAGCAAATTCACCTAAAAATAAATAATGTATTTAAAATGCAAATTGCAATATTTCATAAAGTAGCCAAAACAATAGAAAAGTTAATTTAAGTTTATACAATTTCAGCTTTGCAATACACAAACTGTTATTTGTCTATGCGGAAAGCTTGCTACAGGAAATTGGAAATAGTCTTCACAGGAAATTACGTTTAAGAAAACGATTAAATATTGACCACTTGCAATCGCAATGTAGTAGCAAACATATATATGTCGTACTGATTTTTAAAATTACGAAGCTCGCTTTTATCACTTCGTTTATCTAAAAGCTCAACTTAAAGCTTTCCTGCCCAGAGGTTTAACAAAATCTTCAATATTCGTATACTTTAATTAAAGATCTGAGATACTTTCTTGATACATATGAAAATGTAAAGCTTGGAGTATTCCTATGTAACTTATTTAAGACGCGGGTTTTTTGTGTAGAGATAAACTGCGAGGCCTGTCACGGTTAGCGCAAATTTGAAAAGTGAGATCTGGCAATGCTTGTCACACAAACTCCAGCTTTCGCCATCAACATAAAGCTCTGACGCACATAAAACTCGAGATAGGGAAAGCGTCTCCGGGGTAAGATTTGACATTTGTTTGATTCCATTCTGCTCACATCCCAGATTAAGCGATGTATACGATGGTTATAGGGAACCCCCCATCGATGACAAGCTCTTAAGTAGCCTACTTTGCTGCTTCGATACTAATTTTCCGGATTCTTCAGACCGTAAGCCTGATTTAAGAAACTACTATTAGGTAATTTTTAGGAAAGAAAACAAATTCGAATAGAGAAGTATTTTAAAGTAAAAAAAATTTTGCATTTAACATGCGCTTCACGTATATACAGGGTGGTTTCATTTCATTGGAATCTTGATTATTGGTGAAATTACAGCAAAGACCAAATTGTCTGTTCTAAGGAGCTTTTTTAAAAAGCTCCTGTTTTTTTGCAATTAAAAGATTACCCTGCGACAAAAATTGCCAAGGACCATCATACGTGCTCTTCCTACCAGGGACGTCTATTCTGGGGTTCAGGGAGTAGGAATTTGCGAAAGAAGTGGACGGAGTTCTCTCAAAAATGATCTGATTCGTTACTACGTAAAAACGGAACGTCACCAGATTTACGCTGAAAGAACCAAATGTCACTAGACCGACCATAGAAGAAAAGAAGCAAAAGTCTAAATTCCAATTTCTGCGCTGCAAAAGCCTTGGTTACACCACAGTATATACCGTGGTTACTGCAAGTCGTTAGAGAGCAGAAGATGTGAAGGAAAGTGAGCGCGTATTTTATTGATTGATCCCTGATATTGACAGGCCGTTGCTTACCGCGAAATTTGAAATGTATTGGTACTGCACGCTGCTCAAGTTCTCATTACATTTGTAATTTTGCACACATCATTTTGTGAATGGGGTGATCAGCTGATGTTTATGTGGTGCATAGAAAATAATATACCTGCCTGATGCTTTACTTCAGCAGCTATATTAGAACAATAAATTCTATTTTCGTATATGTGTTTATATGTAAAGCTTTGCAATAAATAAATCTTATTTTCAATATTGTCTTATAATAGTTTGTAAATCGGTATGCATTAGCTATACCATCTATTATTGGTGTAAGTGTGTATATACATAGTTTCACGAAAAGCCCACAAACTGATCTTCATTTTATCAGGAAAACTCAGAAGAATTTTATTTTTTTATAAGGAAAATCAGAAAATTTTGCAATAGTTCTTTCTGAAAAAAAAAACGGAAACGTAAAAAAGCTAAAGTGAATAAAAATCTCAGTGTAAGGGTGGCTTTACTAACACTAACAGTTGACATAATTAAGAACTAAGAAAAACTGGGATGTTTGTTTTGAAATATGTTGTTCGGTTAGGGAGCTACAATCATATTTACTCATTCTAATCATAGATACATTTAAATTAAAAAAAATAATAATTTCTGTTTTAAATATTTACAGAATTTCTTGTTAGGGGTAGTAAACGTTTCACAAAAATCTAAATAAATAGGCTGTGCCTATTATGATGCTGATATTAAGAATTATATATTTAAAAATTTCAAGTTATCCCCCTCCCCTTTAAAATAGAGTGGTTTTTATAAACTGTGTATTGACCTTTTTATTAGACACCTTTAGTCCCATAGATATACATATTGTTCTACTTGCTCCAGTAGGGGAAGGTGTGTATGAAAGAGCCAGGCTTTGAAAGAGCCGAAACGATTTTAACCTGTTTCTAAGAAACTTACCAAAACTCAGTTTTACTCTTTATATGGCAACACTGAGCATCAGCCATCTAGCGACATTTGACAGTTCTAGTGAAATAGATGGCGTTAGTGAACTACATTGAAAATTTTGTGACCAAAAAGTAAGTTTTTTTTATGTTTATTTCATGTTTTATTACAATGAAAGTAATTTATCTTTTGCAAAAACGCGTTTACTATAATGCTTTGTATGTATTAGGCCTCCGATTACGAAAATATTTTGGTAATAATACTGTCGATAAAGTACTTTATTTTGAGGTTAAATGTCTAATCACAATATGTTTTGAAAGAGCCGATCCTCAGTGTGCAAATGTAAGATATGTGGTGGATGGGCACATGAGTCTTGTGGTGTTAAAGGAGCGATTAATTATTTTTGCCAACACTGTTTCTGATTATATATTGCTGTTAGTTTTTAAGCCTTGGTAGACTTAAGAGGCTATGCGAATTTTGTATTTATGGCTGATTAAAGTGATTTTGTGACTTAAAACATTGATGCTTATTATTCTAATAAATAATTATGACAAAAGAAAAACTTGGGGGTTGCTTTGTTGTTGTTTAGTAACTTGATTTCCAAGGTTACGAAAGTCGGCTCTTTCTTCAACAGGTTGCTTTGAAAGAGCCGATTTCTACTTTTTTTTTAAATTGCAAAATGACAATTTTTGAGTAACTTTTCTTAATGTTTTTGGATTAGTTAACTTTTATCAATAAATAAGCAACTAAAAAACCGTGTTTTCATTTATAAACAGTAAAAATAATATGTCTTCTCCTATATTGTCGTTCACTCTAATTTCTAATCTCGGTCAAGTAACAAAACCTAACAAGGAAAATCAAGAAGCCGAAGTGAAAAGAAGAACCAAACTGGGATGGGCTGCCTTTGGAAGACTAAGCCATATATTGAAGAATAAGTCAATTCCTCAATATATGGAAACTAAAGTTTTTGATCAGTGCGTTCTACCTGTTATGTCATATGTGCCGCACAGACATGGGTTCTTACAAAGAAAAATATGGACAAATTTATAAAAGCGCAACGTGCAATGGAGAGGCAAATGCTACATATTACTTTACAAGATAGAAAAAGAAATACGTGGATCAGATATAAAACTTAAGTAGCAGACATAAGATAAAGAGTCGCCACCTTAAAATGTAAATTTCCAGGACATAATGCGAGACAAACGGATAACAGGTGGAACGCGATTATTCAAAAATGGCGCCCGTGGATTGGGAAAAGAACAAGAGGACGTCCCCAAATGAGATGGTCTGACGATATAAAGAAACATGCTGGTCTAATGTGGAAAAGAAGGGGAGAAGATAGAAATAACTGGAAACAAATTGGGGAGACCTACATCCGGAAATGGATTGACGAAGGCTGAGAAGAAGAAGAAGTCCCGTAGATAGCGTAAAAAATATATTGCTCAATCTTTTATAGTTTAGGAGATATCAGCTTGTACCACTTTAGTCGCCGCAACCTAAATAGCTCAGAAAATACAAAAAAGTAAATGTTTCCATTTAGTTTCTAGTGTTTATTCATTAGACTATTAACATTTACATACAACTACAAAGCTAAAAGGTTGCCTTTCGCCATCGTTTGATGATTTGATTACTTTAATACCATTCAAGGAATTTATGTATGTTACCGATCATGCAAAAACTAAAGAAATACAAATTTTAAATCAAATAAGTGGAAAACCGAAATTAATATTTGTGGCGTAAAGCATTTCAAATTAAACGGTACGCGGGGCGGGGGAGGGGGGGGGTTGTCAATATCACAGAAAATGAGCCGATAACAGACGCCAAGTGTTTTGTCATTCTGTAGTCCAGAAAATTTGCAAATGCGCAAGTTGGGTAGGGCAGAGCACCCAGAGACCGAAGTGGCAGGACACCAAAGACAGAACACCAAGGGCTTCACATTCTAATCAAATTCTGCTAAAAACCAGTTTTATAGCCGATAATAAAAGCACGATCTCATGACCGCCAAAAGTCACCAGCTATCGAGAGAAATTTCCCAAAAATTATAGAACAAAACAGAACTGACCATATTTTAGGAAAAACACCAAAACCAAATGTCCTGCACTATTAAAGCATTTAGCTACAAGAATAAGATCGCAGCATCGCGGGCTTCCTAAATGTTTGGACGGGGTGGGCTGAGCTGAGCACCATACATCGCGTAGCTAAATAGTATCTAACGGCAATGGTCCATAGGATAGTAAAAGCGATTTAACGTATGCAACGAAGCAGTTTGTACCGCGTTTATTAGCTATTACATATATTTCTGTTTAATCGAGGTAAAGCAAACAGTGATCATCATTGTAGCATGACCTACCTAGGAAAATATAAGCGCTATTCAGCTGTGTTTAGTTATAGCTGTAAAACAGGTTCTCTTTTAATTTTACATTTTCTTAAATAAATGTTAAAATGCCACTTCTCCACATACTGAATTTGCACCACTCTTCATATAATTGGCTTTTATCAAACAATGTTAAAAAAAGGTCACTTCAAAACTTGGAAGTACCTATACAAACACGTGCAGCAGCATGTGCTCTTGCTACAAACCAAATATTAAACCAAGAGCGCAGCAACCGCCAAGCAAGCTCTGACATCATGGCCGAATGTCACAACAAACAGAGCACCAGGGGCTCCAGATTCAACACGAAGGTTTGTTTCTCGGACAAGAGCCAATTTTATACTAGACGCTAAATACACGATCTACATTACCGGTAAAAATCACGAGAATCTATGCAATAACAATCCCCAGATTCAGTGCCCATTCACTCAAAATGTGAATAGTTTGTAGGAAAAATACAACAGCCACTGCAAACAAAGTCATTAATTCGAGTTCTACACCTTGTCACTGAATTAACTTAAAGATTTTTTAGTAACCTATGGTAAAAATTTATTGCTGAAAATATCCTTTTAAATAACTAACGGCGACAAAAGTTTGATCTAATACCTAAAAAAGTAAACTTAAGTGGAGTAATGCTTACCTTTTTAGTTGATTTGAAAACGGCGCACTTAAATACATTGGAATTTCCATCTCTGGCGATATAACTAAATATTTTAAGGTCCTGGGAATCGTGCGACACGTAAAATATTCGGTAAATGGGATGTGACAGCAGAACTGGCCTGCCATCATCCAGCCACTGTTTTCGCTGAAAAGGAAAATTAAATTTATGTATAAAATATACAACAGTAATATTGCACTAGTGAAAATTATCAACCAACAGCAGTACCACATGTGAATTAAAAATTATAGATAATTATGTCGCTTCTTTGACAACAAAATTGAGTTGTTGCCAGTGGCGGCTGGCGAACGTTTTTTGTGGGAGGGCAAACATTTTTTTGTAATAGCAAAATAGCTAAATTTAAATAATATGTTTTGACGGATTCAAAAACGTTTTCTGTTCAATTTTGTATCAAATTTCAATTGCGGGTCTTTTTTTAAATTTAAATATTTGCAACAGTATTTTTTTTCTTGTCCACTTTGTCAAGTCGTCCGAAAATTACAGCAAAACAACACGCCTTCAGCTTCAAGCATAAATAAAACAGAGCTGAAAGACCGGGGACAAGGCACTAAATTCGCTGGCGATAGCAGAAGTGGCAACAGTGTTCTATACGTAACCTAGCGTTATAATTCATTCTATTTAGATTGAATACAAATATATCTTGCAAATGTGGCAACGCCTTGGATGGGCAGCCGATCAACCAACCATAGATAAATGTGCTTCAGGGAATCGATTAGCATTTGTTTTGACTGCGATGTGAAGCTTACAAAAGAAAGGTTGACGACGGCGGCGCTAAACAAATTGCATACAAATAATATAGTTGTTTTGTAATATTATGCAGTGATAAAATAATAAAACCGCATAGAGGGGCATTGGCCTTCTGCCCACCCTGCACCAGCCGCCACTGGTTGTTGCTAGGCAATACCACGAGTCCGAAAGATGAGTGATAATGTTGTGCTTCAACACAATTGAGTTCGCCAATGAAATACAGAATTATCGATAAGTTTTAATTCACAAGTGGTATTTTTAAGAATATTTTATGAACAAAAAAATTAAATTAATATTTAGTGTAATTATTTGTTATGTACTTGAAAAGTACGTATTTTGAGAGCAAAGCTGTAATCGTCAGTGGTAAACTGACACTAAAGCACTAAACTTACTACTTAATGTATATACTAATTAACTGTTACACATCATTATCTAAGATAACCCTACCGTGAAAGTTTGAATAGTGTACAAACCAACGGGCTGTTATCTACATTCATAGTAAAACTTCTAAAATCTCCAAACTTTTATAACAATTTATTTCCCCTTTATTATTAACGTTGCGCGTTAATTGTATGTTGTCTACCTTGTGGTGATTTTCACGCATATGTAGGGCTACACTGAATTTGTCGAATCTTACAAATTTAATATAAGCCAAATGTTCTTTATATCTAACTTTTAATGATTTTTTTTGTTTGCGCTATATATACTCGATTACAGTTTTTACGGGAAATATTATATATGCCCGATTTATCCATGTTATCTCCTCGGTCTTTGGGATTTCCTGAAAGGTTTCTTATAGTGTTCTGACTTAAATATAAGATTTTAAGATCTTGTTTAGCAAACAATTTACCTTTACCTTTCGTGTTATCTACTAACGTACAAACGCGTTATTTATTTATTAAATGCAAAAATTAAAACTTTGTTGACGTGTTGCTATGGTTATACAGCATCGATAACACCAAAGTTAACTAAAAAGTATTATCGCGGCCAGTCAGGGTCTAACTGGTCAAGAGCCTGTAAATAAACGGCTGCTATTGGCTGTTACAATACGAGTGGAGTATTCGCCGTTAATTTGATTTCCACTGCGGAAAGCTACGTTGTGATGACATTTAATTGGACACCAAATTTTACATTCAAGTGACGACTTCTATATTATTGTGGGTAATAGTTGTTACGAATGAACATTTAAAAGTGACCCGTTAATCTGATTTTTATTTTTAATCACTTTATATTTTGTTAATTAAATTTTCCACGTAAATACCGTAAATGTATTTCTATTGGTTCATATGTAGGGCATGATGAAGCGATAATATTAAATCTGAAATCATGCTGATTTGATTTATACACCGTTTCCCAGAAAAATTGAACTATAAACAAAACGTATGGGAAATTATATTTTTTCAGAATTTATGTCCCCAGGATACTCGGGCTATGAATGTAAACTGTATTATTGTTATTAGTACGGTTTAGTAAAAAAATATTGTTTACATTTAAAATTAAGCAAAAATCTAAATAAATATTTATAAATTCAATACGTGTCTTCTTAATCCCAAAGTAACAACGCAGTCGATTGTCATTGTAGAGAAACAGTTAAGGTCTTTTAAGCAGCGGTTCACAACTAAAGTTTTAATGTTCAATTATGTTATAATAATGAAATAGTTATCAATTTAATTATTGCATTATGTGAGGTATTAAAATATAATTTACTGTATTTACTGAACAAATCGTATTTTTTACTACTTGATTCTACACTGGGGCGTGAAAATTAAATATAAAAAAAAAGTGTCAACCCCAGGACTTCTGCTTAGGAGACATCATCCTTAACCGCTTCTCTACACAGATATGACAATACGTTGTTGTTAAAATAACGCTTTTTGCATTTATTAATATTTATTTAGATTTTTGCTTATATTAAATGTAAAAAGGATTTTTGTAATAAACGGCACAATAACAATAATACAATTTGAATTCTAAGCCAAATTATGCTGGGGACATAAAATCTACAAAAATATAAATTCCCATGTATTTTGCATGTACTTCAAATTTTTTGGTAAACAAAACAAACGCTGATGTGCCGCTCGCAGCAAAAAACTTTCATGTGAACAAACTTGTTTGTTGTGCTTTGCAATGATTTGAAACCATTTTCTGCGTCTGCAGTTTAAAGTGAAAAATATTTATGTGTGCTGGGTATTGCCTCTTTCAGTTACATGTAAGTGCTTGATACGTTTTCCTGTCTGATTAATATTGCGATATTTTTGAAGTGAAACTTCTTTAGCGGCGTTCTACTACTATCCCTATTTATCTATCTATTATCGTGCACGTATTATTTTTTGGAGTTAAACTTCTTCGTCGGAACTGGCCCTAAATTAAATAAAAAGTATCTTTTGTAAAGTTAATAATAAACAATTTCCATAAAAATTGGTGTTTAATGGGTTTGTAGTTGTTAATTACGAATCCAGAACCTAGGTTATAAAATTCATGATGGCGGAATTATTGTATAAAGTAATCCAAATTGCATTAAAATTGGTATTCCATTGGTTTTGGGGCTACTTATTACGTTGTAATATGGCGGAATTGTTACATAGTTATCAGAATTGCATAACAGTTAGTTGTGTGGAGTTTTGGAGCTGCTAATTGCGAATCCAGGCTCTAAACTACCTAGAACATGACAATTGTTTTTGATTTTTGTTTAAGTCGTACAATTCAATACACACTCTCAGTGAGAACGCGCTAAGAAGTTTCACTTAGAACTTGCGTGCTCGATACGCATTATTTTTTATAGTTGTACTGTATTGTGTTATTATTAACTATTTGAACAATTTAAATTCAACTTTGTGGCGTTTACTTTTTAACTTTACAAAAATTAGTGTTTTGAAATCTTTTAATAAATAACAATAATTGTCACTAATATTAATTATATGAATGCGGTTTCATCATTTAATACTACTTTAGTACTGTTTTTTAAATATAATTTGCAAATTCAAGTTTTTATAAATCACAAACGCAGACGTAAACACAAAATAAGTCAATTATACATGATATACTGTCTGTCTATAAAGTAACCCTCCCCCTCTGCTAACTTTTGAGCAACTTGATATTTTCACACAAAATTTGGTGTGTTTTAATGGGAGGTTAAATACTACTTTTCTGCTTATATTTAAAATATTTTATCTTTCAAAATGGCGGCTAGGCGTCTTTTTAAAAATAAAATTAAATGACACTTAATTTAAAAGATCTTTTAATTCTGTGTCTCATCCTAGAGTTTCACAAATAAATATTCATCCAGAACAAAATGGCGGCTCTTAAATTAACGGAATATCTTAATTCAAAATCATTTTGGTTTTTAATCTAGTGGGCTATTTTTTCATTTGTTTGCTGTCATTGAGAAGCTAGTATTAATTTACGTAGCTGGAAACACTTTTGAAAACGTTATGTTCCAACAAGACGGGGCACCGCCTCATTTTTAGAGGCCTGTTACTGAATTCCTCAATGGTAGGAGGGGTCCCGTTGAATGGCCGGCACGCTCGCCGGATTTAACCCACTGAGATTTTTTCCTTTGGGTATATCTGAAATCTCTAGTGTACACAATGCCCCCAAAAACAACCGAAGGACTGGAGCAGTGCATAATTAGTTTACAGAAATATCACTCCAGAAACTTATGGAAAAGTAAGAGAGAAATTTTATAATAGACTTTTCATGTGACAAGAAGTCAATGGTGAACATTTCGAACATCTTAATTCTGTTATTAAATAACCTTGTTTATTTCCAATTACTTGTCATTTTGTTCTGGAAGAATGTTTTTTTTAAACATTAGGATCAGACACAGAATTAAAAGACCTTTTAAATGAGGTGGCACTCGACCCCCTTGCTATTGAATTTACTTTAATGGCGCCCAGTTGCCATATTGAATGATACAAAATTTAAATATATGCTATAAAGTAGTATTTAACCTCTCATTAAAGCATACAAAATTTCGTGCCGAAATATAAACTCGTTCAATAGTTTAGCAGGGAGGGGGAGTTACTTTATAGACAAACTGTATATATCAGTATCGAAGCAATTTTTACTGTATATTTTATGCTTAAAAATATAGAAAATTTTTCTAGACGTTATTTAAAAATATTTGTGGTCATAAACGGTAAAACATAATCTGCATATTCTTGCAAAACCATAAACCACAATTAAAAAACTTTCAAATCACAAATAAAAAAGTTTATCCCGTTAAATTACCGTCTCCTACAAGGTAGGTACGTACAACAAAAATTCTTCGGTTTATTACACATATTTATTAATTCCTCGAGAAATGTTTAAAGCAACGGTAATAAAAATATACGATTATGGAGTCGCGTTGTCGAAACTTAAGGAGTCTTAAAAGTTTTTTCATGTTCATACTAAAAGAGCTCGTCTTGCAAGTTAATAAAACTCACCTTTTTCTTTTTTCTAAGTGTGACCTTAACTCCATCTACCGAGACTTCTATTGTCACCTTCTTTTTCTTAACACCTTTGGCTTTAAATTCGTACTGAAAAAGAAACACAAAGCATAATTTACGTTTACTCTTAGTTCGGGAAGAAAATTAAATCTCTGCTTTACTTACACGTATTCTTCGCATGGCTGCCACAATTTCCACTCTGCTCGTCGGCCGGGGCACGTCCAGCATTCCGATATACTGAAAGTAATAAAGAAAAACTGCTTGAGAACAGGCTTATGCCACGACACGTACTAAGGCTAACGAAAAATTATTCAGGCAATTAGTAAAACTTAAAAAACACTCAGAAAAATGATCGCTATTCCATTCAGTTTAAGTTTCTTCTGCAGTGCCAGAAATTAGGGATTTGTGCCAACTAAATCATTACCATTAAAATGTGCAATTTTAAAATAATTTCGATTGTCTTAAGAAAACCAGTTTTACATGGAAACCAAATAATAGAAGTGAAAATTTGTTCGATGTCGAGAGTAAGTATCGTCGAAAGACGGACTTAATATCAGAGCTAAAATGACCAGATGGCGTAAGCCTTAAACATATACCGAGTGCGTTATGGAACATGCGTATGCACACTTACTTGGTACCTCGGACTATAAAAGAAACTGAATTCATGTAAACCCATATAACTATTATCCATATTACTACATGGAAAATGAGACACCCTGTACTGTATTCGGCATTTACATTTACTTTTTTTTTCTAGTAGAAATCATACATTTTACACCATTAAAAATAATTTTTTATCTTTCTAAGATGTAAGGGTTAGTATACCTTTTTCTAACTGTAATTTCTGATTGTTATTTATTACAAATAATTAGTAATATCAGAAACAAGTTTATATGCTAAAGTCGATTAGAACTTAATACTTCAATACCTTCGCCCCCTAGGTCGCCTTACATTACCTTTTTGAATTTTTATTTATAACTGTACATTAGTTATAGGCAGGGACCGAAGAAGAGTATGAAAAACATAATTATAATAAGGCGGTCAGCGGTAGTGTGAAGAGTACCGAAAAAGCATTGAAAATAAGGGGCACTTAAAAACATTTTTGTAGAAATAACAAGTTGAGCGTTTGCCGAGTTGAATTAAAATTTTAAAAATACATCGATTTGAAAGTTGTAATTTATCAGTTTTATTGATTTTAAGTTTAATACAACTTTATTCAGAACGCAAAGCAAAGTTATAGGAACGAAATTTTTCTTAAAAAAACTAAACGGCTTCGCAATCAACATCACTAGTAGCTGAGGGGTAAACCTCGGGGGAAGTTTGGTGTACACGTTAGAGGAAGTCTAGTGGAAGTCCAGGGGATGTCGAAGAAGCCCAAGAGAAATAGGGGAAGTCGAAGGAATGTCGGGGAAGTCCAAGGAAAGTTCGAGGGAATTCCGGGTAAGTCCGAGGGAAGTCAAGGAAAGTGTGAGGGATATTCGGATATTTCTAGAGTTTGTGCAATTCTATAAAACCGCATGGCGTTCATAAGTACATGCGAATCCAGTTCCAGTTCATTTAATCTATGTCTCCGATGTACGTGTCCGTAACATGCAAATTTGTTTTATTTTTTTCTTTATACTGTGATCCCGAGGGGTGTCTCACTCAGTAAAATTGTGTACACCTATTGCCGTATTGCAGTGTTTGCCGTGATTGCCGACTTGATTGCCGTGTTTGCCGTGATTGCCGACTTGATTGCCGTGTTTGCCGACTTGATTGCCGTGATTGCCGAGTTATTGCCGATGATTTCCTAGTTATCGCCGTGATTTCCGGGTTGTTGCCCACTGATTGCCTTGTTTGCGAACGTTATTGTCGATTATTGCTGCAATTTTCGATGTATTTCAATGATTATTCTGATTCTGTACAGCCTTCATTAGCTGACACTTTTTGTGTTATTATATTATTTCTATGTTAAACTTTGCATCGTTCATCAAAAACAAGAAGGTAATTTCGTTTTCGATTACAATATTTTGGTGTTCAACTTGAAACCTTGTAAATTTCTCATTGCAATTTTATGTAAACAATATTAATATTTAGTGGGTAGGAAAAACCATTATCTGGTATTACCACAAAAATTGTAATGGTATTAGGTATGATCTAAATCTCAAGACAATATTAATAATTGTTACTTCTGTATATTATATTTAAAATTGCTTCATAAAATATTGTGGAAGATATGGGATGAACATTGGGTAAACGAATATATTAATGCATTATACTGAATATAAATTATATTGAAATTCAGAACTGAAATTATAATCGACATCAAACTAATATTTTTTAATGTCTCTGCCGGTTTGGGTTTTGACTTTTCTCTTAAGTTTCCTGAGGAATTTTGTCGGCGTTTTTTTTTCAAAAGGGATGTCCTCTAAAATGCCAGTTAAAACTTCAAAGCACCCATTTTTTGCCATACTTTTGTGGAGCGTAGTAAATTTTGCCGCGTAGTCGCACCTGAAACAGATACTTTTAGCGTGCAGAAATCGCTGTCAATTTCTACAGATAGGTCGCCAGATTTTTCTACAACTACTTTTAAAGCATCCTATTTCGAAAATTCAAAAACACTTTTTAAATAATTTATTACTACGGTTCGTTTATGGTCTACGCCGAAAGCTTTTGACGATGGTTTTGTTTGTTCCTTATTGATGGATTATCAAAATCGTTTGAATCCTGTTTCCTATTTTTACCTTCCCATACTTCTGCTGAAGTAAGTAAAGGGATGATTTCATGTAAATTTTCGAACTTCAGATTTTAACCGAAATTATAGGGTACATAGCGTTGTAGTGAATCTAAAGAGTATAATCAAGTGATGCAAAAATAATTTTGGAAATATGAAAATTGTAAATATACCTAAATTTTGCACATTTTCAAAACATTATTCCTCAAAAACTGCCCACACCATTTTTTTGAACTTTCTTAATAGATAGAGGTTGCAATGAACTACATATTCGTTTTTTACTAATCTCCCAAATTTTACTCCAATAATGCCCAGAAATTAAACCTGTTTTTTTGTTATAGATTTTTTTATAAACACTTTTGAAATTTTGAATACATGGCGTTTTGGTGCATCTAAAGATAAATCAAATGCCTTTTTTCCAAATGCTGTATCTTTAAAATGAAGCCCGCTACGAATTTTTGAAAATTTTAAATTTAATGCCCGATTACTCAAAAACAAAATATCCAATCAATACAAATTATCCTATTATATAAGAGCCCTTGATAAGCATAAAATAGTGATGCAAAAATATTTTGGAAAATATGAAAATTGTGAATATACTAGCTAGCTTCAAAGTTTTGAACATATTCAAAAAAATTTTTCTCAAAAACTGCCCACAACATTTTTCTGTAAACTTTCTGAGCCGATAGAGCTTGCAATGAACTACAAAATTTTTTTTACTAATTTTCCAAATTTCACTCTGACACCCTCTAGGAATTTTTGAAAATTTTGAAATTGATTACTTGTTTATTCATAAACGCAAAAGCCGATCGTTATAAACTTTTATCAGCTCGATAGACTATTTAAAGTACTTTATTAGGATCACCAAGAATTTTCAATTATTTTGAAAATTAAGGGACAAAAACGATACCTTTTAGTATCAACAACGTGTTTTCCGGCAGTTACATGATTTTAAATACGCCTATCAATTAGCGCTAATAAAAATAAATATTTTTCATTCTTTGCATATTTTTGATAACTGTAGCTGTTATAATTATTTTCGTGAGCGCTTTAAATATCTTAACGCCTGTCACGTCGCGTCGTAGGAGCGCGCGCAGCCCGTAAGTAACCAACGTCTTGAGTCTGCAGCGGGCTTGTACCGGCTAGATGAGATGTAAATTTCCATCACTTCTTGACGCTAGAATATTTAAAACGTAAAAAGTATGAGAATGTACCAGCGACCTGTTTCGCCCATTTTTTCTGTACATGAGCAGCAACAATCTAATGTTTTGTCGGATATTTTTCTTTTTGCTGGCGTATTTACTCTTATACAATAGCTCAACCAACAATTTTTTGTGGCCTTCTGCAACTTGAAATATCGTTATAATCGCGGCATATATTCCGCAAAATTCTTTATTTTTTCTTCATCTAATATTAAATTTGGTAAGTATTCCTTTGCAAACCTTTCTATCTCAACATTTTTTTCTCGGAACTTACTTAGGGAATGTATGTTATCAAATCTCGTATAGATTAGTAATTGTGTTTAATATTTTGGTAATAAGATATTACATTCACTTGAAATTTTATAAAATCCATTTTATTCCTGAAAGGGAAGATCAAGAAATCTTACGGTGGTTAGGCTATATATTCCTCAAAGTAAAGCACACAGTGGTACACTCTCATAAGTACATTTAACTATCTAAATGATATGAGGATTAATAGTCTTACATAAAGTTTACACACATTACGCATATCGAAAACCAAAAATACATTTGTATTTATCTTTAATAGACGCTATTGCATGGTGGCATTTCTCATGCTTGTAGGAACTTCCACTTTAACTGCGTGACCTTCCACAAGTAAAGTTGATGCCGTCGGTAATATTCGAGTTGAAGTTATTTTTTTAATTTGTTATTCATCTAATACTTGTTAGTAAATAAACAATAATTATGTAGCAAACACCAGCTAAATAATAATTAGCTGGGAATCACGTACCTTTTGATTGCGTCCTAAACGGGAACAAGCTTGGTTTTAACTAGTTCACATTATCTATGTACTGTAATAGTAATAGAAAATACAAAATTAAGACTTAGCTTTTGTCAAGCTTCGATTACATCCGCATATTTTCGTTAATCGTTCACTTATTTTCATTGATTTCCGTTGTATTGCCGTGATTGCAGAGTGATTGCCCTGTTTGCCGAGTTATTGCCGTGTTTGCCGAATGATTGCCGTGTTTTCCGAATGATTGCCGTGTTTTCCGAATGATTGCCGTGATTGCCGAGTGACTGCCGAAAATTTGTACACCTATTGCCGCTAGTGAGACACCCCTCGTGTGATCCGCTATCTGAAATAATTTACTGCAGAGAAATGTACGTTGTGTTAAACTAATGTTTTTTGTAGTAAACAAATAAGCAATAAAAATGTTGGCCAATGGAATTGACAGAATGAGTTTTGACTAGTGGGTTTGTTGTAATTTTTTTAAAGTATAGTTATGCAATGCATAATAATAACCAGCTGAACCCGTGGCCTACGCCCACGCTTTTAATGCTAACTTCTTTTAAAATATCTAAGCTTTTAAAACCAAGTGCCATGTCGCCTTACGTGATAGTTAGCATAAAAATTTACTCCAAATACCGCTAACAAAATAATAAATAAGCTGTGTCAAGATGTAAGCTTATAGCCTGTCATCACCAAAGGTTGAGACAGTTCCAAATTTAATACATGGAGTAGTGGAATCCGTGGGCTACGCCCCTGCTTGTTAAAGTGATAAATGAGCGAACAAAGCAATGTAATGGGCCGAGGAACGAAGTTATCGTAGTCCTAAATGCGTTTGTTATTGTATTTTGAGCTCCCTATATTTGGGTCTATGCAGTGTGGTCTGAAATTGTTGCTATTTTATGACGGCTGCCTTTACCTATATATATGTTATGGAATGTTCTATTTTGTAGTAATATTGTATGACATTTTGTAGCACAATTTTATAATTGCGTATCGGGTGTGCCGGTGTTCTCGATGCTACTCGAATTAGGAGTGAATACTCAGCGCATCGCGACTCAATCAGTCAAGCGAATATTGTTCGCCCATAGTGGCTTATATGCATTGAAACACGTAAAAATATTGAAACTGAAACATTTTGTACATTTCGAAATTATCAAAATTTTCGAAACTATTGAAAGTTTTTAAAATCATAGAAAAGCAATTTTGCTTAATTTTGATTTTAAAAAATTTGAATGTTTTGCTTATTTTTAAAAATTAAGTTTAAAGATCAATTATGGAATTTACGTAAGTTCAAAAACAAAACATTGAAAATTACCAGATTCTAAATTTTTCAAAAATGTTCTTATTTTCAAGATTTTAAGGTTTTTATTTTTCTTATTGCAAGCAATATGTATCCGTTGAAATCTCAAAAAAAAACTTTCTACTTTGGTATTTTTGGTCAATTATGCAATTAGAAAGTGTTCCGGCAAGCGACTAAAAGGGAATCTGCCAAAAGGTTTTTGGTCTCTCAAATGTTATTCCTATTGTCATTTAACTCCTTCATACAGAGTTTGGAGCGAAAATTTGTATATTAAAGAAAAAGTAAGAATAATGAAGACGCCCGAGGGAAGCATTAGGGGATAGTAGGAAAATCAGACTGATGCAAATCAGCTACTTGATATGCGTAGAACACATATCCGAGTTTATTTTGTTAGATGGAAAAGGCTCACCATAAATGTATCTTTCTTTCAGGCATAACTCTTCTATTGGCGTAAAAATAAGTACATAGATTTAAAAAAATAGTTTCATAGATATCATAGACTCTAAATAATTACATTTAAAAGTTAACTGCAGTAAATTTTTCCAAGCTTTTTATGTATTACTTATGTTATTTTAAAATATATTTTTAGAACCTATTGTGTATTTAAGTTTCAGAATAGTTTTATGTCCTATAATTTTATAACTACAAAAATGACATTAATTACCGAAAAAAAATTTATATGGTTTTGTATGACCTATAATGATATTGTTTTATATACGAACTTGCACATTACAATTACATTTCGGGATTACAAGGAATAATTCGAGGATAGTCTTGGAGAAGACCAAGGTCATAGGGAAGTCGGGAAAGTCTAAAGAATCTCGGGGAAGACGGAGGGAAGTCGAGAAGATGTCGGGGAAGTTCAAAGGAAGTCCGGGAAAGTCCGGGGCATTTTAGGAAAAAATTTTGGGCAAACTATGCAACAAACAATGTAAATTTGAAAAGTGCTGTAGAGATAGTATTCATTTCCACGAACAACATACTAAAAGTCCATAGGAATACAACCTGAATTTTTTCTTTAGCGACACGGCTTCTACCGGTGAATCGTTCAACATTTTAAGCAACTTTTTATACATGGAAGAATAGAGAATTTAATATCAGCAAATATCATAAAAAATATAGAGTAATGCTATTTAAGAAAAAAATGTAGATGTCACTTCCGGTGTAACCGGAAATGTCTCAATTGCAAATAATAAGATGTAAAAAGCGCATCTGCAAATAACAATTAAACACCACGAGTTTTATTTCGTTATCGCGAAAGTTGTAGAAACATTTGGAATTGTTATCACCCGATTTAGTACGGTTGTGCAATAAAAACAAGCATCAGCAGAAGTTGCAATATTAATCCAGCACCGGAAGTTGTCCCGAAATGGAAAGTAAAGCAATGTTTTCTGATTTAGGCCCATTTTGTTCTGACGCAGACATAAGATTTTTGTTGTTCGAGGAGACGAATACTACGTCTACACCAATATTCAGCTTTACACTATTTTTTTGTACTAAAATGCCTGACACGCTTATTTGCGGTGAGCTTCGATTTTACTCAACATCTTCAGAAAATTAAGAAAAACTATCAATCTTCACGTTAGAACATAATTAAAACTTTTCATGGTGTAATAATCAAGTTTGATCAACAAAAGTTTAGTATAAGATTCATGGAATACAAAATTCATGTCGAAAGTTATATCCATACTGTAACCAACTAAGATATGAAACTTATTTTTTGTAAAAAATTATTTTTTATTTGGCAGTTTGTGACTGTAAATTTCGACATGAATATAGTTTCCATGGCCAACCATATCTACAATTTTTTGATCCTACTGTAAAACTTTCCAACAAAAAAAAATTGGTAAGTTTCTATTAAATGTCGAAAGCAGAACAAGGTAGAAGTATATTTTATATAAAACTTAAAAATATCTAAGACATTTTTATTTATAGTACCCGTGGCCAAACCTTATAAAAGCTACGCAACTCCATTCGGTCGCTCACGCTTCATGTCCCTCCTTAAATCAGCTATAATTCGGAGTTCTGCAATCGGGTACACTATAGTTAAAAATGTTCTTCTTCTTCTTCTTTTCCTTTTATAATAGGCAAGATGCCTGTTTTTCTTCACACAACTTTATGGCGTGGACTCTGTTGATGTCCACCAACTCTCTGCCCATCTTTTTAGTGGTCTTCCTGGGTTACGATGTCCTTGTGGTTTCCAGTCTCTGGTTATTTTAATTAATCTATCATTACTTGCTCTTTCAATGTGTTCGTCCCAGCATTTTCTTTGCTGCTTTATAAACTTCGTTATATCTGTTACTTGGCAATCTTCTCTTACTACCTGGTTCCTAACTCTGCCCAGTCGTGTTTTCCCGACGATCGCTCTGAGAGTGTTCATTTCAGTTGTACGCAGTAACTGCTTTGTCCTTGCCGTGTCTGCTCTTGTCTCAGCTCCACAGGTAAGAATTGGTCTGACAATTGTCTTATATATTTTAACTTTACTTTCTTTATGTAAATATTTGTTTTTCCAAGTTATGTCTCTCAAATACCCAGAAATTCTAGCTCCTTTTTGTGCCTGTTTCCTTACTTCGCTATAAGTTTCGTTGACTTGATATCTCCGCCCCTAAATAATTGAAATTCATCACTTGTTCAATGGGTTTGTCTTCAACTACTAGCTTACAAAGGATTGGTTCCTTTGATAACACCATCGATTTTGTTTTGTCTGTTGATATGCTCATGTTATATCGTTTTGCAGTCAGGTGGAAATTTAAAAATGTTCAAATTACGAAATCCAGATTTTGACGGAAATACACGTTTCAGACTTTCCAGAACCCAAAAAATTTGATTTAAAGAAATGTCTGTCTGTGGGTGGGTATGTATGTATATACGAGGATATGTGTGTGTAAAATGAGCTTTAAAAAAATACGAAACCTGAAGCGGAAGTTATTGTTTTTTGGTAGCATTTTTTCTTAAACCAAATTTCACAAATATGAAAACGGAATCTGATAGAACAATTTAGGGCAAATCCAACACGTCTTTTCCAAACTTTCTAGCTTTAAAATAGCATTCGCTACGAATTTTTGAAATTTTCGACATTAGTGCCTTATTACTCAAAAACATGTTGACAGATCGTTTTAAAATATTGTATCGTATCGCCCTATAAAGACACAATGTTACTGCGCACAAACATTTTCGAAAAGTTAAAAATGTATTTTAAATTTTATTTCTCGTTCAAATCAATAAAAAAAATAAATACCTATTTTTAAATTTTTGGTGCATATTTTAAATTTTTATGCCTAAATGGCTGCCTATTTTAGAAATTCTTAGTGCCTGAACTTCTAATCTCTAATGATAAGTAACAATTTCTAAAGTATAGAAAAATCCAGGCGACGTGCGCCGCTTATTGTTTTCTATTCCTGCTACTAATTCGTACCTCTAGTGAGTCATAGATGTCGTACATAGCATAGCATAGCATAGCAAAATATGCCCAAGGAACCCCACCCTTCCTGTCAAAGGGGCTAGTCTGGTACACAGATTGATCCCGCACATCAGAAGGCACAGGGGCAGAAATACATGGCGTAAGACCAAAAGAGAACATCAGTGTACCTCTAGGTACTAAAGCCACTGTATTCCAAGCTGAAATCTTTGCCATAATGCAATGTGTTCAGGAAAATGCAAAACGTGGGTACGCTAAACAACACATAAGCATCCTGTCAGATAGCCAAGCAGCCTTAAAAGCACTTGCATCACCTCGTACTAGTTCCAAACTAACGAGGGAATGTTTAAACCACTTGACACTTCTATCAGAGAGGAACACAGTTCAACTTATCTGGGTGCCAGGGTACACAGGTGTAGAGGGAAACGAAAAGGCGGACGCCCTCGCGAAAACTGGTGCATCTACCCCGTTTATAGGACCGGAGCCTGTATTCGGTATACCCAAAAAAAGCATCCGAACGGCAATAGAAAAGTGGACCGTCACACAACACATTTCTCGCTGGGAGGATACACAGGAACAAACACTGGGAAAGGCAATAATTAGGACACCTTCCTCCAGACTAACAACTGATGTACTCCACTTAGGACGAACTCAGATCAGAAGGTTGGTGGGACTTGTTACAGGACACTGCCACCTGAAAAAACACCTCCAAAAGAGACACACTCTGCAGACTATGTGAAGAAGAGGAGCAACCGCCTCACACATAATCTTTGACTGTCCAGCACTCTACCGCAAGAGACAGCAGCTTTTCGGGGGAGCTCCGGCTGAATCAACCTTCACACACGAGCACCTTGTAAGAAACATCCTGCAACTCGTTGAGGGCACAGGACTACTTTAAACAAAGGATCAGGGGGGAACAAAAGACCACAGAGTCGAAGTGCAAATCGGGCTCAATAACCTAACTACAACCCTGCTTAAAATCAATCAATCAATAGCAAAGTATGGTATACTAGGTACAACCGACATCCATGGCCTGCTACAGGTTATTACGCACGATAGAAAAAGGGTCAAGAAATCGGCCTACTGTTTTCTCGAACATCTAGTAGGCTATGCCATTGTGTGGCCATTCCGATCTTCCGACCTAATTCCTCTGAACTTATGTATCTGGTGACATCTTAAAAGCAGAGTTTACGAAGACAAATGAGACAACTTAGAAGATCGTATAGGTGTCTATATATTCGAAGTCGCCGTATGCAAAGCTGCGTTACTTTTGAAAATCTCAAGAGTAAGTAATAAATTTAATAGGAAATAGTTTTTCATTTACCACCTCCACTGTTGCATGTAATATGTTACAGTTAATCATGAAATTTAAGCACGTTTAATGCTGAAGCTTACGGTTTATGTGGTTCATTCATGATTATCCGCGAAAAGTAAGCAAAAGATAAACTAACCTATTTCATTGTTCCTGCCCGGAAGATAATATTTTAGCTCTTAATTACAGAACTGCGAAAGAAATCAAAGTTGTTTGGAAATAAAAACAGTTTTGTATATAAACATTTAGCTGAGCTGTTAGTATAAATCATTGTCTTTAAAGCGGTGGTCGACAGGATATTAGCTTTTATCGGCCACACCGTAATGAATATAAATGGTTCGTTCGGGCAGTTTAGACCCTTTGTTCGTTTTAACTATATCCAAGGGATTTTTTTATTTATTTTCGACAAAAACGAGCTTTTTTATTCATTAATAGGATTTCTCTGGTATTCTACCAATTAAGCTACATCATTCATTAAGGCGTTTTAGCCTTTCAGTCTGAGAAAGTAAAGAAAGCTATTTCATTGCGAAATGGTTGCAACTTGTTTCTGCTCATATTTGCATCAGTAGTTTTTCATATATTATAAGCTTCAGTTTAATGTTTTACTTGCAACTGTGTTCTCGTTTGCAGTATGGAATTTGTGTTAACCAGATCGTGTCGAAGCCTGAAGGTGTTACGCTTAATAAAATAACTGAAATGTTTTTTTTTTGAGAACATTTAGTTGCTTGAAATGTATAAAAAGTTATAAAATTCTTTTTTTATACAAGTGTAATGAAAAAAATTACTTCATGATCGAATGAAAAACGTAAAGGGGTTACGCAGTTAAAGATCAGCGGTAATTAGTTTTCAATACCGTTTCAACCGGAACTGTAAGAATGGCACGCGTACGAAATGATGGCGTAACTGGCCAGCACGATCGCCGGATCTAAATTTACTAGAATATTTTTGTATGAACGGCTTAAAAATTTAATGAAACGAAACGACTTAAATAACATCCATGAATTAAGCAATTGGAAATGTAGTCCATGTTCTCTAAGTGGGGTTGGTAATAAATAAAGAAAAGTTAAATCAGTCTTCCCCACCAATAGTTTAATTAAAACATGTAATGAGCATAATCGAATGAATGCCATTGGAATGAATTTAATAATCGAATGATTCATTGTTATAAAATCATTAGAATGTTACTATGCAGTAAGAAGTAGTAAAAAAACTCTCCGCTTACTTCTCGAATGCTCCTATGATGTAATTCTCGTTCTCATCGTCTTTTCTCGGGCCGCTTGGTAAAACAGTAGACCTTTAACTTTGGCTAGTATTTTTATTAACTTCTTTACATTTCATTGCTAATTCCGGCTTGTGTTTTGAGTAATATTTCTATAAAGTGGATACATTTTCTGTTTCATTAATCACTATTTTTTTAAATCAAAAATAAATGATATCGCATCATAGAGAATATATAAAAAAGAAATAGGTTAACGCCCATAAGCCACTGAAACTAAAATGACAACGCAGTTACAGACATTGTTTCGTTTTATTTTAAGAATGTACAAATTTAATACCGCTAAAAAGAGAAAAAATTCCCTAACGAATGAACACAAAAAGGTATATTGGTATTTAAAAAACATTCACATTTATTATTTTATTAATAAAATAGTAAGAATGAGTTTAAGTTAAGAACGCATAAACCTTCATGAAAAATAATTTTAAAAAAAGTTGTCGTGGATTGGATTCGTATCACAGCGTCTATAGCATTTGTCAAAAAACTTTTATCTAAAGTATTTTTTAGTAAAATAATAATTTACGCCACTAGAACCATTATTCCATACTTTTCAACAACCATGTATAGTAACAGCAGCCTTGTTAAAGGTAAAGTACTCGTTAAAAAATTAGATTTGTTTTACTGCCCTCTATCATGTTTTATTCTCACATTTATGAAATCCCGTTTGTGAAAAAAACGGTACCGAAAAACAAGACTAACTTCTGTTTCCGGTTCGTAAAATAAAACTTAACAGCTACATTTCGTTGCAGCTAACCAAATTTCATTAAATTGGTCCAATAGTTTCCGAGATTTCGTGTGACTTACTCGCGCGCACATACAGACCGTTATTTTAAAAACCACTGTTTTGTGTTCCATGAGGTTCAAAACATGTATTTCCGTCAAAATTTCATATATAGAAATTTTTGCGATCATAATATGTTTGCAAACTGGAAGTATGGGAAAGTAGAAAAGCGTACATATTCAGCTAGTTCTTCGCGAAATGCGAGCAAGTAATATACACGTAGTACACTTTATGTTATGGCTACTCCCAATATTTAACTCAATGGAATGTAAAATGCGTAGCATATATTGTTTATTTTGTAAAATGTCTGTGAAAAAACCTTTGTTGTAGCTGTTCCCCGGCGAATTTTTGATAACAAAATTGTCAAAATATGTTAGCCCCAGTAATAGGAATTATAATAATGTTCCGTGTGCAATGGTAATAATACCATTGACTAATTGTGTGTTATTAAAGGAAAATATATAAAAGGTGCTGTGTGAGATGCTCATGTCGGCGCGATAAATACACATTTCAGACAGCTAGATAAACCATAAATCACGAAATTATATCAACAGAAGTGACGGTAACTTAAACATTTACTGCAAACAATCAATATACTGAACCGACATGTAAACAGCCGCCATTCTGTTATATTGAAGATATAGTCGTCTTGTTATGGTCAGACAATTATGGATTTAATACATAGCTTATATATATATTATAAACTTCGATTGCTTTTATTGTGTATTTGTTTCTACCCAAATTACTTAATATTTCGTATACAGTCTGTTTTATAGGAATTTTTTTATCTATATCGCTAAATTATTATCATTTTGAGTTGTGCTTAATTGTTGGATAAGGACATTAGTACAAATTGTTTATGGCTAGAATGAAAAAGAAAAATTTATCAAAACAGGATTTGACTTCCGATTAAAAAATCGTTGCTTATACCTCTACAAACAAAAAGGGTAGAAAGCTATTCCCAATTAATCATTTATACAGTGTGTTACTGCTAAGAGGTTTCTCATCTTGTTACAAGGCACTTTGCTGCGAATTTGCAACAGAAAAAAAATTACAGAAATAATAGTGATCTGCTTTCTGGAATAATTATTTTTGGTGGGAACTGACGAAAACTCTAAGAGTTTACTTAAGAGTTATCTCTAAAACGGTAACTTGCTGATACATTTTTTACATTGTATAAGAGATGTTTCAAAAATGCTCCTGTTGCCTTTTTTTACAAAACACTCTGTACTTTACAACATAATTATTGAAGTATAATGTTTTGTTGAAAATGCAATTATTGTTTCCTGGTGCAACAAAATTTCTAAAATTATTTTAACACGTTTTTATGTTAATATACAACTTTACTGCTACAGTTAAAAATACAGTTTTAAGCAGAAATACAGATGCGTACAACAATAAATTTATTTAAAAATAACACGTCTTTAATCGACAAATCGTATCTAAATCGTATCTAAACAAAACAAAGTTTACTGTTGTGCGTAAAGAGGTGTTAAAAATAGCTAAACCTGAAAATATATTTTTATTTTAATTTATTGCAGTGTTGTATTGAGTAACATTTTGATATTATATCTGCACCCACACTCTTTACGCATAGACATTGTTTTGTTCATTTAATATTAAGAAATCATTTTACTTTAAATTTATAATAACGTCGTTAAGAAAGCCGTTTCTTGCATGTGAAGTTGTAACTTGAAATATGTTAGTGTAGTCATTGTTGTGCATCTTGGTTATCTTGCAACTATTTGCTATCTATCTGTCTCGGAACCGAACGTTGGCGCAGGGACGTTATGGCGCAGGGACTTTTGGGCGCAGGAATCTATGCGCGCAGGGACCTATGAGCGCAGGGACGTTTGAGCGCAAGCGTAATAGAGTGTAAGTTATTCTATAGAAATGTTAATATTTCTATGAGTCGTTGTTTAAAAAACAAATTGTTAAATATAAAATAGGGGACAGTAAAACATTTTCAATTTTATTTCAAATTAAAACATTATTTTGTGTCAGATAAGTTGTCACTTTTGTTAATTATATTTATATTAACAAATAATTAAGTGGCTATTAAAATATTAATTGAATAAAAAAAGACAAAATCAAATAATATCCTTTGTTGCGCCGAAACGCCCCTGCGCCAAAACGACCCGCGCCGAAACGTCTCCGCGTTCAAACGTCCCTGCGGCCAAACGGTCCCGCATTCAAACGTTCCTGCGCTCAAACGCGAGCAACCGAACGGCAGCGCCAAAACAGCCGCGCTTAATCGACCGCGCACAAACGTCCTAGACCGCTATCTATCATATCTGGGTGATCAATAAAATTTTTGATTTTTGGTCAACTCTTGCCAGAAACCAAAGTAGTGTTTTGTTTAGTTCACAAACCTACAATATATTAATTTTTAATTTTGCCAACTATAATTTATAGTGCAAGGTAAGACATGCAGTTGATATACCATAGCAAGTGTTACCCAATAATTTTAATAATCGCGCTGCATTAAATCTCTGAAAAACTTATCACTATTACACGGCGGCGGGTCATTGCCTCTCAATTCAGTTTATACATTGTTTGCATTGAAAGTTCGTGTTGCTGTATTAATGGCATATTTAATTCTAGCGGGCCGCAAATGTGTAATTATCGCGCTGGGATGAGTATCTTGCAAAGCGCATTTTATATAATTTCTTTCAATAACAGACAATTAATATAATAATAGCATTGCGCACACAGAACATTATTGTAATTTTCATTACTAGGACTGCAATTTTTTAACATGTTTGTGTTTAAAAAGTTCTCAGGCAACCGCAACAAGAAAGGTCTTTGCTTATAAATTTTAGAAAATAAACAATAACATACGCTACGAATTCCACACTTCATTGACCTACATATTAGGAGCTCAAGTAGTAATAACACGCTCTGGTAAAAACACTGCTGCGTGCCCACTACTAGCTCGCATTCAAGAAGAACTAGCTGAATCCTTCCAGTATGGAAATGTATTGTAAATGCGAAATTTTCAATATGTGAAATTTTTAGAAACCTTGGTACCACGAAAAGTTATCGAGCAATTAAGTTCGTTTACGAACTGAAACCGCAGAAGTTAGACATGTTTTTTTGGTAGCAGGTTTTATACAAACGGGATTTCATACATGTAAGAACAGATATGATAGAAGGCGTTAGGACAAATCGAAACTCTAAACTTGGCTGACGCTAGGATTTTAGAAAATTTTAAGCTTTAACGCCTATTTACTTAAAACCGAGTTGACGGATCGGAATTAATTTTAGTATTACAATAGCCCTAGAGAAACACAATGTTACTAGGCAAATGAAAATATTTTCAAAAGTTTGGACACTATCTAAAAGCTATTGCTCAAAAACTGTCCACACGACTTTTGTAATCGTTGTAAGCTAATAGAGCTAGAGACGGGCTACAATTAGTTTCGTGTCCCAGTTCACAAATTTCACCGTGACAACTACTATGAATTTTAGAAAAACTTAAATTCGTACCCGTTTCCAGGGAAGGACGATACAAATTTCTGTTTAAGATAAATTGCTCATGAATGTACTATTACTTATAAGTCATAAGCAGCTTATCTTAAACAGAAATGGGAATATAGAAATTAAATTTTAGGTGCTGCAATGTTGGGGAGGGGGGTAACATTTCCTCCTCCCTTTTTGAGAACAAATTTGTCAAAATCCGTTAATTTATTTAGAATTAAAGCAATCTCTATACATTTTATAAAACTACGACTACGATCCACAATCCGCTTCACTACCAACTTAAGTAGCTTATTTATTGTTTTGAAAAAGCTTGGGGCATAGCCCACGGGTTCCGCTATTTGAATTTATTTTCTTAGCCGTATAATTAGTATATTACATTGTGAAAATTCACATGTAGGCAGAAGCTTTAATATTTCAGGAAGAGTTAGTGCATTTTTGTTGAAATTTGAAATGTGGGTCATTTAGGAAAAAACAGTTGTTTCCGAACTCTATCCGATTTGCGGCTTTCCAATACTTTGAACATTTTAAAAATATTTGTTTCAAAAACCGGAACAAGAGTTTGGTTGGTAATAGAACTCAGCATAAGCTATCATTTAGTTGTTTCCTCCACCCTCCCACTTCTTTCTAACGCTCTTTACAAATTTATGAAATTTAGAAGCTAATGCCTCCATATACAGCAAACCGGGAATAATGAAAAATTGGCAGCAATTTTTAAGGGATTATTTGTTGATTGATGCATTTTATTGTCTGTTCACTGGCATTGCAAAATCCCAAACTATCTTTTTTACAAAAAAAAAAATGATGTTTATGTATACTTTGTGAACAGTGAAAGGAGGAAAACAGTTTTGGCTACCAACTACACTGGTTTATACACGATCTGAATCTAAACTGCATACGATTGATATCTCACTACTTTTTATAGCATTTCCAGTGGCTTAATGTCAGGATAAGCCCTGACCTTGTAATATCTGTTGGGAATGGCGTATAGACGTGATAGATTTTTTTAAAATTATATAGGGTATGCAGGAATACAGCAGACGAATTGTGAAACGTTAATATAACGGTAATGGAAAAGTAATATACATTATACATTTTCAGAAAAACAATTTCACAATACTCAGTTTAAGATGTTAATGTGCCGATATTTCGCAGTTGTTTACACATGAGCCATGTTTTGGAAAATGTGGATGCCAAATATAAACCCAAAATAAAATTCAAAGTTGCAGAATATTACGCTTTTAATTTATAAACAACGTTCCGTTACAATTCTATCATTAAATAACCGTATATGGCAATAACCTTTAATCGTTATTTAAACGGGCTGATTTTTATTTGACCGACGCGCTGAGCAACTTGCAATAAAGTGATAGTAAATTATCCTCATGATTCAATACATGTTCGGTATTAAAACTATAAATTGCAACCTTAATTATAGCCTAGGATTATAGTACAACTAAACAAGAATTGCAATATACATCAAAACACATTTATTATAGAATACGTGTTAAGAAGATCCCCACATATTCCACAAAACGCTTATGAAATTAATAAAACAATCGATAAGGGTTGTAAAGCAATCGTTTAGTGGAAATTCTTGCCATTTTCAAAGCGAAAAGTGTAGCAATAAATATAGTCGAGTGCCAAATACACGAGTGCCAACTGTGCGGGCGAAATAAATCTGTCACTGTAGGAACTCTCTGTCAAACATTGGCCGCGATCTTTACCTTAGGGACTAATTTTAGCATTTCATGCCTTGTTTGCAAACAAAATGGAATAAACGAGCGACCATTTTAACACACTCATGCTAAAAGAGTTACGCGCTGCAACTCTTCACGTTCGCATTTTCCTAGGAACAGATGGAAGGTGCATGACAGGAATGTGAAAAACGTATTAAGCTTGTAGTGACGAGTACGTAATTTGTACTACTTTCGTAGAGGGTGTTTGTTTGTACCAATCCATTTTAAATATCATTCCTATATTTTTTACCACATACGCTAATTAGTATAACATAATCTGTAGCCTACTACAAAAATGTGACAAAATCACGACCTGCTTGATTGCTAAACAAAGTTGTCTCCCAAGCAAGAAGGTCGTGGAAAAAACACAAACTTATAGTTTACTTTCAGGATTTGAGATCAAAAATGTTTTAGATATTTAATTTTTATCCCTTATTTAGAAAATTATTTGCTTAACAAAAGTTGTTCATCAATTTATCAATTATATTACAACGGGAAAGGGAAGACCGTTTTTCTCGAAAACGGTACTTATAAATGTGAAAGCGGAATCTGACAGAAAATAATAAAACGAACTCAAGGATTATTTCTGAATTCTCTAGCTTTAAAATTGAGCTAAATATTCCACTTACATTGTAACAACCAATGACATCCGTTTATTTTTAGGCTCTTAGCCAATCACGCCCAGACTGGCCGCGATAATACTTTTATTAAATTTCGTTGTTAACGGCGTTGTAACTATAGCAAACAAATCACCAAAATTTATGAATGTTTATCTTTATTAATTAAATAATGCGTTTAGTACGTTAGTAAATAACAAACAATTATAATAAATAAATTTAAAATAATTTTAAATTCTGTCTTTCATTGCTCAATTTAATTGTGTTGATACAAAGCGATATCACTCCTCCTTTGGATTCGTGATGTTTCCTAGCAACAACACAATAATTATCGTTGTTAATGAAGCGGCAGAAATATCCATAATTTTTCATTCACTAGTTGTTGCTGGTAATTTTTTGAAAATATTTATTGTCTATTTACTTAAAATGAGTTGCCAGCTCGGCACAAATTCAGTACCGTACTAGCCTTGGGATAACAGAATAGCGTTATATATTCTTTTAGGCTTTCGCGGTTTCTCGAATTGTCAATATTACAATTTACTTTCGGCTTAGACCGCGTCGTCATTTGGGAACTACGCCCTGCATAATCAGGTAAGAACCGACCTGTAGCTTGTCTGCCTTTATAGTCTAGGAGCTGGAGCGATATGGTGTGACTGAAAGTTAACCCGATGGCACTAGGGTTTATTGTTAGAGGACTGTTCAATGATCAATTCATCTCACAGACCGAATCTTCGCTCTCATTTAGTTCTCGAGATACAGCATCCGCAAATTTTTGATTTTTTTACTGCAGGTTAACCCTTTTGAAGTTGCGGTTACTTGAAAAGTATGCCATTTTTATACACTTCCACCATGTGCCATCATTTTTTATCGTGTCCGTTTATCGGGCTGGGCCAGTTAAAATGGGAGCAAAAATGGACTGGAAGTTAACCCTTCCAAACCTGGTGGAAAATGTTTATTGGTGTTGCCAATTGTTAAGATACCATATGCCATCAAAAGTTACCGGTCCATTTCAGAGTAATTGGTCATTATTTGGACAGAAAATGGACATTTTTGCCATTTTGTGGCTAAAACTTACGGATTACAAGTTAACATGATGGCACCGTGTCAAATACGTTAATTTGAGGTCAAATAATAATATATATGAGTGCCATCATTTTTTTTCCAATTCAACCCCTCCCACAACCCCAAAAACCTCCCCAACAGCGGTTAAATATCAAAATTACTGATTTTTTGGGGAAGTTTTTGGGGTTGAGGGAGGGGTTGAATTGGAAAAAAAATGATGGCACTCATATATATTATTATTTGACCTCAAATTAACGTATTTGACACGGTGCCATCATGTTAACTTGTAATCCGCAAGTGTTAGCCACAAAATGGCAAAAATGTACATTTTCTGTCCAAATAATGACCAATTACTCTGAAATGGACCGGTAACTTTTGATGGCATATGGTATCTTAACAATTGGCAACACTAATAAACATTTTCCACCAGGTTTGGAAGGGTTAACTTCCAGTCCATTTTTGCTCCCATTTTAACTGGCCCAGCCCGATAAACGGACACGATAAAAAATGATGGCACATGGTGGAAGTGTATAAAAATGGCATACTTTTCAAGTAACCGCAACTTCAAAAGGGTTAACCTGCAGTAAAAAAAATCAAAAATTTGCGGATGCTGTATCTCGAGAACTAAATGAGAGCGAAGATTCGGTCTGTGAGATGAATTGATCATTGAACCGTCCTCTAACAATAAACCCTAGTGCCATCGGGTTAACTTTCAGTCACACCATATCGCTCCAGCTCCTAGACTATTATTACAAGCATTTGCTCTAGAAGTTTGAGCAATATTTGTTTGTAGGTCGTACTTATTCACTCTGAAGATGCAAGCTGCAATGTCTTGCGAAACGTTAGTTTGTATGGGTTCACAAACAGCTAACAGGCATAAGCCGATTAAGTATTATTGTCCTGGCAAACAAAATACATTAATATCAAATCCTTGTCCGCCCCAAGGTTTAAATAATCTAAGCACACGGCCCTGTTTAGGCAGGCAGGGCCTACGAACTAATATTGCTCAAACTTTTAGAGCACATGCTTGTAAAGGCAGACAAGCTACAGGTCGGTCCTTACCTGATTATGCTGGGCGCAGTTCCCAAATGACGACGGGGTCTAAGCCGAAAGTAAATTGTAATATTGACAGAATAGCGTTACATAAAAGTACCTTTAAAACATTACAAAATTACTCAAAATTTAAATTTCCAAAATTTTGGAAATTATCTTTGAGTGATTATATCAAAAGCCCGTCTAAGAATTTTGTTTAAATTTAAAACTAATACAATTACAGCTGGGGAGATTCAAAATAGCTAAATCGTTTATTGGTGACATAAAACTGGCGGTAGCTTAGAAGTTAGGCGATTGGTCTCTAACGCCCCAACCTTTAGCGTTAGAGACCAATCGCCTAATTTTTAAGCTAAGCAATAGAAAAAACCGAGTGGCGGTAGCTCAGAGGTTGACCGCTCAGTCTCTAACGCTGAAGGTCTAGGGTTCGATTCACCGCCGCAACCACGCAGCAATAAAAATCTATGCCGCAACCCGCCACTCACATTCCCCAATTCGGTGTAGGCAGCCGTGAGGTTTTAATTTTAAACCTTCTCTGGCATTTAGTCATTCGGATTCGACGTTAAACTGTAGGTTCCCCATACTCCACCTTAGCGCCAAGAAGAGTTGTCAATGGCAATGGCTTCCGGTTTGGAGCCGCGTCGTGGTTAAAAAGGCATAGAACGTCTTCAGAGATGTGGTCACTGCTGCTAAAGCACAACATAGCAGCAGCAGGAACCCCCTCTCCTGTAACCGCGAAACAAACGTCGACAGTTCCTATAGCCACGACGCCGACACGGAAGCCAATGTGAAATATCAGAAGCATTCTTATATTATGTCGTAAGTATAGAAGCTGGAACCTATTGATAGAAAAAAGGTTTGAAAAATATATTAAGTAAGTACTCTGGAAGCATGAGGAAACTAAAAATGGGCTAAGGCTAATAGGTCGCTGGTACTTTCCCGTACTTTTCACATTTTAAATACTCGCGGGCCAATGAGTGATTGAAATTTACAAGTAGTCATCTACACGCCGTACAACCCGCAGCTGTTGGCACGCCGCGGTTACGTAAAGGCGCTAGCTAGATATCGCGCTCACTGCTTTTCTTATTAAATTATCAAAAATATGCAAAATATATTTAATTAGGGCCAACTGATAAACGTAGTTAAAAATATGTAATTTCCGTAAAACGCGTTGTTGAAATTAAAAAGCATCGCTTTTTACAAAATTATTATAGGGTTGAAAATTCTTGTTAATCCTAATAGACTACTTCAAATGGGCTATTAAACTTAGATGAACTACAACGCTATTTATTTTATAATGTAATTTCTAAAAAGTGTTTAGATAATACCTAAAACAGGTATCTAAGATCCGTTTCCGGTTCCGATTAGAAACCTTGTACAGAACTACCTGTAACTAAAAAGCTATCAAATACAAAATTTAATCAAAATCGGTCAAAGGGTTCCGGAGATATATGGGAACAAACGCATCAACCCACGTACCCACCCACCCACAGACAGAGATTTTTTAAAACAAACTTTTTCATTTGCATGTATTTTTGTTAAAATCTAAAATTCCAAAATTTGCACAAAATGGTAACTTTTCATACTTCAGTAGAAGTATGGGAAAGTAAAAAGGCATCTTTCAATTACTTTGGGCAATTAAAAATCTTATCTTATTCAAAGCTAAATGCAATATTAATTAAATTGAACATATACCCATCTTTTGCAAGTAATACAATTTTCAGTCTGCGAAGATTTAAATCAAGTTAAATTGTGGTTTAAATCAAACAATTTATATAAAAAAATCATTGATTTAAATTAATGGTTTTTGAGTGGGGTGCCGTTTTCATGTGAAATTTTCCACTTATTACAATAATGTGCATAATTTGGCAGTAAGCTTAGAATGAAATAAATTCATTAAAAGTGTTAAACAGATATTTACCGTATTTAAACTGTATGCATTATAAAGTAATTTTTACTTCTACACAAATCCATTCATATAATAAAAATGTAATTTTGCACAATATATTAAACAGCGCCAGCGGGGAGGGGAGTTTGACGCAGTGGTTAACGGTGCTACCACGCTCTTGAACACGGGTTCGAAACTAAAACGGTGACAATTTTTTTTTAGTTGTGTGCTGGTTGCGGTTAGAGAGTAGACCCGTTGCATAGCCGGTATGCGCTGATCCAAAGTAAGCGGGGTGGTGGTAGATGATATAGTTGCTTAGATGTGACTATGATTTTTCTTAAAACAAAAAATGAGATACCTTATATCTGTATGTCAAACATTACATTACACTTTCGATTATAATAATTGAACAAAAACTGTAATTCTGCAGACAATACATTATTAGTTTGTGCACGTAAATGTTTGTTAAATGTTTTAAATAAAAAAATCATTGTAATCAAAGAAATTGTTTTAAATCAAGAAATTCGATTTAAATCAAACAAGTCGATTTTTTTTTAAATTAACGTTATGATTATTTTGCACCCTGTTGCAATATACGAGATTGTTTTACATTTCACAAAAAAAAATTATAATATATTCAACATAGAATGTAAAAAACATGGTATAATTTATATTCAACTCCTGTAGGTAAATTAAATTCGTAGATGATGCCCTGACTTTTAATCTTGCAATTCATCAACCAACAATTCATCGTGAAGGTACACTTACCATTAATTACTTGGTTAGATTAAATACCAAATTTAACAAAGATCATTGGTTTTTCAAAACTGTCATTTGAGCTGACATAGGCTAACTGCAAGTTTATTTTAAAGTAAGAGATTCTTTGGTTACAAAATTATCACTATTCATCAATAGTATACACAGTGTTTGTTCACAACTTCATTTACTAAACTTTACCAAACTTCACAGCTTTTAAACAAATAATTTAACAAAACATCGCCTTTCAGAGCTTAAGCTATAAAAAAACGCAAAAGTTTTTGAAATATAATTTATGAAGCTGTAGAAAGAAAAGCACCATTTGTCATCTTTTCTCGATTTCAAAAATATTCGTCTTGGACAGCTACGCCGGAAGTAAAAATATTGCAGTTAACGTCATATACATTGTACATCAATAATAACTTCCCAAAATATTATTCTTTTATAGTGATAACTTTCGTGCTACAGTCATATGGGATACAATTCTCCCCCCCCCCTCCTACACGTTTTCGCGATTCAACCTTATTTTACCGAACACCCGGTTTCGACAAGAAACTTGTTCCCAATTAGATCTAAATTATACTCCCTCTACGCTCTTAAGCATGACGACGGACTGGCCTTTTAGTTACACTTATCTTCCGGTTTGCCTAGTAACCACTCAGAGTGGTTAATTTTACATCATGTAATAATAATTGAAAAACCTGGAAAGTTAGCGCTTCACCTCTGCCTTAGGGCGTACAGAAACCGAAATCAACATCCTCTCTGGCGGCTGTATTTAGCCAGAAGCGAGATAAAAAAAATTGATAAATAAAGTAGGAAGTATTATTTAACGGTCTAAAGTATGACTTTCATGACCGGTTGAAGAACATTATTAATTAAAACACAATATTGAACGTATTACGTAGGCAGTTCTCATTTCTATTCCCCTGAAAACTTTCTTTTGTGTTTAAAGTTCACTTCAGCAACCCAAAGTTATTATTTCACTGGAAAAACACCCACTTTCTGTATGGCCGCCTTTTGTGCATTTCAGTTGACAAGTGTTCAATCTAATTTGGCAGAGTTATGGACACGTAGGCTAGATGGGGTTATTAACCAAAACAAAGAACATACTGTGTTCATTAAACAGTGTAATTAGATCGAATTTAATTTTATTGCCCCCTGTGCAGCAAAACAATTTTATTCACTTTGTGATAGCAATAAATCTACAACTTTAAAACTTTAGTTAAAGTGATTTTTTGAAGCAAAACTTGTACTTTTATGCTTTGATAACTAATTTCTAATATTGAGCAAAAAAAATTTTCAGCTAACAACGAAGCTCAACATTTTTTTCCCTTAATGAACCAATAAAAAGTTTTTGTGTATAACCACGAACATTCTAATTTATTGTCAAAGCTTTTGATGCAACTACAAGTAAATTATGTATTACAAGCTGGATTTCTAAATTGTTCGTTAATATACGAAGATAACAACATCGTTAGGAGAATTAGAATAATTTGCAAGTTAATACGACGCCTTAGTTCACGCAACCCAACCTGCTGCTACGTTGCAAGCAAAAATAACTCGTGCAGGAGCAGGAAAGTGGTTTTTACTATGCGTATGTAGAATACTTGGTCAAAGTTGGAAATGCGTTTTCAAAAAGGATCAGTTTCGAGATTTTAAATCCAAGAAACCAAAACAATCACACCCCAAAATTTAATAGCAAAGTTATATGCGATTGCACTATTGGGTTTCAGTTGATTTGTATGTTGTTTATTATAATTATTTTTCCAAAGCTATAGTTAACAAAAACGTTGGAATCTATAAATAGCAATTGAATACAGTATGATCAACAAAAAAATTGATAACGGTTGGCCATGGCAACGTACTGGCTGTAACTTCATTCATTCATCAATCAATAACTTTAGAACAAAACGTTACGTAAACATTGCCTTCGCAATATACATTTTTGTAGTAACTAATCGCAATTTCCACCTTGGCTTATAACAATTTCAAACACATTTCTGTAAGTATAAGTGTTATTGCAACAATTATGCATTTTTAAGTATTTTGTGATTGCAGTTCTTCATCTTCGTGATATTTGTGTTAGTTTTCTCTGCCGTGAATGCAATAATTATTGGGATTGTGATGTTTCGTGTCTGCGTAAGTATTTATTGTGTGTGTGTGTGTAATGCAAAGGTAGTCATGAGGAGGGATGCCCCCCCTCCCAGCCTTAACGTTATTTAAAAATAAACACCTCTGGTGTAATGCATTAAAATCTCAGGAATTACCGAAACGATTTTAATGAAATTAGGAATACCCTTGTATAACGAAAATTCATCCCACAAAAGTTGTTAATAACAATTCGGAACAAAAAAAATCATAGTACGATGTGTTTTTCTGTATCATTGTATAGAATTACTTAAATTAAAGAAACACATACTGATAAGGGGTTTCAAAACAAATAGAACGGCGTTTCTACCAAATTCTCTAGTTTTAACATTGCAGTACTGTGATTTCTTAAAAATTGTTTTCTAAATTTTTGTTTACTCAAATACGAGTTGCAAGATTTGTTTAAAATTTGGAATCCTAATCATAACTACGAGCAAAATTGTCAATATTTTTTTGTCAATTTTCTGGTCTAGTAGAGGAAGCTAGGAATCAGGTGCGATCACAGATTTCATAGAAATCTGTGGGTATGGTTTGATTTATCCAAGGCTTTAATTTTCCCGTGACGTCTTCTAGGAGTTTTTGAAATATCTTTCTTCTATCGATACAGTAAATTCGGATGCGTTTCACCTGTCTCAACATTTAATGGTGAGGGGCCCCCGGTACTAGAACACACATGTTTACGCGTCCCTTATGCCGGGAGGTTAACTTTAAGTGTGATCATAGCGTATCCAACGGAATTATACATCTGTCGCAAAATATGCTTTTGTATTTGTAATTAATGAATAGTGTTGCTATAGAACGATAAATTGAACTCGTAACTTTTTCAATAACAATGTTTTAGTAGTAAATAATTGCGTAAATAATGAAAACATTGCACATTTCAATTAATTTAGGGTATCTTAATTAAAATACGTTGTTTGAACAACTCGTATAAAATGAGGCAGTAACTCAGTGGTTGAGTTTCTATCTGCTAATCGAAGGTTTGACGGTTAGAATGCAATCCACTACAACTTTTTATGTTAATTATTATTTATGAAAGTTTATGTCTTATTAACTTAAACTCATTATTATTATTTTATTAGTAATTTTATTACCTGTTAAATGTTAATATTTTGTTGTTGTTTTGTTTGTTGATTACTTGTACGTATTATTATTGCACCATGTTTGAATAATGGATAACACTTTATTTTCATAGTTAATAAAAATATTAATAAAATAATATGAATAAATTAGAATTAATAAAACATAAGTTGTCGTGGATTGGATTCGAACCGTCAAACCGTCGCCCACTGGGGTATTGGAAAAATATAAAATTAAAAGAAAACAAATGTCTTAATAGTACATTATACACTAAGAAAGAGAAACGTCTTATTTTTCCTGGGGTGTATATACATCGAGGGAAAAATGGTGGTCTTTCCCGAGGTGTATATACTATTTTTTCCACGATCGAGAGTAGAAACACTTAATTTCATAAATAAAGGTTTAAAATAAATCGGAGCGAAATTACAATATTTAGAAGCTTTTGGGATGTTTCCATGCAACGTACCATGACAACAGACATTTGTTTACAAAAATAAATATGAAATGAAATAAAAAGACCCCTAGGGAAATTGTTGTCTTATTTCGTCCCTAGGGAGTAAATGCTTTACTTCTGTCACAATTTTGAATTTTTTTATAGAAACCGACTTCTACTCCCGGTCGTGGAAAAAATTATATTTTGCAAAGGCGGGAGACAAAAAAGTTATTCTAATTCAGATCTGAGTTTACAGCCAAAGAAATAAACTTTCCATAAAGGACTAAACATTTTTATTGAACACCTTTCTTATTCGTAAAACTAATTACAAAGCTTACTGTTTTTAAAAATAATTTATTCGGAGTCGCAGTTCCAGGATGAATCAGAGTCACCCCCTTTTCTAAATGTTGTGGCTCTTTAGGGGCTTTTAGTAGGCCAATAACCTCTTCTTTATTCTTTTTGTGGAAGTTGTCTAAAACTTGTCACATACGGATCTGAGGAAATTAAAGATTGTTACAAACCCTTCGTTAGTTTTTGTGAGACATTGTTCGCGAGAACTCTTTTCTATATAACTTGCAGTCCTAATTTCGAGCTTCTTGTGCTTCCTCGCTCAATTGGCCGATTGGCAGTACAGCTCGCAAAATCACAATGGACCCACGCACTAAAATTTCGTGTAATGTAAGGGGTGTTCGATACCAGGGGTATTTTCGACATATTTTTTGGCTGTTTCTAAACAGTAAGTTTGAAATTTCGCACAGTCAATTTCGAAGCCACATGATATGGTCTACAGAACTATATGGAATCTTATGAAAATTTCCACGTCGATTTCAATTATGTAGGCGGAAATATGTTACTGTTTCCAAAGCCTTGTTTTGGTTTATCTATCAACACTCCTAGTTCATCTTTAAACTTCTTTTGCAAATCTTTTTTTCTTTCTGCTACATTTTTTTTCTTCCTTATGAGCTTGCCATTTTTTTATGGTAACTTGTATGATAGGTGAAGCGGACATTCCATAAACCTGACCCACTCGTGTAAAATAGACAGGCGAATTTGTAGGTTTGCATGTACAATTGTACAAATCATTAAAATCTTTGGTGGTAAGTGCGCAGTTATAGCAACGTTGCGTGTATGTTGTTTTATCACATTTGCGGCTTTTTATTGTAATGTCTGTGGGCTTGAGAGCTGTTATTTCTTCCTCAACTCGCTTTTTTTCTGCGGTGGTAGTATAATCTACCGTTTCTTTTTGAAAGTTAAATTTCAGCGGTCTACAGTACCGCGGGGAAGAGAGGAGGCGTGGATTCTGCCACAATATTTTTGAATTCTGTTCTCTAGGATAACTACTTAATAATTTCAATGGCACCAAAGGAGTTGAAAATATACTGGCATCGGTATCTTCATCTTTCTCCAACTTTTCGTTGTATTCAGTTGTGGATGTGCCATCAATTTCCCACTTTGCTATTAGGGAAATATTGTGTAAAGAACCCACATCCAGAATATCAATTACTTCTTCTTGAACCTGAATCAATCGGGTAACTGTGTGATCCATTCCAGCTTGCAATTTCACTTCAGCAAACGATGATGAGGTAATGGAATAAGATTCCTTATCCAAGTAGCATAGTTTTTTTTGCATCCTATATATAGGAATAACAGGGAATTTTTTTTTATTCTTGTCTCGTAGGTACTACGTTATGTCTTGTTAATTTTGCTTCGACTACCATAGAAAAGCTTCTACTTGGCCTGAAGCCCGGAAACTCAATCTGTGAAACATATATTTAAGTTCTTTCTCTGAATGCTGTTTAAGTAAACTTGCGGTTCTTCTTCGTTTGGTTGGGTCAGAGCTTTCCTCAAAAATTGCTTGTGGTCGACCGTGTTTTGTACGTGAAGAACCGCCATATTTTTCAAACTTGATGTTTCCGTCCAGTCACGAATTGGTGTGAGAAATAAATCTTTCTCTTTTGCGATTTGATTTTTCAAATATTTTGAAATTCATTCTTAATTTTGGCGCGTTTCAATTTTAGCTTGGAGAGTTTCGAATTCGTGCAATATGTCTGTTTTTCAAGAAAGTTTATTACGTGAGTAAATCATCTTGGAGTTTTTTAGACGAAGACTGCTTCAAAATTTCAAAGAGAGTCATTCTGCTCACCTCCCAAATAATAAATACCGATTCTATAACAATAAAACAAACCATGTGAGACGAGAAATTTATTTAAAAAATCACACAAATATATGGACCTAGCAAAAATATCTGTTTTCTTTAAAAGGCACAAAAAGCACAAACTTTGATTCGTACGTGTAAAAGTGGAAACATTGGGGAATATGAAAAATCTCAGATATTGCTGGAAACCTGACTAAAAGTAAACGAAAAGTTTTTCTTCAGCAAAATACTTTTAAAGTTAACCATGTACCAAAATTATATATTATGCCCTAAACCATTAACACAATCAGCCCGAAGAACGTACAAGTTTCGACTTGCAAGACGCGCGTGAACTCCGGGGGATTTATTGTAACTGTACATTACTGGTACGGGTATAAACTAGTCGTTCCAGGTATTAGGGATGCTATTTTTTGACTTTGGTGATTCACAATTTTGACCAACGTTTATGGTCCTATACCTATACACAATAGCGTGCGTCGGTTAGCAGATAGATGCTCAACCACTGAGCTACTGTTATCATTTTAAAACGAGGCGTTCAAAGAAGTTAATTTAAGTTCAGATAACTCTAAATTGATAAAAATATTGAATGTATTTATTATTTACACAATTATTTACCACAAAAACGTATTATCGAAGAAATTGCAAGTTCAAATTTTCGTTCTCTAGCAACACCATTAATTAATTACAAATACTAAAGAAAATTTTGCGGCATATGTAAAATTTGATCATTTGATGATCTTACTTGAAAGTAACCTCCCGTTATAAGGCGTATATTCTTTTGCACAGCAAACCGCTACAGTTTTTAACACAGATAAGCAAATTCAAACACTTCAATGGAAAAAATACTCATCGACAAAAATCGTCCGAAAAAAACGCGGTAAAAAGTGACTGCAGCGGTGCAGTAAAAAAAATTCCCCAGAGAAACACAAACCCGATAAAATTATCTCGAAAAAAAAACGACAAAAGATCCCCTAAACAAAAGCACGTCTGTTTTCTAATCTTCTAAGATTTGTTCCTGGGTATTGACTAGAAATTAAAGGTTCTTAAAATCTCCGTTAAGATAGTCTCCTGAAAATGGGGAAAAGTGCGAAGGTTAACAAACCCGAGCCGTGATTTTTTTCTGGGGATTTTATAGTATTTTGTCCTAGAGCTATTTTATGGGGGTTGTTATTTCCCAAAATTGTTATCCAAGGCTGTTTTCCGGGATTTTTCCGTATTTTCACGAGGCTTTCACTCCAGGAGCAGCTATTATTCCCGAGACGCGTCCGCCGTATATGAAGTAACCAAAACAAAAGCGGCGGGTGTAGTCCACGGGTTCTGCTAGTTAATACTCTTTTTTAATAAATGCAAAATCCAAGATTAAACTGAAGTGGTTATCAGAAGCAGGGGATTGGATTAGTTTAGATTTTAAACATACTTTTTAAATGCAGTAATATTTAGAAAGTTGCAATTCTACTCTTTAGCTGTAATGCCAAAACAACTTTTTCGGAGAAAATAAGAAAATGGATTGCTTTATTCCGCAGGAAACATATTTTTGTTATTGTTGTAGGCGCTCTTAGTCTCGGCGTATGCTGCGATGGGCCACGGTCCGCCTACATAGTACATTTTAGGCATATTCTGATCATAAAGCAACAAACGTTATGAATCATCAACATTCAACATGAACATTTTTCAATTATAAAAGCTAAAAATTCTTCAAGTATTAATTGTCTTTGCCTATTTTCTCAGATCATACCATTCTTATAGATATTTTAATAAATATAATATATTATGATATCAAATTTTAATTCCATTTTGTTGACTTCTATATTTATTTACAAGCTGTTCTAAATTGACATTCAGTAAATTGTATCATAAGTGAATCGTGGCAATGTAGCCCCAACTCAAACGGAAAACAAATAAGAACCAGGATGCAAAAATCGTGATTTTCATACAGAAATTAAAAAAAAATCGATTTAAATCGGATTTTCTTTGATTTAAATCAATTTTTTTGCTACATAGAATGGTTTAGCTCCATTTTGTCGGTGTTTATTGAGATAATAAATTAAAGTTTGGTAAGGTAAATATATGCAGGGGCACCTATTATTTGACGTAGATTACGACTTTCTGGAGCTAGCGTTTTCACCGGAACTGACACCAACTTATTTTAAATGGAACACTCTGTCCATTATTACATTTTTAAATTCGGGATTAAATTAAGCATATAGTGTTGTTTAACTAAATTTTTGGCGAAATAATTTTTATGGCAAAATAAATTGAATGAAACAATATCAGGCACGTTGCCTGGACGTTCCCATACATTAAAATATTGTTGTTTGTATTACTTTTCAAAAGTATTTTTGTATCAACCAGTAACTATGATTAGATGGCAGGACAGTAGATGTTTCATCCACGTAATGGAAAATCTTAAGCTGTGTAGACGATTCGTGACAAATGACAACAGCTGCACCTGTCGTGATTTTAATGTTATGTAATTCTAGTCAGTTCAAGCTACTGCCCAGTTACGCACATTATTGTACTATTTGGGAAATTTTATATGAAAACGGTACCCTACTCAAAAACCAATTGATTTAAATCAATGATTTTTTTACATTAATTGTTTGGTTTAAATCACGATTTAAATCTTTCCACCCCGATAAAAACTACAACAATCTTAATAAATGTGACATCGAGTACATTCGACATTTGAGGATTTATCCATTGAGATAGTTTCTTAAATTCATCTTAAACTAAACTAGGTTATTTTGTGACTACATAGAATAAGTCACAAAATATTCCCTTGGAGCAATTTAATTCCATTTTTAAAATTAATCTTTTTAATCTAAAATTTAATTAAATGATATGTCAGCACTTAAACAAAGCGTATGTCACCCATGTCTTTAGGCAGGACATATGTTAAAGGGGGTGAAAGTTATATCCCTCGGAGCGTTAACGTAAAGTTTAGATGAGAATTATGTAACTATGTAGGATGGCTAATGTATTATGTAACTGTTTGACATTCTGAGGTCTAATAACACGTAAAGGTAAAGAGGACTTCGGTCTGAACATCAGACACGTATAATTAAGCGATACATAAATGCCTGCAGGGATGTAGGGCCTGTTCGAAACTGACTGGTCAGAGCTCGATTGAGAATTGTTACTTAAGTCCTGTAAGTTGGGAAAGTTTCCTTTAGAAATTTTATCTTGCCGGAATTGTATGTTTTCTTTTCATTAATGTAAATTTGTTGTGAAAAAATAGAAAAAGTGCCTTGAAGGGAATAATGTTTGAAAATTATGTAAAACGAAAATTAATCTAGAACCAAAATCTAAGACATACACATACACATTTTTGTGCTATTATTATTGAACCTGTTGTAGTCTGAAATCGTTTTGTTACTACTTGTACGCAAAACGGTATTTTCTTTGAAAATTTTTTACCTCTAGTAGAATTATTGTAAAATTATTTGTTTCTAGAAGTAGAAGCGTAACACAACCTAGATGTTAACTCCAAGTCTAATTTCCCTTGCGAATGCGGTATTAAGTACGTCTGCGAGGAAAATCTATGTAATAAAATTTTCTTAAAATATTTTCTACAATATTAAAAAAAGACTTTTCCAGACCTTTAAGACCTACTTAAGGCCTACTTGCAGTATTTCACCCCGGTTTTTCATGTTTGATGTCATAACTTCCAAAAAGTAAAAGGTTACAGGAGGTTGACAAAACAAGACAAAAATGTTATAATCTTTGGGCAATATCGGTAACCTATAAGTATGAACGGTATCGAAAGTTTTAAAAATTAGGCTATTATTTCTTAACAATTTGTGTTTCCTATTAAACGCAAATAGACACATTTCAATGTATGTTATAAACAATGCAACAAAAGTTTGTTGTCAAAATTGCCATTAAATTTCATGGCCTCCATAGTCACCAGATTATTGATCGAACAATGTATATGTAGTACAATGTTGAAGCAAAGTGTAATTGCAATTACTGTCTGTCTATAAAGTAATCCCCCCCCCCCCTAACTAACTTTTGAACGACTTGATATTTTACCACAACATTTAGTGTGCTTTAATGGTAAATGAAATACTATTTTTTAGCCAAAAATAAAATTTTGTATCATTCCAAATGGCGAGTGGGCGCCATTTTGAAATTTTTTTTTAAATAGAAAAGGGGGTCGACAGACACCTCATTTGAAAGGTCTCTTAGTTCTGCGTCTGATCCTAGAGTTTCAAAGAAAAATATTTAGTCATAACAAAATGGCGGTATTTTAAACAAATGGACTCACTCAATTCAAAATTGCTTTGAGTTTTTTTATCCAGTAGTCCACTTTTTCATTTGCAGGACAAAATTTTACCAGAAATATCTCAGGTGGCTGGAAATAATATTGAAAACGTTATGTTCCTACAAGACGGTGCGCCGCCTCATTATCATAGGCCTCTTTCTGACTTTCTCAACGGACATTTTCTTGGAAGATGGATTGGTAGGCGGGGGCCTGTAGAATAGCCGGCTCGCTCCCGAGATTTAACTTTGTTAGATTTTTTCTATGGGAATATCTGAAATCGAAAGTGTACATAACCCGTCCAGAAACAATTGAAGAACTGGAGCAACGCATTACAGAAGTTTGCAGAAATATCACTCCAGAAATTTATGAAAATGTAAGGCAGGAATCTTATAACCGAATTTTTATGTGCCAAGAAGTAAATGGTAAACATTTCGAACACTTAATTTAATTTCTTTTTGCTTTAATTCTTAGTTTTTGTAAATAGACTTCTTTATCTTCAAACATTGTCATTTGGTATGGCTGAATATGTTTCTTTGAAACTCTAGGATCAGACGCAGAACTAAAAGACCTTTCAAATGAGGTGTCACTCGACCCCCCTTTCTATTCAAAACAAATTTTCAAAATGGCGCCCAGTCGCCATTTTGAATGATACAAAATTTTGATACTGGCTGAAAAATAGTATTTGATTTCCCATTACAGCACACCAAATTTTGTGGTGAAATATCAAGTCGTTCAAAAGTTAGTAGGGGAAGGATTACTTTATAGACACAGTGTATATGTTGCAGCAATGTCAGTAATAAATTTGCTGTCGTTGCTTTATAACTTGAGTAAAACTACATGATTAGCAAATACATTAAAAGTAACTTTGTAAAACAGAAATCTGGCGGAGTAAGGTTTGACGACTACGGAGGCCATGTCACATGAAAATAGTTAGTACCTTAACAAAAACAATTTCCTAAAGTTGTTAAAAAGTTAAAACACCAACGAATAAAAGTGTGTAATTATTTTAGAACATGACTATAAAAATGTAACAAAGGGTCCGACACATGTGTTGCTACATATTAGTATAACATTGTTTAAACACCAAATGACCGTGGCATTGTCATTAATAGTGGAAGTCCTCAAAAACCTTATGAACACAAAACAGGAATGAAACATAACTGAAAGACGCAGGCTTGCATGAACGTCTAATAAAAACTTTCAGTGACGTAAATAAACTTTTTAATATCGATTACGTTATTGTTGCATTGACACAAAGTAATTCCAAGAATCTCAAAATTGCGTCTTCAAAATGTCTAACTCGTGATGAGTAAAATACTCTCTTCTGAAAAAAATTGGCAGAGGCGACGAAATGCCAGGCGCATCATTAAAACGGTGCATGTGAAGATGTCAAAGCATCGGCGTGTATTCGCTTAGCCGTGTAAATTTCCCAATTCATCACTCGTCGCCAACAAATTACAAGGCGATTTCAGAAAATATGGATCTTTTTAGTACAACAACGTTTCCCACGTGTCCCGTGGTTTAGCTACAAAATAGCAACTTGTTTGCCGAACCCGCGATTTTTTTTTCAGAACCTCTGCCCCAGGTCTGACAGAAAATACGTTAGAGTAAACAAGCAATACACAAATAAAACAATTCACCTGTGTATTTTCGCTAACATGACGTCATAACACATGTGTGCAACCAAAAATAAGCGTCTCGCGAGGCGCCACCACTACCACCACCGTTGGCGATTCTATTATAGTTTGTAATCATCACGTTACGCTGTCTTCCTGAAATCACTGAGGCGTGCGTTGACCTTCTCTTCATTATTATCTTTGATTGGTATCAACTTACTGGCGACGACATTCAACACCTGGAATGCAGCACGAAGTACTTTACCGCAATTATCCTGTGTTGAAACATGCACCCGAAACCGAGCCGTAACATTACAAAGCACGATTGGGTTATATCTTTCAATAAATGAATTGTTTGCGTTTATTTAACAGCTAAGGTTACATTGCTTCTGTTCTATTTCATGCACCCCACAAATACAAAATTGCTGATTGTTGTCAGGACTGAACTGGCGACCTTTGTCTTACTAAGTTGAAATCAATATTTCGGCACAAACATCTCAAATATCAAATGGTTAAGAGTATCATCTATAGCAAATCCGTAACTGTCTCACCATAACAAAACGATTAAACCTGACATCTAGGAAAGATTAATTACTATAACACGCCGGTGGTTTCTTGCATGTCGGCTCTGTTTATTGATTGCGAATGTTTCGGCGAATGTTTATCTGTGTTGCTATTATTTGATTATTTATGGCTTACTCTAATTCTGAGGGTCGGAAAAAATGAACACCCTCATTACCAAAAAGCTGTCAGGCAACAGCCACGAGAATGATCTATTTATAAAATAAACAAACAAATACGCTCGGAATTCAAAACTTGATTGCTTCGAACGCACACATTTACATTACAATAACTAAATCACTAACAAATTAATTTAGTGTACTACATCCGACACTTTACTCTCAAACAAATGCTAGCAAATTTATTAAAGCAGATATAATGATTATAACTGATACATTCCGCACGTATTGAAACCAACAAATATCAGAAACTACATTAATGTGAATACATGTAAAACTCTCCAATAGCCTTTGATGTTATAGTGTGCCGGCTAAACACACATTGGCGCTTCATAATGAATGATCACATGTTTGTTTTTGTAGTCGAAAATCACAATACGGCGGCAAAATAAATTTCTGACATACTTAACTGATGTAGAACAACCTATTACTTTCTATATTCTGTAATCAAAACGCCACTTTTGACCTTCATTATTTGTTGTATCATTTCGAATACACAAATTTCGAAGTTTGTTGTATTAAACATTATGTTACAAAACAAACGGATGATTCGACCATTCTTTATAAATGTGTTTAACTTTTTCAATATTTTATGGATATATGTTAGAGATTATGAAATAAGTATATAAAAAAAGTTGCCAAAAACAAAAATCTATGTAATAAATCCGAATCTATTTGCTTTCAGTTGCGTGACTTAGCTTTACGGGCTGCTCTGAGATGAAACGAGTCGGTTATACTTTGTTTATCAGAAACAAAACTGGACCCAAATATTAGGAGCTCGAGTAACACGTAACAAGAACAAACAAAAAATTGCTGCGTGTACAGTGCATCAGTACTTGGTCGCATTTCAGTGAATCCGTACGATTTTTTTCTTTCCCATACTTGTAACATGGTAATGTACTATGATAGCGGAAATTTTCGATTTTGAGATTTCAACGGAAAGAATTACATGTTTTGGCCCGCCGTGAACCCAAAAAAGTGTTTTTCTTCAAATTGCAGGAAATGTGGTACTACTAGACCGATTTTTATGAAATTTGATATACTTTGGCAAAACGAAAAGTTGTCGACGTTGTCGTTTTATTTTACGAACTGTAACCGAAAATAGAGTTAGACATGTTTCTTCTGGTAGCGTTTTTTTTTTACAAACAAAATTTCAGAAATGTTAAAACAGAGTACGATATAGGAGACAAATCATAGCTTTTTTTCCGAGCATTCCAGCTTCAAAATTTCGCAAAGATTTTCGCTTATTTTCGGCTTTAACGCCTATTTACTCTAGGGATAAGCTACAATTTGTTTTGTGTCCCAGTCGACTAATTTCTCTGTGAGGCCTTTTGTGAATTTTGGAAAATTCATTTTCCTCTCTTTAAGAAAAAAAGGAAGACGATGGAAAGTTTCTGTTTAAGCTACAGTGCTTATGAGTAATAGTAGAATAATATTCAGAATTTAAATTTTAGGTGCAGCAATATTTGGGGGGGGGGGGGTAATTTTGCCCCTGCCCCCTTTAGTTTTGGTTTTTTCTTTAAATCCCGAGGAATTTAAAACAGCAATCGATTTATATAAAAACCAAGAAATCTGTAGACTTAGATCTAATACTAGACTACGAAAGTTAGTAGCGTATTTTATTGTTTTAAAAAAAGCGTAGGGAGTAGCCCCCGGGTTCCGCTAGTTTTATTTTAAAGCCGTAAAACATCTGAAAACCAATTTCTCTCTTTTCACGACTTTAATGCATGTACGAAACATCACTCTAAAAATAACTTTTCGGTCTCGAAGTGGTTCCTATGAAAGTAGGAAAATGTGTGCGGAACGGAAGTCAAATTGGTGGATGCGTCTAAAATCCGCTACATTAAAGCTGTATAAACAAAAAAGTTAGTTCACATTTTCAATAGTTCTTATTTTTATTTTTTTTATATAGATGCATGTTTTAGGCCCTTGCAAGTTTTCAATTTTTCTGTCCTATAGCTAAGTATATCAGTAGTTTTCGGAATGTTTTAGTGTGATTAGCAGCCAATTAACAACTAATAATAATTTAACAAATATAATTATTTTAGTATATGTATACTAAATCTCACTTTTTTTACCGATTGTTACTGGCTCACAAATGCCATTAAAGCTACTGCTTTGTATTTTGCAATAAATTTTAAATTTAAGAATGCTAGAGTTTCAGTGGAAGAGAACTCAGATTCCCGTGAAGTCGAACTCCTATTAATTCAATAAATACAGGTAGTTTAAAAGATGATATCCTGACTAAGACGATGCGGAAAGGGAAGAAGACTAATTTTTGATATTTATTGTATAGTCGTGTGTTGAACATGAAATGTATAAAATTTGCTACTTCGCAATTTCCATTTTAACATTATACGTGGATCGTAATATCTTGTTTATAACAATGTTTCAGTTTGTTTGTATACGCGTGCTTTTAAAGTTCCAGAAATTAAAATCTGGTAATGCTCCTCTTTTAATATGTAAATAAAAATTGTAATTACAGTATCTATATATTAAATCCGAAGCCCTTCCGCCTGTCTCAGCTTTTAGTGGTGAGGATCCTCCACCACGAATATCCACATATTTACGTGTTCAGTACAGAAGGTTTAAATTTGTTTGTACAGCGGTCCATTATACTATTCCATGGGAATTATCCCAACGCCGAACACGATGTGCTCGCTTTCATTGTATGATTGGAATATAATCAGCCGCTGTAGTTCAAACAGAAACTCAGAGTACGAAGCATGCGGCCTACACTCCCGCGATCCGTGCTGCTTATCTGTACGGCTGACAAAGCAGTTGGATTCAACAACTTACAAAGAGTTGTTGTTTAAGATACAAATCCACGTGCGCAGAGTTTTAGTAATATTTATATTTAACTAAAGTTATAAACACTTTGGCCTACTTCTACATTTGTTTTTATTATTCAAAATACTTTGGACTTGTGCCGCTTTTAATCTCGGGCCACAATCTAACTGCATTAAGCATTACGAATTTACGTTGACTTTCCTTCAGTTGTGCTGTTTACAACGCTAATATTTAAAAATAGAACATTTAAGACTTCATAATTCTAAATCAATGAGTTTTTTTGTACATTTATATCTTGCGGGTAGGATGATGTCATAAACGAATGTGCTATATAAGGACGAACGGATACATTGCCTTATACACTGCTGCCACGGTTTATTTACATCAAACAACCCAGAGGCGCACCCACATTTTTTTTGGGTTAACAAGACAGTACCAAAAGTCAAAATATTTATTTACGACGCGACGATACAACAAATAAGTTGTAACATAGTTCAATCAAAAACAATATTTACAGCAGGTCCATTTCAACAAATTTAGGTTGATATTAAGTTTTGTTTGTTTTTCGTCGATTTTATCTAAACTAGATGCAACTGTTGGAATCGCGGCCCTGTATAAATGTAGGAGGTTAAACCATTCAACCTGCTCTCCGATGATGAAGATCTACTGCTTCGGTAATTTTTCAACTGGCGAAATGTGGAGAAAGATCTTTCGTTCTAGGCAGTAGATGCAGTATTGTAGTGATATTTGGTAGCGATAATGTATACTTACTCATTTCAGGGAGGGAGGGAGGTTAAGACCGCCCCACGAGTGCGCCACTGAAACAACCAACCCACTCCATTGAGTATAAATGAAAAAATGGGCTCTTCGATAAGTACTCTAATACATTTTACAATTAATTATATTACGTTCTCATTTCTTGCAATTATGTACATTATGCTCCTATTTTCTTATACAGGATCTAATACATGCGCGCTTATTATTTCAGGATACGAATTTACGGAGAGCATGTTCATAATCCCAACTCATTGCATATTTGGGAATATAAAATACGGCTGAACACAGTGCATATCTATTATTTTGACGCAGCCTATTTTTGTTTCTTTTTAAGAAGTATACATTTAAAAAACGTGGGACGTAGTCTATGGGTTCCGCTAATTATTTAATAAGGTATACCTGTAATGCAAAATCACCGTTAAATAACAGTCGGCTAGGTAGATAAAACGGAATTTTATCGGGAGAACAAGACTTCAAACATCATCCCAAATGGAAAATTGGAGTTTATTGGGTATTATCGCATACAAAACTTTGCAAATAGAAAAACAATTAATAATAAGAGCTTGTAGCGGAATTTAATATTTTTTAAATTATTTAGTTTTAATATTCCATCTGTGTGCAACGATGTTCGCAATTTTTGACTTTCATACTCAAAAAGCGTTGTTGATTTCACATAAAGTTTGTTGTAGTATGTGCTATTACTAGGATAAAACGTTATGATATAAACGTATTTTCAAAACTACATTTATTGTCAAAATTAATGTATCAAACGTTTTCTACTTTTTTCACATCTTTAAAAAAGTCTTTAGTAAAATATTGTTTTCCTTCTACGACACTCTAATGTCTCTATTAAACACTATGTGAATTTTTGAAATTTACAAATTGTCGTTTTATTCAATCAATCACCATTCAAGTTTAATTATTTATCGTTGACAGTAGAATAAGATTGTAAGCTTAGCTTGTTGATATAATTCTACACTAAATTTGACTGTATATGTATTCAGCTCCAGGGTATCTTGAATGCTAATTTATCTGCTTCCTCAATAACTAAAAAATAAAAACAAAAACATTGTTTGCTACATATAGAATACTAAATTTTAAAAGGTGGCAAAAATCCATTTGTATTGATTATACTGTACTTCTTTATTTAGAAAGACAATTGAAATTTATCTGAACATTGAATCTGGCAAAATAACTGCTATCAATACTTTTAACTAAACATATTTACATTTTAAACAAACCTGTACAACTAAACGTCAAAGTCATTCCGATAACACGAGAGTATTGTGTGTCAGGATTCAGGAAGGAAGAAGCTTCTAAAAGCGATAATACTGTCAAGTGGTGGTAGCAGTGGCGTTGCGTGAGTTCAATATTTGGGTAGGCAATGGCAAATTATTAAACATCAAGATTAAAAAGTAAAAAGATTACGGCAACTCTAATTTACCAAGACTTGCTGTTAAATAAATTAATATATGCATAAAATCCCTATTAAATATCACTTTGTCATTATGCACTTTAATTTGATAACCCAAAACTTCGTCTACAGCCAAGGTAATGCGTGATTTGCCAAATAATTTTAATCTAACAGTTACAGATGAATATTCTTTGGTCGACGCACGTTTTTTTAATTGCAGCTGCACTGCAACTGCCGCTGACCGGCGCAAGTAAAGTTAAAACTACACAGGCTGTGCCTTTGCCGTGCTTATTGCGTTCTGAAATCCCTACTATTTCTTTGCATCTGCCTATCTGATCATTACATTATTTGTATCAACGGACATGGAAACGTATTAAGAATAATAGATTGGTTGATTGTTTCGTAGCTGGAATATCATTCGGCCCGATAAGCACGGCCTTCGCGTATGGGAAACTGTAAGCAACGGTATATTTATTAGGCGCCTGATTTTTAATGTAACGCGTTGCTTGTAAAAAGTAAAAACTGTGGAAACGTTTTTTTTTATTGATAGTTAGAATTTGAATTGTTTTAAAAAGCTATGGGTCGGCACCGCCTACCCTGTCTCATAAGATGGACCGCCACTGGGTGGTAGGTGCCTCATGGTGTGAGTACAAATTAATACAAATTTAAGTCCAGACATTTATTGCCAATCTTTATTTAGTAATGAAGTTTTTTTAATTCAAGATACCTATCTCTATTTTACATTTCCACAAATCCTAGGCGTTGGTTTGGTTATAATAATTAGGGATATGCACTTAAAAATTCCAAAATATGCATGCACTTATGCGCTATATAAAATGCCAAAATATGCAATTGCATATGCACTTAAAAATTGCAAAATATGCATTTAAGGGCAATTTTTTAAGTAACGGACAGTGTTATTGCTGCACAAAAAACACATTCAGGTATTGCACACTTTTTGTGTTTAATAAGACTGTTAAGATGTTTTTTTTGTAACTTTAAAACGCTGTATGTAAAATTCAACACCTGTACTAATAATACCGAATTCTAGAACATATAATTGTGAAGGGTAACAGAAAATGATTAATTTACCTTGCCTATGTTTCAAGCTCAAACTTTCAAATTGAAAAGAGCGCACTACAATTGCATAGTTTGCGTTGTATTTTCTAAAAAAATGTTTACTGGTCCTTTAGGAATTTCCAACACCTAAATCTTTCAACCATTAGCATAATGCAAAAGGGGCTGAAAGAAAGTACTTAGTTGAATTTTATATCAAAGTTTAAAATTCTTGAAAATAAGTAAAAAACAAATACAGGTAGCAGAAACAATTTTTATCGTATAATTGCTGCACAATGTTGAAAATACTTTCAAAATACCTACAATTTTTATAGGAAACCATGTAAAATACCAAAACATGTAAATTATGCAGGTGTAATAAATCTTAATGTGTTTACATAAATGCAACCTCGCGGTTTCGTTTCTCACATTAGCTCATAGCTAGTTGGCAAGCGTAGTTAAATAATATAACAATTTTTATTTTTCCCGTCAAGCGGTAACAGAACGTTTTATTAATCACTTGCAGATGTAGAAATAATGGAAAAATTAATATTGACGCAAACCCGTACTTCGCGAATACATTTATTATATACCTAATTTCATTAAACATATAGCAAACATAAATGTAATTTGCCAATACATTGTCTTTAAACAGATATTTTGTAAAGTGCTGACACGTTTATTAAACAAATTAACAAACATAAAGTATACAAAATGTCAGTCGGCTATAAGCGATACTCATGAATGTGCGACTGACAATACTAAACAGCCGTTATTAATGAGAACCAAAGGCCCCTGCCTCACACTGTTCTGATAATAATTTCTCTTTACCGCTCTTCTTTGCGTGTCTAAACATATAAATATTCGCTCAAAATCATTATAAATATTATGTCTAGAGGTTTTGTTACGGTGAGACAGTTAGCGAATTAATATATAGATTGTTATACCGGGCGCATAGGAAACTAGGAAACTAGGCGAACCCCCTTTTTTCAAGTTAATGTTATAACAGCTAGGGGATGTTTAATTACGTAAAAAAATAATTTTTGATATATAAGTATGTTGTTTATCTAGCAGTTACGTTACATAATTTAACTTTAAAAACCCAAATTACATACTTTTTGGGAGTTTCTGGTAGAGCCTTAAATTCTCTATCCAATGGCTTTTTCCAAATTTAAAATTGTTCAGGCAACAACGGAGAAAGATTTTTTTTCACAAAAATGGTCATGAAATCAATATTTAAGTTAGCAAATAGACGTCGCAGATAATTAATAAATTTATGTTGAAAATTCCTTATTGTTTAACATCAACAGCCATGCTATTTTAGTGAAAAATACTGAAAATGTTTAATTGTTTTGTGAAATAGCTGCTTATAAATAAATTTTTGTAAATTTAAACACATATTTTTGGTGGTGATAAAATAAATAAGTTACGATTTCACTTCAATTGGTTTTTGTTTAACATACTGTATGTGTTATATTTTGTCAATGGCTTTTTTAATATCAAGAAGCTATATGTACATATAGAGCATAAGTCACCTATGCTATGGCACACTTTCAATGTACATATTATGGATTATTTGCAAAGAACTGGAGCTTCCCTGCTAGATTATTATTGAAACCTGCTAACTAAATCCCAAAGGAAATCTAATAAGCCGTAGAATAAGCTAAAAGCTAGCATTAGAATACTTTTAAAGACACCTTTTAAGTACAGTTTGAAACGTTGTTTAAAAATGTCCAAGAATTTTTCTAAAATTACACTACGTAACTAATGCACTTGCTCGTATAAGTCATTAATACTCGCAACCAACCCAAGCTCGTCGGAAGTGTATTCTGCAGCTGACGTTATGTAAAGTGTTGCAGGAGGAAGTAGTAAAAGTAAGTATTAACGCATTGTTCATACCACAATGGAAAAATACAAGTTGTAGTACAATCAGAATAGAGATACTGCAGTAACGTAAGAAAAATGGCAGACTTGTGCGTTTACAAAATGCATAGGCTTTCATGCTTATGCATTAAATAACATCTATTAATCGTCGAATATAATATTAAAGTATCTCATTCAGTCAAGTATCCCATTATTGGCAATTTCACATATTTACATAAATTTTCAACACTTCAGTAAGAATTGGCTTCCACTTTTTGGAGTGATGACAAGAGAACACGTCTCACGAAAAATTAGAAGTTATTTACGGCACTTTTCGTCTGCACAAATGTTCAGAAAATTTGCCACACTTATGGTTACTTTGTTACATTGTGCAGTTATTTTAAAATTCTATCGTTTTTATAACGTATAAGCTCATTTAAATTGTAACAGTTTGAATTCCTTATGTAAGAAAACGAAAAAAAAAGAAATGCTTGTTTGTGTGCATTTTTCTTCGCGGAGAGTATAAGTTTGATCTACACCGACTTAACGCTAATATTTCAGCTTTATGTATTTCTTTGAAGTAACTAATAACTTTCTGCAAAACACTATTAAAAGCTTGCAGCAGCTGTACATTAATAAATTGTGGCATTAAAAATGTCCGCAAGTTGTACCTCATTAATGAATGTTTGTTAACCAATACATAAACATTTTTAGTTTAAAAGAATAATTTTTATTTTTTAAAAATATACTAATTGAGTTGTAGATTCTTGAAAAAAAGTATTACAAGTTCGATGCTATTACAAAATTCCTTGTTTATGTATTCAAATATTTATTACTACTGGAAACATAAACAATATTTTATCTATCAATATTCAAAAGTATGTAACGCTTTAAATAAGACTAGTGGGACACTGGAACCCGTTGCAAAGTAATTTGCAACTTCTTTGCAGACAATGTTAAGCACAGAGACCATGTGTGCGTTTAGTTATATTTTACTTACTGGAGAATAAGTGAAGAGACGGTATGTAGTTACAAAAAACGAAACCGGGATGAAACAGATGGTGCTGCAAGTGGCAAGCGTAACTTCATGTGTTCGTTTAAATTGGGACTTTGCTATGATTGTCAATTTTTTTTTAGATTTAGGATTTTTGTGCACATTTACACAGTAATAGTTTAAAAAAAATGATCAAAATCAGCTTAGTAGAACTCTGGGAATAGAAGTCGAAATAAACGGCTACACGTTTTAAATATGATAAAATAATTGTAGGTATTAAAACAACAATTTCAGATATCTGCCCTCCTGCAATCTCAGCTGAAATGCGATTTGTACACCTGATTTGAGTTATTTATGCTCAACTTTGCGCACGGCATCGTTTGCAAAACCTGACCTGCATCTCTCTCCGAAGTCGTTTTAGGTACTGACATGTCCCTAATCGTGCCGTAAGTAAAAGTCTAGCTCGATAGAAAGACCGCGTAAGTTCAACATGTGTGTTCCTCGAGGAGTCTGTGTTGCTACTGCCAGCTATCGACAGATTATGTCACAATCATACACACTAACCGTAGACCTTGAATGTTGTTAATCTTTATCGAAAACTGTAGTAGCCTGCTGTACCAACGAATATACGCCTTATATCATGGATGCGTAAATATGTGGCTTCTAGTAGCGATTGCTCCTTGCACGGGAAAAGTTGAGGCAGGTGGAAAGAATAAATAAATAGTGGAACCCGTGGGCTATGACCCTGTATTTTTTCTTAACAATAAATAAACGAATTATGTGGTAGCGTAGCGGGCTTCTATGAAATCCGGATCCCTTTTCCTTGTCTCACCATTTAGTGACGACGTATTCAGTAACATTTTCGACACATCTTATTTATTACGAGTATGTTTGCGGATTTCGATGTTGTAACAGTGACGCAGTGTAATCAGACCCATGAAGCTGTAATACCGGCAGAATGTATTAATTACACCATCATGTATTTCTAATAAGTTTGTCAGCAACTGTTTGTAAAGAAAAGCGTGTGGCGTAGTCTACGGGTTCTGCTAGTTTTATAAATTAATTTGCGACTGGTTTAATCCTTGCAGTAATTAGTAGCGTTATTTAGATTACTGAGTCGTTGTTTCTGTTATGGAATTCTTGGCCGGTGTACTTGTAAATCGTCAAAACACTATAATCACCAATAAAATGACAAAGTAAACTCGAGTTGGCTGTTTTCATTTTAATTATTCAATTACTATTTTTCTAATTTTCCACCTGTACGTTTTCCGGATAAAATGTTAAGAATGATTTAGTACTCAGTATGTAAAACTATACAAAACGAGGGCTTGATGTGATGTTTGTGGAATTTGTTTCTGTTATGAGCGCAGCACTGCATCTCCCCCACGATAGCCAAGGCGTAAGTGAGCGCAGGCGGAAGTAGATTAGTGAAGGAAAGGTCGGCCACGCACGTAGGCAACCGAAATCTAAGTCAAGCCGAAGATCAGCCTTTAATATATAGATTTGTTTCTGTTATGAGCGCTGGTCTGCATCTCCCCACGACAGCCGATGAGTAAGTGAGCTCAGGTGACAGGGGTTTCATACAGGAAAGGTCGGCTGCGCACGTAAGCAGCCGAAAGCGGAGTTGAACCGAAAATCAACCTTTAATATATAGATACATGATTCGTATGTTCGTGACAATGTGGGCGTGGGTATATTAAAAAGTCATCGGAAAAATAAGCGTTTTAAAATTAGAATACGGAAGCGGAAACGTATTTCATTAAAAAAAAAACAAATTTGCAAATATGAACGCTTGATCTGATATATTTCTTTTTTTACGTACAAAAATGAGCGAAGCACTTCGCCTAGACAGTGTACATTCCTGTTCTTTCGAATTTGTCTTATCTTATTTCGTTTTCGTTATAACGTTTTGCGCACGAACAGTCACTTGTAAGATCGCACCAGTGCAGCAACTATGGCGGCTCGGCTAATGGAAGCGTACACTATAGTAACCTGCTAGTCTAAGCCTGCGGGCATGTCTTATTGTATGTAGACACCGCAAATGATTTTTTTATGAGAAAAACATCTGTTGTTGTTTTTTTTGGAAAAATCGTCTTTGTGATTAAAGAAAACTAAAAACCGAAAGGCACATTCGTGGGTCATAAATTGGGTAACCGGGGGGAAATTAACCTACCTTAAAATTAAATGTAAACCTTATTCTACTGTCACTTGTGAGCAATTTAGCTTAAACAGAAATGATTTTCCCTGTTTATTAAATAATAGAATAAAATTCGAAATTCAAACATTCCTAGAACACGCAACAGAGAAATAGCGGATTGGGACACAAACCAAATTGTAGCTCATCCACACCTCTATGAGCCTGCAAAATTATAAAACAATTAGTGTGGTTTGTTATAGAGCAATATTTTTGAAGATTTCATAAATTTTAAAATATTTTTTTCTTCGAGTTTGTGAAAAAAAATTGTTTAGCTAGTAATAATGTACCTCCCCTAGAGCTACTATAGTACGAAATGTGATCCCGATCTGTCAACTAGTTTTTGAGTAATAAGGCGTTGAAAGCGAGGTTCCCATAGAAACGTAGGGTCCGGTCCGCCAATTGGAATATTGGAAAGTTGGGAAGAAAGCTTTTTCCGAAGAAATGCTAACAAAAAACATATCTAAGTTTCGCTTCCGATATCGAATTTTTCAAAAAACCTATTTTTTTTCGATGTATTTTTAGTATATTCCCACATACGAAAGCTCCTCGAAATCGGCCCCTTCGTTCGAGGGTGAACCGCACATATACAAAAATATACCCACACCCAGCCACATATAGACATTTTTTACAAACCACTGTTTTGGATTTATCTCCGTAAAAACTACGATTTCGAAAATAAGCCAATGTTCCAATATACCGAAAGCATAATTACGAATATTATTTTCTGATTGTCTTTGGGACAAATCATAAACGTCAATTTTTTCTGTTTTGCCACTATAAAGTGTTCGAACTTCTAACACCCCCTCTAGCGGCGTCATAGAGACTTTATTAATGTATTCGTGTCTGCATCGCATACTGACCGATTCTGAGATTCAAAGCGTATATAAAACCTATAAACTAAGTTCATTCGATACGATCATCAGAAGATTAGCGGTATTTTCATTAATCTCAAATGTCGAACCGTTAATACCATTTAATTCATCCAACTATTCACTAGGTATGACATTTATCAAGTAAGTTCCAAACCACAAAATCAGATTAAGAGAACTTCCGCTAACAAGCTTGACAACATGAAATATGCAGTAGTCTAATGTTAAAGCAATCATCAAAACCAGCGAAACATGAAGGATCTGCAAGGTGCAAGCAACTGTGCAGGATTCGCGAGGTTAGCAACACGATCAGCGAACCAAGCTGATACGGTTTGATTATTCGATGCACGTTTACAGCTCGGCACCGATCAAACTGGTTGATGTAAAGGAGGATAATCAACTGACTAAACCTGACCGGCACTTCATTCGGTCTTTCATTGCATCAATTTCCATTTATGTTGTTTCCGCTTGCAATTTTGCACCCAGAAGTGGAGGATCGTGAAACAGCTTGTACACTTTACGATGCGGATCCAATCTACATCTATCTCAGTGATGGGAAATTTAAAATGGAAAAAGATACTCCGCAGTTTAAAAGAGATTATACTAATGGCAATACAGAATGTCTGCACGTCATATTGAGAAGTGCAGAATTCTGATTTTATTATATAAAAAAGACGTGAATGCCGAGCACGCAAATTCTAAAACGTCTTAGCGTGTTCTCACTAAAAGTGAATTTTAAACTGTATGACTTAACAAATAACCAAAACGGTTGTGTTGTAGGAATCGTTATAAAAATGTGAATGCGCGTAAGTGAGTTACATTAAAATTTGATATGTTATTATTATTATCTTTTATATTTGAGTGCAATTCGCACAACTCTATCAATAATTCCTTCATATTAAATCTGTCATGTTGAATTTTATAATTTAGATTCTGATATCGTAATTAGCAGCCCTAAAACTCCTTGAATATCAATTTTCCCCTCTAATGCCAATTTATTGCAAATTAAATAACGTTATCAGAGCCATCTACCAGGCTATAGCGCAACGTATACACGCTATTCGTTTGGTTTCCAGCTTAATATGTTACGTTGCACAACATTCAATATCGCCGCTAAAGAAGTTTCACTTTAAAAATATGAGTGAAGCATTACATCTACACTTTCCTATAGTTTGGAAGCTCACATTTTATGTGATTGACTTGATTGTAATGAAAATGTATTATAAAACTATAACTGCAAGTTATATGCTTATAACGATGCTGAAAAGCGGGTACAGAGACAGGGGAGAGGGAATAGGAGTAGAGAGACGAAATAGGAGTAGAGAAAGAGAGGATATGATTAGGCAGAAAGGGGTTAGAAGACTAGAGAGAAAGAGAGGTTAGGGTAGAGGAGTAGTGAGAAGGAAGAGCAGTAGAGGGGGATGATAAGGAGGGGAAGAAGGAAAATAGTTCAAAAAGTCGACAATTAAAAAAAAAGATAAAAAGTGTGTCGAGTAAGCTATGGAACATGTTACTAATTTATCTTTAAATAAAATACTTTATAACTTCAACAATATTTATTTATTTAAACTTTATACGTATTTCGACATTTTTGTATGTCATTATCAAAGGTGCGATTAAACGTAACAGTTGGTGTTGCTATAGGAACAATAAAACTTGATGACTTGACATTGGTTATCGATGTTTGCAAATCTCAGACGACTTGCTTTCTTATTTCAAAACGTCCAATAATGGTGAAGCTAAGAGATCGATTTATTCATTCATTAAAAGTACAGTTTCTAAATGTGAGTTCAAATGCCTCCACCTCCATGTTATTTACGTTTATATTCACAAAAGTATAAAAATTGTATAGTGTTATTTGATGTCATTAAATGATTGTGTTTTAATGAGTGTTTAGCGTAATTCTACGTGTACGTGTTCTTTGTACCTAATACAAATTTCTAATTGTCTGACCTATTAAAGCCGAATTACAGTGGGAGCAATATAATTTGTAAATGCCTGTTTTTAGCAATTTGTTTATTTCCTGTTGTGCATTAAACAAAGTATAATGTTTTTACTTATCTTGAGAATTACTTTACATTTATTTGTTTTGTTTATAATTTGTTATCCGATTTATCGCCAAAATATGGAATCTATTTAATTGTTTATTCACAACTGCTTGGATAAGGACTTATTATGTCATTTATTTGCGTTAGATAATGAAGTTCATTATCTCACTAGTGAGATAATGGATTCATTACTTAACTCATTTTATTTACACAAACAAAACTGAATAAGAAAATTTTTTGCTCAAGTAGAAATCCAATGAAATTAGTTAATTTGAGGTCATCTGATTGAACACAACCAATCAGAACAACATTGTGCTGAAAACAGATTCCATGGGCTGTTTTCACTCTATTACGTTGCTATGGATACATTTTGATTTATTTCGATTTTGACGTTTCAAATATTAATTAATTAAAAAATGTCACGATTTGGTTGTAATACTAACGAGAAGATTGATGAAATTATCGAATCAAATATACCAAAAAATACTGTTTACAGTAAAAAATTTGTATGGAAAGCATTTATGGAATTTTTTGCTCAAGTAGAAATCCAATGAAATTAGTTATTTTTTTTTGCTTTGTATTTTTTTCTATAATTAGCAAAAAATTTTCTATCCGAATAACCCTCGAACATTGATAAATGCTCAAAAATTTTAGAACAACTTTCTCAAGCTTGTTGCTTATAGGCAACAGACCTCCGCCTACGGAGTCGGTATGTTTCCAAGCAACATGCTTTCGAAATCTGTTATAAAATTTTTTCGAACAATTATTATCAATGTCCTTGGGTTATTACTACTGAAAACAGGCTGGTTGCCTAGTATTGAACAAATCAAATCTATCTCGTTTCTTTGACTTTAAAACAAAAGTATTTTAAAAGTGACTTGACATTTGCAAATAAATTAATGCAAAATGTCAAATATCATTTCAAGCAAAAAAATCGATTTCCAACAAATTTTGACCAGTCGTAGATAAAAGTTTGTCTGTCACGCGTGGGATAATGCACCACTATGACACTCGTTTGATTACACGACTCGGCCTAAGAACTCGTGTTATAATAACGCGTTTGTCCCACTGGTAACGTAAATAATTTAAGGAAGCGTTGAAGCCCGGTGTATGACAGACCTGTATGTTGCTAATTGATGTATTTTATGATGAAAAGAATCGTGTGGTATTGTAATGTCGGTTTGTGTAGGTTTTCTATAAACAGAGTACTCAAATTTATTAGTTGAATTAATTTTGAAGTGTAAATGTAAAATCTAATAGACCCTATTTGTTCAGTTTCTAGTGTAAATTTTATGTTTGGATGCAAGCTGTTAATAAAAATTAAACATTCATTAATAAACTCAAATGAACTACCAAAACTTGCTAAATTATCATCAGCATAATAAAACCCAAAATATTACTTTATCAGACTGGTTTGATTCAAATTAATTGATTTTGTATTATCTATTTTTTTCCTCCTTTGTAATGCGTAAACTTACACCTAACAAATCGACTGAGGCGCGTTTTCCACAGTTTTGTTAATTATTTCTTATGCCAAACAGAATAGAGGTAATTAAATTTCATTTAAATCTCCATTTTACGGCTCTTAAAGGAAAATCTAAAAGTTTTCTTTTTACAATTAACGTCATGTACACTTGTACTTGTTGCGCGACTGCACCCATTTAAAATTAATTAAATTTTCTTTATTTTGCCTTTTTTGCTTGAAATTTTAGCAGTATACGCTATTTTTATCGCGTATTATTAAAAAGTTAAGAAAAAATTTAAGTTAATATTATAATTTCTGAGATAAAAATAATTAAAGTAAAATTAAATTTTATTTATAAATTCTAGCGTTACCTCGTTGAAGTCCATATTTATTGATTTAAGGTATATAAAATGGTTATAATACTAAACTTATTGATACATTAACTAAAGAAAAAGATTATAAATTAACCATTCAAAAAATTTATCCGATACAATTAAATATGCCTCGATCCCATATTTTGGTGATAAATCAGAAAACATTGCTATAATTATAAACTAAACAAATAAACAAAAAGCAAGTTTTAAAACAACTAAAAACATCTTAAACACTTTGTTTAATGCAAAATTAAAAACAGATGATTTGCTAAAATCAGGCATTTACAAATTAAATTGTTCGCATTGTAATTCGGTTTATATAGGCCAGACAATTAGAAATTTTGATATTAAGTATAAAGAACACGTACGTTGTTACAAATACAAATACCCACATAAATTCAATTACGCTAAACACTTACTAGAACACAATCATTCAATGATATCTAATAACACTATAAAATGTTTACACTTTTGTGATGATAAACGTAAATTAGATATACTAGAAGCTTTTGAAATTCACAAACACTTACAAACTGTACCGTTAATGAATGAGCAAATTGATCTTTTAAATTCTCCTCTATTGGATAATTTAAAATTTTATTAAAATTTAACAAAATAAAAGGAAGAACATTAATTTTTTTGAAATAAGAAATCATATCATCTACAGACTATTACCGAGATCAAGTCACCAAGTTCTATTGCTATAACAACACTAACTGTTTACTTTCTAATATAACCTTTGACAATGGCATGTAAACATGCTGAAATAAGTATAAGGTTAAAATAAATAAATATTGTTGAAGTAATTAAGTATTTTATATACCTATAATCAATAAAATTAAATTGCCGTTTCAGTACAACTGTTATTAAACCACAATACCTGTCATTTACAATAACCATTATTGAAATTGATATTGAAATATATAAAACTCCCACATCCCGAGTATCCTGTCAATTACAATTTTGCAGCCCTCCTCCGCAAGCCTTCGTGAATATTTTATCATCTTTTATTAGACGCACCTAAAAGGAATATTGGTAGCGAATTCATTTTTCATTTTCAGGAATTGATTTTCGGCTTCGCCGCATTTTTCTCCTAAAATGAAAATAAGCTATTTGAGATTCTGCTTCACCTGTCAAGAGCGTCTATTTGACTTTCCTTAAAGAATGCACGAGCTTCAAATAGAGATATTGGATAATACACAAACGCGAAATAACGGCTTTGAATAGGTAAAATGTAGCGGAGGAAATTTCAGCTGGAGGGTTAAAATTAGCAATCTTTTGAAGGCAAATGTTTAAAACTGTGTAACAGATGCATCCGTACGTTCGCTTCAAAGAATTTAATGAGCGGCAGTAAAATCGCCTAAATGTATGTATGTAGCAAGCAGTTTACAAGCAAGATGGTTTTTATTTTCCGCCACCATGTGGAAGACTCGAAAATTCCATGAAGAGCCAAGTTCCAAAATGCGTATACGAACAACCGCTGTTTTAGATACTAACAGCAACAGGGAGGCACATTATAAATTATTATTCGGCTTATTATGTGTACAAGCTCGTACCTCTCTGGCTAAATTTGCTTCCTGCTGTTGTAATCTACTGTTCGCATCAGCAAATTTGATCGCAACATGGGAGAAACGTAATTTGTATTAGGGCATAATGGACTCTAAAAGCTAGAGTGATTCCTTTTACATCCAATCTACCTAACAGAAATAAACTAAACTTTGACCTAATCATCATTTCTTTATTTAAAAAATTATTGATATAATAATATAATAATAAGTGATAAATAATATTTAAAGATAGCATTGTCCCTAACAATCCAATTTTTTAAATGAACGAAACATATATTTCGCATTGCACCCTAACCTCTAATACGCTGAAAACATGCGATTTGCCTCGAAGCCCTTTATTTTGTAGGTAAAAAACGAAATGTGTGCCGAGCATACGCGCGTTCTAAGTAAAACTTCTTAGCGTGTACTTACTGAATATATGTTATGAATTGTATGACTTAGATCCTGAATTTTTAATTAGTAATCCCAAAACCCCGCACAAAAACCAATTTGTATCAAAATCGAATGACTTTATGAAATGTTTCTGTAATTTTGAATTTTCTGATTATGATCATGGATTCATAATTAGCAGCCCCAACACTCGTCGAATATCAATTTTTATGCAACTCGAATAACTTGATAAAACAATTCCGTCATCTTGAATCCGCCACTGCCGCTACCTGGATTTCTGGATTTTGGGTTGGAGGGTACCCGTACGGGTACACGCACTTAGGCCGCTGAGACGGGCCCATTGTGCTGCCTCCACAGCAACTCCTCAGCCCGGGAGTCACCCAAGCCACCCAATTCTTTGGATGAACTTGAGGACATCCGCGGTTGGGGTGTTGCTGATAATGACCATGTCAGGCCAGAAGTCCCCCAGCATGGATCCTCTGATTGTTGCGAGAGCAGGGCAGTGACAGAGAACGTGTTCTGCCGTCTCGTCCTCAAGGTTGCATCCGCGGCAGTTGGGGCTAGTGGATATCCCCATCCTGTGCATGTGTTTCTTTAGGGTGCAGTGCCCCGTTAGGATTCCTACGACCAGTCGGAGATTCTTCCTGGACAACTGCACGAAGTACTTGGCTATCTTCAGTGAGGGTGCTGCAAGAGCAGCCTTCGCTTGGGGACAGCTTTGAATATTTTCCCACCTTCTTATGAAGCTGTTGAGGGTTTCTTGATGTAGCATAGCGCTGAGTATCGTCGGGGAGATGGGGGTTACAGGTTTTGGCCCCCAAGGAAGTTGTTCCGAGGTCTTGCGACCTCATAAGCTTCCTCGTTGCCTCGATTGCCATCATGTCCCTTTACCCAAACGAGTGAAACGACATTGTCTCTAGAGATATCTTCGAGAGCTTCGTAGCACTCAAGTACTACTCCTGAGGTAATCTTACAATTACTAAGGGCCAGTAATGCAGCTCTGCTATCACTAAAAATACCAATACTTTGGTTCCTTATTTGTCGTTCAAGGACTGCGTTTGCACCGTGCATTATCCCCACTACTTCCGCTTGGAAGACGGTGGTGTGTTTGCCTAGTGGTATACTTTGGCGAAGGTTTAGGTCATCGGAGAAAACCCCAGCGCCCGTACCGTGCCTTGTTTTGGATCCATCAGTGAAGATGGATATGTCCGGATGGTGGGTTGCCCCAGCGTCCGCGTGTACACTGAAGTGTCGATTGAATGTAAACTTGGGAGGGAGGCAGTCTACCACCGCGTCAAGAAGAGGAGTCTTTACGACTGCTTCGTCGAGGATGCTAGTGTGCTTGCCTCCCACACCACTAACTAAGAAGATCGAGTGGAGGTATGCATAGGACCGCTTCTAATGCCGCCGTGGGGGTTGAGCGCATAGCCCCTGTAATGCTGAGACAGGCAAGACGTTGCACATGTCCCAGTTTAGTTGCTGCTGTAGCCTGTCTGGCTCTGGGCCACCAGATCAGTGCTCCATAGCATAGCATAGGTCTGATAACGGCAGTATACAGCCACAGGGTGATTCTGGGGGAAAGTCCCCACTGCCGCTACCAGATTTATGCTAAATTTGTACAAAACTACATATGTATGTATAAAGAAATTTTCTGTGTAAATGATTTGGGGCTAGAAATGATTAAAAGTAGTAATAGAAAAGTATCCGAACTTCCGCCATCTGACAATGCAATTAGGCAGCATGTGCTCTGGTATTTTTTACGTTGAAACTATGGCACATTTAATATCACTAACATTTTTAGATACATATTGCAATTGAAAATTTGGGTTTTAAATAGTCTAGCTGTTATACAAAAAAGAGTCCACTAAATTATGGCTGGAAATTATTAGAAAATGAGCAGTGGGGTTCAGTTCATTCAACACAGGATTCAATCCGGTTAAACCTAAGACACTAACAAACATTGCATTTGTGTTTAAGAAGGTCTAAAATGTGGTAGGGGATGTAGATGTAAATATTGTAAAAACAAGCAATATTAAATAATTGCTGTTTTGTTTGATTAAGTTTATCAAATCAAATATTTGAATCAGGTGAAGAAGTAACATTATACGTATAATCCTTACTCTTCCAAAGCTCAGCAAACTGCAGGTATATCCTTCTCGCGCCCATGCTTTTACTTTTGACAATATGGACAGCTTAAAGATTTAAGGGCTCTAGCGAGTTTATTTTTGAAACGCGACTTTATATTGTAGGAGACGAAATGTTCCTTAGATTGTACCGAAGTTTTGATAGTAACAAAGTTTTGTATATAGCAAACAACATAATTTAATACCGTGAAAAAAAGATGACGGTATATGTGAAGTTAACAGAATAAACTAAGATTTCGTAAACTTTTAAGCAAATTTTTTTTAACATACCTATATTTATTTATACCTTATAAGTTATTAATACTATACCGAAATAAAGGGCAATTAATAAGCTACGTATTATAAAAAATCCAAGTCAGTAGATCTTTTAATTATCGACCTAGAGCTTTGAGGGTGCCGTAGTACACGAAGCGGGGCCATTTTTATAGTTTCCGCCAAATTTAGTTTCGGTACTGACAAAAAAAGTAGTCTTTGTCCATTTTATATGCTCAATTATTTGTCCAACACTATATGTAAATTTTGTCTAGTTATAATTCTGTATCACCAGTAGCGGCTTCAGGTGGTAGCCGAGCAGGCAGCCGCCTAGAGCGATAAAATTTTAGGGGCGACAACAGGTTCAAAATAAAATAAAAATAGCAAAATAAAAAAAAATTAATAAAAGTATATGAAAAGATATGATAAAATAGCAAAAATTTTGTAATACAAATATATAACAGCCTACGATCATTCCGCACTTTTCTTTCGTATTCCACTATTTCGTCTAACTACGCAAGTAGCGCACGTAGCCTAAATTGTATAATTTTACTTCTACATATACATACAGGGAATTCCAATTTAGGTGGTACATGCGACAGTTTAACATGTAAAAATCGAATTAGCTGTATACTATGTCCCCAGGAAAATTTTAATGCTTGCAGTTATCCTAAATTCAAAATAACATTTTTTCCATCACCTGATGGCAATTTAATTTAAAATTTAATAAAAGTAATGCTTTAAATAAATTATTTAATATTAATACATCACCTGATGTCAATTTAATTCAAAATTTAATACAAATAATGCTTTAAATAAATTATTTAATATTAATAATCATGCCCGTAGTGCATTGATATAATTGGTTGCGAAATAAACCCTCGGTTTCCTTTGTGGTGCACAAGTAGAACTTCTGATTTGTAAACGGGAGGTTATGAGTTCAAACTTTGACCTTTTTTAATTTTTTTTTATTATTGTAAAAAGACAATCGGGTTTATGTTATTTTATTTAAAATTAATATTTATTATTTTGTAATGCTACATCATCCCAGTTTCTAACAAACCTCAGCAAAACTAATCGGTTGTAACATAAAACGTCAACTATAAAAAAACATTTTACAGCTAAAGAAAGAAAATAGGTACATTAATTGAAGCCTATAAATTGCAATGCTATTTTACAGAATAACTAAAAGTACACATTTAATTTGAGTTTAACAGCATAATTATTTAAATTCTGCTCGTATTGAAAACAAACTTTCACCAGGAACCTTTCTTTAAACTGCGCTTGGTAGCAACTGGAAATATGTAGCATTAAAAATTAAAAACTGTCCATTTTAGTTAAAGTAATATAAACTTGATTGACTTTTTACAATAATTAAAAAAGCAGACCCCATCAAGGTTTGAACTCATAATCTCTTACGTACAAAGCAGAATCTCTACCTGTGCGCCATCGCCACCAAGACAACCGAGGGTTTATTGCGTAACCAATTATACCGATGTACGACAGGCGTGATTAATATCATTAAATAAATTATTTAAAGCATTATTTGTATTACATTTTCAACTAAATTGTCATTAGGTGGTGTAAAAAATGTTATCTTTTCATTTAGGATGACTTTTCTGTAAAACCCTCTGAGAGGCGACTTCATACGGCATTGCCTAGGGCAGCAAAAAGTCTAGAGCCGCCACTATATATCACGTACTACCATAAATAAGCGACTTTTCGAGCAGATTTTATCACACTAAACTGGAACTATACTGACAGAGGCAACTGAACAACTGAAGTAAAAGTTGCGCAAGCAACGAATATATTTGTTTCTGGAAGCAAGGCATGCGGGGCCCGGTGAAATAACAGCAGTTTCCTTCTCGCAGCGACCTCACTTCCGTCTCGGTGCGTAAGCATTCGTGTAGCTACGATCCATTGCAACTCCTGCCGGGAAAGAAGTTTTACTTTAAAAACGGAACCACAAATGTTGCTTTCTGTTTCTGTACCGTAGTATCTATGGCTTTTAAAAAACATATTATTATAAATGGGTGTTACAAATTTTTAATTTCCTCAAAATCGGTCCAATAGTTCTTGAGATTTGGATAGTTTACACGTTCACGCGCACACGCAGACACACACACACGCACGCACGCAGGCACACACAAGAATGCAAGCACGAAAACATGCAAACATGCAAGCATGCACGCAAACACGCAAGCAGGCACACACGCACGCTTCTATCGGTCTTCTATCTTGTGCGAACATTTGCTTCTATCACATTCACGTACGCACAACGGCACAAAATATACAAACGCGCACGAAAGCACAGCAGTTGCTTTCACATACAGACATATTATGACATTACACACACCACCACTAGTGTTTGTAACAAGCAGGAACGCAAGCATCTATTAAATGCACAGGTGCGAAAAAGCTTCAACTAGACACCTGCACGCACGCAGTGTTTATCGTATACACGTACCCTTACCACCACAAGTTTTTACCATACACGCACGAACGTACACTTACGAACGTGCGCGCACGTACACAAGCTTCTATCAAAAACAAACACAAGTACGCACGCAAGTGCGCAAAGAATGGTTGAACTTCACCTTCACCGACTACCTGTTATGATTTTTTTTTAAATACAATACATTGAATTACAGTAAATCAAATTCAAAATTCTTACTTCAACAATTTATCAGTAAGCCTTACACTTAAAAGCCGACAACTAAATTATGTCTGTTTCATTTCCTTCGCCTATTTCACAAACTTGTACCTTGCCATTTTATCTATTAAAAATCTGAATAGGTGGCGAAAAATAGATATATAAAATACTGAGGACGTCAATTCCCTTTTCCGCTTGCTTATGTTGACGTAAAAAACATGGAAGTGAATCGGATGTAATTCTCCAAGCTTGTCAGTTTTTACGAAGGGGAAACGACAGAGAAAAATCGTTACGTTATATAGAAGTAAGTTGGAAATGCAACGGGGGCGAACGAATTTTTCGTGAGATCGTGGCGTGGGATCCGGAACTGTCGGCGAGAATCGCGGATGAGATTAATTTAATGTTGCGGCTAATGGTTCATGTGCAGATATGATCTACGAGCGCTTCTGGTTGTCGTTTGTGAAGCAAAGGGTTTCATATTAACTGCAATGAGAAGCGTTCTTTTTGAACTGACAATTACAAAAGATTCTGTTGGTAAATGTCGAGTTCGAAAAAACTAATGGACTTGGGTGGTCCGTATCTATTACACGTGATGAGTTTTGAGAAATCACTTACAACATCATCTCATAATTCATACTTTCCGGACGCATATAAGAATACAATTTGTAGTTAAAATTTAAATTACTATCGGGAAAGTCTTTCTCATGAGCGCCGCTAGAAAATTTTCCAGGGGAGGGGCGTTAACAGTATGTGGGGGTAACGCGTGACCGGGGGGTCTGGGGGGGTCCGTGGTTCTCCCCAGGAAACCTTTGGAAAATTTGAGGCAAAATACGCACCAAATTGGCTATTTTTGCAAAAAAAAAGTACTATATTAAACGATCTTAATATCATTATTCGAAATCCTTCACAATTCCCTGTTTTTGTTAATAAAACTAAATTAAATTTCAAAAACAAAAGAAAAATTAGTCTACGCATAATATACAAAAACAAAAATGGTCTAAAAAACTGATACCTTACATCAAATCTTTGGTTATATTAAAATAAGGTGAAAATACGGGCCTTCTTAGTATATTTCCAGTAATTTATCTTGATTTGGGTGGCGGGGGGGGGGGGGTAACTGCCCTGTCTTGCCCCTCCCTGGCGGCGCCCATGGTCTTTCTACGAAAACATTAATAACAGTAAAAAAATCGACTCTTTGACTTTCTCGGAAAAAATAATACGAAGAAGATAACGCATTACACATCAAATAATAAAAATCGTTAGCAAAACAATAAAGAAAGACATATTTAGTATGGGCGTTTTCCAAAACACCCGCTTTTACTCCATTTGTACGTTAAACACCATAAAATAGAATTTGAATGAATTTACAGAAAACGCCATTATTACTGAATACAAAGCTTTTTTTTTCATCGACGTCCTAATCATTTTTTTTTAATAAATTCACACCGACAAAACTTACTTCGGTATCCCACAAAATTTAACAAACCTGTAAAGAAACAAGCAATAATTTGGTTTACTAATCTTACAAATGACAAAATAAACTGCAAAAACCGCATTAGGTATGAGCCTGAGTGTTACTTTGAAATTACCACAGCACTTCCGCTTCATGCAGAAAATTAACATTAATATGAGAAACGCGCGAAAGTGATTATGCAAGCGCCAATTTCAGTAGGGAGAGATGAACCCTGCATCGAGGATATACAGTATAGTTACTTAACGAGCATTAGGTTTGACCTTGATTGGAGTTAATGCCCCACTGTACCGCCTATCCTCCTCAGGATGTCCTTTTGTTACATGTAGAACGTGCTGGGACTGCCGATCCGCTCTTCAGTCTTTACAAACTAACCTTGATTAGTTCAAATCGTTAGGCGCCGGTCTCGACCTTCTCGTAAAATACCAGAGCCTATCCTGGATTATAGCCTGTATGGATTTTGAGAACAACGCTATAAATTTTACATCTCCTCTATATACGGGCTTGGACTGGTTTGAAAAATAAGGAATCTTGTTGATGTTGGACTATTTGACTTAAACGGCTAGCTAGCATAACTCTGTTTTATTTCCAAAGTTGTATTGCCATAACCATAAGATACTAAATACAATTATGATCTAAATCTCAACTGCGATTGAACCGAAATTTACACAAGCAAAATAATTGTAAATTGTGGCGCACAATAAAGGATTTTATGTTAATAGTGAAAATCATCCAATATTGAATGTATCAAAAATTGTCTTTAATAATAAAGACCATAGTGTTTTGGTCCCTACGCACCCAAAACTGTACAATTAGCAACCGTGAAGAATTTTGTGCGAAAAGATATTAGACCACAAGGATTAAAAAAAACTGATTGCCACTGAACTAAACCTTTACGGCATCAGTTTGAGCGGTTCGCCGGTTTTCGTTTAAGTGGTCCCAGTTGTGCGGTTTCCTGCTTCACTGGTGGTACTCATTTTAATCATAATTCGTTTGTGTCTCTTTCAAAGGAAAAGAGAATAAGTGCATGAATTTGTAGCGACTTAAGCTTGATATTAATTTTTGGATTTTAAAGTTTCTTTCGCTGTGAATTGGAGTTTTGAAACAAAAATGGAAGTATATATTATATAACATAAAATAATATATAATATCCGGTAAAACCGGAAATACAAAAAAATTACAATTTACACATAAAAATAGGCATTTAAATTATATACTGATTACCCCAAATTTCATCCATTTTTCCTAAACTTACGCCATCCCCTATATTGTAGAAAACGATATAATATGAAAATTTTTCAGTACTTCGCGCCCCCATAAAAAATGTTTAACAAAAATATCTAGGATATTGTCTATCCGTCAACAAACTGTATTTAAAACACCGCGGTACAGAAATTGGCGTCCAACGTAAGACCCAAACACTGTTTCGAGCAGGGCTTTCTCTAAATTTTTAATTTTTTTAGTATATTCAAATGCAGTGGTTTCGACGTAAATATTCAAAACATTTTTCGAAAAAAAATTGTAATTCTGTTAATATGACTTAAAACATACGAAGCTTAACAAGCCTGCGGAGGCTGGCTAACATCCAACTTGGGAAAATAACTTTTAAGCGTTTTCGCGCCCAATTAAAATAAAACAAACAACTACGATACTGCTTCTGCGTCAACAAATTAAAAACCATCCGCCACTGTACTTAAAAAACTGCGGCATAGAAATTGGCGCCCAACGTAGGCCCCGAAGGCTGTTTCAGCAGATTTTTTTCTATTAATTTAAAATTCTTCAATACAATTCAATGCAGTAGTTTCGATCTGAATATAAAAAAATTAGTAAAAAATTTTCCAAACGAAATAATATGGAATTGTTAATCTTTTTAAGTGGCTTAGAACACACGAAGCTCACCAAGCGTGCGGAGGCTGGCTAACATCTACCTTGGGAAAATAAAATGATTCTTTCAACATAGTATGTACAGGATGGCCCAAAAACAAAAAACATTGAAACGCTGTCGCAACCTAAATAACATTAAAAAAAGACAACTACGATACTAAAAAAAATATTCGCAACTGTACAAAATCAAACTGGGGCACAGAAATTGGGTCCCAACGTAGGCCCCCAAGGCTGTTCCCAGCAGGGATTTTTTTAATAATTCAAAATTTTTTAATATAATTAGATGCAGTAGTTTGGATTTGAATATTTAAATAAAAAAGAAATATTATGGAATTGTAGTTCTGTTTAATTTATTTAGAACACACGAAGCTCATCAAGCCTGCGGAGACTGGCTAACATCCAACTTGGGAAAATTAAATAATTCATTCAACATAGTATGTGCAGGATGGCCCAAAAATCAAAAATTTTGAAATTTGACCTCAATTAACATTAAACAAAAACAAGTACGATACTGCTTCTGCGATAACAAATTAAAAACCATTCGCTAAAGTACTTAAAACATTGCGGCATCGAAATTGGCGCCCAACGTAGGGCCCAATGCTGTTTCTAGCAAAGATTTTTGTACTATTTTTAAATTTTTAAATTTAATTAAATGTAGTAGTTTGGATCTGAATATTCAAATAAAAAATAGCAAAACATTTCACAAAATAAATATTATGGAATTGTAATTCTGTTTAATTAGCTTAAAACATACGAAGCTCATCAAGCCTGCGGAGTCTGCCTAACATTCAACTTTGGGACATAAAATAATTCATTTAATATGATATGTACAGGGTGGCCCCGACAACAAGAATGTTTATATTGCCTCTAGCTTATTTTTCAACATTTTCAGCTTTTTTAAGGCGAGCCTGTAATTTAGGCTATTGACGAAATTGTTAAAAATGTTCAAATGAATTAAACTGTAATTAAATATTAAATACTGAAATTCAGTGGTATCTAAATTATAGCGTTTCTTTAATTAAACTACAAGACACTTTCATTTTTGGTGTATTTTGTGTTTAAATATTTGTACGTACGTTTTACCTACATATTCATTTTTTATGATTCATTATTTCTCTTTGTATACTTTAAATTTGCCTTGTGTAAAGTTATTTTTCCAAATTGATATTCTCTGTTCTTTCAAATGACACATGAAATGGAATTCATTTTCTTTTCTGACATTGTATTTAAATAAGCGCATTCATCCTGAAATCTCTGTAGGTATGTAACAGAATATTTCAGCTGGCTCAATTTCTTCTCTTTCATATTTATATGAGAACCAGCAGTTCCATTAGAATTTTACATGCATACTTAATGGAAGTTTCTTCGATTGTTGTCAAATTGTAAAGGGACGTAGGTTGAGCATTTATCTTTGTTTATTCGGCGCTATTTTCTCAAGAAAAATATTAGTCTTTAATCAAAAGTCAAAACCAACGCGGAAGATATTAACTCTGAGAAACTAAGAATGGGTTTACTTGGCTTCTTTATCTACTTCCTCCGTCTTTTATTTAATCTTCGGCGAAACAATATGAACCCACGCATATTTCTAGTTCCCTTCGTGTTGCCGAGAGCGCAACGCTGAGTAAAAGTGGGACGAATTACAATAAAAGACTGATATAATGGAGTCTAGACAAACGAAAGCAAAACATTCGATTTTAACATAAGACAAATTCACTTTTGTCTGTTGGCCTTGAATTGAACCGTTAGGTACCTATACTAGGCGCTATCACGATCTGATCAAATTACAAAGCTTTCAGAGTTCTAAATAGTATGACGATCAGTGGCGGCGATAACATTTTGGAGATAAATGCGCTATATTGGGTGTTAGCAAGTAATATACAGGGTGTTAATGAACTGTAGGGACAGCGTTCTAGGGCTTGCAAAATACAACAAAGCAAACAACTTTTGTTAATAAATGTGTGGTCAAAAGTGTTTCCTTTAGAAAATAGAGTCCCTTAAAGATTCTTTAAGAAGTACCTGAAAATAGGCAACCCAAATTGCATTTTCAATTATTTTGCACACGTCACACGGAATTTTGAAAAAACAAACGATCTAGACATACATGCAATCAAACAACGTCAATTTTGACACAATTCAATATTTTTGTGATATTTTTGACTTTTCTTGCATTCGTTACTTTCTGTGCCTTTTATAATTTGTTTTTTTCGTTCTGTGATTTTTTTGATAATTATTTTCTTCGTTATTTTCGTTCTGTATTTCGTATTTTTGTGTTATGGCGAATTACACTTTTGCCGAACAGCATGACATGATGTTTATGTATGGAGCTGCTTGGGGTAACGCACGAAAAGCTGTTCGCCTGTACCAAGAACATTTTCCAAATAGGAATCATCCATCGCACAAGGCCTTTATTGTAGTTTCACGTCGGCTGCTGGAGGAAGGTACATTCGTTGTCAACAGACACAACTGTGGAGCTACCAGAACACGGCGAACGGTGGATTTTGAGGAAGAAGTTTTGGAGAAGGTGGCTGAAAATCCTTCTACTAGTTCAAGAGCCATCGCTCATGAAATGGTAGTGAACCATGTTTCAGTATGGGAGGTACTACATGAGCAGCAGCTACATCCGTACCATCCACAGAAGGTACAAGCCATGGTTCAAGCAGATTTTCCCAGAAGAGTAGAATTTTGCCAGGAATTTTTGCGGCGGTGTAATGAGGATCCAGAATTCCAAGTAAACGTTCTGTTTAGAGGCATCTTTTACGAAAGAAGGAATATTCAACAGTAGAAACAGCCACATTGGGTACGATGAAAATCCCCATGCTGTGGTTCAAAAATGATATCACCAAAGATTTTCAGTGAACATTTGGGCCGGGATTGCGATAGACTCATTGGACCATATCTGCTACCCCAAAGGTTCACAGGAGCAATATATTTAAATTTCTTGCGCTCATGAGGAGGGCATGTGGCGTGGCCTCCGCGTTCTCCTGATTTGACCCCACTTGATTTCTTTTTGTGGGGTCATGTTAAAACGTTAGTGTATGCTACCACAGTTGATACTGTAGAAGAACTTACGGCGGGTATTCTTGCTGCATGTGAAGAAGTTCAACAGACTCCTGGTATATTTAGAGCGGTGCGCAGGAATTTACTTCGTAGATGTGCTTCGTGTGTAGAAGCTGGGGGGGGGGGGGGGGGGCGACATTTTGAACATTTACTATAATTTTGTTAATTTTTGAATTAGTTATTGTAAATTTTTCAAATAGTTGATTTTTGCTTTGTAATTTTGGTTTTTTCTATTGCTTATTTTTGAAACATTTTGTTAATTAATTTAAATTTAATTTGAATTTGAAAAGTGGGAAAGAGGGCTTTATTTATCCTGTATTAATTTCCGTCGTTATGGAAACAAATAGTAGGTAGTAAATTGAGTTGCCTACAATTAGGCGCTTCTTAAAGAATCTTTGAGAAGCTCTATCCCTGAAAGCAAACACTTTTGACTACACATTTATTAACAAAAGTTGTTTGCTTTGTTGTGTTTTGCAAGCCCTAGAAGTTTGTCCCTACAATTCATTAACACCCTGTATACGGAGTTATTCAAAAGTAAGTGCAAGATATCGGAATTATTTCCATACTTCATGAAAGTATGCAGTTATACTCTTAAAAACTAAAAATCGCGTTATTTTACAATACACAAGAAATGTATTAATTTATTCTTCATACACGTCCTAATGCCTGAAACCTTCTCTAATATTTAGTCGTTCGGATTCGACGTTAAACTGTAGGTCCCCCGTACTCCACCTTAGCGCTAAGGAGAGTACGTGGCAGAGAAGAGTGCCGCTGCCCAGCAGTGGGACGTAAAGGTTGATTGCGACACGTAACTCGAAATAAAATGTTCAATATGTTCTTTTAATTGTCACTGGCATTAGCAACTGAAATTGCAAAACCAGAATCTTTATTGATTCAACGTTTGCAGAATTACAGAAATAAACTTTTTTTAGGTCTGGTAATCATGTAAATAACCGTCTGCTCATGATAGCTATTCTTTAATAACTCCTACATTATGCCCTAAAGCTGAAAGCTTCTACTCCAATTGGCCATAGGGGCCTAGTTTTCAAATTACCGAGGGAGGGGGACTCGGATACAGTATTGTTCTACATCCCCGAATTTAACACTTGGCCTAACGCTATAAGTACACCTCGAAGCATCCTTGCGTTATTGTAACTCATTTGCCCCTTTTCTATAATAATAGTTATTTATGTTACTAGTGGGATAAAGGTGTTATTACAACGCGAGTTTGAAAGAAATAAAACGAGTACCATAATAATGCATTATCCCACGTGTGACCCCCAAAGCTTATCTACGACTGCTCAAAATTTGTTAAAAATTGAATTTTTTTTGGTTGAAATAATATTTGACATTTCGCATTAATTCATTTGCAAATTTCAAGTCACTTTTAAAATGCTTTTGTCTTAACATCAAAAGAGCGAGATAGATTTGATTTGTTCTATGGCAACCAGCCAGTTTTCTTATAAAAAAAGCTTCAGTTTTGTTTGTGTAAATACAATGAGTTGGGTAATGAATTCATTACATAACTCATTTTACATGTGTGATAATAAACTTTATTACCTAACGTAAATGAATGACATAATACGTCCTTATCGAAGCAGTCGTAGATAAAATGAATTTATTAATTTTTTTTGTAATCCTTATTAAATCCCCGTATTTAATATTATTTGGTTATGTTATGTTGTAGCATTAGATGTTTTTTTTTAATAAACTGAATATCAAATAGTATATTATGCAACAAGTGCCAAAAGAGCAATTTTTTTGCACGAATTCGAACGTTGTAGACCGAGCCTATAGGCAATTTTGTCTAATGCCGTTGCTATGGTTTGGATAGACTTTTTTTCGCAGTACGGAAATTGTCAAAAATCCATAATTTCAAATGCACTTTTGTATTCATTCAAACGGAAGTACAAAAAATATTGTACACAACACGTAAGGAAAACGGGTGATTTTATTTCACACATGTAATTAGAACACTTACCTAGCGGCTCGTGTTTCAACTTTCGCACTTGTGAAATAATCACGCTCATTTCCTTACTTGTTACATAAATAACTATTTTCCCACTAATGCTTAAAAATCATTTTTTTCGCACTTGTGTTTAAAAAGGCCATTTTTGACACTGTCTTAAAAACTGTCACTTTTGACATGCGCGTAGAAAAATATATTTAAAAAATACAAAAATCGTATATTAGAATTTTTAGGAGATAATAGTAGCATATTTCATGTAGTTTTACATTAGTCATCCAGTGCTACCATTGTAGTTTTTATAGTTGTTACCTTTTCCGAGAAAAAAATTATTCGAAAAATAGAGTATTTCGTTGGACCACTGTGTCGCATTGTCAATTTTTCCCGAATAGATTATATTCTGACAGATTAACTGACATCTAATGAAAACTTGTCAACTACTAAACCTACAACAATTGATGAACAGGAAGCGATCAGTATTGGAATATTTCGAAAATTGTGCGAATGCAAAAGCAGGAAAAAATGCATTGACTTCCATGATGCGTAATTAATGTGGACACCCTGTATATTTTTTCAAACAAAAGGGCGAAAACATACATCTACCGAAACCTACCCAACTTTGTCGATGGTATATATACCGATATCGGTCTGTGGGGAGTGGCAACACTGCCTATGTTTTACTAGATTATACCAAGGATTGGGAGTGTTAATTGCTGGGAATATTTATCGATATATCGATAATATCGATATTATCGATTTTAATAATTTTAAAACAATTATCGATATATCGATAAAATCGATAATATCGATAAAATCGATAATATTGATAAAATCGATAATATTGACAACGTCGATAATGTCGATAATATCGATAATTTCGATAATAATACCTACATAGAAAATCGAAATATAATAGTAACAGTCAGAAAAAAGTAAATCTAAGGATTATTGTAGTTATTCGACATACATTAAATTGATGATTGTAATTGACGCAATTATTGCAACAACTGAAACATAACAACTCATATTGATTCGCAACTTAGACTCTACTTCAAACTAAGAGCTATCCCTTTTTTATTAAAAGGGCTATAAAAAGTAATAGCTCTGCCTTTAGTTAAGATAAGGAGCAAGGTCAACGCCAACGCGTAAAAATTCTTTTGTACTTACACGGTGTATATACAATTTAAAAAAAATTACGAAAGAAATAAATCGTAATAATATTGACATTTATAATATCGATATTATAAATAATATAGCGGAATTATTGTTATTATCATACTATTGATACTATCGATACTATCGATATTATCGATATTATCAATACTATCGATATTATCGATATTATCGATATTATCGATTTTGTCGGTATTATCGATATTATCAATATATCGATATATCTATATTATCGATATAAATTCATTATCGATATTCGATATTAAATTTTCAATATCGCCCAGCCCTAGTGTTGATCAATTGCTGACCCTGACAAGGTTGCGAATTTAGGAGACTATTACACACAACGTTTGCTGTATTGCGGTATTTTTCGATCAATTTAGTTTTTCGTTATTAGCTTACACTTAGCCAAACCTTTACGATCTGGTCAAAATGTTTTCTTTTCATTCTTTCTGAGGGGGGGTTCCAACAAAATAATGCAGATCCTTTGAAAATGGAGCTGGCTGAAAACAAGCGCGGGGAAGATGGGGTAATTAAAATATGAAAAATGGTGGGAAACACATCTACCCTTCATAAAATCTTCCCCAAAACTATTAATTACCACTAGAAAACAAACAAGGTCTCATTTCCTCTTAGCCTTTTGTCAAATACTCTTAGATCATTCAGGATCATTATTAATCAGCTAGAAGAAAGGAATCGTAGGAATAGTAAATATTTTCAAATCTTAAAAAGACAAAAACATGCAACGGAGAAAAACAGGACTACATTTCCCCTATGCCATTTCCCAACACCCTTGAGTCTTGTATTATCCATCCAATCCATCGCCACTGACGACCATCGAAATAAACAAATGCAAAATCTCGCAGCTTTAAAACAGGATAGAAATGTTTCTGCACTGAAATGGAAACCGTACAGGTGTGTTTTGAACTTTATACGCAAACAGACTGGGCGTAAAACGTTTTTCATGTTCACGTTGTTATTCATCAGTTTATTCAGCACGTCAAAGTAAACGAAAAATTGAAACATCGTAATCGGATACGGTGTTCATAGAAAAGCAGCTTAGATTCAACAATAAGTTCAGTCTGGATACAATTCGTGCATTTTTACGAACCTACACTTTCAGTATAGGGAAAAAGTAGTGGTTTCATAAAAATTTTCGAATTCGAGATTTTGGCTAAAATACATGTTTCAAGCAGTGGTTTAAAAAAACCGAACGATAGCCCGATTTTGATGAGCTTTGGAATGTGGGGTATATCAAAAATTGACCAATAAAATAAGCTTTAAAAAAATTAGAAATTCGGAACCGAAAATGGAAGTTAGGCATGTTTTTTTGGTAGCGTTTAGCTCAAGAAACGAATGTTTTTATATCTGATAGAAGACTTTAGGGCAAACCTAACGATTTCTTTGCGAGCTGTCTAGCTATAAAATGGCAGACACTACTATATTTTGAAAATTTTGTTTTTAACGCTTTATTACCCAAAAACGAGTTGGCGGATCGGAATCAAATTTGATATTGTAATAGCTCTAAGCCGACACCATGTTACAACGTAGAAAAAGAAGCGAAAAATCAAAGCAAAACACAACACAGGATGTTGTTTTATTTTAAATTGTATGATAATAGAGCTGTAGATGAGCTACAATTTGGTTCGTGTTCCGGCCCGCTAATATCTTTGTGCCGCCTTCTATGAATTTTTGAAAATTTCGGCTTTAATGCCTATTTACTTAAAAACTAGTCATCAGATTGGGATGACATTTCATATGGACAATATCCTACGGGTATGCAATGTTACAAGCTACGAGAACTTTTGGAACTACAAAAATTGTAAAGTAAAAAGAAATCAAACTTTTTACATTTTCAAAAAAATATTGTGCTAAAACTAAACAAACAAAAATTTGTTTTTATGTTTTGCAGGCTCATACAGCTGGAGATAAGCTACAATTTTGTTTATGTCCCAGTCCGCAAATCGTTTTGTGATGCTTTCTATGAATTTTTGAAAATCAAAAAGTTACGCCTCTTAATTTAATAAACGGGAGACGTTAAAAAAATTTGTTTAAACGGAACTGCTCATGAGTTGTAGTACAAGAAGATTCACAGAATAATAGTGAGGTGCGGCAATCTTTAGGAGGGTTATTTCCTTCTTACACCAAATTTTTGGCGGACGAATTTATCTTTTCGTGTTTAGTTGTTTTTAGTGCCAAGAAATCATTTTCGCAAATAAAAAAAACATTTTTTTGCAGAAAAACACAATGCAGCCTTATTGTTCTTTTCTGGCAAGCCGGATGATCATCAGTCAGGTGGTAGTTAGAGATTAGCTCGTTTTGACTGCATATCATGTTGTGTATATTTCATTGCACGGCCGTTATCTTTCGTTATCTGTACGGCGCGACGTGTTGCATTTGTGTTTTGTGGAGTAATATCAATATGTGTCAAAGTTTCGGAAACTCCAGGTGTAGTGCTTCTACTTTTTTTCTATTCCTAAACGATGTTTCCAATCAATTATTATTATAACTCACCAAGTATTCAAACGCTCAATTTAATCATACCTGGTTGCATTAATTTTCATTGGGTAGGTACATTATCAAAATTAAAATCAGCAGGTGCTCACAACACGAGCAGCATCGAAAATTACAGAAGTTTTTCAATCTCGGAATAATCAGTTGCATGGCTCGAACTTAATGCATTTACATCCGTCTTGCGGGAAGCAATTCTAAAAATTGAATTAAAAGCGACCGGCTGGAAACGTAAGAATAAAACAGAAAAATATTCTCATTTTTCCGAATGAAATTGTCAGGTAAATTTTCATCTGTTACCGTAGCAAAAATTGCACCTCCGCATTTCACTAGTAAGATCTGAGATTTGAATTTGTGAAAATATTTATTTTCTTTAAATCTATTGTAAGGATTATAGGTAGACCAGTGTATGTACTTCCTTGCATTTCAAACAGAATATTAAACAAAAAATAGCATTAAAGAATTAAATTTCCAAGAGAGTGTCGTTATGGAAGTTGGGTAATAGAGAAACGAATCTAATTTTCAGAAATTGCTTGGCCACTTTCTGAGTATTTAATTTTTTTACAATTTGAAAAACTTCAAATTTTCACAGTCGCAAGTTTTCTACAAATAATTTACGATTATACCATTTCCAGAACTCTTACAGAAACTGTTACAAAACCAGGATTTGCTAACTCGCTTCTAAGAAACGGGCAATATATTCTATATGTGCAAGACATGCAGTGAGCGTCACTTTGAAGGTAAAGCATTTGGAAAAAAGCATTTAAAATGTCCTAACGTGGCCTAATGCCTTTACACAAATATAATATTTCACGCGAAAGAAAAATAAGATTCGCAAGAACGTGTGGCGATGCGAGCAAACGTATCATTGATTCGAGTAGGCAGAAGTGTCAAATTGCTACAGAAAATCCAACAATAGATGAGAAATTGATACAATCTCTTTCTGTATAAAAAGTACTCGGAATCCATTGACTCTCTATAAAATGTGTCTTCGATATCTCCTTGTCAGGGAATCCATTTGGATGCTAGATTTACCTTATATTTTGCGGTCATAACGCGGAAACATAATATGTGAAATAAAATGGTGCCTTTTAATAATGTATTGATAATAATAGGCAAAAAAGAATGTAGTAGATATTCTAAGTATATTGAAATGTACGAGGTGTAAATTTGAAATAAAGATACATGTAATTAGAATATTCCTTATGAAGAAATAACGCGGAGGTAGGAGCTAATAAAAGTGTGATATAATGATTGGTTTCTATTCCGGTTTAACCGAAAATACATTAACTTCTTTTTACAATAGAATTTTATGTGTTAGTTTTCGTATCGTCCTAATTTGGAGAAATAAACAAAAACAGCAGATAACGATGTATACAGGTGCTATTTGAAAATCTGGCATGCCACTTTCAGTTAAAACAAAAGTGACAGGCAGTTTATGATTTCATAGCGGCCGCTTTTTTATCACCTTATCAGTCCGAATACAAAATATGCCTATGGGGAAGGTAATGTAATCAGTTCAAAAATCGATGTCAAAGTTTTAGCATTTGAGAGTACCGGTTACCAAGTGCGAGAGCTCTACCATCCATGTTTGGTTATTTCAAAATATTTCGGAATGTCTGCTGAAAAGCAGAGTGCAAACAAATCGTAATTTTTATCAAACAATTTAAAAAATCGATTTATTTGATTTAAATCAGATTTTTTTGATTAAAATCGATTGTTTTGTTAATCTGATTCTTCTAAATTTAAAAATATTTAAGTACCCCTGTTTACTCACAAAAACTAATACCGTAACTTCTGCAGTATTTTTGTTTATGTATCAACTAACAAGTGTACCGTAATGTTTTTTATTTATAAATATTGTTTTAAAAAGATGATAAAAGTCGCATCTAAGGAATTGTATGATATTTCCGCACTCCACCTTTCCTAGATCCTCGTATAACAGCTGTAAACTGGTCTGTCCCCGAGTGCACTTTGCTGCGCCTGCGCAACTACCATTATCACTAAAAACATCCCAGGAAGCATACATAGTGGCAGTCCACCATCTTCAAAATAAAAGAATAAATATTGAACAGTCAGCAAAAACGTATCGTGAATTTTTGATATTGTGTACATATTGGAATGCTACTAATTATGCTCCCTGGAATGTTTTTAGTGATAATGGCAGTGCGTAGGTGCAACAAAGTGCGCACGGTGCATATGTGTGTGAACCAATAACAGAGCTGTCCCCGCTCTCCCGTTCAATTATTGAGCAGATTTAATTTTTTATTTTATGTAGGGTTATGTGTAGAAGAAAAAAATACTTTAAAATGGATTCAGTTCAAACAAACTGTATAATTGTTTAACAGTTTTGTGTAATGCTATTCTATTTTATGCTGACTGCCAAATTGTGAACATTATTGTACTAATTGGAAAATTCTACATGAAAACGACGCTCCACTCAAAAACCGATTGATTTAAATCAATGTTTTTTTTTAATATAAATCACTTGATTTAAATCAATTTGATTTAAATCTTTGCACCCTGCTTACAAGCTTAAAGGTACGAAATAACTAAAAGAATAACTTTTCATTACAAAGAGATTCTGGAAGGTTCACTCTTAGCCGATTTACTAGAACAGGTTAGCCGAACAATCGCCAAAAAATGAACCCAGAACTGTCAAAAGAAGAACAAATGAAATTTAAGATTAAGACCTCTTTGGTTTAAAATTACACCCTGTATACAATATCATAATTGGTAATATTAAGTTTGGATAAATTATAAATCAAATCCTTTATTGATTTCCTTAACGCAGCAGGGCAAGTTCGGCTTTAAATATGTAATATAATAATTTATAATGATTAAGATATGACTTATGAAATGGGGAAAGCTCATACTCATACTGGGTTTCAATAGATATAGACTGCGTTTTTTTAAATTAAATATAAATTCTAATTTCTGAAAATAAATATGCTTGATAATAACCCATTAATTTTCCTAATAAGCACATACAGTGCGATCGACAAAAAATCTAATAAAGAGTGCTTTGACGAAAGTTCTTCATGTCTTTCATTGATTCAAACTGACAGTTGTACGCTGGCCATGTGACTTTTTGCAATGTTGTATGAAACAGTTCTTGACACACTTAACAAACACCAAGGCCACTTCAATTAAGTTTTTTTGATCGCACTTAATTCATACAATAACAAACTGTCACATCATCACATGCATGAACTAAGTTACGACGTGGGTTATTTTCCAGGACCAACCCTTATCTAAAATGTTAATAATACTGCGCTTGAAGTTGATAAATTAACCAAAACTGTTTATTTTGTTTTAAAGAATTGCAAATTATTTATTTCCATGATTTATTATTTCTAGCAACGTTGTTGAATAACTTATTTTTTAAAAGAAATCACCGTTTTTAAGTTTTGAGTAAGCAACGAAAAGGCACGAATTCAGACGTGATAATAAAAACCACGTTTAGAGAAAAAAGTAAATATTTTGTAGGCGGTTTTATAGGTCTTCATACGTCATAAACTCGGTGATTTCCTCGAAATAGGCTTTTGTATGGCCACATAAATATGATAAGATTTCATTTCGGGATTGTAAGTCTTGGGGGTAAGTTTTGGCTAGGTTTTTAACTTTTAAAAATTAAACTAAGTCGATATTTCCGCTTCAATGAATATTTCATCATAAGAGGTTGACGATCTTAATGTGGCACATTTTCAAATTGTACCTAATTGAATTATAAGTAGACAGTTGCGGTCAGGTAATTAAATTAGCACTTATCTAGAATAAAAGTCCTTTGTTAGTTACAGTAATGGTGATTCAATAATATATTTTATTAATTAGCATTTTGATTGTAGTTGACATTCGCGAATACCGGCGCAATTAATTCAAGTGCGCCGCATTGTGAGTTTCAATTAATTAATTCAAATTAAATTTTCATTTGCTAATAAAGGTCATAAATTTTCGCGACAGATTGTTCGATGCAAATCCTTACGTGTTTCGGCATTAAATACAACAATTTGAATATCATTTTCCACGACTGAATAACCCTGCTCCATTTTGATTTATAGAAATGCGAAGGTTAAAAGAAGCTAATTTATATTAAATTTGAATTTAATACGAAGAAATAAACATGGTTCTGACACAATATTATAATACCTACAAGATGCAATGGCAAAAGATTTCATATGTTATATACAGGGCGAGTCAACAACGCCGCGGTGGTCGATATCTTCTTTACTATTTAAAATACAGACAAATGTTTCGAATAAATGTTTTTGGGAACTAAGGGTACCATAATTTAAAATTATTTTCAATTATACAGGCCGTTCCATATAACAGTGGCACATATTTTTTAAAAAGAACTCCCTGTATATTTTTGCGTATTCTTATTCGAGTTTTAATTGCTTTTCTGAATATGTTTAAATTTTCAAATTCCGTTGCGGCGTTGCCAAGGTATTCCATGTTTTTGGAAAAATTTGATATTTGACCTCGCTAATAAAATCTGCACAAGCCGTATTTCCCAAGATTAAACAAACCTTTTTTTGTAAACCCTTAGTCAAGACCATGTGCTATCGTTCAGATACTTAAAGTTGAATTTCGTTTGTTGCAGCAGTGCTAAAATTTCTAAATTTAATGGGTCATAACTCAATTTTTTTAATAGAACACCCTATATATTGTTAGGTAGTTGCATAGAGATTAGCTAGAGAATAATGGTTATATCTAAATACAACGGATTTCGAGAAAATGAGGTTCTAAGCAAAAAACCAGGTAATTTCTAGAAATTCAGACGTCATAGAAGGCTTTGACACCTGTTTATTTTTTGTTTTTGCAAGAAACAATTTTGAACATTGTTTTAATTCACGTATGAAATTTGTTGTTTATAAATTTTAAAATGATTGCATATATTGCATTATAATTTGGTTTTAAACAGGCTTATAGCCTACTTAATAAGAATAAGAAGAAGATGTATAATTTATTATGATATACCTTTGTTTAAAACTTATTTGATACAAACTCCCAACATTTTTAATTAATAAGCTTTATTGTGACATTTGTTTCTATTCAAATAAGTTTTCATACTAAAGTTTATCTAAGCAAAAAGGTGTCGATACCTCCCATACCTATGATACCTGAATTTCTAGAAATTACCTTATCGTAAGAGGCATTGATATCTGTGTTTTGCTTAAAAGAAGTCATTTTACTTTAAACAGAAACGAATGTCACAATGAAGTTTACAAATTAAAAACGTTAAGAATTTGTTTGAAATAATTTCAAACAAATGTCAATCAAACTAAATCTTGGTTCAATATTTATTTAAAACAAATTTCTTACATGGATTAAAACAATGTTCACAGTTGTTTCTTGCAAAAACAAAAAATAAAAAGGTGTCACTGCCTTCTATGATGCCTGGATTTTTAGAAATTACCTCAATTTTTCCTTACATTTCCTTACTTCGATGTAACCACTAGTTAATACAATTTGTAGAACGAAAAGATCTCTATCCAACTACCTGAAAATATACAGGGTGTTCTATTTTAAAAAATCGAGTTATGAATAACTTGGCAACGCCGCGCAGCAACGGAATTTAAAAATCAAAACATATTTAGAAAGGCAATTCAAACGCGAATAAGAATATGTAAAAGTTCCTATATACTTTTAGCTATATTTAGAAAAACGTAAGTTTGGTATGCTACTCTTATATAGAACCCCCTGTATAATTAAAAATAATTTTGAAATACGGTACTCGTAATCCCATAACACATTTATTCAAAATATATTTCTGTATTTTAAATAGTAAAGAAGATATCGACGCGCTGTTGACTCACCCTGTATATAGAACATAATTCACCGGTAAGTACGATATTTAAAATTGCGATTATTTCCTGAATAATAAAACTTAAATAATAAAAGAAATATAATATTATAAACTCCAAAGAGAACGTAACGAACAAGAATCGAACTTATTCAATATTATCACTGATGCAGAACAAGCATTCGAACAGCTACAAATTCGTACTGATAATTTAAAAACTAGTCCTTGCATTAAAAATGCTTTTTTCGAGTTAAAAACATACGAGGGCGGGATGATAATTGGTTAGCCTAGCAATAAAAGCCGATTTTGTTTTCAAAATCATTTTTATTTTTCACCATAATATCTTGAAAGCTGAATATATATATTTTGTCCAACGATGCTCTAAGGCTTTGATCCCATCACGGAACGTGTTTTCCTCAAGGCCTGCAAAATAGGCGTCAACAGCGGTCTTGACCTCTTCATCAGTTGAAAATCTCTGTCCACCTAGGAAAATTTTCAGCTTAGGGAATTAGTGGAAGTCAGAAAGAGCCAAATCCGGCGAATACGGTGCGTGTGGAAACAAATCGTACTTCAATTCGTTGATTTTAGCCATGGTAGTAACACAGGTGTGAGGACGAGCAATATCTTATATCTTGGCGAAAAATGATTTATTTACGCGCTAAACCTGGCCTTTTTTGATGAATATTTTGGCGTAGCTGGTCCAAAAGGTTAGCGTAGTATTCGCCATTTATCCTTTTTCCTTTTGGAAGATAATCAATCATTAAAATCCCTTTTGCATCCCAGAACACTGATTCCATGACCTTGCAAGCTTTCTTTGAAGCCGAGCCACCAGGTTCTGTCCATTGCTTTGATTGCAGTTTCGTTTCTGGCGTATAGTAGTGGACCCAGGTTTCATTGGTGGTGACAAATCGACGCACAAAATCAGTGGTATTCTTCATAAAACGGTCCAGACACTCTTGGCAAATCTGCATTCGCACACGTTTTTGATCGAGTGTAAGCAAACGCGGCACCCATCGCACCCCTCGTAGTTCGAAGCATTGATGTCTACAATAAAAGCTTTTTTCAAATTTGATCTACACGTTATCCATGTACCACACATGAAGGACTTTACAATTGGAATATGTTACCATATAGTGTGATTTAACCACTACTGCATCCCTCACGTCTTCTCTTAGCTTAAACCCCAGTCGTTTAATCCACCCTTACACTTAGGATGTTTCGTGATGTTCCACCACCATCGCTATATCATTCTCTTAATTTAAACCCTACCCTTTACCCCACCCATGCGTTTTATGGTGTTCTGTAGTGTGCTACCTCTACTACTACTCCTTCCCTACTGATTTTCTTAGCCCAAACCCTTCCCGTTGCCCCAGTTCTAGACTCCAGGCAATTACGTTATGTTCCACCCCTACCACTACTCCCCCCCTTCTTTTCGTATCCTAACCCCTTCCCCTTACGTCATTTCTAATATGGACGTTTCGTTTCGTGTTTTGCAACTCCTGCCCCCACCCGATGCTTACGTACTCCTTCTCCAAAGCCCTCTAACAATAGTGAGCATCACGCTGTGATGCACCTGTTTTTTTTATTGATGCATAGCCAAGCAGATTTTTTCTGAACCAATCAAAAAGCACGAGTACTAGTTAATCAGAGAAGCACATAGGAAACATTTTGCCCGAGACGCTTTGTGATTTTCTTGTTGAAAACTTGCAACTATGATATTTTGCAAACCTTATCATCTTTATACAGAACGAATCATCCCTATATTTATACCTCCTTGTTTATATTTGGCTCGGTTATGTTCGACTGTCGGATCTTCATTTAGCTAATTTACCTCTACACGACTGCATAAAAAACGGTTTTTTAAACAACCTTAACAGTGTTTACTAGTTCAAGGTTTTAATTTTGCAATTTCTTACGTACTTAGCTTGAAGTAACCTTCTACTTTGAAAAATAGCACATTAAAATAACAGAAGCTGCAGAAAGATGCAAGTTGTACCTATTATATGAAACCATTACGATACACCTAACTGTGATGTAGCCAATTTTCAACGCAAATCTCTCAAGAACGTGGGCAACATTAACCACAGGTTGCATCAAAAATTTACACTATAGAAAAAGTTCCAATTAACGGTATCCATCCAATAAGAAACCCAATTTTTCGTAAGTCTACTTTATATATTCAACTTATGTTCCCTCATCTTATTGATAGCATACGATTTTATACTGGAATTGCATTTCGAAATATCCAGTTTGAATTCAGGCAACGACTCGGATGCGACATAAGATCTATGAGACGAAGGTAAGGCCATGAATAGAAATTGCAAGAATGAAAGTTATCTGCAAGATTTGTACGGATTTTGTACGGTCTCCGAAGGTCGTTGCTCTGAGTCTATTGATTGTATGTATTTACCTATCTGATTATTTTTAGCAAGGTGCTAAATTGGCTAGACTATATTACGGAACACCGTTTTACCTTTTGTATGTTTTGTGAAGTAGTTAGAAGTTAAATCAAAATTGCAATTCTGTTATTTAGCAGAAGTTTCTAACTGCAAAGCAAGAATTAATTAGTTCGTAAATTTTTATTTTTCTTTATTTCATGCCATGTACTATGGGAGCCTCAACTGCTATTGTTATTAGTCCCCCTCTAACACTTAAACTAGGACAACCCCGGGATTCGAAGTGAGGGTCGTTTGGTCGCTAGATAGATGCTCACTGTGCCACCACGGCCTCTCATAAAAAATTATACATACATATTTAGACTCCTTATTTAATGTTAACAAATATACCATTTCCAGATTTGCTGATCTACTTTCTAGCGTCGGGGTTCAATCAAAGTGGCACAAATTGACCAACGTTAAATAAACGCAATAATGAAAATTATTTTATCATTTTACACAGTTACATGAAAAATTAACTCTTGACGTTAAAAAATTAACATCTTCGTGAAAACCTGTTTTAAATTTTCCCAAAAATTCAAAATGTAGTCTTTAACGTTTAGAAAATTTTTGCAAGATTAAGTTTCATACACTTTTGGGAACTGCAGTTGCTGATAATTTTTGAATTTTAATAATGTTTAAGGAATTTTTTTATTATTAAACAGTAATTCGGTACGTTTTTGAAATTATGTGAAAATATTAAATAATTCACTTCTAGAAAATGGATGAAATTGCGTTATCATTTCAAAAATTCATTTGGAATTCTTTAAAATAGCGAAAATATCCAGAAAAGTGCAGGGTTGCATATTCAAATAGATTTGACAATTTTTCGAATTCTACATTAGAGGAAATTTGGGGTATTTCAAAAATAGTTTGGAATGTTTGAAAGGAACAGAAAATTTCTATAATTTCCGAAAACAACCAATTGCAATTTTATTGAGTATGAATAAAATACTTTATTACTTCAACAATATTTATTATTTCAACCTTATACGTATTTCGACATGTTTACATGCCACTATCAAAGGTTATATTAAAAAAACACAATTTTATAGCAACAATAGAACTTGCTGATGTGATCTCGGTAATCGTCTGCAGATTACTTGATTTATTATTTCGAATGTCCAACAGCGGTGAATTTAAGAGATCAATTTGTTTGTTCATTAACGTAGAAGCTTTTAAAATTCACAAACATTTAAAAACTGTACTATTACTACGAGCAAATTGATCTTTTAAAATCGCCTCTATTAGACATTTTGGAATAAGAAATCAAGTCATCTGCAGAAGATTACCGAGATCAAATCACCAAGTTATATTGTTGCTTTATCAACATTAACTGTTTACATTTTAATATTACCTTTGACAATGGAATGTAAACATGCCAAAATACGTATAAGGTTAAAATAAATAAATATTGTTAAAGTAATTAAGTATTTTATATACAGATAATCATTAAATATGGACTTTAACAAAGTAAACCTAGAACTTATAAATAAATTGTAACTTTGTAAACGTATAAGGAAGTCTTAGAAATATACACACTTTTTGTATATTTTTAACTGAATAAATCGGGCTTCTAGCTTTTTTTAATTGCACAGTATTTTGATGTTAAGTGGGATATTTACAGAATATTAGGGTCTTCTGGATTTTCCTATATTTTACATTTTTGCAAAAGTACATCTAGTTAACGTTATACCGGCCAATGACTTTTCAGGCCACTCCACTTGCTGTCACTTGTATTCCTGCTATGGGAACAGGCTGGTAAATAGTGAATACTCCGCCCGGAGCATTAGCTACGCTGAATGACATACCATTACAACCGAAACCGGAATTTCCTGGGGCATTAGTTACCTACTCAGTACACCCCATTAAGTTGTTTTTTATGAGAAAAAATTCGATTTACTGATTTTTATAGATAAGGTTTTTGGGATTAATTAATCCCCCCCCCCCAATATTGCAGTGCTTAAAAATCAAGTTGTGAACTGTCTTTTACTACCACTCTGCTTAAACAGGATTTCTTTGAGTAGGAATGTTCGATTTTCAAAAATTCATAGAAGGTGTCACAGAAAAACATTGCGAACTGGGACACGAACCAAATTGTAGCTCATCCATAGCTCTATTAGCCTACAAATTAAACAAATGTTTTTTAGAAAACACGTCTAACTTTCGCTTCTGGTTTCGGATTTCTTTAAAAGCTTATTTATCGATGACTTTGTAATATACTCCCCCCCCCCCTCGATAGGTCATCAAAATCAGACCATTCTATTGGGAGTTATGGAGGGCACACACCCAACCACCCAAAAGTATTAAGATAATTAAATGGGAGATCCTGCTCTAGTACCATATTAAATAGTTGGACACTTTCAAACTTGTTAAAGGACTTTTTTAAGGACTTTCGTAAAATATTGAAAACTATCTGGCTATTTTGAACACTTTTTTTGTATATAATGTAATTTAATTATTTAGGGGATTGTAAAAATAAGATGAACTTGTAAACTTGTAAAATTTGCATTTTTTGAAGTAAAAATAAAAACCATATTAAATTGGCAATCGTTTAACATATTTATTGGATAATTGTCAAACCTCGTTTTCAACGGATAATTTTGGATTGAGACCCAGGACATACATCACTTGAGTAAAATGCAATATAATCTTGGTATTGCTACCGCAGGTGTTGTCTACATAAATACATAAAGCCACCCAAACATAAATGCATGCTGCACCTTATTTTTTCAGTACACGCGCGTCGACATTGACTTAATTGATTGATCTAAATGGAAAGATGTAATCTAGTTACATTTAACAATTACACTAACCGTACAAATACAACAATACAAATTTATATGTTACCAAATTATGTTTTATTACTTTTCCAGGCTTTTAGTATGGAAATGTACAATTGTGATCGTTAAAAAATATGTTCTAAAATCTTGACCGATATACATGTTTACGACTTCTATTAAACCATAGAAATGGTTTCAAAAAGATGTCTGTATGTCTGTATGACGCATACAATCTCAGAAACTACTAAACCGATTTTAATAAAATTGGGTAAAAAGAAATTACATGAAAAAAAATGAAAAAACAAGCTGTTTGATATTATTTGTTTTACACGTTAATTTTTATATATACACAAATATACCAACAGATACCTAGAACCTAATCTTTTTCCGAACTCTGTAGCTTCAAAATTGTGGCAACGCTGATTTTTTGAAAATTTTGGACTTAGAGGTAGCCAACGCCCTGAATAGGGTATGGCACGGAAAGAAGAAGACTTGATTATTTACACAAAAATGATTTGAGAGATCGGTAAAAATTTGGGCAGTTATTAAGATTTCAATTATTTTTTTTCTAGACCCAATTTTCCTTTGATATCCTCAATTTGGAGGATTTTGTTTAAAAAACGGCGCCCGACACAAAATCGACGAGAAAGTCTAAAATTATTTCATTAAGTAATTTATCAGTTAATAAATAAACAAGGACAGGGCTGTGGGTCGGCTATTTCGACAAGACTAATTTCTCCGTGACGACTTCTATAAATTTTTGAAAATTAATAATGCGTACAATTTCACGTGACAAACAGGGTTCGATATAAAATTCGTGATCAAATCGAATTACTCATTCGTTACTGGGGAGTCTAGAAGAGTCTTAAAATAATTGTTTAGATGCGTAATCTTTAGTGGGGCTAGCCCTAGTCCACTGCCTGTGGGGTCGAAACGTTGATATGAAATAATTTTGAAAATTAACAAACGTTAACGTGTGAGATGCCATCAGGCGAATTCATCGATATGATAATTAAAACCGTTTTGCTAAAAAAAGTTAGTGATTCGCAAAATGAAATTTCCAGTTTTCGTGGTACGCCCTTGTCAGAAAATTTCAACCAAAACAATTAAAAATTTTGTAGAACCAAAGCCTTGTGAGTTTACAATGCAATCGTTGTAAATCTACAAAATAAAAAGCAAATAAACCACTTGTTAGTGTCAATCAAAACGAAAATTAGCAAACACGCGATATGAAGGTCGCAAAAGCGCTAGCAATTTCCAAATTAGATAAGTTAAAAGTAACTGTAACGCAATTCAAATGCAATGTTTTAATTTGACAGGTTGATATTATGTAACAGCATTTTCGTGTATATAAACATAGCGTTTGTCCTCAATACTTTTAACATTCAATACCGTTTTACACGACTTATAAAGCTTCCTTTGCAAGAACAAGCAGTGATTATTATGTACGCTACGTTTGCAGCTTCCTATTGTGACAATGACAAGGAATATTAATATAATTATAAAGCATCAACGAACTAAGAGGTAGCTCTTACAATGATATTTTTATTTATTAATTCTAGCTTTACTTCGTTGAAGTCCATATTTATTGATTATAGGTACATAAAATACTTAATTACTCTATCAATATTTATTTATTTCGACCTTATACGTATTTCGGTATACTTACATGCCATTCGCAAAGGTTATATTAGGAAGTAAACAGTTAGTGTTGTTATGGCAATAGAACTTGGTGACTTGATCTCGGTAATCCTCTGCAGATGACTTGATTTCTTATTCCAAAATGTCCAATGGAGGAGAATTTAAGAGATCAATTTGCTCATTCATTAACGGCACAGTTTTTAAAAGTTTGTGAATTGCAAAAGCTTCTAGTGTATATAATTTACGTTTTCTCATTCAATGACGTCTAATAACACTATAAAATGTTTACAATTTTGTGATGATAAACGTAAATTAGATATATTAGAAGCTTTTGAAATTCACAAACATTTAAAAACTGTACCGTTAATGAATGAGCAAATTGATCTCTTAAATTCTCCTCTATTGGACATATTGGAATAAGAAATCAAGTCATCTGCAGACGATTACCGAGATCTAGTCACCAAGTTTTATTGCTATAACAACACTAACTGTTTATTTCCTAATATAACCTTTGCGAATGGCATGTAAATATGTCGAAATACGTATACGGTTAAAATAAATAAATATTGTTGAAGTAATTAAGTATTTTATATACCCATTATCAATAAATAAGGACTTCAACGAAGTAAAGCAAGAATTTATAAATAAATATAAAATACTCAAATCAAACAGTAACAATCGTTTTATTGTTTTTTGTTTGATGGAGAGTAAAAGAGATACCAAAAGAGTGGTTTTACTGTAAATGTAAATGTAACCCACAGGTCGTATCCCACGTCGCTGATAAATAAGTGCAAAGTTGCCGTGCTCGGATAGAAACATAGAGCATGGAAATGGAAAAGTAAAGTATTGCATTACAGTGTTGGTTAAAATCTAACCCCACGAGTTTAGATACTGCGTACGATCTGAAGATCCTAATCAAAATGTTATGCCCAATAAATCTTTATCATACAATTTTCCAAATAGGACAATATTAAAGCAGTTATTTTATTTTTTATTTAATAATCTAACATTTTATATTAACTGGTGGGTTCAACAATCAAGCTCAATATAGTTATCTCCTCTTGTTTAAAACTATACGAATATAAGACGTTCAGATGAAAACACTAATTTTAATGCAATTATTTGTGCGATTTCATCCTACCTGTATTTTATTCCAACAGGTATAAACCTACATATTAAATTATATACGAGGCTACAATACTTACGATAATCTGTCGTGCATGGTTAATATTTAGGGTAGTTTACCTGAAAAAGAAGAAAATTGCATTAAAATTTGAACTTAAACAAAAGTATTATTAAAACATATAACCAATAAACCTATTTCCCGCTAATAAATTAGAAAAATTCTGTAACTAATTTAATAAAAAAAAACTAACAGAGCCCGTGGACTACGCCCCATGTTGTTTTTTTTTCGAAAAGAAATACCTAATGTGAAGATGTTCAACATCTACTGAGTTCAGTAGCATGTTATATTCTTAAATATGAACAATTATGAACATGATTTCCGTAAATTTGTTTATTTCCTGAAATAATAAGGTCATATGTATAGCGCCCGTTTTCTTCTTTTACCTATTTGTATTAGATTCTTTTGAAGAATATCTAAGCATCGTGTACATAATTGTTTAGAAATATGAACTTAATGTATTTAATTGTAGAATATATTAGACTACTTATGCAAGAATTGCCTAAATTGTACTCGTGCTACTTAATATTGAAGTAATTCCACTCGCACTACGCGCTTGTGGAATCACCAAGTTAACTAGCACTCGTGAACTTACACCACAATTTTATCAATGAAAAATCGTATCACGAGTCGTATTCGTCTTTACTATATCACTAACATTAGTTTGACGCATTTTTGGTAACACTGAACTAGTCGGAAATGCTCGGGTGCTTCGGGAATCGGCGCTCTTAACATGGTATTGTTTGCTTGTTTACAAATGTTTTGTAGAAGCATCCTTTTCCAAATTTACTTTTTTACTTGCGGTTGCTGTGAAAATCGCTGATAGCAGTTCATCATCGGAAAGCAAGTTGACTGTTCTTTTTTGTTGAACGCTGTCACACTTTTATATTTTCTATAGCCGAAGAAATTTTTTGGTATGTCGTACTGTTTTATTAACCCGAAAAAATGTTTGGGTGCGCCCCTGGGTTGTTTTATATTTCAGAGATTTGTTATTGCAATGTTCCCGTACGTGTTTATGTGACACATTGATTTATGACATCACCATAAATAGAAATTAACAAAAAACTCCGTCGATTTATAAACTCTTCAGTATTCGATTATTCAATGTTAAGGTTCTACACACACTGAATATTAGGGCAACATAAATTCGTAATGCAGTTGCATTCGGGCGCGAGATACTATTTCTTGCCTAACATAAAACCTCACAAACACCGCACCTTGTTCCTTCCATAATTGTTTAGCCTGTAAAAGTTAATACTCATAAACTAAATGTATGAAGCAGCCGAAGGAATTGCAAATGTTTATACGTCTCAATATTTATGTCATCGTATGTGACGAACAGCCGATGTTTTGTGCATAAAATATTAGCTTCTCGTGTTAGACGTCTGTTGGTGTTGCCGTTCGAAAAATGAATAAAAGGTTACGACCGCGCGACGCAGTCAGTCGAGCAGAAAGTTGAGTGGAAGAGCGCCGGATTTAAAATATAGAAGAGAAGATAAATCACAAAATCTCCAGCAATAGGGCAATTTTCGAAGACTAGGAGCTGCAAATGGCACTAAAAACAATAGACAAAATTGCCAAAATTATAAACAAAACAAATAAATGAAAAATAACTTTTAAAACAATAAAAAACATTTTAAACGCTTTGTTTAATGCTAAAGACAAAAGAGACAGTTTACTAAAATCAGGCATCTACAAATTAAATTGCTCGCACTGCAATTCGGTGTATATAGGACAAACAATTAGAAACTTTGATATTAGGTTCAAGGAACACACGTACGTTGTTACAAGTATAAACACCCCCATAAATCCAATTACCTTAAACACTTATTAGAACACAATCATTCAATGACATCTAATAACACTATAAAATGTTTACACTTTTGTGATGACAAACGCAAGTTGAATATACTAGAAGCATTTAAAATTCATAAACATTTAAAATCTGTACCTTTAATAAATGAACAAATTGATCTCTTAAATTCACCGTTATTAGACGTTTTGGAATGGGAAATCAAGTCATCTGGACGCAGATATAGAAAACCAAGATCAAGTTATGAAGATTTATTGTTCCTATAGCAACACCAACTGTTTACTTTTAATCTTGCCTTTGATAATGACGTGTAAACACGTTGAAATACGTATAAGACTAAAATGAAAAACCTGTTGAAGTTAAGAACTGTTTTATTTACAATAAAATGGAAGTAATTATATTATTGTAATGTCACAGTTTTGACGCTGGCAATTTTTAAGCTATTAGTGATGGTATACATTTTCTAAATTGTGAACGACATAACATCTTTGATAGTTTTGGCCACGGCCTTCTGCAATAATATCGACTGATGTCTATCTTGACTCTAGTCGATATTATTATAGGAGACCGTGGTTTTGACACTACATTTTAGTCACTTTTGGTACACTGATATTACAGATCAAATGACACTACACGAACTCTCGATCGTTATTAAAATTGTTTTAGAAGTTACATAACTTTAAAGCTTTGATACATTGTGAATGACATATTATACAAATTTTGACAGTTTTGACACTACATATCAAGCTACACCACATAAAATTTGTATTGTGGTTAAAAACTGGTTAAAACAACTTGGGTATTTTTGTAGATAGTGAATGGCACATACCAGCCTAGACAGTTTTAACGTTAGCAACATTTTAGTCACTTTTGCTTATACAGATATTTCACTATATAAAAAGTTAATAACCTATTTCTCATTTAACCGATACAAATATCTAAACCAAAACGTTCATAGCAATCTTTCTTTTTATTTTGTTATGTTCCCTCAACATGTTTTTGTACTGAAATTAAGTCGAATTAACTGAAGTCAGTTTGAATGAAGTTAACTTTCAGTCGTATCGAAGTTGCTTGGAGTTAGCGATACTAATATTAATAAAGGCGATAAAAATAGTTCGGTTACCCTATGAAACGATTAAATAGATTTAAATAATTTGCCCTTACTCTATCCCAGTTTAAAATAGATTTTAGCAAAGCGAAACTATATACTTACAAAGAGAAAATAAAGTTAGTGAATTAGACAAAGTTTGTTTATTTCCATTACTTATTTTTAAAGTTGTAAATTTACAAGTAAATTATGATATTTATTAAATATACCAATAAACTAGCAGGTTAATTTAGCGCTAAATATGGATAATAAAAAAAAGTATAAAACTTCCATATTTGCGTTCTAAAGTTTTTCTCGTTCGTTTAATACCAAGCAAAAAAACTTAGTTATAAGTTCTAACTTACTTTGTCGAATTCCATAATTATTGAGTATAAATAAAATACTTTTGACTTCAACAATATTTATTTATTTCAACCTCATCAGTATTTAGATATGTTTACATGCGACTATCAAAGGTTATATTAAAAAGTAAACAGTTAGTGTTGTTATAGCAACAATAGAACTTGGTGATTTGATCTCGGTATTTGTCTGTAGATGACTTGATTTCTTATTCCAAAATTTCCAATAGAGGTGAATTTAAGAGATGAATTTGCTCTTTTATTAACAGTACAGTTTTTATATGTTTTTAAATTTCAAAAGCTTCTAGTCTATTGAATTTACGTTTATCACCACAAAAGTCTAAACATTTTATAGTGTTATTAGATATCATTGAATGATTATGTTCTAGTATGTGTTTAGCATAATTGGATCGATGTGGATGTTTGTATGTAACAACTAACACATTATTTATACCTAATGTCAAAATTCTAATTGTCTGGCCTACATAAACCAAATTACAATGCGAGCAATTTAATTTGCGAATGCTTGAATTTAGCAAATAATCTGCTGTTTTAGTTTTGCATTAAATGAAGTGTTTAAAATGTTTGTGGTCCTTTCAAAACTTACTTTATACTTATTTGCCTTGTTTATTATATTAGCAATCTTTTATCCCAACATCATCCGATACAATTCAAAGTGCTTCGATCCTATTTTGGTGAAAAATCAGAAAAAATTGCTAACATTATAAACAACGCAAATAAATTAATAACAAGTTTGAAAAAATAAAACGTTTTAAACACTTTGTTTAATGCAAAATCAAAAACAAATTATTTGCTAAAATTGGTCATTTACAAATTAAATTGTTGGCATTGTAATTCGGTATATATAGGCCAGACAATTAGAAATTTTGATAATAGGTATAAAAACAAGTACGTTGTTACAAATACAAACACCCACATAAATCCAATTACGCTAAACACTTCTAGAACACAGTCATTTAATGTAACGTTTGATAATAGCATGTAAACATGTCAAAAAACGTATAAGGTAAAATTAAATCAATATTGTTGAAGAAAAACGTATTTTATTTATACTCAATAAAAAAACGTAATTAAAAAGGCGGTGAAAAAAATGCAAGTCTTAGATGGATAGGTAATTTTCATTTTCTGTCATTAATTTCCGAATTGACTTTCAAGGATCAATCATCCCCCTCTTCATTAAATTTTTTTGCCCACACTGTCTTATAAAAATGATTAAACTCAAAAAAGCATACCCACAATCTGAGTACTAAGACTGCTCAATAGCGGTTTTTTTTGTGCATTCTAGGTAGTTTGGGGGTAAAATGTTGGAAGTGGAGAGGAGCTTTAAATGACCGACGGTAAATTATATAAATAACCTGGTTAATTATCCGGTTAATTTACCTGGTAAAAACCCAATCACAACACTATTTATTGTTATGTAATTCCACAAAGCAACGACTGCAACTATCAACAAATTAAATAAAGCCAGATTAAATTGATTCGAATCAACTGGATTGAATAAAATGGTACGATAAGAAAGTTCCATGGCTTGCAACCGACATCTAATTTGAGTTATACCATATGGGATACAAACCATTCAAATTATTGCGGTGTTGCCAGAATACCTGTCGCGAGCAAGTTTAAGAACACGTAAAAGAAAAAAACGAAAGACCGGTTTCTTGCGGAGGCGCTCTTAAGAAGGATTGGTTAACAGCTGATTCGATTTTAAGTGTTCTGACCCCACGAAGGAATCTTGGTCATCAAGGTTGAACCAGAAATTATTCAGCTTGAATAGTTTTCGTTGATCAAAAACTTGATTTATGTTATGTAATGGCTACAGTGGAATTTTGATTCATCTCATATTGCATCAATTTTAGTATAATAAATTTTGTAGCTGAAAATTATTTAAATACATTTTGAGGGGTTATATGAAATTTGCTCTTACAATATATTCATAGTAACTACTTTCTTATAACTATCAGTCACTTTCGATGTCAGTAATACAGCCAACAGCAACATAATAACATGGGCAAGTACCCACATTGTTGAAATTGCGGTAATTTCATTAATAGAATACACAATAAGGTACTTTTGACTTTAAAGTTTGCTAGTTCTGTTTTGTAAAGTCTGAAAATGCTGGATTAACAATAAGATTCATTGATTTATGTGTGCTAAATATGGTTACAAACGTTAAAGAAATGTTTTAGCTGATTTATGAAAGAGTTGTTACCAATTCAATAAATTTAAGTAACAAAATACATTAAATCCGTATCCCTTCCACCAGTCGCAACTTTTACTGTCGCCTGGTATTCGCTATTAGAAGCCAAATATGTAAGTATGTGCTAGTGTGTTAGGCCAGTAGAGTTTTAAATGCAAATAGGTACATTGGGTTCACAGAGCGAAACTCTGTGACTAAACGCTCGACAACACGTGCACTTGGGCACTTATAAAAATGCGTAACAAAATGCCATACAATATTACTGAAATGTATTATATGCACAAATAAAAGCAATCATTGGACAAACAGATATTGAACCATTATATTACAAATTCCAGCGATCAAGCGTAGAAAATAAACAGTCAAAATTATGTATTTTATGAGTATAGGTGAGAAGTGGTGAGTCGGAAGAGAAACCAACCAAACTTGACCCAAATATTGGGATCTCGTGTTACAATAACAAACCAAGAATTACGCTGCACTACCTACTTAATTAGTTTATTTATTATTAAAAAGCGTGTGCCCGCCCACGGGTGCCGCTAGTATTATTGTATGAACCTAAAGTGTCCACAACTACTTTAACTATTACAAATATGGACACAAATTCAAGCATCCTGAGCATTAAACCTGTACTAGTGTTACCCCAGCGCACAATGCACTGACAGACTGAGCGTTGACTGAGCCGGCTAAATGCTAAGTCACGTGATGCATTAGTTTCATGAGGAGGCGCGGCGTTGGTGTAGATGTCGCCTCAAGTAAAGGGCGTTTAGCAAACTTTCATATATAAATTAAAATAATTATTATTGAAAAATCGACGTAGAATAAAAATATAAAAATGTTTCATATTCCATATGAGGATAGAGACCTTTCATTGAAAAAAATGGTCCAAATTGGTGAAGCGGTAGCCGCTTGAGGAACCGGAGAAAAATACCCTTTGAGCTTTTATATATGTATGGATATTAAAGTAATGTTATACAAAAACTAGCAGGAATGATTTCAAACTTAGGGCTTAGGGTGGATTTTCCTAAAATTCTGTAACAACCTTAATAAAACAAGAATAAATCAATATTGAACGTAACTTCATTATGGTATTAGAGCGGTCACTTCCAATTCGGCCAATTGTTTTTACCCGATGAATAAATGTTTATATCGGTTGCGAAGACTCATTGCCTAACCCATGTAACTACTCCAATAAGATATCAACCAACAACAATAACATAATCTATCTAGCATAATAACCTAATTTGCAATAGCTGTCTCGTCCCCCTTCCCCCTTTCTTTGGCTCTTCCTCTCTTTTGTTTTCCCTTTCTCTTCATTTTCTGTTTCGCTCCCCCACCCTTTTCGTCTTATATTTTTCTTCTCTCTTTCTCCCGCTTTTGTCCCTCTCTCTTTTGTTATTCTGTTTGATCTCTTCCTACTCCGCCCGCTTTCTGATTGTCCTCCTCTATCATTTTCTCTCTCCCTTTGCTACCCCCTCTACTTCTCGCTCTCTGTATTCCTTTTTATATTGTTGTACCCATACATTGTTTCATTTTTCCTTTATTTGAATTATCTGGAATGCGTTCAGTTTTCTCTATTCGGTTATAAAATCCGACATACGATTTCATAAAAAATTCAATGTTTTATTTCGTAATTCAGATTTATCCCATAAATTATGTTGTATCAGGTCATATGAGCTGCTAGATGCTAGTTTCGCCGGAAATCGAATTTTGATTCTTAAATTCGGATTTCTGAATTTTATTCTAAAACTAAATCATCAAAGTTCTGATATAAAATTCCGAATCCACGGAATTCAAATTTTACATGTCTCAATATCTGAAATAAAATATTCCGGTTAATAATATAAAATGTTAATTGCGGATTGTATTACAAAATCTCAATTGTGGGTGTATATAAAAAACCTAAATCCCTAGAACTGGGTCATTTTCGAATATGCAACCGCAAAAATCGGGATAATTTGAAATCCCAAATCGGTTGCTTACCTACTTTGCTCACAACCACAAAAATTTTTACACTATTTCAGCATATACTGAATTATTAAATTACATGTTGATAATGTATTAATTTATTGTGAATAAAACAATTTTTAACTTCAACAAGTTGTTTTTATTTTAGCCTTATACGTATTACGTGTTTACACGCTATTATCAAAGGCAATGAAAATATGTAAACACGTTTAAATACGTACAAGGCTAAAATACAAAACCCGTTGAAGTTAAGAATTGTTTTATTTACAATAAATATAAAATGAACTTCAACGAAGTAAAGCTCGAACTTATAAATAATGTATTAATTGTTTAATTAATATAATATTCGTTAATTTTATTGCCTTTACGCAAACACGTGTTAAAGCATTCGGCGTTTTATAGATAATAAAAATATACCCACACAATGAATTTTTGAATTTCGAAAATAATCAGAATTATTTTTGCACAGACAAGCTGTCGTTTATTACTTCATGGCGAAGGCACATGTGTTCGTTCGTTAGTAGGTTGGACGCTGAAAAGCGAACATGTGGTTACTTCGTATGACAAAACTAATGAATATAAATATTCTTAGAAGTTATCATGGTCTTTATTTCCTGAAATGTCTACTTAGAACAGAAAATGGAACACCTACTCAAGTGGATGTAAAAAATCTTTGACGCACCTATTCTTAGCACAGTTGCAGTATAAATTATTTCGTTGAATAGTGCAATAGTAACCGGATTCAAAATGCGGTTTTCTATTTACGTAATTGGTGCAATTTCCAGCTGCAGGTATGTGCGCCTTTGCACATTTATGTGCAAACAATAAAAACAGCAGAATGGGGTAATTAAGTTTTACAACGATATGATCATCTGAATTTACAAGTCTTACTCGTTATTCATCAAAATTCCTGAATTTTAACTAGTTCACAGTCATCGATCTGCTAAACAAATATAGAAGATGAATTTGTATAACACACAATGTGGTTTAGTTGCAGGAAATATTTCTCAGGTGTTTTTTCTATTACATTTTTAATAGCATACCATGTGGAACATCTGGTGATTTTTTTAGGTGAATATATTTTTACCGTTTTTCTATGCCAGCAAAATGACTTTGCGAAGAAGTTCCTATTGATTTTAGCTGCCGCTTATTCAGCATAAAATTGATTTTAAGAAGAATTGTGACTAGATATTTTTTTTAAATTGAAAAAAGCTAAACAAAGAAACAGAATACTGTTTAGGGGGCATGCAACACCATTCATGAATATTATTCTCCTAATAGGCATAGACGCTCTCATTACATGTGATTAGCCAACAATTAATAAAGTTAAAAGTTATAATTATAATTAATATTTGAACGTCAGAATTTTGTATTCACCTTCACCTTTTATACACATATCGTCTTAACTGACATTAATAAGTATACATACTATGTTGTTATTGTATGTATGCAAGTAAATTTCCTTTCAAATAAATTATTTACACTGAAATGCGCTTTTATTATGATAATAATTAGTTATTTGTTATTCGCGAATATTTAGCTACACTTTAAGGGCCATTGTTAGTTACATTACCTTTGAGAATCAGACTTAAATTAAATATTTGAATACTTTGGTATCGAAAACTGAAAACTAAAATGTTGGGACATAAAAGAATTTGGAACACTTACACATTTATGAAAATTAAAGTTGCGATTTTTTACTTTCTCATACTTCTGCCGAAGTAAGGATAGTTATGATTTAATGTAAATTTTCGAATTTCAGATTTTAACGGAAATATGCGTTTTGGGGTCCAAGGAACCCACAAAAGTGGTTTTTAAAAATGTCTGCGTTCGTTCCCCACCTCCGGAACACCTTGACCATTTGGTGGGGAAGTTTTTTAGTTGCACGTAGTTCTTTGTAAGGTCGTTAATCGGAAGCGGAAATTAGACTTGTTTTTCTGGTATAGATTTTTTTCTAAGCACTATTTTACAAATTTTAAATACATAGCGTTATAGTGCATCTTAAGACAAATCTAATGCTTTTTTCTCAAAGGCTGTATCCTGAAACTGAAGGCCGTTACGAATTTTTGAAAATTTTACCTTTAATGCCGGATTATTCAAAAACTAAATATCCAATCAACACAAATTCTCATATTATTTGATAGCCCTTAATAAATATAATCAAGTGAAATAACAATATTTTTGGAAATATGAATTTTGTAAATACACTAGCTCTCAAAATTTTACAAACATTCAAAAAATTGTTCCTCAAAAACTGCCCACACAATTTTTTTTAAACATTCTGGGCCGATAAAGCTTGCTTTTTACTTATCTCCCAAATTTTACTATGACGCCCTTCGTGAGTTTTTGAAAAATTTGAAAATGATTAATTTCTTATTCACAAACGCAAATGCCAACCGTTATACACTTTTATCAGTTTGATAGATTATTTGAAGCACTTTATTAAAATCAGCAAGAATTTTCAGCTATTTTAAAAATTAAGAAAAAAAATCAATATTTTTTAAATTTAACAACGCGTTTTAGGGCAGTTACGTGATTTTAACTACGCCTATGAATTTGCGCTAACAAAAAAAATAACTTTTATTCTTTGCATATTTTTAAAAACTCTATAAATAAAGTTGTTATAACCATTTTTGACCCGAGATCATGAGCGCTTGTACGTAAAAGCAAAATTCCCGACAAATGGAACAAGAGCATGGTCATGCTGGTCAAACTGGTGTCTCTTATTTTCAGTAAAGTATTTATAGTTCATTAAAATTTTTGAATTTGACATTTCGACGGAAATACATGTTCTGGACTTCCATGAACCCAGAAGATGATTTTCAAAAAATATCGGTCTGTAAGTGAGTAGGTGGGTATGTATACATCATACCTCCCGAACAGATGGGCCGATTTTGATGCGCTTTAGAACACAAAGATATATTAAAAATTTATAGTCAAAATAAGTTTTAAACTTAATCCGAATTCTCATGCGGAAGCTAACATGTGTTTTTTTGGTAGAAGTTTTGTCGGAAAACTAATATTCTAAGTTTCAAAGTGGAATCTGGTAGAAGACTTTAGGGCAACGATTTGTTTCAGAATTTTCTAGCATTAAAAATGGCGGCTGTTCTTGTTTTTTGAAAATTTCGAATTTAATGTCTTATTATTAGAAAACTAGTAGAGATCGGGATGAACATTTGTATTATAGTAGCCGTAGAAGAACACAATGTCACTATTTAAGAGAATTTTTGTACATATAAAAACTGTGAAATAATTCTTTTTTAAATTTTGATTATATCCGTTTTTAGTTTTCTTTAATTCCAAAAAGTCTTATCTCAAAAATCAAAAAATTAAATTTTTTCTCACAAACTTGAAAAAATGTCTGATTCAAATTGCGTTATCATAGCTAATGCTGATTCATGCAAAAATATGGTGACGTTAGTTTTTCTACTCTAAAGTTTGACTTTTTGGAACGGAATCTGGGGCACATCTTCACAATATAGTGTGTGGTTGATGCTTTTAACAAAGAAACATACCGCCTCCATCTTGGATGGAATACCACTTACTTTTCTTTCCTTTGTGTTCTCCCCCCCCCCCCCCCCCCCCCATCGTCCGCCCCATAAGTTTCGATAACGCAAATCTTGTGCTGTTCTCTTTGTGCTACTTATAGATTTGTCATTTAAGACTTGTGCAAGCGAAAGTTGGAAATCAATGAATATATTTCCCCTAAATTATCAGTGATTATATTTCCCCTTAATTAATCTCGCAACTTTTGTTTTTCACCTAAAATCTGCTGTTTTATTTTATTCCTATAATTAGTTTTATTTTAGAAAAACAGGAGCTACCAGATTATAGGGAGAAAACAAAATGTCCCTAACTCTCTAGAGGAAAACAAATATAACTGGAATCAAGGAAAAAATAATTTATAATAAATTATAGCGGAAAGCCAAATGTTACTAGAGGTTGGCACCACTAGCGAAGAAGCTTAAGCTTTATCTCTTCTCCCTACTTAAAAACTCTTAAACTTCAAGCGAAATGCCTCGCCCGTTTCTTTTATCATTGTTTTTATATCCTTAGATATAAAAACAATGCTTTTATGTTTGTTACTACAGTAATTTGTGGTCACTTTTGTGTAAGTCCCAGTTCTCTTTTCTCCCTTTTTCCATGTCTTTCGTTTTATTGCAACATTTTTTAGTTTCCCATACTTCCAATTTGGCAATGTGTTTATGGTCAAATGGTAAAGCTTTAAGCAATAATCAACGTAATCAAAGAACGCTCCGTCACCCAGGGCAACATCTAATCAACAGTGATTGAAACATGTTGTTCCCTACATAAGAGCGGATGTAGTAACGATCTTCTGATTGGACAGTAATTAGTGGAAGTGGCAGTTATGGTAATTGCACATGGTAATGAAAGTGACTAATGCTAATGATACGTTTGTGCTATGAGTACATCAGTTGCATATCTCAAACGAGAATAATAGCTGATTGTAATTTCAGAAATCTAATTTGCATGCTCACTTAATTCTTTGTTGTAATTTAATTGTTGGTTTTTGTCATTTAAATGCATTAAGTTTTGAAACCGTTATATAACAAGTGTACATATAATATAATTGATTCAAATGTGTTTACATTACGGTCATTTCTTAGTCAGAAGATCTGCAAGGTCTTTAATTTTACAAATTTTATAATTTATAAACGAAAATCTATATTATACATGTAATTATACTTTATTTGCGTCTGATACCAATTGTCAGTTGTGACGTTTGTTGTAAGCACTACATTTTCTGTTCTTAGTATTTTATGATTTGTTTCGGTGGTACTGTTTTGATACCAAAATTTAGGACCATCGTAAAATTACTACAGCAACTTGTTTGTTTTTAACTGTTGGTTGTTTTAAGAATTTTTAATTATGTAAAGTGTTAAATAAAAGCGATTTAATTGAAATGTGTTTTATTTTACCCAAAAATAAAAGATTTATTTTGATTTTAGTGTTGCACTTCAAGCATATTAAGCAAAGCAACCAAATAAAATTTTAAAGGTATGTTAACCCCATTTCAATTGAAAATTGTTGTACATTATTGTTCTTTATTCTAATTTTATATACATGTTTGTGTACATAAGAAATTAATTAAAGTACCGGCATGCAGTCTACGGTAAACTATACACGTACCAAAAGAACTTCGTTCGTCAGATGTGTTCTTTAAAATTTAAATAGCCGTGAGACTGTTTGTGACAATCGATGAAAAGGAGGTTCAACTGCAGCAAGAGTCATTCATGCTGCCATTAACGGCAGTTTTTCGAACAATAACTGGTTCTGAAACAGTGAAAAAAACAACAACAGGTTTAACGACAGCAGGAATGACTCTTGTTGCAGTTGAACCTCATCTTCATAGATTGTCACAAACAGTCTCACGGCTATTTAAATTTCAGAGAACATAGGTCTAACGAGCGAAGTCTCGTACCGAGTTGCCACTATTAATCTCATCCATTTTTAAAACGATTAGCCCATTCAAGTACTTCTGACTTCTCGAGTCCTTAAGCGTACTTTCGTAAAACTGTGAGCTGATTCTGCGCAAAATTTTAGCCTGTCCGACGCCTTCATTAACAAAAAATCGTACCGAAAAATTGAATTATAATATGGTGTTTCACGATACAGTTGACATTTTCATCGGCCTTATTTTTATCTGCTGATCATATATTTCGAAGGGATTTAGGTGTACCAGATTTGTTATTTTTTATTTAAAATCCACGTTGATTAATCTTATTCGAATAATAAGTAAGTTATAAATGGCGTTTTATATAAAATTGTAATAATGTGCTTCTCGCATTGTAATACTTGTAGAATATAAAAAAGAGTACCACTACTGGTACTAGTTGCGCTAAAAGGAAGAAAAACAAAAAATAATTACATGCTATGTTCACCTTAATACCTAATAAAAATAGAAACAAATAAATAAAATAAAATTGATATGGGATAATAATAGTCATAACTCATAAACTACGTGAGTAGTAATTTTAGGGTGATGCCCTAAAGTCGTCTATGAGATTCCAGTTTCAGATTTATAAAATTAATTTTACTAACAAAATGCTACCAAAAAAACATGTCTAACTTCTGCTTCCGGTTTCGTATTTCTTTAAAAGATTATTTCTCCCATGAATTTTTGATATACCCCACATTCCAAAGCTCACTGAAATCGGACGATACGTTTGGGAGTTATAGAGCCGACATACCCATCCACATATTATTTAATTTCAAATATTTGTGTATAAATCTGTTTCCTGTCGGTATGGGAGTATTCAAAACATTTACTAAAGAAAAGAAATTGTGTAGTGTCTGTATCTGATGAACAGTCGTATTATATTATCTATCTTTTACTAGCCCCTACATCACGTCTACGACTCCTCCCACCATATGGCTATTTCAGCATCGTTTCCTTGTCTCTTCAAAGAAGCAGCGCTGGTACAGAGCGAGCAAAAAAGGTGAAAACCACGTGACCACGTAACATAGGTAACCCATTCTACGTGGCCAACCTGTTTCAGGAAACTAGATCTGACAGGTATGGCAATTACCATAGCGTTGCAAGTACAAATTAGGGCACAGAAAACATATTTTCATAAAAAACTGAATTTGGCACGTCACACAATTTAAAAACTCTTTAAAACATTTAATAAAGCAAAAGTAAATTGTAAGATTTATTTAATAATATTATTGTAGAAAAACGTATTTGATTTATGAATTACAATAGCTGCTCAAAATGAGTGCAGGAACGCCAATGAAACACAATGACATTGCAAAAGGAAATCAGCACGGCCCCTTAACCCCCTTAACCTCCTCTTGACAGTAGTAGTTTACTAGTTACCTACAACTGTTTCAAAAATATCAGTAGCAGCTAGAATATTTAATATTTATTTTGACATTGACATTTGATGTCAAATGTGAATAGAGTATATCCAACTTTTAAATAAAAGTAAACGATGATTTTGTTGCAACCAGATTACAAAGTTCATAAACAGCAATGCATATTTCTTAAGAGCCGGTGTGTTCGGAATGCAGCAACTGATCTACATATTGTTGCTAAATATTACGGTTAACCGCATTGCGAGGGGTAAACCACGCTTAAAGATTTTGTACACCTACTTCCATTCCACAGAAAATTTCACATACTTCCACCATACTTCCATGTACTTTTACTTACTTGCACATACTTCCACGTACTTCCACCGTACTTCCACTTACTTTCATATACTTCAATCGTACTTCCACTCTCACTTGCTTTTACATACTTCCACCGTACTTCCATGTACTTCCACGACATTTACTTACTTCCTCATACTTTCACATACTTCCACGTATTTCCACTACTACTTACTTCTACCTACTTTAGTTTTACTTCCAGATACTTCCACATACTGCCACGTACTTCCACGTACTTCCACTGTACTTCAACTACCTTGTACACCTACTTCCACACGCGGTTTACCCCTCGCGACATTGTGAGAAGTTTACCGAAAACTTCCGTTTACGGTTTCGAATTTTTTAAGAGCTTATTTTTGGCATACCTTCATACTACAAGTAGTGTCAAAATCGGACAACCCATATTATGAGGGAACGGAATAGAGCACTCGCCTACAGATAGATATTTGATGAAAAATGTTTTTCTCTGTTTCTTGTACCCCCAATAAGATTTCTTTGATTAAATCTTGAAATGATACCACACTCAGCAACTTAGCAAATAAATATTTTCGCAGATCCTAATCCTACCAATAAAACATTCAGCAATTTGTAATTTCATCGAATAAACTCTCGCCAAAAAAATTTATTCAAGATAATAATCACACAAAATGATGCTGTTATTAGATTTTTTCCAGTAAAAGTGAAATCCTGATTAGATTAATGCCGAAAAAAATTTCCTCAAAAACCTCAAAAACATTTTAGGTTAGTTGCCAAATAACATTTTGATCGCATTGTGTTGCAAAATAGAAAACAAAATTTATTGCATTACGTTGATATCATTTATTTCTGACATTTGGTGTTGTCATGTACCGTGCGATCAGAAAATAAGGAACTAGCGCAGGCCGTGATTATATTATGAATATTAGCAGCACTGTTTCTCTTGTTTAATAATTTGATGTGAATGGCAATGTCATTGATTAAAGATAAAAAATGTACCCTACACTTCATTGATAGACTTTAAAATAAAACTTGACAGTTGTGTTGTGGACTGCTTTGTAAATAAAAGTAAGTAATTATAATTTTATTTTAAAACTTATAACTATAAATGTAATAACTTTTAATGTTTTAGGTTAAGTAGAAAATACACAATACAAGCAATAAACAAGAAACAAGAAATAAGAAAATTGTTGAAAACTAAATAATTTACAATAAGTGTCCTCAAATATTCCACTTTGCGCTTCAATGCATAGTGCTACTCGTCTCGCTTCATATTATTGAATGCATTTTGTAAAGTCGGAGGATCAGTGGCATTGCAAGTACGAACTATTGCTTCCATGAGTTCCTTCAAATTCTTGTACCTGTTTTTACAGATCGTATTTTTCAGAAATGGAAAAATAAAATAATCCAGAATGGATTAATCCGATTGTTGCACGCTCAGAGTAACCCTTATAAGATAAACTCAAATTCTTTTTTAAACTGTCAAGTTTATTTTAGAGTTTACAAATCAGATTACCATTGACATCAAATTTAAAAATGTGAGAATTAATGTTGCCAACCTTAACAGCCTAGGCACGGCCTGCTCCAATTCCCTTTTTTCTGAATCGCACGGTATTAAGTACTCCACTTTTTGTTAATGAATTTAGCGTCTCGCGTTTATTTGTCAAAACTGACGTTTTAACATGATAAACGCGTGGAGAAAGGGAGAAGTTATATAGAATAAATATTAATATTATTTTATTGATAAGTTCTAGCTTTCCTTAGTTGAAGTTGAAGTTAATGTATTATACATAAAACAATTATTAAATTCAACGGGTTTTTACATTCTCATACCTTAGCTATAGGGAAGTATTGATTTCATGAAAATTTTCGAAATCTAGATTTTAACGGAAATACACGCTCAAGAAACCCAAATAAGTAATTTTTTAAAAAATGTCTGTCTGTGGGTGTGTGTGTGACACCTCTAAAGGTCTATTCACACATATCAGTGACGTGTCAGTGCCGTATCAGTTCAGTGTCAGTAACATCCGTGATGTATCAGCGACGACTATTCACACATATCCGTACAGTTTCATCAGTTGTCAGTAATTATTTTAGCGAGATGGCTAAGTTTACAGACACAGAATTAGCCATGATTGCCATAATTTTGGATGAAGAGGAAGTGCATCAGTCGAATTACCATTTTCTCCCATTTCTTTTCCTATCTTGTTCCAAATGTCTTGTTTGAAACTACTGTCCATATATTTTGGATGGGATAAATCATATATTACAGAGTATTGGCGAACCAATTCAATAAGTTGCTCGTCAATCATTTTATTCACAAAAACGTGACAAGCAAGCTACACGACAGCGTATAATACGTCAGTGAAATAGTAAAAATATCGTTGGCAACGATATATAATCTCACGGAGCGGATACTGCACTGATACTGAATGCAAAAATACGTCACTGTGTCGGGCTTGTGTGAACACGTTAATCTAAACTACATGCAACGATATTTTATTTTTCACTGACACTGACACTGAACTGACACGTCACTGATATGTGTGAATAGACCTTAAAGGCGAAAGTACTGAAGTGATTTTGATAAAATGTTAAATCAAGAGGTACATCGTACATTGTAGTTCTAGTAAAGCTTTTCAAAAAATCCGAAATCGAAAACGGAAGTTAGACATGTTTGTTGGTAGCGTTTTTTTTCCAAAACCAAACTTTGGAAATTTGAGTATGTGATCTGAGAGAAGAACTTAAGGCAAATCGAAAACTTTTTTACCGAACTCTCTAGCTTTAAAATGGCGGCGGCTACAACTTTTCGAAAATCTCGACATTAACGCCAATTTACTCAATAAATAGTTGCCTGATCGGGGTCAGCAACAACTTGTTTAAGAGCCCTTTGTGGGTAGTATACGATGAACTAAAATTAATTTCGAAAATCCAAAAACGATCGCAATGGCGCTGTTTCAAAACTTTAAAAATTGTAAAAAATATATTTCTCAAAAAATGCCTACACGATTGTTTTTAAACTTTCTGTGCCAATAGAGCTTGCAGTGAACTACAATTTTTTTTTGGTAATCTCTCAAATGTCACTGACGCCTTCCAGGAATTTTTGAAATATATGAAATAGATTAATTATTTATTCAAAAACGCCAACGACGCGTCGGTATAAACTTTATTAGTTCGATAGACCATTTAAAGTACTTTATTAGGATCAGCAACAATTTTCAACTATTTTAGTAATTAAGTGAAAAACGATACTTTTTCATATCCACAATGCGTTTTCCGACAGTTACGTGACTTTAACTACGCCTATCAATTAGCTCTAGTTAAAAATATATTTTTCATTGTTTGCATATTTTTGATCTGTTTAAATAAACCATTCATATCGTAGAAATCTAACATACGGTGAAATGAGAGAAGATAAATCTAATAGTCGGTGCACTGTACAACGTTATAATTATAAAATATTACACTTTTTCAAATACCGCTAGTATCAATATCTAGTATGGGAAAGTCCAATCCAAGTTAACACTTCAGCTTTTTTATTTTAGTCTTATTATTATTGTTTTTATTATTAAACAGATGGCTATGGTTGTAAATTCTGAATATTTGTATACAGGCACTGACTCACTGGAAGTAAATGTCAAGTACATGCCTCTAATACGTTAACATCTTTTTTCGATTTTTTTTGTTTTAACTCCAACGATTAAAAAAATACGATTAAGTTTTATTTGGAAACTAACCTAAAATATGTTTTTATATTTGTGGGGTTTGAAAATAAGCATAATTTCTTTGAAATAGTACATATTCTGAGAAATCAAAAACATAAGTTTTCCTTGTTTTGAACCCTATCCGTACATACATACATACATACTGTATATACTATTTCCGAAAATTTTCTCTGAAGTAATACACAATATTTTCACAGGTAATCATTTTTCAAAACGCCTATTTGTGTCCGTAGAGCCATGCATGCGTACGTTTGTCATAATTGGAAAATATTTTTACTTCTGGTAAAATAAATTATGCATGGAAAAGCAACTAAACACTAAACAGGTATATAGGACCACGACGAATGGTTAGTTACAATTGAACTACTGTGGAGGTCGTTCTTTTGAACTTCCACTATACCTTTCTTTTTAACCAATTCAGTAACGTTTTCTCTGGTTTTCTCCATTTCCAGTCCTTTTTTTAATACAAAATCAATCGCAATCACACGCTACAAAAGTTTATAAAATATAAATGTTATTATTAAAACTTTAAAAGTAATGCAAAAGGCATATCGAAGGCCGCTGAAAAAATCAAAACGTACAACTGATTTACTGGAGTTGTCATGCAGAAATTCCCACAATCAAAAGTTTCGTTTAAAAAACGCACGTCACTCTAAACAAAACAAATTTAAATGAGTTTGAGCTCAGACCGAAAAACGCGAGGCATTGTAGCGTAAAACATGAAATGAGGAACCGTTTTGCGTTCACCAACTGAACAACTTCAAATTTGAAATATTTAACTGGTATGGGTGTTCGCTGGTTATCATTGTCTTTTCTAGACATTTGAATTGCAAATCCGGACAAATTTAGCACCAACGCTGTACTAACGAAAGGTCATAACTTTCGGTGTAAAATACCAAAATACACCGGTTTCAATCTGTTATGATTGTCATGCAAATATTTACTTCGATCTTTTATTTTTCTTAGCGTCTAGTTTTTTTAACTTGGGTATTAAAAACCTTAGGAATGATGGTTTAGACTTTCTTCTTGTCAATGAACACAACGTTCAAGGGCATTCTTCATTTTTAAATTCAATCCGAATTCACAGAATTTAAAGGTTTCTATTTATACCAAGTTGAAGCTTGAATTCCAGGTATTTCAGATCCAGGTAGAATTTAACAATGTTCATTTTTGTATGATAATGCTAAATTCTTCTGAAAAAATATACAAAACTTCGTCCCTCTCTCTCTCTTTGTCACATACACATACACTCTCTTGCTGTAATAAAATTCCCTTATTCTTTCTCTCTCTCTCTCACTCCCTCTACTATTCTATAAAACGCACTCCTCTTTCTATGTCGCTTACTTACTTTTCCACTCTCTAATACTTTTCATGTCACTCTATAACTTTCTTCTTCGCGATTGCGCATCGGTGTGTGTGCGCGCGTGTGTTTCTACGCGCTTGCGTACGGGTATTTGTGTAATAATGGATGGAAGTCTCAGAACCAACTTAAGTGAATGTTGGAATACCCTCATCCAAGTTTAATAAAAAACGTGAGAAATGGTTACTTATCGTATAGTATGCAAAAGTATTAATGTATTTAACAGTTTACGCGTCAACATTGACTACAATGAGATTCCACCATTCTTAACATTGTGCAGGAGAGTATAGCTACATTATAAGAATACACTACATGATACTAAAAATGTGTAAAAAGCTTGCATGTAAAAGTAATACTAATGATAGTAGAACTGTTTGAGAATATTTCATTTGTTTCAACTGCTGGCTATAACAGAGAGTGCTAAAGATAAAGTCCTATGTCATGCGCTATTAAACTGTATGCTTCGTCCTAAGCCTTAAACGGAATATCGCTCACGGTCTTCAAAAAGAGATATAAATGAAACTTGTAGTCCGCTGTTTTCCTTTGTGGGAAACAACATTTATTTTTTTTTGTGATACGGGAACCTCGGATTAAAGAAACCAAGAAACAGTTCACAAAATTTGGGCGAGAAAGACGAAAATAACCGCTAACCATACCTGGCTCTGTGACCCCATCCCCTGAGTTTAAAGCATCTTTTGGCCTGTTTTTGAGCAATAATGTTTCGAAAATGTCAAACGTATGAAATTTTTCACTTAACAATAGTTGCAGTAGTTTCAAAAATTATCGTAGTTTATAACCTTGTGTACCCCTACGGCATTTACAATATAAAATTGGACCACGATTTGATAACCCGTTTTTGCCTAAGTAGACATTACGCCTAAAAAAAAATCAAAAGGCGTCACAGATAAATTAACGGGATGGGACAACGAACCAAATTGTATTTCATTGCTAGCTCTAGCCTGCGAAATTAAAAAGAAAATCGAGAAGTCAGTGTTTGAGGTATATTTTTTTGAAAATACCAAAATTTTGTAAATATTATTCACTTCACAGTTATCATTTTCTCATACATTTTTTGTACATGTACCATTGCGCTTCCATAGGGCTATTATAATCTTCAAAGATTATTTAAATCTGCCAACTCGTTTTTGAATAATAAGGCGTTGTAGTCAAAATTCGAACAAAAAGCGTTGGTTTTGCGCTAAATGCTACCAAAAACAAGTCTAACTTCCAGCTTCGGATTTTTTATTAAAAAGTTTATTCTGTCGATGAATTTTTGACATACTCCCACATTTTAAAACTCATATGATCGGGAGATATGAGCCGCACAAACTCACATACATACATAATTACACACGGTACAGGTGCACTGGTAGACATTTTTAAAAATCACGTTATTGGGTGTTTTGGCATTCAAAACATATAATTCAGACAAAATCTGGAATTCACCAATTTGCATAAAATTAATACTTGCTACCTACTACCCATCGTGATAGCACCAAAAAATCTAAAAAAAAATAGTATCCACTTTTCCTTCAAGATGGTCCCGCTCATTAGTATTTCAATTAAAATTTTCACATTTAAAACTCTTCTAACTGTACAAATGAATGTCTGTTCTTGATTCCTATTAATGGTAATTGTGTATGGTAGGTTCGGTTAGGTAAGCTTAATCTTGCTGTAAATGGTAATCTCTAGTACCTGAAGGTGATAAAATAATTTAAGGTAATAAAACAACATTTCCAGATGTCTGCTCTCTTGAAATCTTAGCTGCAATGCATTTTGCAAACCTAATTTAAAGTTATGATATTCTTCAAGCGCGCATCGTTTGCATAATCTGAGTTACATCTCTCTCCAAACTTTGTTTTTGGTACTAATCTGTCTTGGATCCTACCGTAAATAAAAGTCTAGCCCGATGGAGGGAATCCGTAAGCTCGGCAGGTGTGTTCCCAAGAAGTATGATGTGGAATTCAACAGATTATGTCCCATTCAAACACACAAACCATTAAATTTTTGCTTATCTTTATCGAAAACTGTAGCGGACCACTGTACAAACGAGCATGTGCCTCATACAGGAGTTTCCAGGAAAATTGAACTACATATATGCAAAACGCATGAGAAATTATATTTTTCTAGATTTTATGTCCTTAGAATACTTTGTATCAATAATACAGTTTAAATTCTTAGCCAAAGTATACTGGAAACATAAAATCTGAAAAACTATAATTTCCCATGCATTTTGCATGCAATGCAACTTTCCTGGGAAACCCTGTACAATGGATGGACCCCTTAAAATTGAGACAAGTGGAAGGGATCTAGATTTAATATATAGACAGTGAAACCTGTGAACTATGCCCCCCGCGTTTATTGTTAACAATAAATAAGCGTATGAAGTAGGTTGCGTAGCGGTCTCGGATCAAAGTCCTGCTCTAGTCTAGATAGTATATCCGCATTCCTTTTCCGTCTCAATATTTTCTGACGACGCATGCGGTAACATTCTGGGCACAATTTATTTACTATGTTTATGAGTTTTGATGTTATCTAACAGTCGCGCAGGGTAATCGGGCCTGCGACAAATAAAAGCGGAATGTATTTAGTACATCATTGTATCCCTCTTTTAATAAATTTGCTAGCAATTGGTTGTAAAGAAAAGCGTGAGGCATAGTCCATAGGTTCTGCTAGTTGTATAAATTAATTTGAGATTTCTTTCATTCTTGTAGACATACTAGCGTTTAATTTCGTAATCTGTGTATTTGTAAAAAAATCACTATATAAACATAACCAAAATGATAAAGTAAACCCGAGTTGGCTGTATTGATAAGATGGCGTAATTGTGCCAATCTATTTGTCTAATTGCACTTTTGACCTGTACGCATTTCCGGATCTAATGTTATAAATAAATTAGTACTCAGTATGTGAACCTTTATAAAACTGTTTAATTCGAGTTAAATTGGTGGATTAAGAACTTACATGTGACCACTATCGCCTCGCAAATATGTTAGGGACTCGATGTGATGTTCACGGAATTTGTTTCTGTAATATCGATATGCTTTGGATAGATTCTGCGAGCTTGTTTCTCTGTATTATTGTAATGGTCAACACTACAAGGGAAAATAGTCTTTACGTACGGGCCACGTAATTATGTGGGTTCTCGTGGTGGGAGCCCCTTACCACTAAAAGCTGAGACAGGTGAAAGGGCTCAGAATTTAACATATATAAATAGATGTCATTAGCAGCATTGTAACCTCTGGTCGAAGTGCTTCAGCAATTTTTTTCTCCAAGTGCGTTAACTACGATCTGATATACATATGAGCTTGCTCAATAAAAAGACGCGTTTATTGCTCTTAAATATTTATTGTAAATTCTCAATTGAAAGTTTCAATACAACTAATTCTAATGCGTCACCAACAAGCGCTTAACATTGAATGCCCCGCTTGGTTTTTAAGAGAACCAAGGGGTAGATGAGGTCACAGGTCATCAAAGCACATGTTCGAGCTGGCGGCTGGCAAGAAATTCGATGCGGTGTAGGGTAATAAAGTTGAAAGACGGAAATCCTCACATACACAATCCAACTCAAGCCAAACCCAAAAGCTGCTCATGCATGCTTCAAATATTTTAACACGGGAGCTATTTGTTTATCTTTTCAGGAAATATACGTGTAAACTAATATATTACTATTTTTAAGAAATAAATTAAACTGCGTTTCCCAGTTCCAGCAATAAACCCCATTAATTGTATTTTAAGAAACTTTTTGTTATCCAAAAATAAACTTGACAATACACTAAATTTCTACGGAAGTGTGGGAGTGCTACGTTCGAAGAAAATCACTATTTAACATTGAAGACAGTTACAGTGCTTCCGGATGTCTTACACCATATTTACACGATGATTCCTGTAAGCAAGAACATTCACGCAGAATGAAAATGAGATTTTACGGATGACATCACAAATAGTTGTTACCCACGTAATCGACCTTAATGCTGCTATGAAATTTAACTCGAAACTCGGAATTTACATCCAGCTCCGATAAAATAGCGTTTAAATATACTATAGAAAATGAATTAAAGTTAGAGATAAATACATCGAAATGCATTGATTGTAAAAGGTAAGTAAAAATACTAAGATAAAACTTTCTAATGCATTTGCATTTCAAGGCGAACCTATTAGTTTCCTTGGAATTTATGGTTATACGAAGATTATTACGCTTATATGAATAATAATTTTATTGATGACGGGTACTTTATTGGAAATAAAAAATCAGTATGGTGTAATATTAAGATAAAAAATAATCTTTAAGGAATTTGAAAAGCAATAATTCTGTGGTGTGTGGTATAGATATTTTTAAAAGGTGTAAGCGTGACAAATATATCTTTGAAATGCAATGTTATTTCATAACAAAATATACCGGGTGTAAATGAACCTAGCTACATCCCTGTCTTTTTCACAATTTTTATGTTATGTATTAAACTTGGGGATGTTTAACCAATCATAAAACCGCATCGTATCTTGTATAAGTCACTAGCACTTTTCGTTTAACGGTTTTTAAGCAGCACCCTGCATATATTTAATATATTTCTATATAACATACAATTATCTATCAATTCAAATTTGAAATTGGTTAACAAATGAGAGAGAAAAATGTAATTGTTTTCTGCAGGAACATGGCCATGAAATCAGTATGTATGTTAGCAATGCAAACAAATAGGAGTTGCAAATTATAGAAAACCTGTTATAGTAAATTTACAGTGCAAAATCGAAGTTAGTTTACACCAATCATCATGATATTGATTAAACTTTTATTAAAAATACATAAAACTTAATTTTCTTATGAAATAACTGGCTATAACATCATTTTTTTAATGGTACCACCCACATGTTTGTTTTGTCTTATAAAAAGGTTTTAAATATCTTAAAAATGAGGCATGTAAATCATAATGTTCAACCACAAAAATGGGCGAAACACGGCGCTGCTGGTAATTTTCTTTCCCATACTTTTTACGTTTTAAATATTCTCGCGCCGGTAAATTACTGATCAATATTGTTTTAACACAAATTTAAAATGGAAAAAGTAATTTAAATAAAAGTAAAGCCTCAGCGAAGAATTGAGCTTGCAATAGATGCCGTACTAGCACTACCCAACACTATGACTGCTGACAGCAAACCTTACAAAATGGAACTGACTGGCGACAATTAAAATTAAAATTCGTTTGTATTTTGTTATTTTTAATTTAAACACATCACGTTAACGTCATGTCCGGTTAAACAAGATGTGCTACATTAGTGATCTATACATCATACAATGCTTTTTATGAACAGTTAAATACCCCCAAGTTTTATTATATTAACTTAAAAATTGTAGAGTAATGGGTGCGCTTAGTTTCACTTACAGCCAGTGTAAAAACATACAGGGTGTTTTATTCACAAAAGAAAGTATCTATTGCTCCACTTAAACTGAACACCTGGTACAAAAATTAATTTTTAGATGTTATCTTGATCTTTTCGTTCTTTCTACAATAATACAGAGTGGCTAGGAAAACCCCGGCCGCTTTCCTTGCGGCGGTCAAGAGATGGCGCTTTAGTAAAGAAAAATTAAATTAAAATACTGGCAACAACGCAGAATCCAAGACGTTTTAGTTATTAAATACGCCCCATATTAAATGAAAACAACTAAAACGTCTTGGATTCTGCGTTGTTACCAGTATTTTAATTTAATTTTTCTTTACTAAAGCGCCATCTCTTGACCGCCGCAAGAAAAGTGGCCGGGGTTTTCCTAGCAACTCTGTAGATAATTTTTAAAATTAGCAGGAAAACCTACATAAATAAGAAGTATTCATAAAGAATTAATAAATTATGATTATAGCACGAACTAGTTTAAAATCAAGGGAAAAAATTAAACAATAAATTTAATCAACATTGGTTCATCCGATAACGCCTAAAAGATTGCGGTTCTTACAAGGTCGTCGGCAATTAATTACTTTACTATTTCATGCCAAGAATAATAAGATAATTATGTATACCGTACAATATTTTTAAGCATATGAATAAATCTCCACATCGAGAAAAGACGTTTACGTTAACGTTATCGGTAAACAAAATACAAAGTGTGTGGCCACTAGGATATGAACCTAGGCCCATAGCAAAGGAGACGCCGAGTCGCTACTTCGCAGCAATGTTATTAAAAAGCTTTATTTGCATACAGATTCCTTGGAATGTTTTTGCATTTTGTGCTGGTAGGTATTTAATAAAAATTATAAATAGGACATACATGTTTAATTTCATGTTTTCCCAAAAATGTCCCGTGACCGCAAATATAGGTAAGCGGTAGTAGCTTCGAAGCAGAGCTTTTCTGATTGATGTGATGAAATATATTCTTTGAGGCTTTCGCGGTTTCTCGAACTGTCAGTATTACAATTTACTTTCGGCTTAGACCGCGTCGTCATTTGGGAACTACACCCAGCAAAATCAGGTAAGGACCGACCTGTAGCTATTTGTTTGTAGGCCCTGCCTGCCTAAACAGGACCGTGTGCTTAGTTTATTTAAACCTTGGGGCGGACAAGGATTTGATCTTAATGTATTTTGTTAACCAGGACAATAATACTTAATCGGCTTATGCCTGCTAGCTGTTTGTGAACCCATACAAACTAACGTTTCGCAAGACATTGCAGCTTGCATCTTCAGTGTTTTATTTACTCTGAAGAATATATTGTTTTGGGGAAAAAATAATCTTAAGCTTTTGAATATATATCTTTCTGAACTATAGGCCATTGGGGCCCTTCGCATGGTCCGATTCATTCCGGTTTTGGCATATTCGCTATGTTCCGAAGGGTAGTGGGGCCTTTTGGGCCTTTAACCACTACGCCCCTTAGCTTACGCCAAACCCTTGGCATTACATTCACTCGTCCATTTGCTCATTCATCTACACTTTGAGGGGACTTCCAACCCCTCTAACGACGGCCAAGGTATTAGCTTGACCGCCGGGATCGACTATTTATGTGCCCATCCGCCAGCACGAGGCGCCGTGTTTTGTGCGACCTTGGGACACCCATCCAACTACCGGCCACGGAAAGCATTGCTGCACTACCGCGATCGCAAGTGAATGGCCATCCTAGCCGCGTCATACTGGGACCTTAGCTTTTGTAATAGTTCTTCAAAAAGTTTCTCAGTGCCGCATTTTATAAATATTTTAAAGATTTTGCCTATAAGCAATATTTAGCATACACACTTCACTAATAATCTTTTAGATTTTCTATAACAGCGTGTTTTATTTAAAGTTTTATTTTCTGATGCTTCAAAAAGGTATTAGTCCCCTGTGACATATTTCCCTAAAATGCTATATTCCTTATGATTATTTGTTCTTCCAATGTTTTAATCCGAATTTATGACCATAAAAGGTTTCACCAAAACTTTTTATTTTCCAATACTTTTTTGTGTTCATACTTTTGGCTCTGTTCCTGAACTCTCAAGCTCGGGGCCCTTCAGTCGAAGAATTTATTTTCAATTTGTAACCTGTGGACATTTAGCCTTTATGACCTCATACGTCAATTATTTACTTTCCAAATTTGTTCATTTAGGATACTTTATATTCAAACTATTCATCCTCAAAATGTTTGTCTCAAACCAACATTTCGTTTGTATCCAGATACGTCATTTTAAACAACTAGTCCCCGGGAGCTGAGATTTCATTATCTTAATTTTAAGTACTAAACTTGTGTTGTCTTCAGCTTTTTAGCGCTTAAATTTAAGTCCTAAACCCGTTTGTTACGCTTACCTGCCATCATTTGATTCTTAAAAATTTGGCTGGCAGACATTTGATTTTCAGCTATTTCGTTTTCCAAACCAAATCTTTCCTCTCAAAAATGACCGCGCTCGAATGATTCACTTTGTGATCATCAGAGCGCGGATTTATAAGCATTTATTTTTTGAAAATAAAGGCTCATAATAAGCTTGATAAACCACAAAAGAAGCAAAAACATCACAAAATAAACAAAATAAAAAAAATGCCCAAAATGTTTATTTGTTTTGCATAAGAATTAGGTATTGTTACAAATATTTCAATACAAAATAAAAGGTTGAAAATGTTATTAACGACAAATAAAAAAATACTTTCATATAAATTTCCTTGCCGTTTAAACCATGTTTTTATTAAAAATTTATCTGTAGTATACAGGGTGATTTTGGGAACCGGGCCACTATTGCCAACTTTTTTATTTTTAAAGATACAAAGTTGGTTAAATTAGAAAAAACGTGTAACTTTTTTTTTATTCTGGCTACGATGGTGAAAACGAAAAAACAATTGCGCATCGCCTTTCCGAGTTATTTGTTAAATTGAGTTTTTTATATTTTTGAATTGAAAATTTTATTCTCTTTAAAAAAGTATCAAACTATGATTAAATTAACAAATAACACCATATTTTAACTTTTAATAGTTTAATAACATAATCGTAACGGCTGTGAAACAAAAGCTACTTGTTTTATGGTATAGGTCAAAATATCATTGAATTAATATGTATAAAAGTAATTATTATAGTAACTGCTCTTATTGTGCACTATCATTATCTAGACAGCCATATTTTGAATTTTAATACTTTAATAACATCATCGCAACAGGCTTGTTTTATTGTTTCTATTTTGACATGTGGCAGTTGTGATGTACATTGGCCCTCACGGTCACCTGAGATGAATCGCAAATTTTTTTTTGGGGATATCTACAGGATGATATTTCTTGAAATAGATACAACAGTGTAGAGATTTAGTCGCATCCATTACAAATGCATTGTAAACATTGCCCACGGAATACTACGTCGGGCTTCGAATACTGTAGTTCAAGAATTTACTGCTGTCTAGATAATGCTATGCAGTTACTATAATAATTATATCATTTATACATATTAATTTAACGATATTTTGACCTATACCATAAAACAAGTAGCTTTTGTTTCACAGCCGTTACAATTATGTTATTAAACCAATAAAAGTTAAAATATGGCGTTATTTGTTAATTTAATTATAGTTTGACCTTATACTTTTTTAAAGACAATAAAATGTGCCATTCAAAAATATAAAAAAAATACAGGGTGTTTCGTTTACAAACAAGTCATTTTACAAATAACTGGAAAACGCACTGCGCAATTGTTTTTTCATTTTTACAATCGTAACCAGATCCTAATCCTAATTTAACCAACTTTGTATCTTTAAAAATAAAAAAGTTGGCAATAGTGGCCCGGTTCCCAAAATCACCCTGTATTATGGGAAAATGACAGTAATTTTTTAACCAGCTTTAAAAAATATAATATATTACATAGGCGTAACTTGCAGCTTCTATAAAATATTGTATTTTCAGTAACCAGTTCAGGAAAATCTTAAGCCAAGTTGCTGGTAGGGATTTATCCTTCACTTAAGTCATTTTATAATTGCAAATTAAAATTAATCACACAACATCACAACACAATAAAATGCTCGGGATTACTGAAGTTAACAAAAAACAAAACAATGTTTTTAGGCATTTTACAAATAAACGCTATACACTATTGTGTGTGGTTTTCGATAGAACACAGAACTTGGGGATTCCCCTAACGCACTATTTGTTTCTCTAAATAATGTTTGTTTGGTCTAGCAGATGAATTCTAGAATGTGCTGTAAATATTCGGTAAATTATTTGAGTTGTTCAAACCGAAAAATATGCATGTTTAAAGATTAGATTTTTTAAATCAAAAATTGCAAATGTTAAATTCTTTATAAAAAAGCAACAACTGGCTATATAAAAGCTAAAATAAGCGCATATAAACAGTTTAAGGAGCAAAACGAGAAAATAAGCAAAATAAAAGTGGTGTCATTTTTCATGAATCATGGAGATACAAAATAATTTTGATTTGCTTACAATAATAGTGCATAAGCAAAATGCTTGAAATCCGCGCTCTGGTAATCATGTTTCTTTAGGGTACTTCCTTGTAGAACAATTGTTCCCAAAAAGTTGGATAGTTCTGTCCTTAAACTTTTTTACCTCAAATTTAGTTTTCAAATTTTATCTGAACTGTAGGGAAACGATTTCCTGTTCGTCCTTCGTCAATTACGATTCCGATACTTCATCTTTGAACACTGCGTAACCGATTATATTCTTCGGTCCTTGAATTCTTCATGCCGTTAAGTTTCTTTCGTTCTGCATTTGTATTTATTTATTTAGACATTTGTCTTCAAGATATTTCCCCACTCCCCAAGCAAATCAAACATGTCTTTAAAAAATCAATATTTGGATTGTTGCCCCAAAATTTCTTATTTCCGGATTTTTATAAAATGCATATAAACTCGCCATAGGGTTTATGGATTATACAGCGTGTCTCAGAAATAACAATAGTGAAAAGTTTTTTTCATTATTAGTTCTTCGTGGTTTTTCGATATATTCAATTTTTGGTGATGCTTTTTAGTTCATCTGAACGGGATTTTAAAAATAAAAATAAATATTTACAAAATTACGGTGATTTAGATTAATTTTTAAATGTAGGTCAAAAATGTAACCTTAAAACTATGAAACTAAAATTAATTAAACCTTATGTTTCCGTTAGTCGCAGCAATAACTATTTAGTTATTCACTGCTTTTAAAACCGTTGAATTTTAATAATTGTTTTTATAGTTACAACTCTATTTGTGTGTCACAGTGCATTAAAACAAAAAGCGGTATAAAATTATACGATCGTATTTTATCCATGGGGGTGTCTTTGCCAACTGTGTGATTCATGTAGACTATACTAACTTCTAATTTTAAAACCGACAATGACGCATACTTTCAATTATCCTTCTCTTTTCTTGAACTAACTAACAAAACGTACAATTGTAGTGCACTTTGGCCCACCCATTGTTTAATTAACGGCTCTTCCTTATCATTCTCTGCGTGATATTAAGCCAAGTAAACCCAACGCACACAAATATACGCATGTTGAACATCAAGAATAAATTTGTCCTCCTTCCGATTTAGATAGGGAAGAAAATTACTGTTCTCTTAATGGCTTTCTTTGTTCCTTCGCCACTTCCGTCATATCACGGAAGATCTGTTCTTCTTAAAACGCAATAAGACGTTTAAATTTTTTTCATTTAGAACTGTAATGTTGATGTAATTTGTGTAATTATTTAAAGTTTTAGTAGAAAATATAAATGATGCTCATTTTCCTGTTTGTTTAATGGTCGGTTTGGCTTACGGCTTGTTTTTTTACGCTAAATGCTAAAATATATAAATAAAGCATATAAATTTTATCAAAATTTCATTAAAATTGAAAATTATTGAATATACTCCTAATTCATGACAAACTCATTGAAGAACGAAAATACTCTTAATAAAACAAAAGCGATGCCAAAAAATAAATAATGTTTAATAGCTTCCGTTTCCGTTTGCTCAAAAACATTGAGCAAAATCAATTCAGTGATTACATAACTTTAAAATTTTATTAGACGGCAAAACATAATTTTCGAAAATATACTTTGGGTTATTTTGGTTTATTAAATGTAAAATATGTTTATGAAAACATTGTGCCATTCTCTATACATTTCTGAACTGTAAATGTCTGCTCATACATTTAACTTTGTTTTCACAATTACTTGCGTGAATTGACCATAACATTTTGACGGATATGCAAATTGTAAGGTTCGACAATACAATATACCGATTATTGACATGGTAGCAGTACGAGAAGCGTCTGTACGCGCCTGTTTTAAGTGTCTTTATACACTTTACAGTAAGGCTGCGAATCGTATTCAAACATTCGAATATTCAAATTCGAAAATAAAGACTTTTCCAAATTCATTATTAGCCTAATAAACGGCCCCATCCCTTCCATCTAATTATAAAAAAACTTTATTGCTCAATGTTTTATAGTTCTAGATATCAGCTTGTACCACTTTAGTTGCTGCGCCCTGTATACCAATAATATAGATTTACTATTTAGATTTTGTCGTTTACAATTTTTGTGATAAATTTTTGAATTGCTTATTAAGCGTATTTAATATTTTATTTTCGTGTGCTTCATTGTATTTTGTGATGATTACCTTCACAATAAATGTAATTTTTTACTATGATCTTTATTTAATTATTTACATTATTACCTTCCTCGCTATACCTACTGAGTATAGCTATAGAGGAAGGTATTGTGATCGTCGGGTTGGATTTGGAGCAATGCGTTCATTCCGCGAAGTTTTTTTTCGCTTTGGGTATACTAGCCGACATACCAGTTATGCCTAAAAAAAGGTACTTTTATGCCAAACGTTTTTAACCTAAACATTTTGACTAGTAAGCAGGTTTTATGGCCTTGGAAGACCGATAAAACGGACTCTACATAAGTGTCTGTGTGTGTATCTGTACTTCTTAATTCTTAACGCAGAAAAACAAAATTTGGCTAAAATAGGATGACACCGCCAGAAAATGAGGTTAGTCTACAATAAATGAGGGGAGGAGAAGGAAGCTCTATTTTAAAACAGACTCGCTCGAAAAAGAACCGCGTGTCGAATAGCCAATCTGCGCAAACGCCATCTTCCTATCACCCCCCACTGCCCCCATCAAAAGATTTTTTGTTTTTTTTTTAAATTTATGAATTTCGGCTTGAAAATCGGTATGAGCATGCTAAATGACAATAGGAAAGAACAACTTTCCACTGAGGTTGCTTTTTGGTCCTTTACCTGAACAGTTTAATTAAGTAATTGCAAAAATACCGCCCTCGGCCAAAGGTTTATAGGAATGAAAAATCGATTTTAAAATTTTAATTTATAACCATTGGTTGTTGCACTTAGAAAACACAAAATATCATAAAAGCGGGCAACTGCTTTAAAAAATAGGAAGAGGGGAGGGGTGCTCTGCTTCAATATAGATTCGCTCAAAAAAGAACTTTAGATTAGTATTGTACGCATGTCGAATGGCCGATCTGCGCAAACGCGATTTCCCTATAACCCCCCACTATAGATTTCTTGTTTTTTCAAAACTTACGAATTACGCGTTCAAAGTTGGTATGAGCATATTAAATGACAATAGGAACAACTTTCCATTGGTAAAACATCGCTAAGAGGTTTCCTTTGAGCGTTTACCTGAACACATTAATTGAGTAATCACCAAATTATTAATTCGAATTTGAGATTCAAGGGATACACATTAGTTTATGCAACTAGTAAACACAAGATATCTTAAAATCACTCGACTTTTCCAAAAATAAAGTGGGGAGCCTAATTTAAAATAGATGCACTCGGCAAAAAAATCTTAGATTCGTATTCTACGCATGTCGAATAGCCGATCTGCGCAAGCCCGATCTTCCTACCAGCCCCCAGTGTTCCCCGAATTTTTGATATTAAAAAAATATACGAATTTTGACTTCAAAAACGATAAGAACATGTTAAATGACAATAGCAACAATCTTCCATTGAGAAAACACCTTTGGGAGGTTTCCTTTTGGTCGTTTACCTCAACAGTTTGTTTGGATAATTGCCAAAATAAATACAACAAAAATTCTCAAATTTTTCAATTTTTTCAAAAATTTTCTACTTCAAAAATTTTCTAAATTTTAAATATTTCTAAGCCAAATTTTTATTTCAAATTATTTTCATTTTAAAATTTTTGCTTTTTTAAAAATTTAAATACCGTAACATGCATTATTATACAAACGTTTCGTTATTAATTTGAATCTCTAAATTATGTCTCTGTTCCTTACATAGTATACCGTACAGGGAAGTATTGTATTTGTAATAAAACGTACTTCTAGATTTGAACAATATACACGTTACAGGGTTCCAGAATATCAAAAAACCTGTTACCGACATTATGTTTAAAACACTCTCTCACCAATGTGAGCCTAATTCCCATAAAAATTCGTTTTAGATTTATTTTTATTTGTGATCTGAAGACTTTTTATTAAATACAAAGTGATCTTAGTATTTTCTTTAATGATTTGAAAATGAAATAAAAATCTCCAACGTCTTTATAAATTGCCGGTGTTATTTACAATACGTAATAAGAAAGACATAAAAATGTTCCAGTAATTTAAAATGTTTATAATAAAGGTCTCGTAAAAATCTCAATAAAAAAAGAAAAATAATTTTATGGGAATTAAACCAGAGATCGTCGTATTGGTAAGTGAGTGCTATATATTTATAAAAATCTCAATCTATTTACGTACTCAATACCCATTCAAAAAAATTTCGTGCTTGCAAACTGTAGTTTATGCAGTATTCACACCGTTATAAGTCCAAGGTTTTTTTTATACCTGATGATACTCACTTGGTAACTATTTGAACTATTTCGCTATTTGTGCCAAACATTTAGTAACCAAATGTTTCCTTATTATATTCATAACTCTGTAATATTTCAGACGGTGTCTCAGTTATTCGGGCAATAATTAAGGGAGAAAGCGCATATATCTTGAGTCCCAGCAACTTAAATCTTCAACAAGTTTAATTTAGCCAAGTGCAATTTGTATGCTTCACAGACACTTAATCAAAACCTAATCTCTTTGCAAAAGTAGTCACTTATTCCATGAAATATTACCTATTAGTAAACGTGGGGAAACATTTTTCAGCTAAATCCCAATATTCAAACACGTCTCCGAAAAAAATGTAGCGCAAAATGTTTCCCTGTCTAGGTCGACAAAAGAAATATACAGGCACATTTTTCATGAGCTAACTACAGTAAATTCGCAAAATGGATTCTAAAATAGCTATAATAAATACACGTGAATCGGTCGTCTATTTCAGTGTAGTTATAAAGAGCCTGATGTCTCTCTGAGATATATTAATGTCACTGTCAGACACAGATCGACCTAAGAGATAGATTCAGTTTTCTATTTTAGTCGGTCACATAGAAAACTCAATAGTACACGAAGCAGATGCTTTTATTTTTTGTTTTGCTACGAACGCTGCAGTAGTTTCAGAATTTATTATTTCAGCTTTTGTAAAAAATTACGTTGAAGAGTCTTTAAAGCTCTTTGAATTAAACAAAAAATAAAAGAGGTTGTTTTACAGCAAAAATTCTGGAAATCAAAACAAACTGGAATAAAAATATTTCTGTGAGAGAAGCACATAAATTTCCTTATATACTCTACTTTGCAAAATATTATTTAGTAGTAGAAAATTGATGTTTGGATTTTAAGAAAAGGCCATTTTAAGATTTAAGAAAAAGAAACGGGGTCCATAAATTAATTTAATTATGTCCATTATTTATTAAAGGAAAAAATCGCGACCTCTAGGTATTATATAAATAAAGCTAATCTAACAACATTAAAAAAATTGTCTAATCAATACATATTATTAAATTAAAATTTACAAAAGCTTTCAAACATTTCCAAAAATTAAACATTTTTCTTCCAATAATTATTCTAACACTCATTGAGTTTGTCCAAAAGTTTTAGTTTAGAAATTACTTATTGTGTTATACATATTTTTCGTACACTACTAACGCTATCTATATTAAATCCGTAACTGTCTCACCATAACAAGACGATTTAATCATGCATCTCGGAAAGATTTATCACTATAACATAACGGCAGATCTTTTACATGTCGATCGAGTTTATTGAGTACTGTCACTTGTCTTGGTATAGGTTGCTTACTTACGGCTTATTTTAATTCTATGCAGTCGGAAATGTGTATGATTTATCTCGCTGACAACAAATAAATAGGAACATATCACATAAATTCTACAATTTATTGATACAAATTGGGAGCTCGGCTAAGTTCCGCTTCTAATTAAAAAGCGTTTACTACAAAACTGTTTACTACGAATTCTTAGTGACGATGCAGACAGTAACATTTGCTTTACAACTCGAGACAGCTTAGATATTTATTAGGATTGGGGACCCATATTTACTATAAAAACTGTATGTTATGTATTAAATATATCATTACATCTCTGATTTATATGATAAAAGGGCGAATTTAACTTGTCTATGAACAATTTTATCTGAAAATGAGAACAAGTGATTAATTTCACTATTTTTTTTTCTTTTTTTAAGTTTTTTTACGGAGTTATGGTTGGATGCTTTTCCTGAAGATTTTACGCAGGTGTTTCTGTCTCCAATTTTTTACGGGGCTGTTTTCTAGGGTTTTCTTCCGGGGCTTTTTTTTCGGCTTCTTTTGGGTTCTTTTCACGGATTTTATTTCCGGGAGCAACTCTTATTCAGAACAACAGCGGAAGCAACATTCGGAGCTACAAGCGCCGGGTGTGAAGTTACCAAGAAAAACATCGGGGTGGTAGCCCACGGGTTCTGTCTTTAATAAATATGCAAACTGAATGAGAAGGTTTACAAAATGCTTTTATTCACTGCGCCTCAGATTAAACCATATTTTCTTATTACTTTTGAAGAGCTTGGTTTTTGTTATGGTTTCTCCGGCGGCAAAGAATTTGAAAATTGAGTATACATAAAATACTTTATTACTTCAACACGTATTTCGACATGTTTACATGCCATTATCAAAGGTTATATTAAAAAGTAAACAGTTAGTGTTGCTGTCGGAACAATAGAACTTGGTGACTTGATCTTGGCTATCTGCGTATGCAGACGACTTGATATCTCATTAAGAGATCAAATTGCTCGTTCATAAATATTTTTTTCCAGACATTTTTCTCAAAACTTCGAAATTTAAAGATGATCATACCTTAACCCTTTCTACCCAAATGCTCCAGCTCAATTGTGACACCTGCTGTTCGAAATGTTATCATTTAAAAGTGCAAAAAAATAATGAAGCAACTGGCTCACTACCTCTATCGTTAAGACAAGAAATGATATCTAAGACTTTTCTATTCCATCCACATCACAAGTGTAAAGGCGGAAAAACAGCCATTTTTGATCTTGGGAATTAAAGAAGAAAATTGTTGAAGTAAAGAGACACCAGAAATGTGTGAGAACGGTCTAATAGCAGCGGTACGACAGCTAGTTGTATAATTCATTGGAAGTTATTACTTTCCAAAAAAGATATATGAGATGGCAGCAAAAATTCTCGTTCAATTTTTATATCAAAAGATGAATTTTCCGAACTAGCAACAACATTCGTAGCACAAACCAGAAGCAATTAAAAGTACAATAAAATAATGAAGGGTATCAAAAAAAATAAATTCCAAATATTTAAACATGTTTAAAACTTAATTATAATTATACATTGAAATTAGAAATAACAAGTTCGAATTATTGGTTGCGGTAGAATGATTATACAACCGAAACGCAATTAGACCAAGATCGATTCTTTGCTTGGATAATTCATATGGGTGAACGAACAATGAAGGGGCAATTAAAATTGTTTGCAATTAATTAATGATTACAGGAATATGATTAACAAAAGCTCTCTACACAATTTAGTCTGCATTAATTACAGCAATCATACTAAAATAATAGAAATTATCTGATAACAATAAAAGTAACATCATCATAGCTTAATAATTTAGCAAATTAAATCGAAATATCAAATAAAGTAATTAATAATTAATAATGCCAACGAGAAATACTATCTCATATATATAGTCATATAATTGTCATTTGAATAATTTTCAACAAAATATGGTTTTCTGCAGAACCAATCCTGAGTGTCGGTCATTTGCGTTTGCCTTCCCCACAAGAAAAACAAAAAATGGATGAAATGATTATAGTAGCCCTCCTCAAATTTATAAAAACCAAAGTTTTATCTGTTCAGGCTAGTTCAAAATTTGTACATAGGTACACAGAAAACCGAGCTAAAAAAATACAAACGGTTGTCAGAAATGCTATACAAACACACCGACCATCTATTAATAAAAAATTACCTTGCAAAACAGGTCGAGTACTTTGCGTTTTCCCATACTTCAAAATTTTTCAATTTTTACATTGTTTTAAATATTTTCTGACAAGTTACTTTATATATAGGGTGGTCCAAAGGTTCCCTGTCAACCTCCGCTAGGTGATTCCCTAGACCATTTTAAAAATAAAGTTTCCATAAACGTGTGTCCTAAAATGCTTCTGAAGAGTGCTACGGCCCCCTGAAGGGGTCGAATGAAAGTTAGATTTTAATGAATATCTCAGACGTTCTTTAATACACAACAATTAAATTTGGCGTACGTACGGTTTAGTAGTAGTAACTGCTACTATCTAAAAACATCCAAATAAAAGTTTTTAAACCAGAGGCGTCCCAAACTTGGGAGGGCCAAGTTCTTTTTGTTTATTCTTTTTCTAATTTTCAATTTTTAAAAGGTTTGAGTCAGTAATATGATTTTATGTTAAAAAAAATGCATAAAAATAGTACTCTTGGTTTTTTATAAACACTAGCCATTTTCCAGAAAAAAATAGATTTAAACATTTGTTTTCTTCATAAACTTTTTTTATTTCGTACTTTTTTATTAACTTTGGATCATTTTACAGAACGGTACGTTTTATGGAAAAATTTCAAGAATAATTGTGTCTTAGAAAACACTGGTAGGGTTTAAAAACGCAAAACGTATTTTGTTAGCAAATTGATTTCAATTTTTATTACCAACATTATTGTTTAAGAACTGTAATAATTACGTTTTGTTATTAATTCGCAGCTAGTTTTGTATTCCTTATCTCTAAGTTTTTTGAATTCAGAGTTAATAAATAAGTACGAAATAAAAGAAAGTCCTATCTCATTCTGAAAAAGCAAACTGTTTAAGCCGATTTTTTCTGGAAACTGGCTAGTCGTACAAAAAATCAAGAGTGCCATTTTTATGCATTTTTTAATGTAACATTATTAACTCAAATTGGTAAAAAAACTAACATTACAAAAATAATTAACAAAAATGGATCAGTCCCCCCCCCCAGTTTGATACGCTTTTGGTTTAAATAAATTTATTTTGATGTTATTAGATAGTAGCACTTACTATTACTAAACCGTATGCCAACTTAACTTATATTATATTAACGGGTGTCTGAGATATTAATTACAATTAAAATTTTATTCACCCCTTCAAGGGACCATAATTCCCTTCAGAAGCATTTTAAAACTCAAGTTCGCGGGAACTTTTTTCTTCGAATGTCTAAAAAGTTTGAAAGGTAAAATTTGGAACACCCTGTATAAGATTAAAATGTCCCTAATCATATATCAACTATATTGGCAGGTTTGTGAGTCTTCGCAGCATTTGCTTATACTCCGAACGCTTATTAAAATACGTAAGGTTACCCTCGGAGTTTATGTTGTAAGAGCAACAAACAGAAACCTTTTTACGATTAACGAGCACCAGAGCATCAAAAATATAGGGGAAGACACAGGTCTTATTCTACAGTCCTTGATGAAATACTCAGCTTCATCTCAGATATTGCGTCGGCCTCCCTTTATTCAATAGGTTTTAATTTTCAAATATAAAAAATCATATGAAAATTAGAGCCTTGGAAAAGAATAATTTACTGAAGATTATAAAAATTATTAGAATTTTTATATTCAACGTTTTTGAGATGTCAAACATCCTAACGTATTATAAAAAGGATTCCCGTCACACGAGCACCCCCCCCCCCACACAGCCCCACACACTTGCTATTTCGCGCACGCGCGCATGTTACACAGACATTTTCAAAACCGCTTTTGGGTAAACATTGATTTTTGATTCGCAAAGGATAGACTCTGAAATTATTTCGTCTCTCTTCATAAAGAAACTAACAATTTTCTTTTATTGCCATATAGAAGGAAACTCTCGTTTTACTATAATGTCTGCAGCGGCGAGAGTAGTTTCCCTTTCACAATTCACTTTACAGAGATAAAAGACTTACACACAAATAACGAGTGAATAACCAAAAAAGAGGTGTGGTGCATATGCTATAATGGGTAGCATCGTCAAAACAATTCTGTTCTAATCGGCAGATTTTCTGACCGCCAGTGTTCTGGGCACGCAGGGAAAAACCGATATGATCGGCATTGCTCAAAATCTAATATTATCATTAGCAACAACATAATTTACTATACGAAAAATAATTAAAATGTTGGAGACTTGGCAGGCTATCTTTATTTTATTTATTTATTTATTTAATTATATTATGAACAACATTTTGTTGTTTTTGCGTATGCAACACTGTAAAAGCAAAGACCTTAAGCTATTTTAAATGTTTCAATGCTACTAGCGCTACCTGGATATGAATCAAGGTTAATCTTACTACAAATCAGTTTTAGACCAGACATGGCAATTTTAAACCAAAAAAGTGTTTACTCAATTATTACCGCTATTTATATCAAATTGGGAAGACCCTGTATCTTCATCACGGTATTACACAGAGATGAATGAACGCTAAATTCTAGTAAACAGTTATGTTAATTACTTAGCCATCCATCGTTCCAAGTCATTCCAATGATCAAGACCGAATGAATCATTTATTGTAATTTCCCGATAAATTGCACAAAGTAATGAAGCAAATTTTATTTTAATCAGTGATCCATGAATTCGCTTTGAGAACAAAATTAAACAATTATTTTATTACCTTAGCGTTAAAGGTGATTCCATGATGGAAAGCTTCATCGGGGTGCAAAGGTATCCTAGTGTCGTAATCGTCATTCTGAACCAAATCGTACTGCTTCTTCGAGGGCATCGTACCCAGCTTCTACATTTGCACCAACTTGGTTTACATTTTCACCATAGATTTATGTCATGCTCTTTGAAGTTTTTACTCACACGATACTTTGTCTTTTCAAACACACGTGGTACGAACCGGGACAAACACACGTTCCCGTTCGGGAACGTGAATTTGTAAGTCTAAACGCAATTTATTATTTTTGGCTGATTTTAAGCAAACTCGTGTCACGATTTTTAACGATTTCTTTCTGATCAGACACCGAGATGGTTTACACGTGCTTGTTAAACGTACGCCGTGACCGTTTTAATGAATGACATATACCGGATTTACGTTCTTTGACCATTAAAGTGATTTCAAGTAACTGTTTTAAATGAAAGGTTTCGTTTCAAAGTATTGCTTTTTATGTTCGTGTTTGTATTTGTCATCGATGAAATTTTCTTTGGGAGGGATGTTGAATCATCGTGTTATCGTGTCACCGTTCGTTGCAGCTTGTTGCAAGGGTGATGGCGGCCCCAATGCACACCTAGAATGTAAACAATCATTAAATATCCTGAGAAAAACAGGTTTAAGTTACATAACATAACAAGGCAGCAAATTGTATCTATGATGTTGCATTATGCAGTACGGTCAAGAAAAAGAAAGTTTATATTTGGTGATATAAAGCTAAGGTGATATAGCTTGAATGCAACTAATATTAATTAAAACGTGTGTTATTTAAAACTAAAATTCTGCACTAATGCGGCAATAGAATTTGATAATATAATAAAATAAAGTTGTAGAATTTTTTAATTATGTGTAACAAATTATGTACGAACGAAATTAATTCCTTAGCTTTAGCAGTCGGACACTATTATTTTTACTTTCCTATACTTTCAGTATAGGGAAGTATTGATTTCATGAAAATTTGCGAAATCCAGATTTTGATGGGAATACATGTTTTAGATATCCAGGAAACCAAAAAAGTGGTTTTAAAAAATGTCTGTATGTGGATGGGTGGGTATGCATGTGTCTGGGCATCATAACTTCCGAACGGATGGTCGGATTTTGATAAGCTTTGTAATGTATATCAAAAAATAAGCTTCTAATAAAATCTGAAACCCAAGGCGGAAGTGGGACATGTTTTTTGGTAGCATTTTTATCGAAATACGAATTTTCCAATCTGAAAACTGAATCAGATAGAAAACCTTAGGACAAATCCAACGCTTTTTTTTAGAATTACGATTTTTGGAAAATTTAGAATTTAGCGCCTTCTTATTCAAAAACAAGTTCGGGTTCAAATTTTTTATTGTAATAGCTCTTAAGGAACAGAATGTTACTATGCACAAAAATGTTCGAAAAGCCAAAAGCTATAAAATAAAATTATTTTCAAAAGTTTTGAATTTTTCAAATAAATATTGCTCAAAAACGGGCTACACGATTTGTTTTTTAATTTATGCGTTCATAGAGCTGGATATGAGCTACAGTTTGCTTCGTAATCCAGCCCGCTAATTTATATGTGACGCCTTCTATGAATTTTTGAAAATTCGTGTTTTAAAGCCAATTTATTCAAAATCAAGTTATCAGATCGGTATGAAATTTTATATTAGGAATACCCTAGGCATATTGCAAGCCAAAAAACATTTTGGAGCTACTAAAACAGTATTACTCAAAGACTGGCATCACGATTTTATTAATTGTATAGGCTAATAAAGCTGAGGATAATTTGTCTCAGTCCAGTAGTTTGCCTGTGACTCCTACTATGAATTTTTGAAAATAGATTATTTATGCATTTTTGTTTAATAAATCGAGGATTATAAACAATTTTTGTTTAAGTGAATTGTAAGTAAAAGAACTTCGGTTCCCAAATACAACAAGACTTGTCCCCGGGTAAAGCATAAATTTAAGTAAGTTAACACCGTATCAACGAATAAAGAATACTATTCTTTATTCGTTGCGCCGTATGCTTGGTGTGTTAGTAAATTGGTCCGCTCGTGATAGCTGTAGGGTAATGTTTCTCTCCGATCGGTGTGCGGAAAAAATACACAGGTACTTCCGTTCGCTTTTAGTAGAGCATGTATTATATCATTCAAAAATTTTACAAACCGATTTTATTTTTTCATTGTTGACCCGTAAGAAGTTAATACTGAAATACTCTTGAAAACAAGATTTAAAGTACAGGAAAGTCCAGGCGAAATGCTTCGCCCGTGTATCTATCTATCTTCTAATATATAAACGCGAATAGTGTCTAAGTTTTTGGACTATAAGAATTGATCCCGTCTGCTTAGTTACGTAGCAACAAAGCTTGGATAGTAAAAACAACTTACTGCCTTGGAAACAGAGCGAGTAAACGCGTGAAAATGTTCGATCGCGCAAAAATATACTCAAACATATTTTACGATGTTGGAATCATGTTTACAGATACCCACCGAATCACTGATCGTGGGACATAGCATTAACACTAAAATGCTGCAAGCGTAAATTACAATCAATGACGAGAGTTTCTATTATTTCTTATGTTTTTTAATTTTGAAGTTAAATGGTTTTCAAAGCCTGCTATGTTATTCGTTAAATTACGTTATACAACTAAATTTCGGTAGAATTCGCACATGTTTACTTTCGACATTGACCGATTCACGTGAGACAAGTGGGCGCCTTATACTTTACTCCTAAAAGGTGTTATACAAAAACATTATTTTATTAGCAAAAATTTAACTTATTATACAAGACTGCGCTATACAAAAAAACGCTATAAATGCTTTCTATACGTCTGCACTGTTAGTCGAGATTCCAGCCTCGCCTCGGCAGCGGCACGAAATAACCAAAACATTACGCTAATAACATGCGATAAAAAAATTGCTTCTGCTTTTGGGGGTCAGTTTCGATTTACGGTAAAAATGTCCCTAATAAAAGTCCACAACAAAAACGATAGGTAAATTATAGATGAAGAAAACGCCGTCTGAAAAAAGCTTGGGTAAAAACCACTTCCATTACATACTTTCCCCGGAATAAAACAACCCCAATAAAATCATTGTCTGGAGAAAATCACCGCCACTTAAACATTCGCAAAACAATAGCACGTGTATTTTCTTGCTGGTGGATGACGGCATAGTAAAGAAAGAGGTTTCCCTGAAAAAGATACGTGTTTTTCCTTGGTGATCAATTTATATGAATAGGGACGAATTTCATTTTGAAATTGTATGGAAATATTTAAAAACATGTTTTGAGCGTTTTTATTAGTTCCAAAAACATATTGAAAATCTCTGTTGAGGCACTCCCCTCTAAATAATGAAAAGTGGAAAGTTAGACTAACATCTTTCCGCCTGTTTTTATTCTGGGACTATGAAAGAACTTTTATTCTTCGACGTTTTTCCTGATGATTTTACAGGGGTTTTCTTTCTTAAATTTTTTTACGGGGCTGTTGCTTCCAGTTTTCTTTTTCAAGTTTTTTTGTTGTTTTCGGTCTTCTTTCGTTTTTCTCCACAGAATTCTCTTTCCAAGATCAGCTGTAAATGCCGTTATCGACTCAGCGGAGGAAGCATTCGTAGTTACAAAATGGACGCACACTAACTCCCGTCAGCGGTCAATCGAAAAATAATCCCTTTACTTAACTCCCGTCAAGAAATTTTTACCTGAGCCAATAACTTAATCCTCATCCTGAACTCCCGTCAGAATAATAACGCACGCAGTTTAAAGTCTGTACCGGTTTTTAAATGAAATGATCACATCAGACCTATATAAAATTTGACCTAAATTTTATTTCAAAATGATACATAGCCAACCGGACGTCGGTCATTAAAACTACAACTAAATACATACAAAATATACAGACATATTTTAGAAGTTAAACTAAAGTTAACAAACTATTGTGCTAAATTTATAGGAAACACATTTTATGAAATCATATCTAGAAATTTGTTGATTATTATATTGTAGAATTTTTTTTAATAAAGTCCTGCCTGCGCTGAACCTTTTTGCGGATGATTCTGCTGTGGGATGCCTTTACACTGTTTATTTTTATATAAGAGTCAGCAATTCAAACATCCGTTATCACTAACTTTTTAATTGGTTAGCACTTGTCTGTATCCAAAATTTTAGAAAATGTTATAAAAGATATTGGAAATATTTTAATTTACCTACATGATCATTATCATAGCTTCTTTGCTTAATCACCAATGCTTAGGCCTGACGGGAGTTCAGGACAGGGATTATAGGACGCCTACGACTTCGTAATCAACAGAATTAACCTGACGGGAGATAGGGTTGCCCGTACAAAATAACACGGGAGCGTAGCCCACGGGTTCTGCTAGTTTTTTTTTAAGCAGATTTCTGCTGAAAATTATTGCTTTGTCGCTTTGATTAACTTTAATATCACACTAAAGAACTATGATTCGGATAATTGCCGAAATTACAACTTACTAATATAATTAAAGATTTTATATTGAAAACTACACAAGAGGAAAAAACGCTAAAATGAATAAAATTACTAATGTGGTATTTCGAGCAAAAATAATCGAACTATTTGATTATCAAAATATCTCGAATGGTAGTAGAAAATGATTCGAACGATTTTACAATTTTTAAATTTTCTGTTTTGTTCATTTCGGAAACGGACGTTGAAACGATACCCATTACATTAGCTACCTACAAATGCCTACATAATATGTGTCACAAAAAATAAATGAACATGATAGAACATATGATACTAATGGAACTCCTGGGCTATGGCCCCTGTTTGTTGTTTTTGTTTTAATAATACATGTAAGACACGTCGGCGCGTCGCTCTGTCCGCGATAGCGCTTTCCTGACTAACGGGCCGACCGTGCTGCCAGCAACGAACGCAACTACGGCGGCGCGCAACGCAGTCAGACAGTTGAGCAAAGTGGAAGGGCGCCGCGCTTAGTAAATGATATACTGGATTAGAGGCAAACACAAAGCTATTTTATAGCCCAGCCTATACCACAGTGAAATCAAAAACTTAAAATGTCTAAAATTCAGATACTTGAAGGTAACTAAACAAGCACGCCTAGTCGTGTAACTTTTAGAGACTAAGCGGTGAAAAATAACAAGCAAATACATCGATATCGTTTTGATAGAGAAACAATTATATTAAAGTAAATCTACCCAACTTCTACATAGGGCATAGGCATAGACTCGTTCAAATACTGAAGAAAGATTATAAAGCTTTCCATTGTGCGAGTTGGTTTGGCTCCCGGCTGCTTTGTAGGCTGGCAGCCAGACGGCGCGCGTCTGGTATAATGTAGTCAGTTTCGGCGGACAAATTTTATATTTATTGTTTTGTAGCGTTCTTTAATTTCAGACTACCTGTTTTCGTAATAACAAAAAATCGTTTTTAATTCTTCTTTTACTTCATAATCTGTGAATTTAAACAATTTTCTATTTATCTCTGTTCCGTCTTACAGGCTAGGCCGTATCTACATGAAGTGCTAATGGCGGACTATAGTCCGAGAATTCAGGTACAGGTAAGATAGGGCAAGGCAAACCTTATGGGAGTTTACTGTCCTACGCTACCAATTGTAAGCGGTTGAACGACAGTATAAGTTTGCTTAAATGAAATATATTCAGAAGTTCTCAAGAGTCCGTTACGTTAAAGGTATTACGATTGCGACCGTTAGTGTAAAGTTGCAAGATAAATTACAAATAACTGCACTGTATTAAATATTATTAACATGAAAACAAACCATTAAAATAATATGAAGAAATTTTGTGAATCGATATCCAATAATCGTTCTTAAATTTATCTCTCGGTTTTTAATGTTTATACGTTCCCAGCCACAGGCAGATAGGTAAATAGTAGTAATTGAATAACGTATTTTAGTCACCCTGTATACTTTAATGTGAAACATTATTTCTGTAGCTTGGTTCTAAAAGGTCCAATGTCAAAATTCTCTTTTCAGTAGGGATGCACCGAGTATTCGGTGTTCCTAATAATTGGCCGATATTTGGCCATATTTTGGAGATTGACAAATATTCGCATAAGCCAGATAGCTTTGAGAAAATTCGGCGAATATTCGTTATTTTTTGTACTACATGCAAACATTACTAAATTGCGATTTTTGAAAATTTTGGTGGTATTATTAAAATGCTTAAAAAACAAAATTATAATTTCTTTAGTCAACCTGGACGCTATTCGCTTATGTAAAGCAATTAACCCACATATTTATTGCCACTAGTTAGGTAATACTCGGTACTTAGCCGAATAGTTGACCTAATATTTGGCACTTGGCCGAATATTTGGCCGAGTAATTACTCTAATATTCGGTACTCGGGCCGAATATTACGGCTCTTTGAACGTATACTTGGCCGAATATTCGGTATTAGACCAGTGGCAAAAATCGCTATTCGGTACAAAATAAAATTACGGGCATTGTAGTCTTTATAAAGCACAAGAAAATATTTTTTTCTTAAATTATTACAAGTTTGATAAAAGTTATGAATTTTAATCTGTCATAGAATGCTAACGTAAAAACCTGAAAATTGTTGTTCCAAAATTACAAAATCTGGCAATAACAAAACCCTGTTGTTCATATAACATGTATTGATTTTATTTTATTGTTCGTACATCAAACTGTAATCTGAATAAAATGTTTTTTAATATGATAATATTATAGGAACGTATACTAAAATTTAAGCATAAGAAATTTGATTACCTTTATACTCATATAATTTTCTGCATTTGGGGATAGTAATATGCAATTATATTGTAAATCATTTTCCTTGAAAAATTCATGTTATGGTTGTCAATGTGGAATGATAAATAATTCCTCTAGTTATTAGTCAACTGGGGAGGATAAACAAAATTGCTTAGATGCCATGTAGCACAGACGTGCAAATACTACCAAATTAAGTATAATACCGAGTGGGTCAAATAAAACTAACCATTTTTTAAACTGAGTAAATGCAGTGAACTATTAAAGCTATTAATTATACAATTTTAACATTTATTAACAAAAAACTATTGATTATGTATACGGAAAAAATTACCTCGTCTGTTTTATAAATTTATACTTATAACTTTAATAACTCAATTATCCAATGCATCTGCCTCATTTTTCAACAAAAATGTGAGCAATCGAGTTTGCTAAATTACACTATACACTTTCTGCTTTTATTTCAACAAAACCCTTCGAATGTTGTTTTGTAAAATAATTTCGCGGCAGTATAATCTGTTCTTAGCTGCAGTTCCCTTAAGTTGCGAATAGACGCGTTACCACCTTTGTAAAATGTTTCCTGCTATTAATTCAACACGAAATAGCCCAAAATATTGTAGTATGGGGAGTTGGGTGGCCATTTTTGTGCGGAAATAATTTTACACACAGCCTACTCCAAAAACCTTGGACCACAGTAAGCTGTACTTTTTTGTGGAAAAACATGAATTTGAAAAAGTTGCGTTCAACATATAATGTGCGTTATTAGTAGAGCGGCTGTAGCTCAGTGGTAAGCGCGCGGGCTACAAATGCAGCGGATCCGGGTTCGATCCCCGACCCGTTCGTTCTCCTTCGAAAGGCAACGGGAAACCAGCGAGGTGGATTTTTCTCCAGGAAAACCTCTGTGGAGAAGAAGTGCATGCACTTCCTGTGGTTCGGAGCCCACGTGAAACTGTAGGTCCCCTATGCCTGTCTGTGCAAATTATCTATCGCCGAGCACCAAACACAGGCATAGGAGAGAGGTAGCCAACGCCCTGAATAGGGTGTGGCACTATAAGCAGAAGATTAGTAGATTAGAAGTTATATGACTAGTAAATATACTAGTATAAATGCTAAGTCCAGGATTTTGATATTCCATTTTGCACGTGCATAGAATTATTTAACTTTGCAAAGTCCACCCGGTATAATTAATTTTGTTTTCAAGCTATTAGTAACAACAAAAACAAATTTATCTATTAAACGTTGTTTATTTTGAAATTACTCAAGTAATGTCTATTTTAAAATTGGAGATAGAAGCAAATTTCAAATAGAAAAGTTTCATTGATGTAGCTTGAAATGTCCGAACAAATAACTGCTATGATGAAAATGAGCAGTAAATTTTAAAAACTATTTTAAAACAGTCACAGTTTCTAAAATATTCTTCTCTATAGAGGTTTAAGTGTCACATTTCTACTTTTGCAATGTAATAGGGACCATTACAAAATCCATTTAATTTTTTTTGAAAAAAAAGATTTTTGAAAATAATAAATTTTACTTAGTTTATTTATTCTATGTAATGAACATTAATACGTTTCTAACAACGAATAGAAATTATTTACTTCTTTAAACATTCTCTTTTCTCCTTTTTCGAAAACAAGTGGTATGAGCTCAAAATCATAATTTCATGCGTAAATACGTTTAAGGTATTTAATTGTTTATCCAATTAGATCATCTTTGAATAACAACTCACTACATGTAAACAAAAATTAGAAATCGGAAGAAAATTGAGAACGCAATTTAAGTACGTACTTAGACAAATACTAAATTTTCCAAATTCCATATACAATATAGTAAATCGATAAAGTAGAGAAAAACTAAACCAAAGCAAAGAAATCCATCACTTAAAAGCGGTTATTAAAACTTAAAGTTAAAAATACCTCAATGCGCGTTAATTTGGAATTTTGTTTACAGAGTGCAATATTTCAATCATAACCCAGAATATTGGCTCGTGAGAGTTTTACTTAACAATGATGAACCTACAAATTTACGTGAACAGTTTTATTAACGGGTTTCCAGTAAAATAAATAAAAACTAATTTTAGGACACTCATCGTGAAAGTAAGGGAGTAATGAACGAATTTAAAAATATCTGCTAAGATAAGTTTCTGAACTAGATATATTTTATAGGCAATATAAAAATTTATTATTAGCTTACTTGGAAAAATCTTAAGTAACTTACAGTTTAAATTTCAAATACATTTAAACGGACTCTCATTAGAGAAAACCAAGAACGCTAAAGATAAACAATTTAATATTTTGTTTTTCTTTAAATATTGTATTGGCAATAGAAAGTTTCCTCATTATAAACAAACTCCCCCTAGCTTTTCAACTCCCGTTTACCTACTGATAAATTTTAACTGTTCAGCTAACTCAAATTCCTATCGATAGTATTAATCTAATATAAAATTAATTCCATAGCTTGTATGTAACTACGAACACTCTCTCAAACATATCGATTACATCCTATCCTCACAAGCAAATCTCGGGTACAACTTTGAGGGTGAATAATGTCGAACCTTAGCTCCCAGTATATCATTATTTAATTATAGATTCAAATTTGTATCAGTTTCATATGTAGAGTTTTGTTATCAACCACTATAAATTGTACTGAAATTTGTGCTAATACTTATACTTGTATAAAGCGCAACAGAAATTTATATAATTCTATTTACATTTAACAGTTTGGTAGTAAGGTAAAGTAAAATAATGAAGAAAAAACTGAACTAAATTGTAAAATTAACATCCGCGTGTGGGGAAACGATAGCCATCTAACTCATCTGATATTGTTATTGTAGTTTTAATAACAATTTGTTACGTATTACTAAAAGCAAACATTTATTGGAGTAAACAGGTGGCTTCGTTTTATTCAGGGAGGGACGTCAGTTTTCAACATTTCAATTTAATTTTGCCCTCGTTTTTTGTTTATTTTAAGTAATCTTCTGATCATTTAAATAGAACTAACAATTTTCTAACTATCTATATATTCACCGACTACATATTCCTTCTTTTATGACGTTTCAAAAGTTGCTTATAAAAATAGTATATTATAGACCAAGGTAGAGAAGACATTTTTCTCAGCCGAGCAGAATTATGGAAATAAGTTGCGAGGCTGATAAGTCTTCTCTACCGTGGTTTATATATTATTTTTTCCACTACTAGCACCTTTATTCCTTTTAAAATTAATTGATTTTACATTAACAAAAAATAAAATTACAAATGCAAATATGCACAAAAATTAAGTAGCCTTGCTTGAAAACAAGAGAATAGTTAATTTCAATTGACATTTATGTAACATAATATATATTTTATAATAGTGATTATAAAATGTCCAATTTTGACGATTTGAGTAAAAACTGCACTCCTCCTGAAATTAGGGAAGGTGCAGAAAGTGTTGGTGAACAGTTATTACCAGTAAAATCAAAAGATTTTTACATGAAAGTTTATGGTGAATTTAAAGATTGGTAGCAATTGTTTTCATTATTAACCAGTAGTTAATAATGAAATATTAGTAACCACTAGGAAAGAAATTCATCTTCTTGGCTCTAAAACAAAGTAAATAATGATATCGTTTAATGCTAGTAGTGTAAAAAAGTTATTATACAGCTTCCTGAGCTTATTAGAAACAATTTTTGTAAAGTTGTAGTTCCAACAGTTGCGCGTATTGTATTGCGTACATACGTAATGAGTCATAAAATTCTCACCTAGACATAGTCTGTAAGATGGAAAAGGATCAGTTAGAGATCTAAAATTGTACCGAAAACTTAAATAATTTATTTTTTATTTTTTAGGAAAAATTGTAGTTTGGGATTAAAAAACGCCATAGACCATATACTAAAGTTGGTCTGCCACAGAGTGTGGAAGGGGGAGGTCACGATCACAATGCGGTCCCGTATACTAGAAGTAACGAGTGTAAAAAAATTAATACAACAATACTGTGGCTTACAAAAATACGCTTCCGTACTAGGTATTTCAAAAGTACAAAAATAGAATAAAATATGCCAGTACTAATGGTAAATGTTGCTCACTAAATTTGTTTCAATAGTTCTGAATTACAAAGAACACTGGGTGTGTTTTACTTTTTATCAATAAGTCTACTCGTTTACAAAATAATTAAATATAAAGTAAATAATGATTCACCTTGTATACTCACTGAAGTTTCAAAATGGCAAAATCGAAAAGTAATCACGTTTTCTTAACATTTACCCATTAAATGACATATAGTTTGTGTAAAATAGCCCTAGAATTTACAAAAATTGGTTACTCCAAACCTCAGATCAGTAATCTAAATTTGTCATTTTCTTGTCTGTATACTAAATCCGGATCCCTTCTACTTACCCCAACTTTTAGCTACCAGAAGCGACGTATTTACACGTTCATTATATAAGGTGCATATTCGTTTGTACAGTGGACCGCTAGTTTTCGATAAAGATAGTTAAAACTGGATGTCTACAGTTTAAAACCGATAGCTCTGGCATTCCTCCATCAGACTTTGCGGAAGCCACATATTTTGGCCTTACGAATCACTTCAATCGGGCTAAACTTTTACTTACGGCGAAATCCGAGACATCTCAGTACCAAAAATGACTCTAGATAGAGATGTAAGGCAGATCAAGCAAAGCAAGTCGCGCGCATAGAAAATATATTTAATTCGCATCAGGTTTACAAACTGCATTGCAACTGAGATTTCAAAAGGGCAGATATCTGAAAATGTTGTTTTATTACCTGCAATTATTTTATCACCCTCGGGTACTGAATTACCATTTCCAGTTTAAAAACACAAAATTTCAAATAAGACTAACCTAACGTACTATCTACATTCTACAATCACAATTAACAGGAATCAAAAATAGACATTCACTTTTATAGTTAGAAGAGTTTCAAATGTGAAAATTTAAATTGAAAACGCTAACAAACCGGGTCAATTTGAAGAAAAAGTGGGTACATATATTGAAAAGAATATTTGATTTCGACCCTGCTAAAAAATAATGAACATTAGCATCATTAGTTGGTAGATACGCATGTTCAGAAGTCGCTGACTTAGCGTATTTTAGAAATACAATACTGCGGGAGGCATTCGGTATATGTCTTACATCTTGACCTAACTTATTTATTACATTTTAAAAAGAAGTAACAAAAAAATGCGTGGGCGTAGACCACGGGTTTCGCTAGTTATAATTAAGCTCCGAGAATCAGAATCGCTTCGCTGACTAATTTACACATTTATCATGGGAGCATGTATTTTTGTAACCTAACCATTTTTGTTCTTTAATTATCTAACCGGAAAGGTATTCTACTCTTCTATTCTAGAAATAACAATTTTCCAATACACTGCTGCGCATGAACGTTATGGGAACTTATAAACTATCATAAAGCTTTAATTGACTTCACCTTAATAAAAATATTGAATTAGTAACTTAAAAGGATATACGGTGGTCATACATATTGTACTTTATGGGTTTCCTCGCGTGAGAACGTTATAGTGGGGTCTACTTTTAAGGACATGTACGCCAATTACTGAATAAGGGGTTAAAAATGCAGGTGCGCAGGTGGTGGATATAATAAAAATCCTTGCACCTGGTCAGGGACTACATAAAAAGGTACTGAGAATTGTTCTGAATTATCATATTATGATTTTACATAATATACTAGAAAACACTATTGAATTGAAAGGTTGCGGAATTTCCTTAGTTTGCAATTCTAATTAGATTATTGAATAAACATTCTGAGGTTGGTGTATTTTTAATGTTATTTTGTGTTAAGTTCTTGAACGGAGTCATCAGTTCATGGTCGATGATCGCCTTTATAAAAAGACCGGTCATGCTCAGCTGGTCTTTGTTACACCAGAGCAAAATACACGTGCATTTTGCTTTGAATGTAATCACTCTATGCAGCTGCTGTTCACCGCCATCATACTTCTTGTTCATTAGCCCCACCACAAGCAATTATAAGGATCATTAATTTATATTATTTATTTCTTGGGATAGAATGAAATGAACGTAACTTTGTTTGTACCCTATTGTAAAAGCTACGAGGATAATTTAATAAACAGGGTAGCTATTATGAATGGAATAAAAATAAAGCTCCCACGTTAAAATGCTTTGAGTCAGAAATCTAAAATGTTACATTGATACAGCAGAAATACAAATTAATATTGTGACGTTCAGTTTTTTTCATTGTTGTTAAGACAAGGTGTAGTTTGGAATTTTTATAATGGCAGTATAGGTCTTAGGGCCTATGGGGTATCTTTGAAGCCTGTTTTGTCTCTACATGGATGATGTAATAGAAACCAAATAGATATAAATGTATGATAGTTGCAGTGCCGGTTTTACCAGGTGGCTTTTCGCGGCCGGTATAAACATCAGTGATGGTAGTGCGCTCGAAGCGCTAGTAGAAAACCAATTTCTAAATCTAGTTTACTTAGGGTGCTTCGACACCTCATTCCGAGTCTATCTTTACTTCCCTGCTATACCAGAAACAGCTGAAAAGTTCTCATGTAACCTGTTTTGCTACTGCGCAGTCGAGCAGAGTTGCCAACTATCATAGTGTCGACCTACGGGGTTCATGCATATGCACACCCGACACTGTTAAGGTACCGGTCACTACAATCAGACCGGGTACCGACTAATCTGGGCGGTGCGTAGTCGACCAGTACTAGGTTCTACAAGTAGCCTAACTGGTGGGGGCAGTTTCAGCTGTTCAGAAAAGTCCAGTCAGCGACTTTATTGACTGAGGACTTAGAACTCGCAGCCTTAGGTCATGACTGGTAGCTTGTTCTCGTTGAGCCGCTGTTAACTTGGACAGCCGCGCTAAATCCGGCCCGAAGAGGAACGTGGCGGATTCAGGCTCACGCTAGGTGCCGCCACGTTAAACAAAACGAGATGTAATGGCCGCCTCGCAGTACTATTACACTTTAGAGTATCAGCACCGCCCAAAATGACCGTGGGCGAGACGCGTCCCACTCAGCATAAAGCATAATCTCTAATGATGAAGGCACACAAAAAAGTATGTAATGTGAAAATCGATGGTTTTTGGTTTATTAATTTCTACTTCAGTTCTAAGTTTTAAAATCTTATTTTTTACGAATAACAAATAAAGATTTTCATACCAGATAATTGTTGCTTTCGCATTTTTTGTATTGGATTATTTCACATTTAAAAAATTTAGAGTACAAGCATTCTAAACTCATACAAAATTAGCTCCAGTGTGGCGTTAAAAACTTAATTTTAATCGCGAATATTATTTGGGGTGTATGAAAACGTTAGCCGCGGGCGGCAAGATACCTAAAGCCGGCACTGAACTTTCTTCTTCCTTTTCTGGAATAGTTTTGCGATAATTTGAGCTTAACTCCGTGTCATAAACACCAATCATAATGTGTCCACGACACGATTAACACAACTTTGTTGTCATGATTTGGTCATCGGACAGCACTATACGAAATCTGATCCTGCTTGTGCCGCTACTCCATATTTTGCCGTTTTGATTCTGGATCAATGTAATGAATGGGTTTAGGTTTCATCGACACGATGGAGTTTACCATAAAAATTTTCCAAAGTGACCTTGGAACTCCACGCTCTGGAATGTTTCTGATTTTGGATATTAAACGTTTTATACTTTAAGTCAACAAAATAGGATTTGTAGATGTGATTTTCTCCAAGAAGATAGTTTTTACAATAAGCTACATGTTATGTTAATAATGTTCTTCTGTTTTAAAACATAAATGGTTCTATTAAAATAGGTAACGTTTATACTTGAACATTTACGAGAAAACCAGCTACTCATGATTTCTTGAAAGAGAATTTATTCCGATGGGGGTTCTTAGATTTTAATAAAAGCGCCGTTTTAAAGTTATGTCTCTCCCTTCGTATCTGCAAAATGAATAATCCTGAAATGTGCTCGAAATTTATATATTAAAATAAAATGCTTTAAACGAATTCGAAACGTAACTTTGAGAGATTTAACGTGATGGGATTGGGTGCGTGGGAGTCAGTATGACTTGATATATATTTACCTGTCTGATCTAACAATATCAAAACAGGTTCGGATTGTTCTCGTCTAGTTGACATCACTTTCCTTATTTTTAGACCTGTTTTTATAATTCACAAAGTTGTATTTCACAGTACGATTTAATACAAAACGAACGATTTTTTTATAAAATATTGTAGCATTGTCTTGCAGTAGTAACTATGATTCTGTGTTGATATTTTTTTAAATTACCGATATATGTTCTTCGACTAAATTATATAAAATTATTTTTACGCACAAACAAATTTGAAAATTCTGGATTTAATCTCATACCATTCAACAGATTTCAAAGGGTAGAATTTCTTAAAATAGAGTATCCAGATTGCAAAATAAGATTATGGTCATTTTAATGTTACATTTTTTTACGAAAAGCTAAAAACCAATTTACTGACTTTGTTTTCTTATACTCCTAGTATATATAGTAAGATGGTGTGTTTCGCATCGAAATCTCAAAAACCACTTGACCGGTTTTATCGTAATTTTAAATATTAAGTTACAACGAAAACTCTCGGGACTTCATTTAACAATGATCTAGAACCGGAAAAAGAGGTTTAACATGTTTTTTCTTAATAGTTTTTCCCGCGTAGATATAGACTTATAAGTACAACATCGATACAAATCCAATGCAATTTCCGAACTCTCTAACTTCAAAATAGAGGCCGCTAAGGGTTTTCGAAAAATTTATTTTCACAGCGTGCTTAGTTAAAAGTAAGTTGGCAGATTGGCAAACAATACGGTGTAGTTATAGTTCTAGGAGGGTAAGATATGCATATGAAGATACAAAACTATTTTTGACACCGTAAAAACAGCAAAAGTTTTTTAATTAAAAAACAATCTATTGCATAAACTGTCTACATAATTTTATTTCAAATTATTATTATGTTTTCCTCCCAATTCTAAATATCGCTGTTAAGACCTGAATGAATTTGTTAAATATTAAAATGACCTGTTAGTCAAAAGACAGGAGTGGATATAAAATCTACAAACAAGCTGAATTGCTGATCAGGAACAGTAGACATTCTCATAGGCGTTTCAAATGCAAGCAAATGCCTTGAAAAGTGTCCCGATCTGTCTACATTACGTATGTCGTTGAACACGCTATATTTCTGGTAAAGTATTCATTAGAGTTAGACCGTTTTATTATTAAATAATTTTGGAAATTGCCATTTTCACGCTAATCTTCAAGTCCAAATCCGTAAATTAAAAAAAAACAAAAATTCGATAGTGGGAGTTGTAAAGAGAGGTTGTTTCTATTGTCATTTAACATGTTCATACCGATTTTGAAGTCGAAATTCCAAAATTTAAAGTAAACAAAAATCAATGGGGTGGTGAGAGGATGGTCAAGCTTGCGCGGACCGATTTCGTTTTGTTGCAGTTTCATCCGAGTATGACTACAAATTTATTAAAGCTACATTGGGTTTTCTGCGTTAAGTCGTCTGGGCTGTAAAATGTATACACATACGGACAGACAGTAGTATACATACACAAAGACAGTCAGACACCATGACCAAACAATTTTATTTGGTATTCTCGGACCCTAAAACGTGCATTTCCGTCAAAACTTCCGAAATCTGCCTCCTCTAGCTATACTGTATATAGCGAGGAAGGTAAAACTTATGAAGTATAAACAGCTCAGACGAAGTGGTTTATGTTTGATACAATTTTCGAAATTCATTTGTCCCAATACCGTTCAGTTTTACAACTGTGTATTTTCCTAGTTTCATAGATGCAAAAAGTAGGTAAAGTAATTTTAAAAATTATTTTTGAAAAGCTGTGATTATTTCCTTATTTCTACTAAATTTTACGTTTAATTTCTTTTTTCACCATCCCTGATGTATACTTGAAGCTTTTTCATCGCGCTTGTCAACCGTTAACGAAGTATTAACTGAGTTTAAACAGGAGATACTAGGCCGGAGATTAGATATTTCCTAGAGTTTCCAATCTGATGAGTTGATGTGTAATGATCCTGTACGAAATGTAAGTGAAACAGTTTTTGTGATCAGTTTACGTAATTAAATTACATCTTCCATCCAAATACAGATATCCAATTAATATGAAATAATATTTTATTTAATATAAAAATTAATTTGTGTAATGGTATGACCATTAAAAAAATACACAAACTAAAACCAAATTATCTTACAAGATTCTTAATTGGCCAGTTCCTTCTATGAACTTCACAGAACAGAACAATGAGCAGTAAATAATAGTAATTTCTTTTCATATGTATTGCTTTGTCCGACTAACCTACATTTTCTAAGAGCAACTGCATTATCTGTTTTAGTTCAAACTTGCAGTAATACAATTAGTTGATTGTTTTTTTTTGTTAAATATCAACTAAATTAAATTGTTTTTTTCCTATTTTCTAAAGGAAATGCTTATTTTAAATATTTTCCGAATGCAAATTTCTTCCCTATGCAAGTTCCATTGTAATTAAAATTTTTCAGAAATGCTTCACTAAGCACATAATATGCAATGCCGTACAAAAATATTCAGCAACCGTAATTATTACACCATATTCTTAAGTGAACATGCAAATATAAAACCAACAGAATTAAAAGTACAGAAAGGAAAACAAAGAGGCAAGCGCTAACTAATCCCGATTTAATATGAACCAGGTTTCAATTCCACCTCGAAAACGCGGTAACAAAACGCATTGCAGCAGAATATAATGTAAACTAGTAAGGAGTGTTCAGCATTCTTGCATTTCTGCAACCCACTGATGCATAGTTTCTATTAAACGTGAGCATGTAATGTAATAGTAAACATAAACACACCGGGAGAGCTGCTTTGCACACTTTAATTCATATAAAATAGATCGATCAGCCAACATTAATAGCCAAAGCAATAAATTTGATCTGCTCGTGTGCTCTCATAAATCTTTTGAACTAGAAAATTTTAATCGATTAGTTTAAATGCCATTTACGGATCTACAAAATTGGGTGTATTATTCCTTCAAATACGTTTTAACCATCATTATTTAAGTAAAAATAGATTAACAATTAATATTTAAGAAAATTAATTTCGTAGCATTCTAAATTTTCTTGCAAAAAAACTGTGTTAAGGGCTTTTTCTAACACTTTTGTTTAAATAGATGTAAATACTAAATAGCTAAGGTCTAATTTATTTACTGATCCTTATAAAACCCGCAGTTTCTGAAAAAATTTTTCACTATTGTCAGTACTGAACCGGCAACCGGGAACCGATAACTTGCTAGATGAATCACCTTACAGCTAACCAGGATGCAAAATTTAAATAAAGTTCATTTACATCGTGATTTATATCATGATTTAAAGTAAACGATTTATATTTAAAAACGAGGGGTGTCTCACTCAGTAAAATTGTGTACACCTATTGCCGTGTTTGCCGTGATTGCCGACTTGATTGCCGTGTTTGCCGTGATTGCCGACTTGATTGCCGTGTTTGCCGTGATTGCCGACTTGATTGCCGTGTTTGCCGTGATTGCCGACTTGATTGCCGTGATTTCCGATGATATCCTAGTTATTGCCGTGATTTTCGGGTTGTTGCCCACTGATTGCCTTGTTTGCGGACGTTCTTGTCGATTATTGCTGCGATTTTCGATGTATTTCAATGATTATTCTGATTCTGTACAGCTTTCATTAGCTGGAACTTTTTGTGTTATTATATTATTTCTATTTTAAACTTTGCCTAGTTCATCAAAAACAAGAAGGTAATTTCGTTTTCGATTATTAATTTTGGTGTTCAACTTGAAATCTTGTAAATTTCTCTTTGCAATTTTATGTAAACAACATTAATATTTAGTGGGTAGGAAAAACCATTATCTGGTATTACCACAAAAATTGTAATGGTATTAGGTATGATCTAAATCTCAAGACAATACTAATAATTGTTACTTCTGTATATTATATTTAAAATTGCTTCATAAAATATTGTGGAAAATATGGGATGAACATTGGGTAAACGAATATATTAATGCATTATACTGAATATAAATTATATTGAAATTCAGAACTGAAATCATAATCGATATCAAGCTAATATTTTTTATTGTCTCTGCCGGTTTGGGTATTGACATTTCTCTTAAGTTTCCTGAGGAATTTTGTCTCGGCGTTTGTTTTTATCAGAAGGGAAATGTCCTCTAAAATACCAGTTAAAACTTCAAAGCACCCATTTTTTGCCATACTTTTCTGGACGTAGTTAATTTTGCCGCGTAATCGCACATGAAACAGATACTTTTAGCGTGCAGAAATCGCTGTCAATTTCTACAGATATGTCGCCAGCTTTTTCTACAACTACTTTTTAAACATCCTATTTCGAAAATTCAAAAACACTTTTTACGTAATTTATTGCTACGGTTCGTTTATGGTCTACGCCGAAAGCTTTTGACGATGGTTTTGTTTGTTCCTTATTGACGGATGTATCAGAATCGTTTGAATCCTGTTTCCTATTTTTACTTTCCCATACTTCTGCTGAAGTAAGTAAAGGGATGATTTCATGTAAATTTTCGAACTTCAAATTTTAACGGAAATACGCGGTTTGGGGTCCAAGGAACCCAAAAAAGTGTTTTTTTAATGTCCATTTGTGGGTGGGTGGGTGCGTTCGTTTCCCTGTATCTCCGGAACCCCTTTCCCGATTTTTATAGGGTACATAGCGTTGTAGTGAATCCAAAGACAAATCAAATGATTTTTTTCAAATGCTGTATCTTTAATGCACGATTATTCAAAAGCAAAATATCTAATCTACACAAATTATTATATAACAGCTCCTAATAAGTATGATCAAGTGATGCAAAAATAATTTTGGAAATATGAAAATTGTAAATATACTTAAATTTTGCACATTTTCAAAACATTATTCCTCAAAAACTGCCCACACCATTTTTTTGAACTTTCTTAGTCGATAGAGGTTGCAATGAACTACAAATTCGTTTTTTACTAATCTCCCAAATTTTACTCCAATGCCTGCCCAGAAATAAAACCTGTGTTTTTGGTATAGATTTTTTTATAAACACTGTTTTGAAATTTTGAATACATAGCGTTGTGGTGCATCTGAAGATAAATCAAATGTTTTTTTCCAAACGCTGTATCTTTAAAATGAAGCCCGCTACGAACTTTTGAAAATTTTAAATGCCCAATTACGCAAAAACAAAATATCCAATCAATTCAAATTATCCTTATTTTGGAAAATATGAAAATTGTGAATATACTAGCTAGGTCAAAGTTTTAAACATATTCAAAAAAATTTTCTTGTAAACTTTCTGAGCCGATGGAGCTTGCAATGAACTACAAATTTCTTTTTACTAATTTTCCAATTTTCACTCTGACAACCTCTAGGCATTTTTTAAAGTTTTGAAATTGATTAATTGTTTATTCATAAACGCAAAAGCCGATCGTTATAAACTTTTATCAGTTCGATAGACTATTTAAAGTACTTTATTAGGATCAGCAAGAATTTTCAATTATTTTGAAAATTAAGGGAAAGTACCTTTGTATCAACAACGTGTTTTCCGGCAGTTACGTGATTTTAAATACGCTCATCAATTAGCTCTAATAATAATAAATATTTTTCATTCTTTGCAAATTTTTGGTAACTTTAAATATCTTAGCGTCTGTCACGTCGCGTCGTAGGAGCGCGCGCAGCCCGTAAGTAAGCAACGTCTTGAGTCTGCAGTGGGCTTGTACCGGCTAGATTAGATGTAAATCTCCATCGCTTCTTGACGTGAGAATATTTAAAACGTAAAAAGTATGGGAATGTACCAGCGACCTGTTTCGCCCATTTTTTTCTGTACATGAGCAGCAACAATCTAATGTTTTGTCGGATATTTTTCTTTTTGCTGGCGTATTTGCTCTTATCAATGGCTCAACCAACAATTTTTTGTGGCCTTCTGCAACTTGAAATATCGTTACAATCGAGGCATATATTCCGTAAAATTCTTTATTTTTTCTTCATCTAATATTAAATTTGGTGAGCATTCCTTTGCAAACCTTTCCATCTCAACATCTTTTTCTTGGAACTTACTTAGGGAACGTATGTTATCAAATCTCGTATAGATTAGTAATTGTGTTAAATATTTTGGTAATAAGATATTACATTCACTTGAAATTTGATCAAAAAATCCATTTTATTCCCGAAAGGGAAGATCAAGAAATCTTACGATGGTTAGGCTATATACTCCTTAATGTAAAGCACACAGTGGTACACTTTTATAAGTACATTTAACTATCTAAATGATATGAGATATGAGGATTAATAGCCTCACATAAAGTTTACGCACATTATGTTATTTTTTTAATTTGTTATTCATCTAATACTTGTTAGTAACTAAACAATAATTATGTAGTAAAGGTAAACACAAGCTAAATAATAATTAGCTGGGAATTACGTACTTTTTGATTTCGTCCTAAACGGGAACAAGCTTGGTTTTAACTAGTTCACATTATCTATGTACTGTAATAGTAATAAAAAATACAAAATTAAGACTTAGCTTTTGTCCAGCTTCGATTACACCCGCATATTTTCGTTAATCGTTCACTTATTTTCATTGATTTCCGTTGTATTGCCGTGATTGCCGAGTGATTGCCCTGTTTGCCGAGTTATTGCCGTGTTTGCCGAATGATTGCCGTGTTTGCCGAATGATTGCCGTGTTTGCCGAATGATTACCGTGATTGCCGGGTGATTGCCGAAAATTTGTACACCTATTGCCGCTAGTGAGACACCCCTCGTTTAAAAACCAATTGGTACAATAATCTTTATAATTTGGCAGAGGGCCTAAAATAGAATAGAATTATATACTTTTTATTTAGAACTTTTACTTCTACACAAATCTATACATAAAACAAAAATTTTAATTCTGCACAGTAATTTAAAGGACCAAAATCACATTACATATTCTTGCACAACTAGGGTAATCATAACTAATATCATTGGTTCACACCGCACGGTGTCTGTGCACTTTGCTGTGCCTTTGTCTATGCATTTACCTGTGATTTTGCATTTGCCTTGCCTTTGCTTTAGCCTGTGCCTGTGGCTATGCCTGTGCCTTTGCCTGTACCTGCGCATTTACTTGTGGATGTGTCTTTGCCTTTTGCCTGTGCCTTTTCCTGTACCTGTAACTCTGTCTGTGCCTTTGCCTATGCCTTTGCCTGTGCGTTTGCCTATGCCTATGTCAGTACCTTTGCTTGTGCCTTTGCCTGTGCCTGTGCCTCTGCCTGTTGTTTTACCTGTGCCTTTGCCTTTGCATGTGCCTGTGCCTTTGCCTGTGCCTCTGCCTTTTTAATTTACCTCTGCCTGTTGATTTACCTGTGCCTTTGCATGTGCCTGTGCCTTTGCTTGTGGCTCTGCCTGTGCTTTTGCATGTGCCTTAGTCTGTGCCTTTGCCTGTGCCTTTGCCCGTGCCTTTGCCTGTGCCGTTGTCTGTGCCTTTGCCTGTGCCTTTGGCTGTACCTTTGCCTTTGCCGTTGCCTATACTTTTGCTTGTGCCTTTGCCTTTGCTTGTGCCTGTGACTATGCCTTCGCCCGTACCTTTGCCTGTGACTTGTATGTGCTTTTGCAAGTGCCGTTGCGTGTGCTTTTACTGTGTTTTTGTCGGTGCCTGTGCGCATGCAATTGTACATCTGCGTGCACGTGACTGCATGTGCACAAACCCACGGTGTGTGTTTGTTTGTTAGATAAGGGGCTACATAACCTTGGCAGTTGGAGCCCCACGTAAGTCTAGGTAACATAATAATAATACCATAGGTGTTTTGACAACAACAATGTAAAACAATTCACATAAAAATACTGAATCCATGTCAGATGCTGATGATGAAAGTGAAAGTGTTAAGGAAATAATCCCCATCATTACTAAACGACTATGTTCTGAATAGTATTCTACAGTTATACTTTACCTTAGGCTGCCTTGCAAGTATGTGATTTAACGTTTATTTGTTCAGTTCTGACGATGAAAATTAATATTGAGCAAATTTTATTTGTTGTTGCGTATGAAGTTGTGATTTTGCAGACATTTTAATGAATTCAACAGTTCCAATGTAGTTTTGTTTTTTAAATATTTTTATAATTTACAAGTTTGTATGTTTTAATCTCTAACTGTCTCAACATTACACGACGACGGACTCTTACATCTCGTGACAGCGTATTTATTATTTTGAGCCAATGTTTAGGTAGCAGTTAGCTAGAGTGACTCGACTTAGTGAAATATCATACATCTCGACATTATCAAAACAGCGTGAGGCGAAGTCATAGGTTTACTAGTGTATTACTAAATTGTAATGTAGTTAATGAAGAATCTCAGTTTTTAACTCAAATTAAATGATGGAGGATGATAATTTCTTGGCATTTTGAGAAATGTAATTGTTTTTAACAAAATACCTGCTTGGAGCATAAAAGTTGTTAACTTATTAATATATAACTAAAAGAATTTTTTGTTTTCATTTTTTTTCTAAAATTCATAACTGAATGGTCAAGCGTGGTCATCATTAGTAGAGAATTAAAAACAAAGAAAAACTCGAATCCGCTTTACTGTCCAATGCAATTAAAATTGTTTGGGAACTTCAATGAAAAGCATGATTAATATTCATTGGCTTGTTATACAAATTCTAACTTCTTTCGTTTAAGTCTATAATTCAATAAGATCTTAAGGCCTCCGGGAATTTTGGTTCATATATTTGTTGCTCCTGTCTTTATTTTTATTTTTTTTACTTTACGTAACTATAAGGAATATGTTTGTATTACGTTATGAATATCACACCTACAAATTCATCATCTATTTATTTCATTATTTATTTTAAACACCTTAAAATAGAAGTGAACATATTTACGTCCAACATATGAAGTTCTTAAGCTCACAGTGTATAATTTGTTATAAAATATAACATCATATGGTTTTTCCAAATATTTCTTAGATTCAGTCTTTTACCTTGTCTCTCGTAGATCATTTTCTTGTACTGGACCATAAATTATTTCTTGATATGTTTCCTTCGAAGCTGTTTGCTAAATTCACTCCGTGTAATTAATGTTCACATCTAACGACTACTCCTCCAGACATTTATCACTCGCTTTTTTACGCTTCGCATGTCAGTGAAGGTTTCTTGATTTTATTTTTTGAAGTAATAACTTAATAAAAAATAGTTTCTACTATTTTCTAACACTTTTTGTTAGACTTCTTGTATAGCATCATTATAGGGTTTTACATCTAGATATACAACCAAAAAATATATAAATGGAATGAGTAGAGACTAGAAGAGGTACGAAAAAGGAAACATAGTAGGAAATGCAAAGGCCAAGCTATCCCGGGTTCGAATTCAGGTACCGACAAGGATATTTGTGTTTGATTTAGTTTAAGTGCTAGGGTGGTATAACCAAATCAGTTGAAGACCCCGTAGTGCACGTCTGAACAATTGTTCTCTTAAAAGACTTTCCATATTTTTGGACGGGTATTGTAGAATAGTGTTGAACAAGTCTATTATTAGATCAACTCTTAACCTGAGAATATTTTGGGGATTCGTTTCAAAATTTCGTTCGACCTCCAAAGTTTCCCGTTGTCATGCGTAACAGAGTAATTAGCATTGTTGGTTCACCAAATTCCTTTCATTTAAGGTCATGTAACGCGTACCATTTTTCCTCTGCTTTCACATTTGTTTTTATCCTACTTTTACTCTTCTTATAGTAGCAATATCCATATATTAGTCAAATGCTCTATTTATTTTGAATTCTTAATAGAACTTGCGACAAGCTTCTTCAGTTCACTTTTTTTTCGGTTCACTAAAACATCTTTTATTTTTGTTCGTAAGTAATATTACCTTTGCTTCTGCATCTTGATTTTACTTAATCAGATATGACATCAAACGAAAGACTTAATTTTAAAGTTTTGTCTGCACATACGTCAACCTGTGGGCGCATTCTAGCAAAAACTGTTCACTGCAAACTATGACACCCGAATAACAATCAATGCTAAATGAAAAAGGTAAGGGAATCTTATTCATGAACTTCTTCAAACGGAACAAGTTTGTCACCTCCTTCAACCCTCATCTAACTTGTAAAGTGACAGCGTATAAAAATGAGTCTGTATCTTAGAACCATTCTACAGAGTAGGTACCGATTGTTTTCGCAAGGTATAATCCTTGAGGGGAAAGGTTGTTCCACCAAAAACAACGGTATAGAAAAAATGGCTCGGGCTAAAATCTGGGTTTTTAAAAAAAACGGAAAGCGAGCAACTTTTTTCACCATTTGTAATCTCTTACTTTTATAATTCCAGGGTAACAATGTTAGCAGTTGCACATGCATAAAGCGTTTGAAACGTGGAGATAATGATTAACAATAGTATTAGTGGAACAACTATGACAGCTACTGTGTAGTGCTGTCGACTGGTTAACCGGTCAATTTTTTACGGAAACCGTCGGTTGCCAATGTTCTAAAAACTGGTTTGAAACCGGTCTAAAAAATCTGTCCAAAAAACCGGTTTGAAAAAACTGGTCTGAAGAGCGGTTTGAAAAACCGGTCTAATAAACGTGTCTGAAAAACCGGTCTGAACATTACCTATATTGATATACTTCTAACCTATCATTGTCTACTTAATTCTACTTATTGGATATAAATAATAAATATCCACTTATGCCTTAGACTTATAATTTTGTTTTATTTATTTATTGTCATTTAAACTTAATTCTTCTATATCAGCATAATATGAAAAAAAATTGCGTCAAAAACTCAAAACTAGTTTAATGAACAATGTAAGAGCGGTTTTCAGACCGGTTTTTCAAATGTATCTTTTAAATCGTTTTTTTAGACCTGGTTTATCAGACCGTTTCTTGAGACCGTTTTTTTCAGACCTGTTTTTCCTACCGGTTTGAAATGGTTCAAAATGATAAGCATCAACAGGTTGCAAAATTCACTAAATTAAAAGGACAGTATTAGTACATTTGGACTATACCAACAATATCAACACATTGTTTTTACTGTAGATTACTTTTTTTTGGACAGGCAAGTTATATTATTACATTATACTCTTGATACTTAAATATAAAGATTTGTAATTTTATTAAATAAATGTTACATTCGCCTAAGAATGTGCAAAAGTTTAAATCAGCGACTACAAAACAGTTAGGTCCATTGCTGAGGGTGTTAAAAATAAACTTGGGCGGTACATATATAAATGACCAGATTAGTGAGCGAGAAGCGAGTTGCCAGTGCCCCAAGCTTCAGCAAAGGTCGTTAGTAATTAAGAAGAAATCGTAAACAGTAAACGAATGTTTTTAGTAGGAAAGTGTTGCCACTATGCAAAGACAAGGTTTTTTGTTCTATTTAATCGTTTATTAATAAACTGTTAATACCTTTGCAAAGGTGGTGGTAAATATAAAGTAGTGGTGCGGTGACGCGTAATTAGCCTTTACGTCCAGTGCTGAGCTCCGGCACTCCTTTCTGCCATCTAGTCGCCTTAGCACTACGGTGGAGTACGGGGAACCTGCAGTTTAACGTCGAACCCGAACGACTAAATACCAGAGAAAGTTTCAGGCATTAAGACCCCATGACTGCCTACACCGAATTGGGGAATGTGAGTGGCGCGGCGGGTTGCAGCATAGATTCTTATTGTTGCATGGCTGCGGCGGGGTATCGAACCCCAGACCATCAGCGTTAGAGGCCAAGAGTCCTACCGCTACCGCCGTTCCATAGTGTTGTTATTGTATTGTGACTACTGTTGATGATTTATTATATATGCAGTGGCTGCCGTGTTAATATTATTTTTGTTGGATGGATTACGCTTGTCAATACAGCTAGCTGTTGTCTTGAAATCTAGTTGTTTGGTGTGTTTATTGATATTCCCTAACCTGGTTAATTGTAAGAAGCGACCTCTGGAATGTAGCTCACTTCCCATTAGATTGCTTGTGGCTTACGTATTTTCGGTAAGAGCGTGTGCCCAGCTGGTGAGCACATTGACATAGCTTAATCTCCATTAACCGGGGTAACAATCGGTTAACCGATATCCGGCGGGTTAAGTCTTGCATTCTCTCGCAGTTTTTAAGTACGTCGACTTAGTGCATTGAAAAGGTAAACTCCTAGAAGCTATGTGGGATTTCCACGAGGGGAACCCCTCTCGCGTAAGCAATATATTTTGATCATCCTACGCTAGCGTAGTAATGTATCTCCCTGCTTTTAATGTAAATACTAGTGATAGTCTGAATGCTGAGTATGTCATGTGTTTGAGGGCTACATATTTACGAAATGGTTGTAATTAGAGTAGGCCTGCACGGAAATTTCCAAATACAATCTAGCTGCCACGACCGATTTGTTGAAGACCTTTAGTGAGTGAATATATTACATTGTGCCTTTACAGTATGCGTCACATTTTGAAAATAAATTGGGTTTTACCATCATACACTAGAAAAACTAGTACTAAATATACAACAATTTTTTATAAATCTGATGTTTTCCAAAACTGTTAATTATTAATAGTTTCGAACATTCGATGTTTCAATTTCTTCGTAACAAAAAAATGTCATGTCGGCATTTGGTATTTTAAAGAAAATTTAAAAACAGATTAAAGACGAAAACCTTTTATCGTTCAAAAATACGTACGTTCATAGGTGATGGATAAATACCAATAAATAACACATAACTTGGTCATAATAGTTGAAATAAAAATAGTAAAATTAAATTTAGTAAATAGATTAAAAAAATATTTAAAAATTCTTTTACAAATTTAATGGTTACCACAAAATTGTATTTTTCTAACCGTACTTTTATATTTTTAAAGAATTGGAAATATTACAAGTATTCGTTATATCTAGTGCGATACACAAGAATCCAAAAGCAGTTGCATGAGTTTGTATCTTTATGCAGTACGGATAGACAAGGCAGTATATATAATTGTACCATCTAGTCTAGTTAGGATTATTTCTAGATATTGTGGAATTACGATTCGTGTTTTTGACTATACGCTTCCCAAAATTTAGCTTAACGAAGCAGTAATTTATGGTAACTGCAACACAATCTTTATAAAAGACGCAGTTTTTTCTGTTGTTTAATGTTTTTAGCCCACACACACAACACCTCCTTACATTTGTTAAAAAGACAATCTTTGCCAATGAAATTTTCACAAACCATTAGCGTAACTTTAATTGACAGAATAATAAACAATTCATGACTGCAAAGTATTGCATTACACAAATATTCAGTTTATGTTTAGAGGCAGTCGTCTAAAACTGTTGGAACGTACTATGAATATGAGGCTGCAGTTTATTTACGTTCTCTATAATTAGAGGCAATACTATGCATATTGTGGCTAATTTTGTCGGGAATTAATCACCAGTCGAATATAAATTTCTACCGGTAATGAGCCTTTGAATTTGATAAATGATAGCTACTCTTGGCGCTGCTAAAAAAACAACTCTTTGATCTACCTGGAATATTTTATCTCCAATTCCTAGTGTTTACTTAATAAATACAGTGCGGTTTCTGAATTCAATGCTTTCATAAATTTCCTAGCGCTTCCTATTATTAATGTAAACGCGAATCATTTATTATGCTTATACACGGCGTATTTCTTTTTGGAATTTCTCGAGCGGCGCTATAAATTCACGTTAAGCTTGTTAACTGAATGTAGAACATTCTATTATGTGCAAGCATTTTATAATACGCTTGTATTTGTAACAGTCCCCTACTATTTTCTACTGCAACAGATTATAAAATGTATTGCGACATTATAAAGTGCAAGAATAGAATAATAGGGAGTAAATTTAAACATAATTTTTCGCAATTCTATGCGGCACACTCAACGTTTATTACTGTGAATTTACCGCCACTATCTGTAAATAATTTACGGATATTGCTACTTTAAAATGCAATATGAACTTAGTATGAATAGCGGTGTTAATAGTAAGCATTCCAGTTTATTGTGTTAATGGGACATAAATATCAATTGATGGACTGGTTCCGTATGAACGAGTTAAGTTAAATTACTGCAGCTAGACTGCTCATGAGTTCATACAAAGTTGCAATATGCATTAAATAAATTCAATTTCAATTTTCTATAGAACATGAATTCTAAAACAACAAAACCATTGTATTATTTTGACATACATTACACATACATCTTTAAAATTTATGTTGTCTTAAATATTAAAGAGCAATATTTTGGTAGATATTACAGTAGATGGTAGAAAAACATACTTTACTCTTGCAATACATCAAATGCAATGTTCTCTTTAAATTACTGTAATCAACGACGCATAAAACAATGAAGTACAAAATGTGACTACGAATTGTGGCTTATTTATACAAAGATTTATGTGATGTGACCCTAAAAAGAGTGTTTTCGCTCAGTTGTCAACAGTGGCGGATTACCGCACAGGCGCATGAGGCGCGTGCCTGGGGCCTCAGCAAAGCGGGGGCCTCATCCTCAAAAACCAAAATTAAATTTTTACTGTCTGTTAATATGAGAATTATAAAATAATAATTGTAGGCAAATTTTAATATCTTCTAAAACCTATTTTCATAGTGGGTATTGGGTAATAGTCATTGATGGCAATTAAAAAAACACGGTAAGTTAAACAAAAAAAATAGCCAATTTGGTTCCAAATCGCCAAAACTTGCAACCCTGCTTGCATCTGATTACAGTGCACTGCAAGCCGATGTACTCTCCATTTCTTGCCCAGTGGGGTCCGTTCGTTACCGCACATTTGTGTTTATAGAAAATGATGTTGTTCAATTGTTAGATTATGAATCTATTACACTGGTCAACAATGATTTTATTGTCATTGGTATTAGGTCAATTTTAGGGTTAGTGGTTGTGCAGCAGATTCCGAATTTGCTATCAGTTTTTTTAAATTGGCTCTAGTTTTTGAGATAATGCTCGCTCCCTTTTAGAAAGTGTGAAAGAAAAAAACAAGGAAAACCCAAAATTAAAAGTGTATTAAATGAATATCAAATTATATAAAATAAAATGAACGGAATATCAAAAAGTATTACATTGTTTGCAAAGAACATGTTAAGAATTAGAAATTATATCATAAATCTCTCTTAATGCTCGGTAAAACGCCGTTTGTATGACTTTCTTTTGTGTTGGTCTTCAGGACAATCACGTAGGAGGCTCCAGCAATAGTCTGCCATCATGTGTCTATCCCATCTGCCTTGATACCTTTCCTCCATAGTCTTTATGTCCTGGTGAAACCGCTCTAATTGTTTCTCACTAAAATCACCAAGGTTTTTCGGAAATCTGTCTAAGTGGCTATGGAGAAAGTGTACTTTAATGCTCATATTAGCACCTAATTTCTTAAAATTAACGAGCATATTTTGCACTAGTTCTTCATAATTCTCTGCTTTATGGTTACCCAAGAAGTTCTTAACAACTGAGACAAAACAGCACCAGGCAGAAGCTTCAACATCAGTCATAAATTTTATGAAATGCGAATCGTTAATGAGTTTGCGAATTTGAGGACCATCAAAAATTCCTGCCCTTAATTTTTCCATACTTAGTTTATGGAACGATGTACAAATGTATTTAAAGCATTCCTCGTTTCTATCTAAGGCTTTAACAAATTGTTTCATGAGTCCTAGCTTTATATGGAGTGATGAGAGAATGATATTATCTCTGTCAAGCAATGGCTCGTTCACGATGTTCGCTGTACCTATAGTCAAATTTTCTCTTAGTGGCCATGTCTTCTTCGTCCAATGATCCTGCTTTGCTCTACTATCCATAGAAAGATGAAGCAAGGGTATTTCGTGTATCCACTTTGCTGTCCAAGCAAGAAATTCACCATCTTTAAATCTACGCAAACAGACCACTGGTGGTCTTGATAGCGGATCTTCTGCAAAACCATTTTTATGTTTTCATATTCTTCTTTAAGTTTCGTTGAGTGGCCAATTGGAATGGAAGCATAGCGATTTCCGTTGTGCAGTAGAACACATTTCAAGCGTCTTTTAGAACTGTCAATAAAAAGCCGCCATTCTTTTGGTTGATATTTAGGCAAACCCATTTCTAAAAGAAGTCCTGGAATGTCATTGCAATAAACAAGCTCTTCATTTTCGCTGAAGTACGGGAGAATTGCCTGCTCTCTTGTTCTGTAAGTTGTTATTGTAACTTCTGGCTTTAGACGGTTTTTTTTTATTTTAATCTGGATGCTAGAAGTTCAGACGCTTGTTTTGACAAATTTAGATCCCGTACCAAATCATTCAGCTCGTCTTGAGAATACTGTTATGGTGTTGATAATCTCCTATCATATTCACTTTCACTAGAAGATTGCGTGGTGGGCTGTGAGTCCGGCAGTACTTCGACATCTGACAATGGAAGCTCGGAATGTGAGGTAAAAGCTGGAATAGGAATTGTTTCGCTGTGTGGTAAAGGTCGCCTGGCTGACTCCAAATTAGGATATTTCCACGTACGTTTCTTGTAGCGGTTAAAGCCTTTCACAATCACAACACAAAAATAACAATCGTCGTGATGGTTTTTCGGTTCTGTCCACACCATAGGGACACCAAAGTTTAAGCTACTTCTCTCTCCTTTTGTCCATTGCCGTAGAGACTCTACACAGGTTTTACAAACGTTATGGGGAACCCAAGGTTTGTCTTGCTTCCCAATTGGGAAACCAAAATAAGCAAGATATGCTTGTTTTACAAAATTGGTAATATTTTGCCTTTGTTTCTCTACAGTATAATCACCACAAACGTAGCAGAATACGTCTGAGGTTAAAGCAAGCTCTTCGTGACGAACTCATACCTATGCGAACGCTTAAAATATTGTATTAATATGATGCTTGCAGAAATTAAGTAGTATAAAAACACGTCCTTCTTCCACGACTTGCAACTAAGTAAATGAGTGCAATAACATACATGCAAACTGTTGTGACATGTCGCAACTTGTTGCAACGCGTCATAACTAGCGTCTGTTTAGCGTAATATAAAAATTACAACTGTCGGATACTAGGCAGACGTCAAGAAAGTGCAGTGTTACTGAGGTAAATTCTAAATTTGAAGGTTATAAATTATCTAAAAAACTAAAGCCAATTCAGTAAAAACAAAAATTGTTTTTAAAGTCAATGCCCCAAAGTACCCTAAAATCACATAAACATCTTCGGCAACCAAAAAATATTTTTTTTTGTTGTGTTATTGATAAGTTCACAAGAATGAAGGCTAGAAAAGTTCCACTTTAAACGAGCACCACTCGTTTAAAGTGGAACACTGTTCATCTTTATTAATTAGTAATACTAAATTACTGAAAATATGATGCAGAATTTTAATGTGATTCATTTTACCTGAGAATGTGATTTTTTCTTTTAAATGGGAATGTGATTATTTTTTTTCTAGTACCTGAGAATATTTTTTTATTTCCGTATCTTATTTTTATGTGTTTATGTTTTTGCTGATTCCAAAAATAAAAAACGTTATGATTTTCTGTATTGTTCATTTTAGTGAACCATCCCATTCTTAGCAGGGTCAATAGGGGGCCTCCAGATCAGGTTGCGCCTGGGGCCCCACAAAATCAAGATCCGCCACTGGTTGTCAATTTAAGGCCGCAGAAGCCAGCGAGTATTCTCATTCAAGGCTTACAGATGTCACTAGCGTCTAGACAGTTTAGTCTAACAACCTACCCTACGGTCGGAGTTGCGCAGTTAGTATGCCGTCAACATCAGTGAGCGAATGCAACTTTGTTTGCGTATTTTGTCTTTAAAAACATAACTGCTCTTAACCATAACCTCGGGCAGACCGCAAAGACCAACAACATTTTTTTAAAACAACCAGTATAAAATTAAAAAAAAACATTTGGCCCCCCAACCAATTCATTTTAGAGAAAAACGTTAGAAATAAAAATGATTCCGAAAATTTTAATCACCACATAATAATTTTTTGTTTATTTAACTTTTATGACGGCACACCAAGACATTCTAAATATGAATCTTTTCTTTATCAACTGTTTAATGAAGTATTGTTTTTCTTTACGGCGCTTTAGACATATAATGAGATTAAATTATATATATAAAAATTTGTTTAAGAAAATTTTGGCTTAGAATTGTGATTTCGATATAAAATTAACCACTAATAAATATTTAACTATTAAAAATTAATAGTTTATTAATAAAATAAAACGCTTGGTAATTGTTTCACAATTTGTTGGTTTTTATTTACTCGGCTCGAGTTTCAACCATCACGGTTATCGTCAGGAGTTTACAATTGCAAACTCCTGACGATAACCGTGATGGTTGAAACTCGAGTCGAGTAAATAAAAACCAACAAATTGTAAAACAATTACCAAGCGTTTTATTTTATTAATAAACTATTAATTTTTAATAGTTAAATATTTATTAATAATGTTTCACCATGTGCCTACCACACAATCAATTCAAAAAATTAACCACGTTTACGCGTTCACTGCAAAGTAACAGTATACAATGATGTTTCAAAGGTAAAATAAAAATTATGGTTTCATTAGTAATTTGCAATGCAAGCCTAAACGACTAACATTTTTTAATAATTAATTGTTGGACTAGAGCCGCTAATTGCTTGTTTGTAAATGCGGATATAGGCAGTTAGCTATTTTATCTTTATTTTCTGCTAATTCGGGTACAAAGTTTTTTCAACATTGGATCGTCAAACTGGATTTCTGTTTTGATGCATGTTTAAATAGATTACCAATATCTTAGATTACTTCTTCGCCTATCACCACAACCCAGCAGCCACCACTTTTAATAACGCAAAAAGTAAAAAGATTATTAAATTAGTTTAAAAATGTTATATTGCAAATATGACCATAGCGATTTTTTGTGTTTTTTACATGACATTATCATTTACCTTAGAAACGTATGTTATTCAACCCGATTAAATTTTAAATTACAACTTTAAGCGTAATTATCCCAAAAAAATTAATGTTCTGTAGCTTGTCTTTATGACCGAAATATTTTCAAATGTTCTGTACCGATACACTTGTACAAGTCTTGCAAAAGTATATTAAAACCGAGTTTCAATTCTAAAAACAATTTTGCTGTCTTAGCATTAGCAAAAACAAAACTTCTGACAAACTTGTATTTATCTTGCATCCTCGACCTTTCTTAACAGAAACCAGCGTTTAATATACGAACACTGATGGCTGTTCTTATTATTTAGAATAATGCAAACATTACATTTCCGACGCCATTATATCTACAAGTTAATTTAAACAGCCCAGTTCAAGCGGATTAATTTACAAAACATTTCACAATTTGGCTAGATTGCTGATAAGCATAGTTTAAAACCAAACCAGCGTGTTGTCATTTAGCCATCTACACCAAAGTGGCAGAACTTTTCGCGTCTCGTTTGATCTATTAATTTTGGCGGCACATACAAATTAGCAATGGTCATTTGAAGGCACAACTATACAATAATTTCTTTTTAATATTTAATCCTTTTTAGTAAACCATGTAACAATAATTTCTTCAAGTTTGATAGAAAGCCCCTAGTATAATTAAAGTTACACAGCTTAATTTAATTTCTAATGAAACACAATGGAAAGTCAACAAAAAAATTACATTTTCAGTAATTAAAATAAAAAAAATTATTAATAGTTTTCAAAAAATTTAATATCTCAGGTCATCTTAACATGTCTTAAATCTCTTTGTGGAGGAAGTAGCTGTGAGGACTGCTTTGAGGCTGCGCCACAAGGGGCTGTGGCACATAGTAGGCAAGGAAGGCTGACACTGGATGAGGCAATCGTCAAGATTCCTCTTATGGATGCTATGGTGGACTACCTTCCTTTACAATATGCCTTTAATAGACACTATAGTGTCTACGCGAATGCTGGACCAACCCAGCATATGGACATCACCGATGGATCTAAAACAAAGCATAAAACGGGTGCCGGAATTTTCTCCGATGACCTAAACCTACGCCAGACTATACCACTAGGCAAAATTGCCACTGTCTTCCAGGCGGAGGTAGTGGGAATAATGCATGGTGCAAATGCAATTCTTGAACGACAAATCAAGAACCAACGTAGTGGTATCTACAGCGATAGCAGAGCCCCTTTACTAGCCCTAGGCAGTTGCAAAATCACCTCAGGAGTGGTACTGGGGTGTCGTTAAGCTATCGACGATATCTCAAAAGATAATGGCGTTTCCCTTGTATGAAAGGACATGACGGAACCTACGACAATGAAAAGGCTGATAAGATTGCGAGACTGGCCTCCGCACAACCTCTCTGGGGGCCAGAACCCGTAATTCCCATATCCCTGAAGACATTAAGCTTTATGCTATACCAAGAAACCTTAAAAAGCTTCACACGAAGATGGGTTAACATTCAAAGCTGTCGTCAAGCAAGGGATGCTATTAGGGCACCCTCGCCAAGAAAAGCCAAATACTGTGTGCAACTGTCCCGAAAGAACTTGCGACTAGTTGTGGGTATCTTATCTGGACACTGCACCCTAAAGCAAACTATGCACAGGATGGGATTGGCGGACAGCCCAAACTGTCGTGCATGCAACGAGGACGACGAGTCGGCAGAACATGTCCTATGTCACTGCCCAGCTCTCGCAACAACCAGAGGATCCATGGGGGGACTTCTGGCCTAACATGGCCGAAATCAGCAACACTCCAATTGCGGATGTCCTCAAGCACATCCAAAAGGTTGGATGGCTTGGGTGATGTCCAATGTGGAGAGCTGCTGGGGAGGTAGTACAATGGGCCCACCTATTGTGGCCTAAGTGCGCGTGAGGTAACTCACACTCCCAATTCCAAATCCAGAATCCAGAACATGTCTTAAATACGTGTTAAGAAAAGATGGTAGCATGAAACTAACTATACTATACTATATATACTAACTAAGTATTGTATAGTTGTTAGGAAGAACATTTTTATATGAGACCTCCATCCCCTTAAAGGGGAATGCTAATGATGATTATGTAGTGCCAATACCGGGTGCGAACGAAACATGGATCACCTTTTTTGTTCTTTATTCATTTGTCCAAAATTTAGTATTAATTTGTTTTTGTTTTTCTCCAATTGTTTTGATTATAACATACTTAAATATGTGAAATCTAACATGAAATTTGGTTTATCATTCAAATTCTTACACTTGGTTAAACAAGTTATAAGTATCGTATAAAACGCTATTAAATCGTTCTTTTTACTGAATAACAAGCCGATATCGTTCCATTAATAAAAATAGGCTTTTAAAAAATGGATTTCAATGAAGCACAAAACACTTAAATGAGGATTTTTATTATTAATTTAATATTTTACTTCATAGCATCCATTTTATGCGAATCAATTAATTTTAGTTCCAAATAATGTAAGACCTTAAAAATATATTTAATTATCTAACATAGGTAGAATTTTATTCAGAGTCCAAAAATGTCAAAATATATAGGGTCTTCCACATAAAATAAGAAATGTAAAATTTTAACAAACAATAGCAATTTCATGTTTATTACTCACTCTAAATTTCATTTGTTAAAAGCAATAAATAAAGAAAAAGGGGGTAAATCATGTTTCATTTACACCCGGTATAGTGTTTTAGTTTGATGCTTTCCCATAACCAGTATGCATATCAATTGTAATTGTAAAAAACTCGATTCTGACATTCTGATGGAATTAAATTTCATCTGAAAAACAAGTTTTAAACAACGATTTTGAGACGGGAACAAAGATCTGATACACTTCATTGGTATCGCTATCGTGCTTAAAAACGGAATTTTACAAACGTGAATGCAGGTACCAAATCAGAATTAATTTTGGTGTCGTAAAAGCTCTAGTTCAATATTTTTATATTATACAGGGTTGGCCAACACTTTTTACGCCCCTATTTAATTCTGAAACAAATCAATACAGAGAAGAATAATATTAATAAAAACTTTTTGGTAACGATTGACCTACCTACTTGCAGCTTTGAAAAAAAATTTTACCTCGGTTGCAGGCGCTGTGACGCGATCATAATTTTCTTTAAATAGCAACTTAGCAATATTTTAGTCTTCTTAGATAGACATTCTTTTCTCTTTTGAACGATATAATAATTGCATACAACAACAAGAAAACTAATTTTTCGGCTGAGAATTTAGAAAAAGTTGTTGTTATGTACTGCAATTCTTAATTTTATTATTCAACAGGGGTTTTCCGTCCCTTATGAATGTTGATAGTCCAAACTTTTCTTTTGTAGAACTTTCTTGTTGTATTAATGAATTTACACGTTCTATTTTCATTAATTCGTGGTTGGTTTTTTATATTTTTATTAAAAAACATATTTTTGCAGTTTCATAAAATTGTTTCATGAAGTACTTTTAAAATTCATGACCATTCATATTTTACGCTTATGAATCCTGTTTTATTTTGTTTTACTATTACACAAGCATCAATTCCAGCTGACTAAATAAATAATAACTATCTACAGCTAGCATAAGGTCATACATATGGATGTGTTACCATTCTAAGCTCTTAAATAACTCGTTTAAAATTTTACATATGCGCCAACGATATATTTTAAGGAATTATGCCAGGAATTACTATTAATTGATTGCCCCGTAATTTAAATACTGTCTAAATACTAGACTAGAAATCCGGACACTAGTTATAACACAAACATGTTTTTTTAATGGGAACCATAGTGACTTCATTAAAAAGGCATTTGTTTTGCGATTCAGAAAATATATACTTTGTTATACTTATTTACTTTTCTACTTCTAATTAGTTCCATTACCACATATTGCTGTAGCAGCGGCCATGTTGCAAAATGTTCTCGTTCTAATTTATTGTCGCAACGAGGTGTTAGCAGACTGGGCAGCAATCAAACAAACAAATGTTCTACATGAAGGTAGCGTATTTCTATAGAATATTACAGCGATCCACAAAAGAAAATGGGACTTTCGTGAGGACCACGTAGATACGTGGGTTCTAGTAGTAGGGGTCCCATACCACTCAAAGTTCCGGATTTAATGTATAAATAATTAAATGTTATACATTTCAGTTCTGTAATGAAATAGTAGACGAATCCTAAAATGGAAAATCTGTAAATTGTTATTAACTAGTCAATTTAGTCAAACAAGTCCTTCAGCGATACTTGGAACGGTTTTAAACAGCATCAGATATGTTGCAAAATGTAAATTAACACAATTAAAAAGAATGTATTTCCGTCAGCAATTATTCATTTACATTTAACAATACCAGACCGGTAAATTGTAACTCATTACTAACAAATTTTTAAAATCAAGAACTGGTTCGCAAAAACACGGAAATTGTGATACTAGATTCCAGATTTTGTTGTCCTGTACAAAATCAATTCATATTCTCCGGTTTATTTTAGCAAGTCAATTTAATGTACTCAAAAGCGTTTTGAAGAGTGCACGGTTTTATGACTAAAAATATTGTAATTCTAATTTATAAACCCTTTGAAGTTTTGCTTTATTAATCCCCGTTCGTGGTTTTAATATCTACAGAAAAATATTAAAAAAATACTGCCTTTAAACAAAATTTTAATTAAAAGCACGTACCTTTCAAGAATTCCTAAAAAGTAATTAAATGAAAAAGGCGGGAAAATTTCAGTTTATGAAATTGACATTAAAAACAGTAATAGATATTTATGATACAAGTGTGTGAAGTAGGACTTTTACGCAAGAATCGCAATGAGTGCGTAAAAGTCTTTCACACATGAGTGTCATACAATATTTTATCTACGAACCGAAAGGCAAAAGCTGCAAAAGTGCACTTCGTACTTATCTGTCAAACAAAACTAACGAGAAATGACGTTACGAATACAGCGCCCAATAAACAAAGTGGCCTTTTCTCGTTTGTTTTTTGTCGATTGAAATCGTTTAATAATGAAAGTCCCATTTAATTTACATTGGTCTTTTGCACACGATTTTGATACTTTTACGCACAATTTCATTAATGTAACACTTCACGTACAATAATTGACATATTAATGTGATCATTTTAAAACGGGAGTAGATAAAAAAATAAATATCCTGGCGTTAAGTTTTTTAAATAGTATTGTGATCAAAATTAGTTTAACACTTAACCAAAACGTTATGTGTAAAACAAATTTGACAATTATATTTGTTTGTTTCAGGTAAGTTAGAAGGCGCAGATGCCGTGGATGTGGATTCTGGAAGTAAGAAGACCTGCTGATTCAAGTATAGCTGTTACGTAAAACGGAAGAGCAAAGTAGTAAAAATGTCAAATATAAATTTAAAATAATCACAACCATCTTACGTACTATTTGAAGTAAATCTTTCATAAGCATGCGTAAGACAGTGTTCTGTTTTTTCTCTTAAGATGACAGTTATAGTTTGTTATTACTTATTAAGCACTAACTGTAATCGCATAACTTATTCAGCCTACGTGGAAAGCCTTTTCGTGTACACTTGTTAGATTGTAAAACGTTCTTCCGAAATTTACTTCTCGATTGAAAACGACTGCTGAGATCGTAAATAATAAATCTTGTTAGTTAAATTTATCCTTACAAAGCAACGACTCGTTATTTGGTATTAGAAGATTGGCTCAGGAAGCAATTTTAAACGAAGTATAAAGGATGTTTCTAGAAATATGTACAAAGTAGATCGAATTAAATTTACAGGGTATTTCTTTAAAAAACGCACGGTTTGTTGACAAAAATATACAGTTTCTAATGAAAAATACAAGACCTATCAAAACTGTACAAAGCTTTTCGAAATAAATATAAAAAGCTTCTTCAAAGAAATATACAAGGTGTATCAAAACAAATACTTAATGCATTATGAATGAAATACGCAGAGCGTTTCGAATAAATATGTACGAGTGCTACCAACATTCAAAACAACTATAACTAACAAACGTTTGTATAATTTCCCATTTTCTCCTACATTGTCGAATATCGTGCTTTGTAGCAGGATAGAAGAGACAAATAATATCGTTGTTTCTGAAAACTAAATTTACAGAGAATATCTCCTGTCACTGCCGAGTTGTTATAAGCGCAATTGCCAATTATTATTTATATTATAATTCAAGACTTCTAAATTGCTAAGACATAAAAGGCGTCACAGAATGATAATTCAAAGTTATCTACGAGGGGTAAACCGCGAATGGAAGTAGGTGTACAAGGTAGTAGAAGTACGTGAAAGTATGTGGAAGTATCTGGAAGTAAAAGTAAAGTATGTGGAAGTGGATAGAAGTCAGTATTAGTGGAAGTACGTGGAAATAAGTGAAAATACGTGGAAGTAAGGTGGATGTTCGTGGAAGTAAGTGGAAGTACGATGGAAGTATGTGAAAGTATGTGGAAGTTAGTGGAAGTATGTAGAAGTATGTGGAAGTATCTGGAAGTAAAAGTGAAGTATGTGGAAGTAAATAGAAGTAAGTAGTAGTGGAAGTACGTGGAACTATGTGAAAGTATGTGGAAGTATGTGGAAGGAAGTACGTGGAAGTAAGTGGAAGTACGATCGATGGAAGTATATGAAAGTATGTGGAAGTTAGTGGAAGAATGTAAAAGTATATAAAAATAAGTGGAAGTACATGGAAGTATGGTGGAAGTATGTGGAAGTATCTGTGTTAATGAAAGTAGGTGTACAAAATCTTTAAGCGCGGTTCACCCCTCGATTATCTAGGAAACCTACATTTCAATTTACCCCTAGTCCTAAAATCCCATCACAAATTTGAAAAAACTATCCATAACTTTAAAAATTCGAAAATTGTAAAGCATAACGCTCACCATCTTGAAAGACAAACGTTTGGAAAACAATAATCGCTTCATCTTGAGACCCCATACAATTATCTGTTTTCGAATTTGTGCAATTTCGTTTATTAAAAAAATTAACAAACTTTTTAAATTCATTTTACTTTCCGCATAATCGAACCTGGGCACGAAGAAACGCCTCAAGTTTTTAAACTTGAACTTCCTTAATTCACTGCCAGTACGTCACTTATATAACAATTTTTCAATAAACGTCAAGCGGATATTTTATAAAACTGCGTAAAACAAGAATTTTTATATTATTGGCATTCACATCGCGCAACCAAGTTGTACAACAAAACTTTCAGTAAGTTGCTAGGAAAAACGTAAGAAAGCGAGTAGCGCCTCGCAAGGTTGATCGTGTCAGTAGAACCCGCATGCAAAATAACTGCAGAATCACCATATCCGACCCTGAATACCAACAAACGCAAATCAATGAATAAATAACGTAGAAAGAAAAAATGGAAGGAACTAAGGAAGAAAAAACTGCATTTGTGCTACCACAGAGATGCTATTGTTTGTGGGCAAACGCCATAACGAAGGTCAAAACCTCTTACGGTCATGCTGCAGTTGCAATGAACTTAAAAGGCTGATGTGACAAGTGTCTAGTTTAAGTGTAAACTAAGCGCGGAAAAATGAACAACTTTTAATGAAATACGAGATGAAACTATAAGGACCGTACTAAGGCTTTATTTTCTTGTTTTCAACGAAGAATTTGATATTATACAAGGTTCGGCAAAGTACAGGACCAACTCGTTTACTTGTACAAAATGACATGAAGTCAGTGTCTACTTACCAATGCCATTAAATTGGTCAATTGTTAAATTGTTTTTTTTTATTCTTTTTTAATTATTTAAATGAAAGTTTTTTAAACAGCAATATTTGTTTTTCTTGATATCAATTACCATAGAATTTTGTATACAATTTTTTATAGTTTTTTCTAGCATCAATTTAAAAGATTACCTTCAAAGAAATTAAGTTTTTATCGAAAAATTAACAAACCGACAATACCGAGGAAATCGTTAAACTATTGGCCAATAATAATGCTGCCAAAAAACTTGAAATATAGTTAACATTTACAAATGATTCTCTTGTGACAGGGATAATATTTTTATAAAGCAAATTTAAATAACCCTAAGGTGTGAAGGTAGCTTTTAAAAAATGGCCTAATTATTATTTGACTGATAACACTTGCTTAAACATTTTTTTTCTTTTTTTAATTAACAGTAATTTTTTTTTTGAAATTATACAAAAAAAAACAAGCTGGTTCTGTATTTGTGGCTAACCTGTATAACAATGTCTAAAACTCCATAGAATTGGTGCGATTAGAATTTTTGTTAGGAAAAAATAAGGAAGGGCCAAGTGATGAGTACTGAAAGGTATAAAAATCTAAACATTTCAGTGACGCAACAGCCAATGAAACGAGCGCGTCTATTTTGAAGTAGGGCATCCCCCTCCCGTTTCTTGATGCAGTCGCCTGGATTTATAATATTTGTGTTTTCTACTTGCAAACAATGTTTATTAGTTGAAGTTTCAAAATTGATTTAATAATTTGGCGATTACTTAATTAATCTGTTCAGGTAAACGACCAAAAGATGACCTCGCAGTGGCGTTTTCTCCATGGGAAGTCGTTCCTATTGTCATTTAACAGGATCATACCAAGTTTTAAGACGAAATTCCTCAACTTTAACAAAAAATCAATGGCGGGGGCATAGGAAAATCGCGCTTGCGCAGATCGGCTCTTCGACATGCGTAGAATACGAATTTAAAGTTCTTTTTTAAAATTTGGTTATTAGTCAAAATGTTTCGGTTGAAAATGTTTCCCAAAAAGGTGTCTTCTTTTAGGCATAATTCGTATATCGGCGAGTAAACCCAAAACGAAAAATACTCCAAGATTTTAGCAGAAATACATGTTGTGGAGTTTTGTAGCAGGAACGGCGCGGCGGTTGAAAATATCTGTCTGTAAGTCTGCTGCGTATGTGAATGTATGTAACGGTCGATATCTCGGGAACTACTCAACCGATTTTTATGAACCTGGAATATCCAGGTAGGTTCAACAAAATTTCAATGGGTGCAAAAGCTTATCAATACTAGGATTCTAACTTTACACGTAGAATAGTATTTTCTACGTTACATGTAGAAAAGTGTGTAGAATACGTAGAGTATATAAAATAATGTGTATGATATGCATGTTAAATAAAACTAGTATATCTACCTTTTTCTACATGTTATACATGTAAAGTATTTAGATTAGTTAAATGTATACGATAAATTCTAGAAAAACACGTGTATGGAATAATTGTGTTTACTTTACTATGCAGATGTCATCGCACGTGTTTATGGTGGTGGGAGGTGGGCGAGATGTGCCACTATTTAACCCTACGAACCAGTGACGACGGCGGGGGGGGGGGGGGTCACGTGCCCCACCTATCATTCGAAGTGCCTACCTTAGTGCTCACTCAAATTTTTGAAATTCTTTTCTAGTTAGAACATTTAATAAAACTTCGTGCAACAAATATTGTCTACCAGTGGCCAGATATTTTTGTCTACTATACTCCGATATATATTTTTAAATTAATAGATAGTTATTTAAAAACACACTTTTCCTATTTGATGTCACGATTATTGTTTCCACCCCAAAAATTGTGTGCCCTTTTGTGCCCACCCATCTAAAAAACCCTGACGCCGTCGCTGCTACGAACGCGCTGCATTTTCTCTCTTTAAATCACTGCTAAAAATTTTAATTGTCGGCTTCCGGTAGTAGTTGAAATATTTTTTCGTTTTTACCTTTTAGCTATTTTAAGCTATTTGAAATTTAGATTGAAGAATTATTACCTACAGACTCGCTACGTTTCATTTAATTAGAAATAGGGGAGGCAGAGGTGTTCAGTTACGTTTAAACGATCTGATTTTGCATCGTTATTATTCACATGTAGAATATGCAGAAAAGATCTTAATATTCTACATGCAGAATAACTCGTATAATAAGTATATTTTACATGAAATATTCTACACGTCCAACCCTGATCAAAGCGATCTAGAACCGGCTATTAGATTTAGGTTTTTCGTATCATATTTTTCACAAACAAACTTTTCGAAATTTGACCTTATAGGGTAAATAGAATATTTTTTCCAAGCATCCTAGCTTCAAAATGGCTTACAGATTTGGTTACTGTAATAGCTCGAAGAACTTGATTTAAATCGGTACTCGAAATTTTAAAAATGAAAACTGCGAAGTAAAAAAATTTTCATAAAACGATTGCTTAACAACAGGCCACACCAGCTTCTTAAAATTCTGTTGGTTTATAGAGCTAGAGATGCTCTGCAATGTTGTTGAGATTTCAATGGGCTAATTTCTACCCGACGCCTTTTATAAATTTATGTAATTTGAATATTAAATTAAACAGGGGACGATAAAACATTGTCAAAAAATCTCAATGGTAAATTAGAGGGAAAATTCACTCGATGTCCTGTGCATGATTTACTTTAATAGAGTATAGCTAATTTGCTAATTAATTCTACCCTGACAGTTAAAGTAAACTGATATTATCACCATCCGCTGTTAGTCATTATTTTAATTACGTATTCTGAACTTGTTAATTTATATGCCTAATCAATTCGACGCATAAACTTTGTTATATTATTCATACCTACAGAAAGTTATACTTATCTCATTTGTATTTGATGCATCCGTTGTATATCGCGTATGTGCATTTTAAGGGTCACATTTGCATGAATCTCGCTTTGCACAAATGTTAAGACGTTACAGTCGACTTTGTATTTCGTGCTTCATTATTTAGGATTCTAATTCACGCATCCGTTACTTATGCTGTTTCCAATGAATTGAGGTTTTGTAAACAGGAAAACCGACTTTTGTTAAAGAACGGTTTATTTAACATATTACCAATTTACTAAGAACTTCAGATAAGTTTTGCGCTCTCAGTAAATATTAGTGTAAAAAAAAACGTAAGATCTTATTCTTGTCACTCATGAGCCATTTAACATAAGCAAAGTATTTTTATTGCGCGTCGGTTGAATAAAAGGATAATATCTTCATCCATTTACAGAGGACGTTACAAAGGAAGCACAACATTGCAAATAGTTATTTGTGCAACTAGTGCGCGAAATAATACTTTAGCGCACGAAAATGAAAGTCTTTTGACGAAGTGTTAACCGAATCAAAAAAGTATCCGAGGGCGCTAAAGACATTTCTCGCACGAGTTGCACACAATATTTTTACAAGAACTGCATTACAATAAGAGAAATCGAAATAAAATCCTTTCAATTAAATTGCAAAAGAAAATAGAATTGTTGACGTTGTCCACGGCAGCGTGCGCTTTTTACACTTTTTTGACATTAAAAGTTCTGATTTTATTAACGTTTGACAGTCACTAAAGTGACAATTTTGCTGCCTACGCCTTAAAAAACGGTTGCTTTAAAATTTACAACAAGCAGAATGACATTTATGAAATTATAAACATCAAATTTGTTTTTATGTAGCAACCGCATAACATAGCAACATGATGGCTACGATGACGGCGATAACATTAATTATTTAAAATAATCACAAAATTGATGTTAATTCTAACAAATCGGCGGAAGTATTATATGTTCAACACTGCTAAAAATGCAGATTTACTGCCTTGGCAACCCAGCTGCGGCAGTAAATTTGCTACTTTTTGACCTAGTTAAACAAGTAATTATTTTCTGCTTACTTTATGTAATAGACACTTTATTTCACTGATTTAAATTAGGTAATGAACTCCATTATTTCACTCAGTGACATAATGAGATGTTTTGGTCAAAACGGGCGTAAGCAATCTTAATTTTTCAAACTGATTTATAAGTGTCACGAAACTGTCAAAAATTCATTATTTCAAATACACTTTTGTATTTATTCGAACGGAAGTAAAAAAAAATATTGCATGCAACACGTAAGGAAAACGGGTGATTATTTCACACATGTGATTACAACACTCGCCTAGCGGCTCGTGTTTCAACTTTCACATTCGTGAAATAATCACCCTCATTCGCTTACTTGTTACATGAATAACAATTAGCTCACGCTACCATGGGCAACGTTAAAAAAGACTCATTTTGAAAACCAAACTAACCTACAAAAGTTACTTTTTTTTTGACAGTTGATTTGACAAATACCTTCAAATTCGCGTTGTAAGCAAACATGTCACTGCTACCGGTTACACCAGAAGTAATACCAACTTTTGTTTCTTAAATAGCACCTAATATTTTTTCCTAGTAGATTTAGATAAACCATTAAATTCTCAATTCAATCATGTAAAATACTCAAAACATTCAACAACCAGTGTGATTACAAAATTAATTATTTAATTGAAAATTTCCTTTAGACTCTTCAGACTGCTTAGTGGCCAACTTTATCAAAAAACGTAATTTTCAGTCATTTTCCGGGGTTAATTTAGTTCTACTTTTCAGAACCTCATTGCTTTCAGTAAAAGGAGATTTTTTTCTCGTTACCGATAGAAGAAGTAACAAGTTTTTGTTCTAACCCATAAAAAATTATTTTTTCCGGTAGGAATTTTTTTTGTACTAATGAATGTACAACCTAAAACTGCAGGGCAAGTATCTGCAATAAAACTTTTTTATTAATATAGTTGGTGTAAAATACAAACGTGTTAAATGATTGTTTATCAAGGTTTCTTTAAAGGGCGCTGGGCCCCCAGCTTTAGATGTTAGGGGGGCCTGGCCGCCCTGGCTCCCCGCTTCTTACGCTACTAACATAGCTTTAGAATTTCAGCTTCAAACTTGCCATGAAGGTTTAAAATTACCAATGGATTGCCTGGCATTACAAAAACAAACTTCTCATTGTTGAACAACAGCACTTTCGTGATAATTATACAAAATACCAAAGATGCGCCAATATTTTAATACATACAATACATACGAATGTGTTATTAAGCTTCCACTTAGTGTCAGTGCCCGGGTGCGGGACTGTCTTCGGGTCTCCCCGCAATTAATCCCAAACGACTTCACCTTTTACTTGTATAATATACTTGTCAGAGTAACAAATTTTAATTTGTATGTATTTGAGCAACTTTTTTACAAATATATTTTATTGTTAGAAAGTTACGAAATATGTCTTGCTTCCGTAAAACCCTATAAGGGACAGTTATGCAAATCAAGTTTAAACTAAGTTCAGCACTGAACTAACATCTAGTTAGTAATTAATTCTAATTATTTGCCATAGCAACTACTTGTACAGTTTTGCAGTTCTCGTTTAAATTGTGATTGCTAAGGCAGTCCGAAATGTATGTAGAAGATCCTTATTTTTAAAGTTAGATCGTTACGCATTAAATTTTTATGTAAGTGCCGTAAAGAAACAAAAAAGTTTCCCCATTTCCGCAACTTTTAGCCATTATTCAAAATAATTAGTGGAGGTGAAATTTTCTTGGTACGTTTTATTATAGCCTGACAGTTGTAATTTTATGCATAATACGAGTACCTATTTTACAATTTGTGCGATTGCAGTCAATGCGTTAATCACAAAAATTAAAATGTTTGATAATAGCAGTTCCGTTAAGTTAATGAAATTCAACGATACCTACCATTGCGTAGGCTCTTTCAAGCAATTCAAAAATCTAACATGCAAAAAAACAACGTATAGTTAAAAATACAGAGAGATCAAATAAAACCGCAATCGCAGTTGCCTATGAAACAAGCGCGGCTTTTTAGTTAACCGTAATTGCTCACATTTAGCATTTTCAAACAATTAGCAATTGAGCATTGTAAATTATATTTAATATTTCTATTTTACAAACGTGCATAACAAATGTCGGTTGGCAACCGTAACGTGACGTGCGTGGGTTTGTAATCACTAGCGGTTCCAGTTCAAATCCCAAAGCAACCCTGTTTTTTTCCTATTTTGTGACATTTTTACTGCTATCCTCTCTTGTCCTAGACCTATTTTTTATTTTAATTTATATTCCTATTTTGTTTAAAAAAATCATGTTTACAAGGCCGTTAAAAAAAAGGCCTTGCACGGGATTTGAAGTGGGGCCGCCGAAATACTAGTTCACACCTTTACCGCTAAACCAACACACCGTTTAAAATGTTCCACATTATATGAGTTAATTGTGTCAAGTTTTCCAAGTGACATGCTTTGGAAAAGTGAAAACAATAAAAATTCAAAATAATTTACAATTTCCACTTGCTAACTGCTTAAAAATGCTAATTATCAGCAATAATGGTCAAATAATAATCCGCGTAATTATGATAAGTACTTTAAGATTTGCAAACTAATCAAAGACATGCCATGCCGCGCTTGTTTCATAGGCGACTGCGATTAAGTTTTTTTTTATTACATTGTACAACAGATTTGAATATTCAGTTGGTTATAATCAAATTAACTTCAATGAAATAATAATTTAAATAAATATTATTAAAAACATAGTAAAAGTAGATGTGGTGTCATGGTCAACATGAATCGGATTTTATGACAAGAATTTCATAGTTAAAGAATCGAAAAAATTAATTCTTAAGGAGGTCTTGTCTTAGTCAGATGCAATATATCCTATAATAGGTGGATTGGTAAACAGGAACCTTTCGAGTGGCCAGCATAGACATTGACATTGTTTGTAATTAATTTTTATACTTTTATTTGAAATTTGGTATATTACAAGGGATACTTTGTATAGAATCGATTTTTACTTCGCATTTGATGCCATTGTTGTACGACGTTGTAAATACTGACACTGTGCCTTGTCAAAACCGTTATATTCACGAAATACATCCTGTTATTTTACTATAACTTTAACTGTAACTACAACTGTAAAATAATAAATAAGCTAATCAAATAGGTAGTATATTTGGGTCATTTTAGGTTTCTGACTACTTTAAGAAGTAGAGCTATGTCTTTTTAATTATTAATTCATAGCTTGTTTATTTTGTCCACATGATCGCTTAAGTTTTTAATGTAATAGTTTAATATATGTTTGTCCAATTATTGTTTGTTCTTGTACATATAAAAAAAATCCTATTGCTGAGCAATATTGTATTACATTATGCAACACATTTTTGCAATTGAGTATTGTATGGGCACGTGTGCTGGAACCCCTAGTCAACGAATCGTCCGCCGCAGACGTCAGTTTGGTACTGAATTATCAAGTAAAGGCTGCCATGTCGGCGCATTTCGCTCCTATCATCCAAACAAATAGTGTAAACCTAATATTCTTATTAGGAACCCCCCACCCCGTACATAAGAATACGTATGCGCCTTATATAATCGATGCGCAAAGATGTGGCTTCTACTAGCGGGGCTGGCCAATGGAAAAATTGAGACAGGCGAAAGGGACCTTGATTTAATATATAGACTAGCCGAACCGGTGCGCTATGCCTCACGCAAGATTCTGAAACTAAGTGTAGCGTATTTTTATAACAATACTAGAATCGATCAATTATTCAAATCATTTTCTATAATTGATTATTATCAGAATCTATTATTTATTACAATTAATTTTCATAATCAATTATTAGAATCGATTATTAAATTATATCAAGTATTTTGACCAATTAGCAATTATCGAAAATCGATTTTAAAATTTCAACAAGCCCTGCCAAATTGTGTTCTTCACGTCGATGAGAAGGAGGCAAACGTGATAGACAGTATATACAAATATCTACTAGTAGCGAAAGATTTACTAAAATTCCTTTAAATGTATTGTAATTGTATGTTATTTTTATTTATCGTTAACCTATTTCTGCAGCTAATACTAAACACCGACGCCTTGCAGTTTGTTATAAACGTAAACCATGGCTATGTCCGCTGTATCAGAATAAATATATGATGATTACATTCAGGCTGTTTCAAATTCGAGCACCTCCATGGGCATCTCGCTTATTTGAAGAGATTAGAGAGTTGGTTAAATTGAAGCAAAGTTACGTAATTCGATCAATAACAATAATCTGCAAGGAAATTTAATATTTATAGTAGCCACTCTGGTTTTTCAGATATCTGAAAAAAGTTTTCGTTTTTTATCCGTAGCTTATTAGATTATGCAAATTTCGGATATCTGTAAAAATATTCTTGAACATGTTCATTTTTTAAACACTACTTCTTTCTTAGCGTATTACAACAATATTTGTATTCCGATTACAACGATGTAGCTCACTTCATAGTTCAGATTTTATTTAATGTACAAAACTTAAACCATAATTAAATAATTTATGAAAATTTGAATTGTCTACATCAAATACTCAAGTAAACTTCCACCTTTGTTAAGGCACACTTGAACCCTCATTGTTATGCTCTTTGTCGCTGAATAGTCCTAATAATTGATTTAAATAACAAAAAAACAGTGAAAAACAAGTACGATTTGCATTTATTATTATTCAGCATCATCTCATCATTTGATATAAAAGTATAAAATTGTCTAGAAATCCGGACACTGTTGATTACCAAAATTTTCATAAACATAAACAAGTTAGCTACGGATAAAAACAAAATCCAGTTTTTTCAGTTTTACCAACTCTCCCCATGGTGGGGCTCGAATTTGAAACGGTCTGTATCAGTGGCGGTCCATCTTATTAGGCAGGGTAGGCAGTGCTAACCCATAACTTTTCAAATGAAAAATCAAAATCTAAATTTCATTAAAAAAAAAGCTACTTTTACAGTTTTTATTTTTACTTTTTAACACCACCGCGTGATATTAAAAATTGGACATCAAACAAAAAGTGGGAGTAAATATTGCTATGATATTTAGAGGTGTTTGATTTGCCTGGAGTATTGTGATTCCTGGAGAGCAGTTTTTGAAATGCTTGCTGCAATTCTATTTGTGATTGGAGTTTTATGTAAGGTTTTGATACTCTAACTTTTAAACTCAGGGTTGCGTAGTTTTGCTATAATTCTTGTTATAAATTCTAATAATTGTTATTTTTCATATGGTTTGTTTTTACTGAAAGAAAAGAAAAACACAACAGATTGATACGAATTTTTATTTATGTTAGTGGTAATTATAATTTAGTTCAGAATTGTTCAAAAGGTTTAATTTATAAGAAGTTTTAGAGTTACTTGATTTGTGCGTTGATAAATGTCAGTTTGGATGTCAGTGACAAATGTCAAAAACGTATAAAAGGGATACTCATGGACATGAGATTTATTTGTTTGTTATAAAAATGAAAATCAAAGAAGGAAGACAAAAGATATAAAGAAATTTGTTTAGATAGTTACAGCTCGTCTGTGTATCTAAATACAGAAAATTGAGATCCTCTGAAAGAAAAAAGAGGAAAAACGGGTGTAAAAGTTATATAAAAGTAATTACGAGAATAAAAGAGAAAAATACAAAGAAGTAACAACGAATTATAAAAAAAACAGAAGTATTACAAGTAAAAGGCGATCGAGGAAGTTTGTTCGTTTGTGATGGTGGTAAAACCAATTTAGAAATAAAATAAAACAGAGCAGAAGAAGATTCAGAGTAAAGGCGAGTATCTGTGGTTACTTGAGAAACCAGCAGAGCGAAATAGAAGTTGGACACTCAGCGTTTTGCTCGAGCGAAGAATATCCTAATAAGGAGACGCTAAGATAAGTGTTTATTTTTAAAAAAAGACGATTGTAATTAATAAAACTCATTTAATTTTTCAGAAAACACATTTAAAAATTCAGTTATTTAATAAGACCTTATTTTGTAAAGTTGATATCGTTGTGTGTGTTTATTTCCATTATAAATTAATTTAAATAACTTATTTTACAAGCTAGATAACGACCCTGAGAAAGTTAGAAGAGTCTCATAGAAAGTTTAATTTAATTGCGTGAATTGCAGACAGTTTAGGGAATTGTTTTCTAGTAGTCACAAGACCACGCATATCATTGCAATATATTAACCAGCATGTAATCAAATTTCACTTAGAGTTAAAGCAACAATAGCAGAACAGTTCTGAAACAAAGCGACCGCAAATAAACAAACAAGCGTTTTGCTTACACGAGGCCCAGTCTTATCGAGCCGAATGACTCCAGGTCAGACACAATCAGCCAGTATATTATTCTTAATACGTTTGCATGTACATTTATAAAACAATGCAATGGAAATAAAATCAGATGGAAAGAAATAGTAGGAATTTCAGAAAGTTTTTAGCATCGAAAAAGCACGGCCTTACTCGGTTCTTTAAATTACTAGCGTCGGTCAGCGGGATTCACGTCCAGCGCGAAGATATTGAGTAATTATTTATTTTATATGTAGTTTGAAAATTTGCAGCAATAATGGAAAATCTCGTAGACCAGCTTTTAAAAGAAAAATTTAATGGTTACTCTTACGAAAAACAAATAGAAATTAAAAACATGTTCGATATACTTCTAAATTACTAGGGCTGCTACAGACAAGACGGTAGGAAGAACTCTAGATCGTTTAAAACTGAATGGCATTAAAGAATGGACTGGCTGACTGCTAGCAACATTAACAATACGTTATTTTGCTGGAATTGCTTGCTATTTTCATCTACATCTAACCTCTCAAAAGTATAGTGTGAAACAGTATACTCTGATTAAAAAAATCCTTCAGCTGCAATTAAAAGACATGCGCCGACCAAAGAACATTGATCTGCAACTGTAGATTATTTGGCAAATCACGCATTAACTTGGCTTTGGACGAAAGTTTACGTTATCAAATTAAAGTGCATAATGACAAAGTGAAATTTAATAGGGATTTTATGCGTAGATTAATTCATTGAAATTGAAAATGCCGTCATTTTTTTACTTTTTAATCCTAACGTTAAATAATTTCTTCCTATGCCTACCAAAATTTTGAACCCACGGAACGCCACTGTCTCGTTTACCCTCGCAAGTATACCGTAATTTATGTACTTTAATATACAATGATTCGTCATAGGCGAGATCTTTCGCCTTTATACAAGATTTTGACTGTTAAATATATTGGATCACTATAACTACTATCAATTCTTCATCTTTGTAGATTCTTTTAGCTTTCAAAACATTCTTAGATCCAAATTGAACATGTGACCTAGGATTCAAAACCTTTAAATACTTAAAAATGTTGCCTCAGTCTATCAACATTCGGAACTCAGGTAAATAATTGGTTCAGGTACCGAAGCCGAACCTTCAAAAAGGCAGATGTGTTATATCATCGAACCCTAACAAGTAAGCAGAGAAGAATGTCCGGTCGAAATAAAAAAAAACAACACAAAAGAGCCAACAAAACTGAGATGCGGCATCACAGCTGCATGGAAGCTTTTGCCGCAGGAGACGTAACCAACTAGAACTGATAGCATTCAAGGACTAACCTGTTACCCTTGACTTAAGTTGGTTTCTAAAAGTAGTCAGGTCAAATTTAAAATCATAAAATTTTATTGTGAAAGCGGTGTGGTCTAGAATTTTGTGTGGCGAATTTTTTTAAAGCTGAAGCGAATGAGAGTTAATTAAAATTGCATTTAAGAAAGAAATGGTAAATACTGAAAGCACAGTTAAGATAAATGCTCAAAATTGCCCATTTCCTCCTGTTGTTTTTAAGATATATAATGAGGCATTATTTGTACAAATTGTCATACCGTAAAAAGAGGAAAGCCCTGTAGATGAATGAGAACAAGAGCACAAAGGAAATAAAATAAGCGTGAAAACATTATTGCCTGCCATCCTAATGAAATATGTAGGTATATTATGTATGGAAGCAGCAAAATGGAAGAATATATAAGTGAAGTAATGTTTGTTATTACAAAAGCAATATCAATTTGGTTTAGATGAATGTTGTATCGTTGTAAGGTTGTATAAAGCAAAATAATGGTAAGATTCGAATTTTAGATTCATTGGCCTGGTGAAGAGAATACTGAGATTTTGAGCCTCGAACTTTTTGCAATATTCTTAATTATGTGGTAATTAAACATTAAAGACTTTCTGCTAATTTGGCTTCGTAGTTATTTGACCAATTACCTTAATCAATCCTATTAATGAAAATAAGTTTATTAGCGTATTAATTTAATTTACTACTAAGCCGCAAAAAATTATAATGCATGCAATTTAAATACGTTCAAGATTTTTTTGGTAAACAGAGTAAAACAAAGAAACGTTTGGAATATTATTACATCAATTGGTGTATTTGTAAGATGAGAAATTATTGAAAAGGAAATTCTCATAATTGGAAATGATGGAGAAACAGCAGAAACAGAAGGAGCTGGATGGAGCATGTAATGTCCTGACTACAGAAAATTGGCAAGGAAACAAAAAGCTCACAAATAAGGGTGTGCATCAAATGAAACGGTTAGAATTTTATATCATCAATTGCCGTGAAACGCCAGTCGGTTGGATACAGAAAAAATGATATAAAGCGCTTTGCCCAAAATTTGTCGTACTTCACACATTTTTATTCATATAGTTACTATATAATTCATATATTCCTAACATGCTCAACTAGACAAGTTTAGTTTTTGTTTTCAACGTTCAAATATTCATATAGGGCGTCACAATGAACTAACGGAAAAATTCAAAACATAGTTTGTTCCTAGGTCTAGCTGCCATCATCAATTATTAAATTATAGTTTAATGCTATGTATAGTTATAGAATATTATAAATTTATCAGTGTCTGTTTTGGAAGTGGTGCCAATTAAATTGTCTTTTGATGCAAAGGAACAGTTTGAGATCATTTTCAATCATGTACCACAAAGGGTTTGTTTTGCTACACCCATGCGCGTCTGTTCCAACACGCTGCCGATAGTCTTTTGTTGCAGATTTTCATTGCCAATATTTTTATTATATACTTTCAACAATTTTTCATATACCATATAAATATATTAAACCGAATTTTCACCCCTTTTTACGCACCCCTAAAAATTAATGCTGCCACTTAGAGTCAAAAAGCTAAAGTGTGGACTATCCCATACTAGATATTAATACTTGCCGTATTTTGCAAAAGCGTAACTTTTAATAATTATAAGGTTGTACGTTTCACCGACTGTTAGATTTCTAAGAAAGCAAGATATGTAGGCAATGCTCCAGTACATCCATTCAAATTCATAGAAAGCGTCACAGTGAAATTATAGCTTTCAGAAAAAAATCAAATTGTAACCAAACTTCCGTTCTACTAGCCTACAAAGTTTTAAAAACTCGTGTGAGCAGTTTACGAATAATATTTTTTTGAAAATTTTGAAAATTTTGAAGAATTGCGTTTGTTTTCAGATTTTCGAAATTAATTTTGTTTCATCGTATATAGGTACCACCTACAATAGGCTATCAAACAAGCTGTAGCTGATGCCGGTCAGACGACTACTATTTGAGTAAATGGGCGTTCAATTCGAGATGTTTAAAAAGTTGTAGTGGCCGCCATTTTGAAGCTAGAGAATTCGGTAAAAACGTTTTCGATTTGCCTTAAGCTCTTCTCTCATTTCACCTATGTTAGATATCTAAGAAAACAATTTATATAGGCAACCCGACGATGTCGCATACCGCATAAGAATAGTAAGAACGGAACCGCTCGACCTGCTCCGGATTTCGGATAAAAGTCGATATAAATGATTTATTTAAAGTAAAGTCGGTGGCACTACACTCCAATGAGGAGTTTGGCCTGCAATGCGGTGGGTCGGGGCCACCGGACCATCGCTTCCGATACCCAGCCGTCTCGCACTCTTATATGAAGTACGGGGTGGTGTGGTAAGCACCACGCCTTAGACGGCTGCCTTACTTCCCTCACCCCTTGAGGGGTTTGGTTCCCAATGTTTAAAAAGCGTAACTGTCGGAAAATGCGTTGTGGATATTAAAAAGTATCGCTTTTTTTTAAATTTTCTTAATCCTTGAAAATTCTTGCTGATCCCAACAAAGTACTTCAAGTAGTCTATCGAACTGATAAAAGTTTTTATCGAGGACCGCGTGGATATGGGCTTATTATGTCATTCATTTGCGTTAGGTAATTAAGTTCGTTATCTCACCAGTGAGATAATGGATTTATTACCTAACTCATTTTATTAACACAAACAAATCTGAAGCTTTGTTGATAAGAAAACTGGCTGGTTGCCATAGTATTGAACAAATCGAATCTATCTCGTTCCTTTGATTTAAAAACAAAAGTATTTTAAAAGTGACTTGACATTTGCAAATAAATTAATGCGAAATGTCAAATATCATTTCAAGAAAAAAAAAAATGCGATTTATTACAAATTTTCAGCAGTGTAGATAAAATTTTGCATGTCACACGTGAGTTAATGCATTATTAGGGCACTCGTTTGATTACACGGCTGGGTCTACAACCTCGTCGTGCAACTTTCATACTCAGTTTATAATAACGCCTTTATACCACTAGTAACATAAATAAATAACTAAAAACGATCGGCGTTTGCGTTGTGAATAAATAATAATTAATCGATTTCAAATTCTTCAAAAATTTTTGGAACGCCTCAAGGTAAAATTTGGGAGATTAGTAAAAAACAAAATTGTCGTTCACTGCAAGCTCTATCGGCCCAGAAAGACAAAAACATCGTGTAGACAGTATTTGAAAAATATTTTTTTGAAAATTTTCAAAACTTTGAAGCAGTTCCATTGCGATCGTTTTCGAATTTTCGAAATTAATTTTACTTCATCCTATACTACCCACAAACGGCTCTGAAACAAGTTATAGCTGAAGCCGATCAGACAACTGCTTTTTGAGTAAATGGGCGTTAAAGTCGAAATTTTCAAAAAGTCGTAGCAGCGGCCATTTTAAAGCTAGAGAATTTGGTAAAACAGTTTTCGATTTTCCTTAATTTCTTCTCTTAGGTCTCGTGCTCAAAATTCCAAAATTTAGTTTTGGAAAACAACGCTACCAAAAAACGTATCTAACTTCAGTTTCCGGTTTCGGATTTTTTTGAAAAGCTAAACTAGAACTATACTTCTCGATATACCTCTTGATTTAAAATTTTATTAAAAAAGATGCAGTACTTTCGCCTGTAGAGGCGTCACCCAGGCACAGCCATCCATCACACTCACCCACAGACAGATATTTTATTAAACAATTTTTTTGGTTTCATTGAGCCCCAAAACGTGCATTTCCGTTAAAATCTAGATTTAGAACATTTTACTCTCGGAGGGTACTCAAATGTTCACCGGCTCTTAGACTAAATGGTGTAGCATTATTAAGATGCAACCAATATGATCATATTGGATGCATCTTAATACTGCTTTATAATGTTTATTTAAGTTAATCTGCCTTTCTTACAGTTTAAAAATTTTATTATTATTAAGACTGACATTAAAAATATTAACATAATTATCCGTATAATTATCCCAATAGTTATTAATTTATTATTTTTGTAGAACTAACATAACCTTTATTTATTGTCACTCTATAATAATCTGATTTAAATGTCAAATATTCCCCGTTTTAGTTGTTCTAAAACTTATTCTTGTTTCTTAATGTTTTTTGCGGACTTTGAAATTGGGTTCATTATAACCGAAGTACATTGCTGTCAACGATTATTGTAGAGGAGACTTAAAGCAGGGTTTGGTGGTTTGTGTACGTTATACACAAATGTGCACTATAATAATGTTCGTTATAAGCGCGGTTTCCGCTGTTCTGTGCACTCAGACCTCTCAGCTTTAAGCAAACCCAACACTGAAGCCATTTACTGAAGCTCTTTAGCTTCACTATCCTGATTCACTATTTTAGCTCCGTGTTTATTTAATCTGTCTCATTGTAATCGGTTTCTTGAACTCTCTTAGTATAACTAAAAATTTGATCCTCATCCTTATTCTACTGCTGTATTTTCTGTAGATTTCATTGTTGCAAGCCAAATTAATTTTTACCAAGTTTCTTTTTTTGTACTTTCGCTACCGCCAGTAGCGAAGCGTATTGACTCGTGCAGAAAGATATTTCGAAATTTTAACGAAAAAGCATGATTTGGGCTCCGTAAAATTAAAAAAAGGGTTTTGAAATATGTCTCTTATCTCCGTGGATGAATATTTACTCTCCCTCATATCTCCGAAACGGCTGGTCCGATTTTGATGAAATTTGAAGTCTGAAGGTACATCAAAAATGCATCGGAAAACCCTCGAACTGAAACGACAGTTAATAGAGCTAGGAATTTGTTATAATTTGTTTAATTTACTAATGCTCTATCTTCACTGCGACGCCTTTTCGAATTTTTAAAATTTGAAATCAATTAAGTAAAACCTGTGGTCTCAGATTTATGAGTTTCTGACTAACCGAAACACGCTAAAACTTGCATCAGCCTACGTACAAACAATAGTCACTGTTTGTCTGCTTAGTGTTCTTTTCTAACATACAATTTTTTAACTTATTTTAATTTCTTGAATAACGGAGCCAAACTATGTTACCAGCCGTCTATTAGTTCGTATCTCCTCTCCAATTTTAAATCTGAACAAAGCTCCCACACAATACCCACATTTTTGTTTCTGTTTCAGGAAAACTTCCGGACACCCAAGAGATTCAAGTTAAATTGTACTGTACCTACCTGTATTTAGGTACTCTCAATATCCTTGGAGATTATCTCGTTGGGGAATAACTTTTAGGTCGAGTAGACCTTTACTTCCATTAATTACGCTGTGAGATAACACAAATGTCTACATATTAGTATGAATTTTATAATGATAAAGAAAATGAGAAAACTACGAACATTTAGAAAATGAGAGATTTCTTCCATAATATATTCATAAACCGGTGTTTCTTAAAATTATGTAAATAAATAATTACGATAAGCAAAACGAAAGGGTGTTTTTCATGTTGATGTCCATTATTTCATTATTAAATAATTTGGAGGAAGTGAAAAAAATTATAATAGATGAAGGATGATTTCGACTAATTGTTATTCATAGTTTCAAATTGGAATTCGATTTTTCCTGATAGTTTTTATGAAGTTTCAAAAACCACACAAAAGTCTTGCATTTGACGTGAGTACTCTTAAAGAATGTATCAACTTCTTTACTAAATCTCTACTAAGACACTTCACGTTTACAGCCTTTTATTTCAAAAAGGTTAAAAGCGAAAGACAAAGTATTATTAATTACGTTATCATCATATTAGCATATTACGACATTTCCGTAATAAATAGACACTTTTAACTGAAGAACCATCATTCCATACATTATGCAAAGACATTAAATAAGTTTCGTTTCAATCCAGGTACAATAATGAATAGGAAATCAACGAAATAAAAGCCGTCTTAAAATAGTACAGAGCGTGTAATGTGCTCGAGTGCACCCTATAAATGTATTTAGTCTGCATGTTATTTTTGATCTGCATGCGTTCAAAACAACCACTGGCTAGCGGTTAAAAGCAACGTTTTGTAAACCTCAAAACCAGTACTAAATATTTCAAAAATGCACTGAACAAGTATATACGAATTCCTACAACCCACACATTCCTGCAAACACATGCTTTTTGTTTTCTTAGGAAACATTTCCACAACAATTACCTTAATCAAAAGTGCTGCAGTAAGACCAGCATCACAATTTACTCAATTGATCCTAATTCATCCACTGGGGCACTATCAATTGATCTTGATCTTTCAATTAATTAAACAACCTCGTGAATTTATTCTGAATCAACAAACACCACTTCATTATTGGTGCTAATTTTTTCTGTGATACAAGACTAATAAAAATCGTCTTTAGGATATCAATGAAGATGCCACCACTAAGATGAGACAACCGTCCTAGTTTTTTATGTTTATTTGATTTACGAATGACGGTTAAAGACGCGCCCGACGCCGGTTTCGTTTAACACTCGCCCGTTCCGCTGAAGTTTTCCGACTCCGAAGTCTTTGGCGCGGTTCGTTATGTCGAATTCAAATGGAATAGAACAAGTTTAGTGCGCCGTTTCGAGGCGTTTTTGTGCTGCAGGTGGCATCTATTGTTGGGTAGCAAAATGACTATTAAACTAAGATATACTAACAAATGAATTCTATTTTAAAATTGATTTAGCTATCGCTCGCATGTGTACAATCTATGTAATTTTCAACTACATTTACATGGCAAGTTTTCAATCAGTAAGAAAAACTAATCAAACTACATAATCTTTTGTTAGTAGGGTAGAAATATAATTATAATAAGATAAATAGTTCTTAGAAGTAGTATACAGTGTTATTCATTTAAAAGTGGTTATAGGCCAAGTTTTTTATTTGAAGAGATAGACCTATAGTTGTATTGAAAATTTGAAGGGTACCCTCTAACTAAGAAAAATTCGAAAATTCCATTTTCAATATGGAATGGATGGCCACTAAAAATGTCTCAAACATAAAATCTGAAAATTATGGTCGTTGCTGTTTTTCACATTCACATAGAAGACGCCACAGAGAAATTAGCGGGATGGGACATGTAACCTTTCGTTGCTGAAGCTGGATCGTGGTTTATGCATATTCTAGCAGCATCATCAACACTTACAAACAAGTAAAGAACAGTAGCACCAGTCAATATGTGTTGATATTACTTATTTACCTAAACATTGCTTATTTATCTTGATGGAGAACACTGAAACACAAAACTCAAAATTTAATAAAGTATTTTATAACATGCAGAATTCATGTAATAAAAAATATAAATATATATCCACAAAGAAAACAAATTAACGCCCATAAATCGTTGAAAACAAAAACGACGACGCAGCTATACAGAGCCCAATGTTTCGGAGTTATTAAGTATCTATAATATTATGCACAAGCTAAGGATAATTATGTTCATAAACTGAATTTTAAATATCATCATACTCACATGTAGCTACAATAATTTTATATGGATATCTGTGATCTATGCTCGCACATTATGCAACATTACGGAGGTGCCTGGACACTTTGTCGAATGCCCACAACGTCGAATCGATTATTTAAGGTCCACAACGTCGAACGTGTCCGCAACGCCGAATGTTATTCAATGCCCACTACGCCGAACGTGCCCACAACGCCGAAAGCTCGGAAGGGACACTTCGCCGAAAGTGTCCACAACGCCGAAAAATATTTGGTAATGCCACCAGTCCCGATGGTGCCCGAATAGCATGTTGTTTGAGTAAAACGTCTATAATGTAGAGCTCTGATTAACGCATAATGAACACTTTGCGGAATGTGCCCACAACGTCGAATGCTTGCAAGGGACACTTTGCCGAATGTGCCCACAACGTCGAATGCTCGTAAGGGACACTTTGTCGAACATGTCCACAACGCCGAATGCTTGCAAGGGACACTTTGCCGAACGTGCCCACAACTTCGAATGCTTGCAAGGGACACTTTGTCGAATGTGCCCACAACGCCGAATTCTCGTAAGGGACACTTTGCCGAACGTGCCCACAACGCCGAATGCTCGTAAGGGACACTTTGTCGAACATGTCCACAACGCCGAATGCTTGCAAGGGACACTTTGCCGAACGTGCCCACAACTTCGAATGCTTGCAAGGGACACTTTGTCGAATGTGCCCACAACGCCGAATTCTCGTAAGGGACACTTTGCCGAACGTGCCCACAACGCCGAATGCTTGCAAGGGACACTTTGTCGAATGTGCCCACAACGCCGAATTCTCGTAAGGGACACTTTGCCGAACGTGCCCACAACGCCGAATGCTTGCAAGGAACACTTTGTCGAACGTGTCCACAACGCCGAATGCTTGCAAGGGACACTTTGCCGAATGTGCCCACAACGTCGAATGCTCGTAAGGGACACTTTGTCGAACATGTCCACAACGCCGAATGCTTGCAAGGGACACTTTGCCGAACGTGCCCACAACTTCGAATGCTTGCAAGGGACACTTTGTCGAATGTGCCCACAACGCCGAATTCTCGTAAGGGACACTTTGCCGAACGTGCCCACAACGCCGAATGCTTGCAAGGAACACTTTGTCGAACGTGTCCACAACGCCGAATGCTTGCAAGGGACACTTTGTCGAATGTGCCCACAACGTCGAATTCTCGCAAGGGACACTTTGCCGAACGTGCCCACAACGCCGAATGCTTGCAAGGGACACTTTGTCGAATGTGGCCACAACGTCGAATTCTCGTAAGGGACACTTTGCCGAACGTGCCCACAACGCCGAATGCTCGTAAGGGACACTTTGTCGAACATGTCCACAACGCCGAATGCTTGCAAGGGACACTTTGCCGAACGTGCCCACAACTTCGAATGCTTGCAAGGGACACTTTGTCGAATGTGCCCACAACGCCGAATTCTCGTAAGGGACACTTTGCCGAACGTGCCCACAACGCCGAATGCTTGCAAGGGACACTTTGTCGAATGTGCCCACAACGCCGAATTCTCGTAAGGGACACTTTGCCGAACGTGCCCACAACGCCGAATGCTTGCAAGGAACACTTTGTCGAACGTGTCCACAACGCCGAATGCTTGCAAGGGACACTTTGCCGAATGTGCCCACAACGTCGAATGCTCGTAAGGGACACTTTGTCGAACATGTCCACAACGCCGAATGCTTGCAAGGGACACTTTGCCGAACGTGCCCACAACTTCGAATGCTTGCAAGGGACACTTTGTCGAATGTGCCCACAACGCCGAATTCTCGTAAGGGACACTTTGCCGAACGTGCCCACAACGCCGAATGCTTGCAAGGAACACTTTGTCGAACGTGTCCACAACGCCGAATGCTTGCAAGGGACACTTTGTCGAATGTGCCCACAACGTCGAATTCTCGCAAGGGACACTTTGCCGAACGTGCCCACAACGCCGAATGCTTGCAAGGGACACTTTGTCGAATGTGGCCAGAACGTCGAATTCTCGTAAGGGACACTTTGCCGAACGTGCCCACAACGCCGAATGCTCGTAAGGGACACTTTGTCGAACATGTCCACAACGCCGAATGCTTGCAAGGGACACTTTGGCGAACGTGCCCACAACTTCGAATGCTTGCAAGGGACAGTTTGTCGAATGTGCCCACAACGCCGAATTCTCGTAAGGGACACTTTGCCGAACGTGCCCACAACGCCGAATGCTTGCAAGGAACACTTTGTCGAACGTGTCCACAACGCCGAATGCTTGCAAGGGACACTTTGTCGAATGTGCCCACAACGTCGAATTCTCGCAAGGGACACTTTGCCGAACGTGCCCACAACGCCGAATGCTTGCAAGGGACACTTTGTCGAATGTGGCCACAACGTCGAATTCTCGTAAGGGACACTTTGCCGAACGTGCCCACAACGCCGAATGCTTGCAATGGACACTTTGTCGAATGTGCCCACAACGTCGAATTCTCGCAAGGGACACTTTGTCGAACGTGCCCACAACGCCGAATGCTTGCAAGGGACACTTTGTCGAATGTGCCCACAACGTCGAATGCTCTTATTAGTCGCCGAAAATGTCAACAACGCCGATGGCCGATGAGTAGCGATGGGTGGATGAAAATTCTTATAACAATTTGCGATTGTATAGTAATAAAATAATTATATACAGGGTGTTTGTTTTTTAAACGATCTAGCCAAAATATCTAGTACCTCCTATAAACTGTTTAGTCTTTCTGATACTGTTTTTACAATGCAAATTTGTGTTTATACAAATTTGCAATTTCTATATACCTAATGTAAGTAGTGGGTACTATTTTATAGTCGTGAAGATAAAATTAGCCCGACTAAACACTTTCGTCTTATTATTTGTCGGTACTTATCATGCATCTATAAATCACTCGCTCCATGATTTCTTTGTGCTTGATTTGTGCCTGACACGTGGGCTTTATAAATGTTTATGTTATAGGTTTATAGGAAAAGAGTTCGAATGTAACTTAAGGAGTTTAGTTGAAGAACAAGGAGAATTAACTCATGAGTTTTTTAAGAATTGTTGTTGCTGCAACACTGATATTAAATTAAAAAAACTTAACCCTACACGATGGTCCTCTCGGACGTAAACCATAACAGCTGTTAAATTTCAATTTAAAAATATTATTGCTGTTCTTAATAAAATTATATTAACTTCTGAAAAAAAAGATAAGCGTGTTGAAGCCAAAATAATACTGTCTAGCGTAGACAATTTTAATTTTGTGTTTATTTGTATTATTTTAGATTTAATTTTAGGAGAAATTGGCATAGCTTCAAAAGTGTTACAAAGTCAGAATATAGATTTATTCGAAGCTATAAATTTCATTAAGATACCATTAGAATCGTTAAAGGACCATAGAAATAGATATAAAGATATTCGGTTCGAAGCAATTCGTATGGCTGAACAATGGAATATAAAGCCAGATCTATCTTTGTTATTAATTGAACACCATGTCTAGCACCACGTTAACGCGGAGCATTAAAATATTTTTAGATCCACGCGAAATGTCATCTGCACGGTCTGACTGTATGAAGTTTATATTACGTGTTTTAGAAACTGCCTGCAACTTCGTAGTGGCGCAGATCGACATGCGGCTGTACAGCGTTTTACTACATTAATAGTTGATGGGTCGAATCTCGGTTGGGCCCAAACTTTTTTTCTATGCTGATGGTATAAATTTGATTTTTGCAATATTCGCATATCGGTTAAAGCTGTGACCTTTTACAATTTCAATTTTATTGTAATTTACAATAACATCTCTAAACAGTATTGAGAATCGACGACAGCTATAATGTGTTGATTTTATATAATACACTCACCGGCACGAAAAACGGGCCACCTTAGTTTTTTTTAAAAAAACGCAAAAATTTTAGATTTTTATAAATAAATACTTAAACTATTGTCTAAAAACAAACAAAACAATTTGTTTTAATTAATTTTAAAGATTATTAACTGTTTATTTAAAGTAAAAAAAAAACTGCTTTCAAGACAAAATGAAAAAAGTCAAAAACAGCAACATTTTGGTTTTGCAGCAAAAAGGCGTTTAAACAATAAAAACACAAACAATTCTTATGCCAACAATCAGGAAAAGTATTTCGATAGCGTGTATTGCCTCCACGTGCATTAACAATTGCTCGCATTCGTCGGGGCATCCCTAAAATTAAGTGTGTAATGTCTTCCTGAGGAATAAGTTCCCATTCTTCTAAAAGTGCTTGCCGCAACTCATTCAAAGTCAAAGGAGCAGGAACACGACTTCGGATTCTTCGACCAAGCATATCCCAAACATGTTCAATGGGATTGGCATCTGGACTTACTGCTGGCCACTCCATAACGGGGATGTTAACTTCGTCCAAATATTGTTGAGTGACTCTTGCGGTGTGAGGTCTTGCGTTATCATGCATCAAGAGAAAATTATCTCCAACAAAAGGAGCATTTGGAACAACAAAATCTTGAAGAATCTCATTAACATACCGGACAGCTGTCAGGGAGCCTCCTGGAACGATGTACAACTCTGTATGTGCTGTTAAAGAAATTCCAGCCCAAACCATTACTGAACCTCCTTGGATAGCTGACTCTAGGGCTAAAGGTACATTCAGCAAATCGCTCTCCTGGTCTTCGCCATACTCTTTCACAGCCATCGGGAGATCGCAGGGAAAACTTGGACTCCTCTGTGAATAAAACTTGCCTCCATTCGTTTTCTCCCCAGTTTATGTGATTCCTGGCAAATTGAAGTCGCGCTACACAATGACGCCTGAGAAGTTCTAGACCTGCAGCAGGTCTGCGACTGGTAAGATTTCTTTCTCCAAGTCTTCGTATAATTGTCCGCTCGCTTACGTTTACATCTCGGACGGGATGAAGACGATTTCTGATTTCTACAGCTGTAGAACGACGATTTCGCAAACTTTGTAACATGATAAAGCGGTCATCATGGGCGTTAGTTCGTCGTTGCGGGCCAGTTCCAGGTAGTCTTGTGTTGGCACCAGTTTCCAAAAAACGTGTATGAACGCGTTGCACAGTACTTTTGGATATTCCATATTGCAAAGCCACAAATCGCTGACTTCTTCCGTCTTGAAGTAATGCAACAATAGCAGACGCTGTTTCAGGGTTTACAGCCATAATTGTGAACGTTAACAAATTAATCTGAGCTTTAGTTTGTGTTTGGCATTTGTTAATTTCGTCAAAACAGTAAAAACAATTGAATATGCCAAGAAAACTTTGCACAAATGCAATAATTTCTGCGATCATTATTTTTACCCAAATTCAACGCGTACTTAAAATCATGTAAACAAACAATTTGAAAACAAATTGAAAGCAGTTTTTCATTACAATCGAATCTAAACAGATTGGGAAAGAAGTTAAATTTTAAAACTTTAGTGTTTTTTATGTTATAACTATAAAAAAAACATCATTTACTTAAAAAGTTGGGTGGCCCGTTTTTCGTGCCGGTGAGTGTAGGAATAATTCTTATAACTTTAGCCTCTCAAAAAGGACTACAGACATATTCATTTGTGTCATTAGTGCATACTTTAATAACTAAAATTCTTACCAATAAGATTTAATTAAACCAATCGTTATTACGTTGTACAATTTTATTATCATTTCAATTTAATTAAAGCAAAAAATTGATGTTAATGTTTAATATTACCAACAAATAATAAAAGTAGTCCAAAGTATGTAACTTATTTTTGGAGCACATATTCGGCCATTTGATATATTTATGTAGTAAGATGAAAGAAATGCAGGACCTCCATTTTATGGATTATATCATTTTTTATATTTTGAAGGAAACTTTGCATTTTAAAACCACGTCTACAAAGCGGCATTAGGAAGGCTTGAAACCACTGGTACCTGCTGGATGTTTATTGCTCCTTTAACCTTATTACAAAATCGGCATATTTACAACTAGGAACATCTGCTAATCTTACTGGGAAAATACATTTTTTCAAAAAGCTCTTAATTCTAATGTGCAGGCGGACGAAGGATTAGAGCGGTTATTGCTTAATTACTTACCCTTTAAACCACCGACACTAGGTTTGGGTGAACAAATTTTAAGATTAGCCGGAAGTAATAAAATAATAACTCTGCAAAATTTGCATTTCATTTATTGGTGCCGACAAAGCAGTGAACTGAAGGATTACCGTCGCCGGCCTGCAAAGCTATCGACAAGTCCGTTCCCACGTCCAGCCACTACCAAATAAACGAATTAAATAATATTATCTTCAATAAAACCAAATTTGTAGGCATGTATTGCAGCTACCTATGCTCACATGTACGAAATTTAAATATTGAATTTATCCGAATACTAGAGTGTTGTTTAAAATTTGAATAATATAAATGTGTATTACTAAAAATTTGATCTTAATCATTTATTTTACTGGAGTTCGCGTATACAATTCACCCTGCAATTTTCATCTGAATTAACTATAAGTACATATTCGAACGTCAAATTTTAATAATTAAATACGCAGAATGATAGTTTTGGACGAATCTAGATATCGGATTTTTTAATAAATCCGGATAACATTTTAAAAACAGTATCAGAAAAACTAAACAGTTTATAGGAGGTACTAGATATTTTGGGTAGATCGTTTAAAAAACAATCACCCTGTATATAATTATTTTATTACTATACAATTGAAAATTGTTATAAGAATTTTCATCCACCAATCGCTACTCATCAGCCATCGGCGTTGTTGTCATTTTCGGCGTCTAATAAGAGCATTTGACGTTGTGGGCACATTCGGCAAAGTGTCTCTTGCGAGCATTCGACGTTGTGGACACATTCGACAAAGTGTCCCTTGCAAGCATTCGGCGTTGTGGACACATTCGACAAAGTGTCCCTTACGAGAATTCGACGTTGTGGACACATTCGACAAAGTGTCCCTTGCAAACATTCGGCGTTGTGGACACGTTCGACAAAGTGTCCCTTACGAGCATTCGACGTTGTGGGCACATTCGGCAAAGTGTCCCTTGCAAGCATTCGGCGTTGTGGACACGTTCGACAAAGTGTCCCTTACGAGCATTCGACGTTGTGGGCACATTCGGCAAAGTGTCCCTTGCATGCATTCGACGTTGTGGGCACATTCCGCAAAATGTTCATCAGGCGTTAATCAGAGCTCTACATTATAGACGTTTTACACAAACAACATGCTATTCGGGCACCATCGGGACTTGTGAACACTACCAATTACTTTTCGGCGTTGTGGACACTTTCGGCGAAGTGTCCCTTGCGAGCATTCGACATTGTGGGCACATTCGACAAAGTGTCCCTTGCGAGCATTCGGCGTTGTGGACACGTTCGACGATGTGGACCTTAAAAAATCGATTCGGCGTTGTGGGCATTCGGCGAAGTGTCCTAGACCCATTACGGAGCTGTAGGAAGGCTTCGCCAGCATTTCCAGAACCATACGACAATGCAGTGAGTTAGTGAAATATTGACGGAAATAAATAATATAATAAATATAAAAAACGTAGTAACTTACAGTTTTATAATAGATCTTATTTAAATACGTGGATACAGAGTGCCCAGAATACCATGTATAATAGATACGAAAACCGTTAAACTAGATTAATGTTGTCGATAGCAATGTATTGGTGATTCCGTTTTTTTCCAAAATATCAATGGGTTACTAGATACGAGCGAAAAATGGAATGTCTTTAAGTTAAAATATCGCAAATAGAAAACAATTATGAAGGTAAATATTGTAAACCTGTTTAAGCTGTTAGAAAAAATATTTTCAAACCTGTGTTTTGTTTCATTTTCGTGATATAACACAAACATGCAATTTTTTAAATAGAAACGATGTTTTATTTTAACACCGTTAAAAAGAGTATTTTTTTCTCTTTTCAAGAATATCCAGTTTGATATATTTAATTTGTAATTCAAATCAGATATTGATTAATAACGTATGTCACTTCTAGTATCGCAGTGCCATAAAACAAAAAGGAAAAATCTGACTCTTAAAATAAGAACTGTTTTTCTAGTTTATTATTAATTTAAAAAAATACTTATATAAGAAAACATTTTTAAGCAGTTATATTAGAAACAATTTGTTAATACCATGATTATATAAAGGCAGTTGGTTAAATTGGCTTCTATTGTTTTTACATCTAGACAATTCATGAAATGATAAAAATAATCATTCTTTGCAACAACGACTTTCTGACTTTTCCATAACCCACTGATGCTAAGAGCGTTGAAATCAATATCTTCTTTGAATTTAAAATTAAGTATATTCAACTGATATCGTTGAAAAAACAAAAAGTAATCTTTTTAACGGTGTTAAAATAAAATATGGTTTCCGTTTAAAAAATTGCATGTTTGTGTTATATCTCGAACACGAAACAAAACACAGGTATATTTTATCTTCTTACAACTTAAATAGATCTACAAATTTCTCCCTTAGGATTTTTTTTCTGTTTTCACTATGAACAGATACATTTTACCTTAAAGAAATTCCACTTTTTTCATTTTCGTTCGTATCTAGTAAGCCGTGGATATTTTAGAAAAAACAAAATCACCAATACATTGCTACCGTAATTAGACGACATATATCTAACTTAACCGTTTTCGTATCTTCTATAGTTGCTGAAATTCTCATGCTGTGCAAGTTATTTTGGGCACCCTGTATACCAGTAATGTGGTAAAAATATGTTTTATGTGGAACTGTAAATGGTACGGAGTTTGCCTCATGTTTCGTTGATTTATCTCTGTGATCAGTGATCACGTACATCGACATTGACCCCACAGTAACCAGGTTGTCCGTCCAGCATTCTTCAAAAACAATCAAAGATAACATGGAAAGAAATAATAGTGCTTAAGAATGTAATAAAACACCAGTGAAAATTGGAGAGCAAAAAATCACTCAATCAGAATACATCACACAAAAAATCATCATTAACAGATATTTGTTAAATCAGGTACCTGTTATACTTACTACAAAAAATAGACACAAAAATATATACAAAAAATATTAACGAGTTCCGTGAAAGAATCAAGAATATACTTATCTTAGGTTTTTGTGTAGAATTACACAAACTGTTCTATAATAAAGTTACTTAAATCGAGCGCTCAAAACTCCAAGAAATAAGATGCACTAGCTACTCTTATAGATAAAGTAATTCTTTTAAAATTTTTCAAAAAAGAAAAACCGAATCAAATTTAGAACTCACGGATTATAATGATGATCACACATTAATGAAGATGTATAATTATGGATTTACAAATAATGGTTTAAATTTTTCATAGCAGCACAGCTATGTAATTAAACAAAAGACTAGCACATTTAGATTTCTACAAAAATATTAACAATCCAGTACGGACCACATTGAAAATCAAGTTTTGGAACGCAATAAGCACAAAGTGAACATATCTAATGGTGATTTCAATTATTTGAGAAGTTTTGATATTTTTAGTAAAAGGCTTTTATAAACCAATCGCTCCTGATCTAAGTCACTTCTGCACGCCAAGTTTTCTCTCTTCAAATCTTTTCGACGCAAAATTTTCTCAAAATGAAAATTGGCCTTTAATATGTTCAATAAAGCAAAAAGTGTTGCATACCATTAGGTGTAAAATTTACTGTTACAATCATCAACAAATTTGTAGCTCGTTTCTGTCTCTTTGAGCCTGCAGTATTAAAAAAAGTTTTGATCAATAGTTTTTTTCCGTTTCCAAACAAGTAAAATAATTTTTACCTTACATTTTTCATGCTTTTTAAATTACCGTATACATAATAAGATTGTTTCCTTATAGCTATTACAATTACAAATTTTATCCCTATCTGTCAATTCGCTATTGAGTAATAAGGCATTACAGTAAAAACTTTTAAAAAATCTGCCATTCCGATGGGTAGCGTCTAAGATGTCGGGATCGAACTAATGAACTGTGCTTATACTCCGGATGATTTCTGATTGTTTTTAAAACTGAAGAATTACATTCGGTACACTCTTTTTACTGATTCAATGCAGTTGAAGCAAAAACCTGAAGTGTGGACTTTCCCATACTAGATATTAATACTTACCGTGTTTGCAAACGTGTAAATTTTATAATTTTAACGTTGTACATTTTACCGACTGTTAGATTTCTAAGAAAGCAAGCTAGATTAGGCAACCCTCCATTTCATCCATCCAAATTCATAGAAAGTGCCACGGTTAAATTATAGTTTTTTAATAATATTTTTTTGAAAATTTTTAAAACTTTGGACCAAGCGCCATTGGGATCGCTTTCAGATTTTTGAAATTAAGTTTGTTTCATCGTATACCACCCACAAAGGGCTCTTAAACAATTGCTAGCTGATCCAGATCAGACAACTACTTTTTAGGTAGATGGGCGTTAAAGTCGAGATTTTCGAAAAGCTATAACGTCAGCCATTTTGAAGCTAGAGAGTTCGGTAAAAAGTTTTTGATGTGCCTCAAGTTTTTCTCTCAGATCTCGTAGCCAAATTGCTAAAATTTAGTTCTTGAAAAGAACGCTACCAAAAAAATGTCTAAATTCCGTTTCCGGTTTTGAATTTTTTTGAAAAGCTTAACGAGAACTACAATTTTCGATATACCTCTTGATTTAAAATTTCTTCAAAATCGCTCCAGCACTTGCGCTTGTAGATGCGTCACACACACCCACAGACAGACATTTTTTAAAAACAACTTTTTTGGGTTTTTGAACCTCAAAACGTGTATTTCCGTTAAAATCTAGATTTTGAAAAATTTTATGGAATCAACACTTTCCTATAGGTACCGAAGGTATGCGAAAGTAACAAACAAGTGTCTCAGGAAGAGCATAAAAAGGTTGAAGCAAAGTAATAATACTTCAACTGTATGTTGTTCCAAGAGTACTAACTATATAAAAAAATAAAATTGTTCTCATGAGTCGTTTGCTTCTACATAATTATGTCAGGGAGTATAAATATTTCACTATCTTCTTAATTCTGCATTGCTTTAGTAAGGAGTTGATTTCTTATAGGTCATATTTTGAATGACCTTCGTTTAACATTTAGTTGCATAATTTTAGCAAAATGGTTTTTGTTTTTATGCTGTTCTTTTCATTGTGTACGTAACATGTCCATAATTTGAAATAATGAAATATTATAGTTTTTCAGCCGGAAATTTATCGACTTAATTTATTCTGATTTGAATACATAATAATGCAACTTCTTTTATTGGGAGCCACTCCCCATAAAAGCATTTGTCATAATGTCTATATACCTTTAAGGCTATTATAACCTTCTGTAGTGTAAGACTCGTCCTGCAGAAAATAAACATTGAGTAATTTTATATTACTTTGCTTTTTCAATATTTGTTTACATTGTGAACATCTGTTGTAGATCCATAAAAACTATTTAACACGGAAGCATTTGCTATCAAGGCTATATAAAAAAAGACAGGTTTAATTAAATATAACACAGAAATGATTAAGATTAATAATTGTATTTATAGGAACCCTAGATCTTTCCAAAGTTTCGAAATTGTAAAGTAATGTTATTTTAAAACAGGCGCCTTTATTGATCGATGTTAACATGGTAACGTAGCGTTGAAATCTTTTAGATGTGTACAAGAGAAAGACAAATCAAGCCGATTTGTTTATATTTGGCTACTAACAGTTTTAATTATAAATAGCTGTTATGTTATAATGTTTAAAATTTATTAGCAGTCTTGAAATACGGTACAGGTTTATTATAAAAATTCAATTAAACTGTTATGTAACCAGAATTACACTGCTGTATAATTAGTTGTCAATAAAGCAGTCATAACAATCAAACAGTTGATTGATCTATTTACCGGTAATGGTAAATAAGTCAATCAACGATCGAACAGATTCTTTAATTACGTTTTTACCTTCCTTACTATGCGGAGTATAGTATTAATCAAAATTTCGGTAGTTGAGATTTTGACAGAAATGCATTTTAGGGGTGCGAGAATGCCGAAAAACAGGGTTTCACGATAGTGTTTAATTGTATGTTACACTTTACAGACCAGACGACTTAATGCAGAAAATGCAACATAGGTTAGTAGACTGGTAGTCACACTGGAATGAAACCGCAACAAAACGGGAGTGCTCCACCACAACAAAAACGACGGTGAGAAGGGGTGTTACACTTCAACATAGACGCGCCCGAAAAAAAAGCTTAGATTTGTATTCTGCACCCCCGGTTATCCCCAGGATCAATGTTTTGTTTTAACAAAAATTTAGGAATTTCGTCTTCAAAAGAACAATTATTTAAAAATTCTCAACAAACACAATCAAAATTTGTTTGCAAAATTGATTTTTAGGTTTCATCGGATAAACATTGTTTGCAATTACAAAATACCAAATAACTACTTCAAACAATAAGTAGGGAAAAGGGTGCTCTACTTTAATACAGACATGTGCGAAAAAAGCTCGTATTCTACGCATGTCGAACAGTTGATCTGCGCAAGCGCGATCTTTCTACTACTCCCCAATCGCCACCATTATCGATTTTATGGTTTTCCTAAAATTTACGAGCGTCGTATTTAAAATCGGTATGAAAATGTTAAATGACCATAGTCTGCTTAGGTCCTCACGGCAGCATTGGTTTAGTTATAATAGAACCAAGACCCTTGAGAGCCGCGTGGCTATCGCTACATATACGTATATGTATGCTTATTAGAGTAACTTCTACATAGGTTCAGCCTGGAACACCGTGGCGAAATTGCCGAAGGCAAACGAAAACTCTGCTCTGGCTTATCGCCATAAATCCCTGCACCGGAACCTTCTGCTGTCTTTGATCTGTCTGTGAACCACATTAGGTCCGCTAACTTAAGTAGATTCTCGGTTCGGGCCCCGTTTTCTTTATTCATTTCATGAATATTTTTGCATTTGAAAATTTTACGAAAAAATAAATTATGGTGAGACGTTTGTTCATTCGTACCCTCATATCTACCGAACGAATAGCCATTTTTAATTAAACTTACTTAAAATGCAGGGTCAGGCGCGGATCCAAGAATTTGTAATGGGGAGGGCTCAGTGGCGGCACGTGAAATTTTGTAGTGGCGGTTCTGCTGTGGGTAAAGTAAAATCGGCCGAGAGACCTGACCGGGGGGTCTGGGGGGTACCCCCAGTTAGCGGAGGTCCGGGGGAGAATTCTTTGCAATTTTTTGAAAATTTGATATATGCATCGAGATGGCTATTTTTATAAACATTTTAGATCACTACAACCAGTCCTAATTGTAAAATATAAAACCTTTACTTTGTAGTCACAACAGTACTTTTAAATACCGGATTTTGCACTTACAATTTACTTTTGACAGACATGATAATCTGGTTTAGGACGGCCTTGCTCTTTTACCGCTAACTGTTCTTGATAACTAAGTTTGGAAAACTTTTCACCTAATTTAAATAATATGGTTATATTTTATCTAAAAAATTTATTTTTACCTAACGTAAGACATATTTACAATATAAAAATAAGCCTAAAATCATAGTTGCACAAAAATTAAATTAAAAAAAAAACATTGGTTACACATCACTTTTTTTTAGTCGGACCATTTCTCTGTTTCCATTCGACGAGGTTTCATTTGCGAGAAGACGGTTATGGCTTTCTCGATGTTGATGCTTCTTTCCTTATGAACAGTAGCCAATGCCAATCCATTAAGACGCTGTTCTGACATTGTAGATCTTAAATAATTTTTCAATCTGCGCAAAGTGGAAAAGCTTCTTTCGGCAGTAGCTGTTGACACTGGCAGTGTAGCAACAATTTGTAACAGAATTTTTATGTTAGGGAAAAATTTATCATCGCAACAAGATAGTGCATCAACGTTGTGGAATTGGCTCTGTTTGAGGTTTAGCCCGTACTTTCTTCAGAAATGGGGGGCCTTATGGGGGGGGGGGGCTACAGCCCCTATAGTTCCCCCCGTGGATCCGCGCCTGTGCAGGGTCCATCAAGTATGCGTCGATAAAATAAGCTGTTAGAAACAACCAGAAACAGGAAATCGCAATTAGAATTGTTTTTCTAGTGTATTTTTTTGAAAAAGTGGAATAAAGTAAAACTGAATCGGGATTTTATATAAAACTTTGAGATACATACAACGCTTTTTTCCGAATTCGCTAACTTTAAAATTGCACCCACTTCGATTTTCTGAAAAATTTGACTTTCACAGCTATGTACTCAAAAATTAATTAACAATAAGGGGTTTTGCTGCGCTTTCAAAATTGTCAACATAAAATGTTAACCTCCACCATTGCGTAAATAAGATTCTGCGGAATATAATTATTAACTTTATTTTTGGATGCAATAATTGTCAGGGAAGGCTAATCGTCCCCCGTCGTACCATTTTCGGCGGACTAATTTTTAATTTCTAGTTTTTTATGTACTCTTATTCCATTCGAAAAAAAAAACATTTTTAACAATTATTTCATGATGATGGCGTTTGAGGTCTCAACATTTTCTGGCTTCTATTTGCACTTATCTTTATTAACATTGGAGACAGCGACATGCGGCCCAGCAAAAGTGGCGGCTCAAATTTTCTAAGGACGAAATATTGGAAAGGGGCAATATGTAACAGAAGGTGTAGTAGCTGTGGAGAGGCCCAGTTTAGTGGAGGTTTCCAAAAAACTTTGAACTACCATTTGACAATATGAAACTTGGTGATTTTCATGTTTTTGGCGCCCCGTATTAATGCAGACGATGGGTAAAATACAAAACAAACATCATACAAAGCTGAATAAACAGTAATCAGAAAATAACAAAAATTTATTTATAATTGAATAATTTATAACTCATAACAAAAAAAAACTCAAAGCTGAAGTTTGCATGCTGTAAACAGTGCCAATGCCAACTGCAGGAACGATATGATACGCAACTCCTACGAGCCGTGGAACACACCACCGAAAACTGCAACAAGAAGCAATCCACAATAGCGATACTCCTGTACACCTTGAATGCCTTCGACAAGGTTTGGCACTAGGGCCCACTATACAGAATGCTGCAATTCAGCAGCCCCCTGACCATGACACATATGGTTTGAACCTTCCTAGCCAAAAGGCGACACAGTTAGTGAATAGGATTCACTGCGATGAGAGGACAATGCAGAGATCTTCGGGAGAGCTAATCCATGAAAATAACTCCAAGGTCACATGGGGCAACACGTCACCAACTGCACCACATAAGTCAAGACTGGCACGAGTCATCTATTTTCAAAGAACATACTGCGGCTGTATACTGCCATCCGACCTTCGACGACTTCCTCAGCAATAACATACGAAGAAACTGCATACAATCCAGATCCAGATATTTTAAATGCTCCAGGGTTTGTCCAAAACAGATAACTAAAACTCCGATCAATAAATTGGTTTTTGAGAGAAACCTTAAAACTCAGATATCAATGAAAAGAGTAATGTATCAGTCCTCAGGACAGGGTCAAAAACCAGGATATTCTAAAAAGTCGAAGGTGGAAGACATGACTCAAGTTATATTAAGAACAAAATGATCACGTGGCAAGACAATCAGAAGAACGCTGTCCTAAGAAGGTTATTACTTGGAGACCTAGACTATCAAAGTTGTTCGACCCCGAAAAAGATGGACAGATGACCTACGACAAATAGCAGGAAAACAGTAGATCTGAATTGCGCAAGATAGGATGGCATGGAAAAAGGGAGGGAGGCCTATATCCAACAGTGAATACAACATGGGTGATTGTTTTAACCTAAAGATGTACAATACTACCCATTTCTGGAATTCTGTCGTCGCGCGCCGCCCTGATTTTAAGTGTTACCACATGTGTTTCTATGCTTTGTTGACTGTAGGTCAAGGAGGGGTGAATTACCTAAATCGGTGTGTGGTCGTTAACTATATTTTTATTATTATTTATTGCCTTTTTAATTTCTTAATTTTCCAATTTATTTAAACGGTTGCCCTTGATTTCTACGTGTAAAATTTTTTTTGTATCTGTGTGTTTGAAAAAACGATTGTTTGTAATACAATATTGGGAAATGCCGGTTGATTTATGGTTGTATTTAATTGACCTAATGTGTTCTTTAATTCTTGTATTAATACTGCGACCTGTTTGTCCTATATATATTGCATTACAATTCGAACAGTCTATTTGATAGATACAATTTTTTGATAATTTTTCTAGTCTTATTGTTTACTAGATGTTTATGAAGTTGGTTCGGATTGTGCATAGCTACGTTAATATTTAATTTTTTGAGCCTGTTAGAAACTTTATAGCTAACTCTACCTATATAATTGATTTTTGACCATATTGTTGCTTCAATTGTTGTCTTTTGTACGTTGTACAAAAGATGTTTTACATTTTCTTTTTGTTTTTTCTTTAAAATGTTATCTACAAATTGCTCCCTGTATCCGTGTTTTAGGGCTATAAATTTAATTTTGCTAAGTTCTTTATTGAAATTTTCGGTAGACAGTGGGATATGAATGGCTCTGTGTATCATACTATTGAAAGCTGCTTTTTTAATTTTGATTGGTTGTTTAGAATTTGAATGTATGACCATGTCTATACTTGTGGGTTTTCTGAAAATATTGTATTCTAAATTGTTCCCTACTCTTTTTATGCTTAGATCTAAAAAGTTTAGGGTATTGTTCTTTTCGGTTTCTATTGTGAATTTAATATTATTATGAATTTTATTAATGTTATCTTAAAATTGTTGTATTTTTCTGTCTGTACAGTCTAACCTCAAGCAAAAAATATCATCTACATATCTAATCCAGATTTTGACATTGTTACTATAATTGTTGTTTGAATTGAAAATTTTTCTTCAGAATTAGCCATAAAAATTTCTGCTAGTAGGGGTGAAAGTGGGGATCCCATCGGTAGTCCCTCCTTTTGCTCGTAAATTTGGTTGTTAAATTGAAAACAATTTTGTTCTAGCAGGTTGCGAGCATGGTTCTGAGTTCTAATTTTTCAATATTTGTCAAATTACTATTGTTTACTTTTAATCTTGTTTTTGACGTGTAAACACGTTGAAATACGTATAAAGCTAAAATAAAAAACCTGTTGAAGTTAAGAATTGTTTTGTTTACAATAAATTAAAATGAACTTCAACGAAGTAAAGCTCGAACTTATAAATATATGTACTTTGTTTAATTTGCGGTATCACAGTTTTATCACTTATTGCTTCTTTAACATTACTTCCACAGACCACTGTCACATTGGAAACCGTAATACTAGTGTCTTTGGCATTTTTAATATTATCTTCTAATAATTTAGTTGTTTACTCTTTTTGTTTCAAGAAGTCCGTGAGATGTATATAGCTTGTAGTCTTTAATTGTATTAGTATCAATTATTTTTAAGAAAGTATGGGAGTACTACTGTTTATATCAATTTATCACACATTTGAAGTTGGAGTAAATTCTGGAAATATATTTGTTAATGTTTACATCATATCTAACTGGAACGGTGCACAATCAGATTTTCGCAGTATTATAAAGTTACATTACGTATATGAGGTGTGGTGCGATTAACTCGATTTATTTGCTCATCATTTGCTCCTCTAATTATGATAACTTCTTTCATAATCTCTCTCCAATTTATATATGCTATAAGTTGTTTCGTAAAAATTAGCATTTGATTTAAGATGCTTGCAATTATAAACGTATCGCAAATTTCGTTCCCTCTTATCGTATACCAAAAATTAATTAACAAAATAAACTTTTAAAGAAATCCACAAGTTAGACATATTTTCTTGTGGCATTCTTTTCGCAAACAGAGTTTTCCAAACCTGAAAACGGAATCTGATGAAAAAAACCAAACTTACTTTCCGAACTCTATGCTTAACTCTATAGCTTAAAAAAGAGAGACGCATAGATTTTTTGATAATTTTGACTTTTACGCCTCATTACTCAAGCACGCTAGTGATCTGGAACGGATCCGCATCAAATTTGACAGCGTAACAGCGGTATGAACACAAAACCTTGTTATGCTAGAGAATTCTTGAAAGATTTACAAAACTTTGTAATTTTCAAAAAAATATTATTCAAAAACTAGCGTTAATATTTTTACTTTGTAGGCTTATGGAGCTAGGGATAACAATATAGTTGGCGTCTCAACCCGCTAATGTCCCCGTGACGTCTTCTATGAGTTTTTAAAAATCGAAAAGTTATTACTGTTAATGAGGCACAATAAAAAAATTTTGTTTGAGCTAAATTGATCATAAGTGATATAAAATAAGATGTACAACTTCATTTTTAGGTGCAGCTCCAATCCAATTTTTGGATGACGAACGTCCTCTTTGTTCTCTGATTTTTTTTAATAATAAAAACATTTTTTTACAAAATTAGTAAAATTAGATTCTTTTCTCACAAACATGTGTTTAAAAATGTGGTTGGGGACAATACTTGACGAAACAAGCAAACATGTGTGCGTACATTTTATTCTAACATCGTAGTACAACCCTTTTATCAGGAAAGAGAAAATAAAAATGATATGAACAAGTTATATAGCATTATTTAGTTAAAATTTATACTATGTATAAATTAATTTCGTAGTTGTAATTATTTTATAGCTCAACAGACCTATCAGTAAAACTTCGCTCCTACATATTTGTCCTGAAAAATAATTTATTATATTTATATATTAAACAAAATGTTACAAAAACAGCGCAAACTAAATTTAAGCCATAATTTATGACAGTTACAAATTAACCAGTACAAACTAAAGCATACATTTACAAATTGATCTTACTTTTGCGTATATTACATTTTAAATCGCTTGTTTGCATAACTAATTAAGCTATTATCAAGGTTCAAGCGGTTTAAATTCTTTCAAGATTTTTAATTTATTGATGAATTCTTTGACCTAGATAACATTTGGAATGCGGATTTATGTTTATTAAAAACCAATTTACAGATGTTTACTTCCCTATACTTCCACTATACCCAAATATTGATATCATAAAAATTCTTAAATTATATGGACGTGGAAACGTTTGAACGCAAGGGCATTTATACACTAGACAGTTATATAAGTAACGATAAACGATAATACTTTCGTACAGTTTCTAAAATGGTGTAGGTAAGAACCTTTAGGAATGGCAAGAAATATTGTATTATATAATTAAGTAAGGTAGTATTATTATTTATGTAGTAGTAAATCCTTCATTTAGTAAATATACTAACTTTTATAAATCAGATTAACAAAATTAATTAAACAGTTATTAATAATGCTTTCTTACACACATATATGCTTAGATATCTCTTAAAACTATACAAATTTGTTGCATCTTTGGCTTCCGGTAGAAGAGTATTACACGGTTTGTCTATAAAGTAACCCCCTCCCTGCTAACTTTTGAACTACTTGCTATTTAGGCACAATATTTGGTGTGTTTCAATAGGAGCTTAAATAATACTTTTCTGCTCATATTTAAATTAAATTTGGATCTTTCAAAATGTCGGGTGGACGATATTTAAAAAAACATTAAAGAGCCGGGGGGTCGAATGACACCTCATTTGAAAGGTATTTTAATTCTGCACTTGATCCCAAAGTTTCAAAAAAAAATATTTCTCCAAAAAATAAATGGCGGCTCTTAAACTAACGAAATATCTTAATATAAAATCATTTTGCCTTTTAATCTAGTAGGCTATTTCTTCATTTGCTTGCTTGCTGTTTGCTTTCATTGAGAAACGAGTGTTAATTCAACTAGCTAAAAGCCGTTTATGTTCCAACAGGACACGGCACCCTGACTTCCTCAATGGTAGGAGGGGTCCCGTGGAATGGCCGGCACGCTCCTCGGATTTAACGGCCTTCGATTTTTTTCTTTGGAGATATCTAAAATCTCTAGTGTACAGAATCCCCCCAGAAACGATTAAAAAATTCTCGCACTTCTTCAAATCTCCTTTTTTTGTGGTATTTTCACCATTATTCCTCGCTTACAGTCTCTCGGAAATTTCTCTTTTTTTTAGATTCTTTCTATCAAAGGGCTAAGTATGTCCACTCCTACCAGCACACCTGTTTTTAGAAAATTAGCTGTTATTTGGTCAGCTACATGCTGTGCCTCTTCTGCTATGTCTTCTATAAAATGCTATGATATTTGGAAGTGTATGTTTTTACTGGGGTATTGTAGTTCCTGGAAGGCAATTTTTGGGATGCTTGCTACAATTCAATTTGAGATTGGAGGTTTGTGAAGGCTGTAAGGTTTTGATATTCTAACTTTTAAACTCAGGGTTGCGTATTATTGCTGTAATTTCTTGTTATAAATTCTAATAATTTATATTTTTCATATTTGTGAGGTTTGTTTTTACTGAAAGAAAAGAAAAACACAATCAGATTGATACGATTTTTATTTATGTTAGTTTTAATTATAATTTAGTGCAGAATTGTTCAAAAGGTTTAATTTAAAAGAAGTTTTAGACTTACTTGTTTTGTGCATCGATTAATGTCATTATGGACGTCAGTGTCAATGTCACAAACGTATAAAAGAATACTCATTGTCATGAGATTTATTTGTTTGTTCAAAAAAATGGGAATCAAGAAGGAAGACAAACGAATAAAAAATTTGTTTAGTTAGTTACGACTCGTCTTTGTAAACAAAGATAGAGAATTTTATATCCTCTGGATGAATGAAGAGGAAAAAAGAGTTTAAAAGTAATGTAAAAGTGATTGTGAATATAAAAGAAGAAAATACAACTAATTATCAACGAATTGTAAAAAGTCCAGAAGAATAACAAGTATAAAGCGATCCAGAAAGTTTTTCCAGTTGTGATGGTGGTAAAACCAAGTTTAAAATAATATAAAACAGACCAGAAGAAGATTCAAACTAAAGGCGAGTGTTTGTGGTTACTTGAGGAACCTGCAAACTAGTGAAGTAGAAGTTGGACATTCATCGTTTGCTCGAGTGAAGGATATCCCAATAAAACGTTAAGATAAGTGTTCTCTTTTTAAAAGACGATAATATTTAGTAAAATTTATTTGATTTTTCGCAAATTTCATTAGAAAATTGATTTATTAAATAAAACCTTTTTTTTTGTTACGTTGATATTGTTTTGTGTTTATCCTATCTCAAATTTATTTATTAATAACTTGTCTTACAAGCTAAATAACGACCTTGAGAAAGTTAATAAAGAGTCTCATAGAAAATATAATTTAGAATTGCGTGAATTGCGGGCATTTAGGGAATTGTTTTCTAGTAAGTACATGCACACGCATATCATTGCAAATTTTAATTTGTTTTTTTATTCCGTTTTTGATTTGCTTTTTTATTTTTTACGCTCTTCTTTTATTTTATTTTTCTGTTTCTTTTTTATTTATCTTCTTTCATCTATCATTTTCAATGTGTCTTTGCTCATATACGGTTTTTTCATTCTAGTATCTCTCAGCTTAATTGTAAAAACGCTTTCTTGGTCCGTTCTACGTTTCTTCTATTGTTAATTTGTAATATGTCTTCAGCTTTTTTTATTTTTCATATAAACGTTCGTTTGATTTCCTTTTCTTTTAGTTTGCTGATATTATACTGTATCCTGCATTTTTTACAGTGTGTTTGTTTTTCCAAAGTTTGCTATCTATCTAATGTAGTTACTAAATAATGATCGGAATCTATGTTTGCTCTCCTTTTATGACTTGTGTCTAGTAATAGTGCACTCCATGACTCGCTTATACATATATGGTCTATTTGGTTTTACCCTTTTTGATTTGGCGAAATCTATGTCCTCCTGTGGCAGTTTTCATGCATAAATAATGTTTCTCTTATTTTAAATTTATGGGTGTCGCAAAATTCAATTAACAGATTTCCATTCTCATTTTTAATCCCTAAGCCCTGTTTTCCTGTAATCTATTCGAAGCCAATGTTTACTGCCCCTTTCTTAGAGTTGAAATCCCCTGTTAGTATGACATCTTTATTTATTCCCTTTAAAGTTTTGTCCAGCACATGTAAAAATTCCCCTTTACATTATATTATATTCACTTTCTTCGGTGTGTACATAGCATTGTACTACTGATATTTTTTGTTCGCCTAGATCAAATCTTGCTGCTATGATTCTCTAATTAATAGGATTTCAATTTATTAGCTTTTCTTTAACTTTCTTTTCTATAGTGATTTCCATTCGATACAGATGTGATGATTTCTTTTTTTTTTGACCAGATTATATAAACTTATTGCCATCTGTTTCTACTTAGCCGTTTCCGTTCCATCTGATTTTTTTGAGTATTTTTTGTGTATTTTTTACTATCGCAATCATACGCAAACTGAGACGCTTTACTTTAAACAGGCGACCGAGCTTGACCGAGCAAACCAGTTGTATAAAATAGAGAGGCTACTATTTTAAAGACAATCGCCACTTGAGTTAGTGGGGTGTAACTTTTAAAACTTTTTTCAACTCAAAGTAAAAGATAAGTATTACAATAGTAAATGCTAATAATTTAAAAAACAATGTGGCTCCTAACCTATTTCATCATGCGGTTTTAATTAATTTTGAAGTATGGAAAAATGGAGATATTAAAAATTCTAGTAAAAGTATAATTATGGAAGTCAATTTGTTTTAGAAAAATCAAATTCCTTTAAAATACAAAATAGAATTAAAACAGTAGATAGACACAATATTTAAACTATAAAGACAAAAAAAATAAATGGTCAATAGCTAGTCCCCCGTTTTTTGAAAGTTTGTTTGCGCACTGCTGCTATACCAAAATAAAACTTTTTCAAACGCACACCTTGTGGATTTAAACTTTTATGGATCGCAAGAACGTGAACCTGTCCATACGAACACATTCACTTCGGCCGCATTCTTTTTATTAGGACCAATGTAAGTGGTGTTCAAACCCAAACATATATTTACTATTATCTCTTTTGAGCGAATTAAACAAAAAAGAATATTTTCCCTATTCTGCCGTGAGCTTGGATATCTATACGTACCTTTTAATTCCAGCCGGTGCACAGTGGGACAGATTCTCAAGAAGCTGGTCAAAATTCAAAAACTCATCGGATTTGCATAAAACTTGAGTTGAATACGAGAGAAAAGTGCTGCTGTTCCAAGCAGGAACTACATACTATGCAATTTTAAGAAAAAAATTCTAGTTTTTAATGTCTGCCACAAAAAATAAATTGAAAAAACAAATATTATTTGTAGATCTAAAATAAAAGTCTAAAATTACATTTTACACCGAACTAAACTAAACAAAAAGTTAAATCTTTGTTCCTCTATTAAATACGGGAGATTAGAGTTTCGCGAGAAGCGAGAGTTTTCTCGTTCTCGCTCTCGTTCTCGATGCGAGAGCGAGAACGAGAGCGAGAACGAGAGCGTTGGTACTAAACCGAGAAGAGCGAGAGGACGGGTGATCGAGAGCGAGAATTTTGACGTAACTCTCGCTCTGTTCTCGGTCTCGGTTAAAAAAAACAAAAACGGACAATAAACTTTTTTTGATTATTTATATTTATATTTTTTGATTATTGAAACAAAAAAGAATTAAAATAACAGTATTAATGATTAAGAACGAAATACTATAAGATAATATTATAAATATATTTTATTAAATCTGATCTTTCAGGTCATTTTTAGCCCAGGAATTTAGGCAGAGGAGATACATTCTAGAGTCATCGTTAAGACGACTTCTAAGTATTAGTGAAGATTGTGAGAACAGTCTTTCCACGGGGGCCGAAGTAGCTTTTATTGCGAGAAAATCTCTCGCCATTTTTGTCAAGTTTGAATAAGTTTCGCTATACTTTTTCCAGTATGCCAAAATACTTTGATCTTTTGATGATCTTTTCAGCGTTAAATATTCATCAATTTCCGATTTCCAATAGTTTTTCTTTTACAAAGTTTCTTCTTCAAAAGGGGACGTGAAGTCTAGGTCACCATCATCGTGATGTTTTTTTCTTTAGTGTCATTTCATGTTCCTTTTCAGCAACTTTTGTTTTTTTGTTTTCACCATCAGCAGGTGCTTTATAATACTTTATTTTAAAAATATTTTCAAACACGGAATACGATTAATCCTTCATTTGTTTTCCCCAAGTCGTCAAATCAAATGTTTCCAGTTTGTGACGTGGATCTTATATCAGAATTACACAATACATTCAGTTAGTCTTGTCATAATGTTTCATCAATTTGTCTTTCCCGGTCAAGTAAGCTGATAATATAATTTCTTCTGTGTTATTCCTTTGCTTTTCGGAGAGTTCTGTTATGATATGGTCAATTTTATTCAACAGCATGTTAAACGCCACGATTACAAGCGAACTAGTTACATAGTGGTGCCCACATAATTTCTGAACATTTTTTAAATGGTCTCAAATATTTATTAATTGTTGTCACAAGCTCCCACTCACTGTCGGACAATTTGAACTTTTCTACAAGTTCTGCGTCCCAATACAGCAATTTTAAAGGTTCTTTCAAGCAAAGTGTGGTTTCTAACATGTCATGGGTGCGGTTCCATCTAGTTTTGATATCCAAAGATGGTTTCACATAAGGTACTTCCACCGTGTCGCAGCAATTTTTCAGTTTGATCGGAAGTTGCTCAGATTTTCTTATTTTGATAAACATTTTTCTTATCTTGACGATTAATGTAGAAGAAACAAAAGGGCCTTAACTATTTTAATTTCTTCCTCGCAACTTGCGTCATCCTCTTCAAAGTCTTCAAGGTTTCCTTCATCTGAATTATCGTCGTCGTCCTTACCACTGTTTTCTTCTTTTCTGCACTTTACCAATTGTAGTATATCTTGTACGCCAAGATTTAATATATGTGCAAAGCACCTGATTTTCGTAATCAAATTCCATCAAGCTCTATTCGTCAGAACCTTCAATTCCGCCATGAAATTAGAGTCCACTGTAATCCCTTGCACTTTATCCATGATCTCGTATGAGTTTATATTTTTCATAAATGCTTCGGCGATGTCCCTTTCTTTTGCAGGAACAAAATCTAGATCCAAAGATTGTAAATTAAAATTGCTGTTTATAAAATGTGCCGTAATGCCGTAATATGACCTTCCGGAAATTAAAGTCCAGCCATCAATGGTAACCGAAATTTTAGATACATTTTTTTTCAAAGTTTTCCTTACATTCCTCTCAATTATTGTGTATTTTGCAAACACTTTTCTTTTCATAACGTCTTTTTTCGGCATAGATGTATTACTCGAAACTATAATAACTCGAAAAAAATCTTGCGTAGCATCATCGTCGAAAAAATTAAAGGGCAATTTTTTGATTGCTAACCATTTTACTATGGTTTGGTCTAAGGTTTTTGACAATTTCTGGAGTTAATACAATACAATTATTTACCAATATAACTATTTATCAATATACTTATATAGAGGGCGTCCCGCATTCGAGGCATACTGTTAGGATCTCGTAAACGGTAAGAGATACAAAGTCGGTTAAATTGTGAAATAATTCGCATTTTTAGGCTTAATAAAATGCCGTTGAGAAATCAGAAATATCCATCGTTTATTTTTGATCCCTAAAATCACCGAGAGCGAGAGTAAACCGAGAGCGAGACCGAGAAGCGGCCAATTCTCGTCCTCGCTCTCGTAATCGAGAGCCAGATCTAGAATAGAGTTTTTCAGGATTTACTCTACGGGAGATACTCTTGTTTTGCTTAATATTGGTTATTATTTACATGCACTTCTTAAGTACTAGAGCACCTTACCCTTAACTTAACCCTTAACTGTTTTAATATAGTTCACTAAGAACTCCCTTGACCTTGATGTAGTACTGCCTCTGGCCCGCAATGCTTTAAATAGTTCACTGCGCTCGATAGTGATAGGCCTCCCTGCAAAATTTGAAAATTTTAAAAAAAGGACAAAAAAGGAAAGTAAACAAGTTTGGTACCCAAGCTACAATGTCATGCCACTTTTGGAATGTTATATTGAGTTACAAATTAGTAAAACTCTACTTGAATTTCTTGGTTTAACAAAAATATGATCATAATGAGAGTGACTCTATATACTGAACAACTAAATAATGAAGATCGATATCAAAATCAACCGATATGCATTTTAAAGTACATATCTTGCCGATCCTCGTTCGCCATCTTAATTGGAAATATCACGAAAACTTAAAAAAAAACTACTATTTAACGATAGCGCTCAGTGGAAGAAAGAAACGGGAGCTTGCGAGTCCTGCGAAATAATTGTTTGCGACGTTGCGACCCAAATGTTCGTTTTTATGGCTATGCACAATGAAGTAGTTATCGGTTAACATAATTACATATTTTTTTAAATTTGCAGTGTGGTTTTTATACAGCACTTTATTCCACTTTTTATTCAATTTAGCCCACTGTGCGGTGTAGTAAAAAAAAATTAGAGTTCATAAAAATTCTGCTCTTGCTCTAGATATTTCCTCTTTTCGTCCTCTCACTTAGGGCTGACAATGACCTGGGCCGGTATTCTCAATTCGTATGTTAAATTTTTAGTATTCGTAATTGCATAAGAATTATAATAAATAAAATGACTTCATATATGCACTCAAAAAATTTGAGATACCACTTGAGAATAACGCCCCAGACTCGGTTAACTGCAATGTACAAACGCAGTTTTACTGTTTACTTTTACACACTTTGATAGAGAATTTCCAGACGAATCAGATTTTTTCAAAATGTCTAATTTTAAACTGTGTATATGATCCCGATCGAGAACCGAACATGGAATTCTATATTGTCTTCTTATATACCGAATTCCGTAGAAATGAAAGCAAATACTAATATAAACGCAGAACCAAAATTTACTTTGACAATGTAAATTATTTTCCATATCCACCATTTAAAGATTTTCAAGTGCTGTGCTATGCTATGAAAATTCGGATCGTATTTGTGAAAGTCAAAATTATTTGAAGGTTTTTTGTTTTCACATTTATTAGTACGCTAGTTGGTTTTATATGTTGATTTGAATGCATTGTTCCAATTACGACATTTATAGTTAATATTTACATGTTTGAAGACGATACCAACAAGGTCGATAAACATAATAGGCCAAGGTATGCCACTTCGCTTATTTAATCAACCACGCGAAGCGGAACTGATAGCGATAAAACTTAATGTCTGTTTTGAGCTAAAAAGAAAGCCACAAATTCATAAGTTCCAGGTATTTTGTGAACAATTTTTAGTACCAGTATTTCATTAGATTTTTGGTCATTTTAGAGTTTCGATACTGTTTGCACAAAATACCTGAAACTGATGAATTAGTTGCTTTCCTTTTACATGACATGAAATCATCTTTATCAAAAACTGTAGCGCCTCGTCGTACCTACAAATATGCGCCCTATATAATGGACACGTAAATATGTGGCTTCTAGTAGTGGGAGCTTCTCGCCACTAAACGTTGAGTCAGATGGAAGGGTTTCCGATTAACATAAATACCCGTGGACTACGCTCCCCGTAGATTTGGTAATAATAAATAAAGGAATAAAGTATATATCTTTAACGAAAACTGTAGCGGTCTGCTGTACCATCGAATATGCGTCTTATACAATAGACGCGTAAATATGTGGCTTCTAAACATTAAGTCAGGGGGATGGAATCCTGATTAACATCCGTGGGCTTTTCCTCTGTTTTTTTGTTAACAATAAATAAGCGAATAGAGTAAGTAGCGTAGCGGGCTTATAGCAAATCGAGTTTCCTTCCCTTCTATCTCAACGTTTAGTGACGACGTATTCAGTAATATTTTCGACGCATCTTATTTATTATGTTTACGAGTTCCAATGTTTATGTACAGGCAAGCAGTGCAATTGGTGCCATAAAGCTCGAATACCGACGAAATGTATGGATTACATCAATATATATATCTAATGTAGTAAATTTCCTAATAATTATTTCTAAAAAAGAAAACGTGTGGCGTAGCCCACGGTTCTGCTATTTTATTGTAAAGTTTAAAACGCACTTGACCAAGATATTTCATATAAGTAATAAAAGGGATTGAGAATAAAGGTGTTTAAAGATACTTTCAATGGTGTGTTCACTAAGAAAGCAAAATGTGTTAGCATTCGGGTAGTTAGAATTAGACAAACACAGCGTGCTTACACACAAAGGGATCTCTGCTTCTTATTTGCATGGAAAAATTAACTGGCGGAATGTATTTACGCTTATAGCACTTACATACTGCTCTCAAAGATCCATTCTTGTAGTTCAAACATTAGACACTTACCGTGTTTAATTATTACATTATCAAATAAGGCAGGTTTTACTACAGTTTGACGAAAACAAAAAGTTTTTAAGTGCCGCCAGTTTCGAATATGACAACATATAAAAACATTTTACATAAACAAAAGCTTTTATTTATATTTTATATCTACGAATAAACAATGCAGTTTGTTCAGACCCGAGCGACCATCGTTGGCTGTAGAAAATTTGGATCGAATAGAATATAGCGGACGGTTCAACCAACAAAGAGCAAGAAATTATGGCTCAATAAATTTTACGAAATTGTTGAACAGAAATGAAAAAGCTCTTAAATTACTGTGTTTCATACACACAACCGTTTAGTTGGTTCATTCTTTTTAAAAAACAATGTCGCTTTTCTTTCATTAACACCTTTAACCGTACGCCAACTTCTGCTGCACAAATCTTAAATCAGTAAATTGGCATGACGGTTTTATTGCTTGGCCATCACGGTCACCAGGCTTAATGCCGTTAGATGTATGTTAATATTTATGTTCCAACGAAAATAATCGAGAAAAATTACCTAAAACCGCGATAGATAGTTCAACTAAGACCGCGTATGTTACAGTTAATTGGTCAAGTATACACTGTGTCCATAAAGTAACCCCCCCCCCCCCAACTAACTTTTGAACGACTTGATATTTTTTTACAAAATTTGGTGTGCTGTAATGGGAAATTAAATACTATTTTTCAGACCTTATTAAAATTTTGTATCATCCAAAATGGCGACTGGGCGCCATTTTTAATTTTTCTTTTAAATAGAAAAGGAAGTCGAGTGACACCTCATTTGAAAGGTCTTTTAGTTCTGCGTCTGATCCTAGAGTTTCAAAGAAAAATATTCAGCCATAACCAAATGGCGGATTTTAAACAAATGGACTCACTCAGTTCAAAATTGTTTTGATTTTCTTATCCAGTAGTCCACTTTTTCATTTGCAGGACTAAATTTTCCCAGAGATATCTCAGGTGGCTTGAAATAATATTGAAAACAGCACGGTGCGCCGCCTCATTATTATAGGCCTGCTTCTGACTTTCTCAGCGGACATTTTTTTGGCAGATGGATTGTTAGGCGGGGACCTGTAGAATAGCCGGCTCACTCCCCAGATTTAACTTCCTTAGATTTTTTTCTATGGGAATATCTGAAATCGAAAGTGTACAGAACCCGTCCAGAAACAATTGAGGAACTGGAGCAACGCATTACAGAAGTTTGCAGAAATATCACTCCAGAAACTTATGAAAATGTCAGGCCGGAATTTTATAACCGACTTTTTATGTGCCAAGAAGTGAAAGGTAAACATTTCGAACACTTAATTTAATTAATTTAAACTTTAATTCTTAGTTTTTTAAATAGACTTCTTTATCTTCAAACATTGTCCTTTTGTTATGGCTTAATATTTTTCTTTGAAACTTTAGGATCAGACGCAGAACTAAAAGACCTTTCCTATGAGGTGTCACTCGACCCCTCTTTCCATTTAAAAAAAATTCAAAATAGCGCCCAGTCGCCATTTTGGAAGATACAAAATTTTAACATGGTCTGAAAAATAGTATTTAATTTCCCATTACAGCACACCAAATTTTGTAGAAAAATATCAAGTCGTTCAAAACTTAGTTGGGGGAAAGGGGTTACTTTATGGACACAGTGTATAATGCATTTAGGGTAATTATGTTTAATAAATAAAGTCATTTTTATCCATTGTGGATATAAAACGTTTTAAGCTGCTGAATATTATAACAAAATCATTTGTTTTTATCGTGTTTCGTTCAGAGTGGATTAAATATTAAATCGTCCAAATCTTTTGTAATCACCTTGTGCAACTTTTTCTGTAGAGAACAGAAACATTTTGACCATCAAAAGTTACTATTTAATCTATTTAGAACATAATATTGAAGATTTTAAAGATACTTTCTGCCTGTTTGATGCATGGGCTGAAAAACATCATTTAATTAATACATATTGCTGTGATATTATGACCATACTGGGGAAATATTCATAAAAAGATCAATTTTAAAATTATTATTTTGTTACCTTGGCATGACGACTCGTTTCTAGTTCAGGAATTCTTTAATTTAACTTAAATATTTGGATTAAATAAAAACATAATAAATTGGCGTGGTTTCACTTTGAGCTATGGAATTATTTATGTAAGTTGGATATAATAATAAAACATGTATAATCTTGGGGGAGGGCAGTAATTGTTAATTTGTATTTTTATAAGTGTAGAATAAGTTGTTTTGGTAATATGATAAAAGTAATCAAGTTGTTTTGAACTCAAAATTTAGTTTTAATGCAAGCTATAGAAAACAGAGAGCCGTAAAATAACATCGAAGTGAGAGGACGTAAATTTGAAACGCTCCCAAAGAATTGTAAAAAAGTTGTATAAAATAATTTAAAACTATTTATTAAAAGTTTGCCAGTTTATAAGCAAGTGTTTTTCTTCAAGACAAGTGCGTAATAAAGTGGAAATAATCGACAAAAAAGGTGAAAGGTAAAGCATATTTTAATTCTGTCTTGCAAATTATATAGATTTGGCGGGTCGTCTAGATAAACTCCAAAATTCGTATATTTTCACGGAAAAAATCTGCGAGTGTTAAGTCCGGCTACCTAAGTTGCCACTAATTTTTTTTTAATTCCTTAAGTAAAATCTGACTACACCTCCATCCCTTTAACTGTCCATTGTTATTTAAGGGTTATGTCATTGTTGCCTAAGTTTTAAGTACACTTCTCAATTCAAGTGGTTATTAATAAATATATACCCAGAACGTATCGGCCTGTACCAAATACCAAATATTTATTGACATCATGCTTTTTGTGGCGTTATTGGGATCAATATGAGTTAACATGTCATAACAATGTAGTAGTACATACTCGTATTGTGCCAGATGACAATAGAACCATATCTAAATGATGCCTCATCAGTAAATATAGTGCCAGTCAAAATAATTTTGTTCTACCTAATTAGCTGCAAATACCAAATTATGACAACTAAATATAAAACCATATTAGGAACACATTTAGGCTTCTTTTAAACTAACATGAAGATAATCATTACTGTAAAAAAATGAAGTTGAGTATGGATGCCTCAAAGAATTTTGGCTTGACTTGACTCGTAAGGACTTCAAAATCAAAAATTTTTAATACAACTACGAAGCATTACAATAAAGAATGTATGGTAATATTAAATAAAATACTTTATTTCACTTCAACGATAATTATTTATTTTAACCTTATACATATTTTGACATGTTTACATTATCAAAGGTTATATAAGTATATAAGGTTCAAATAAATAATTATTGTTGAAGTAAAATAAAATATTTTATTTAATATCAATATAAACTTCAACAAAGTAAAGTTGGAACTTATTAATAATGTATGGTAATGTTTTACAACTACGTAAATAGTGGGTATAGAAACATGGGAAGTTTTTACATGTTTACTTTTTTTTAAACCAAATTTATACTTTATTTAAAATTAAAATTTAATGCTATAATGTGTTTATCATCATCTCTTGCGTAGTTCAAAAAAATTTAAATCATTCTTATAAATGAACGTTGTTCAATTAGTAGCCCATTATTTGTGCTTGGTGAAACTAATTTACTGCAGGCACTCTATAATTTATTAACAGTGTAATAATATAAAAATTGAAAACCGGCGCCTTAACGAAGTCATCAAGTGTAATAAACTCACCTATTCTGAAAAATAATATTTTAATTAAAGTGTTACGCTAAACAATTGTTATCCCCGAAGCCTTCATTACAAACAAAGTTCCCATAGCAAGTGACCTTGGATTGACGTCAAAAGCTCTTGAACCAAACTTCACGGCAGATGCACGCAAATAACAGTTTGATACTGGACAAAAATATATCCCATTAGAGCTATTGCTGCCTTTAATTATATGTCGACGCTTGAATACCTCAACATGTTTTCCAGATTTAAAAATATTAGGAAATAGTGACACAAAATGTTACAATAATTCCTTGACACAGCAATTAATATTTTGCAACGAACTTTTATTCATAAAATGTGAAAACATTTCTTTTTATGCGTTTGCTTTAAGAAATGCTTTAGCACGTTCAATTTACTACGTAGATAAAAATACATATACAGCAATTTATGCTTAATTAAGGATGCGTAACATCGAAACATTGATGTCGACTATTCATATTTAAAACTTGTTGGTAATACCGAAATATCGATCTATAGCAACATCGATTTATCGATATACCAATATTACTATAAATAAATAATATTCTTATTTGCTATATCGAAATACCGTTATTCGATAAATCGATATTTCTATCGATATATCGATAAATAATTCCCAGCTTAACTTGGATACAGAGGTATTTCTTGGGTAAAGTAGGGCTGCGCGATATCGAAATTTGATACCAAATATCAATATTAAAAATGGGCGAAACAGGTCGCTGATACCTTCCCATACTTTTTACGTTTTAGATATTTTCGCGTCAAGAAGTGATGGAAAAATAGTCATCTCTAGCCGGTACAAGCCCGCTGCAGACTCAAGGTGTCGGTTACTTACGGGCGGCACGCGCTCCTACTACGTAAAAGGCGCTAAGATAGTTAATGCGCTCATGAAAATAGTTATAACAACCTTATTTAAAAAGTTATAAAAAAAATGAAAAATATTTTTTTAATTAGAGCTCATTGATAGGCGTAGTTAAAATCACGTAACTGCCGAAAAACACATTGTTGATATTAAAAAGTATCGTTTTTTTCTTAATTTTTAAAATAGTTAAAAATTCATGCTAATTCAATAAAGTACTTCAAATAGTCTATCGAACTGATAAAAATTTATAACGATTGGCGTTTGCGTTTTTGAATAAAAAATTAATCAATTTCTTAATTTTCAAAAATTCCTAGAGGGCGTCAGAGTGAAATTTGGGAAATAAGTAAAATACAAACTTGTAATTCATTCCACGATCTATCGGCTCAGAACGTTTAAAAAAATGTTGTAGGTAGTTTTTGAAGAAATTTTTTTTTGAAAATTTCTACAATTTTCAACCGCTAGTGTATTCACAATTTTAATATTTCCAACAATATTTTTACATCACTTGATTATACTTATTAGGGGCTATTTAATAATATGATAATTTGTATTGTTTGGATAGTTTGTTTTTGAGTAACATGCCCCACCCTTTTTTAAACAGTAAATGAATTGCTTCTGTTGGTCATGTAGCAAGCCGTGGCTCGAAGTCCTAGTATAATGAATTTTATATAGAGAAGGCTTTAATTAGTGTATAAGTCGAGTTTACAATTTTATTCTCCAAATTTAAGGAGAGGGGAGTTACCTCCGCTAACTTTTCCTGCACTTTAGCTTAAACATAAATTTTGTATCGTCTTCCGTTTATTGAAGATGGGTGCATGAATTTCAGTTTTCAACAATTTATAGAAGGCGCTACGAGAATAGTGGACTGGGACACGAAACAAATTGTAACCTATCACTAGCTGAAAATATTTTTCCTTCACAGTTTTGATTTGTACAAAAATTCTCTTAGATGGTAACATTGTCCCTCTACGGTTGTTGTAATACCAAATGTAATCCCGATGTGTTAATTCGTGTTTGAGCAAATAGCCTTTAAATTCGAAATTTTACAAAAATCGCAGCAGCCGCCGCGCCGTGTTAAACTGCAGTGCTCCGAAAGAAAGTCTTCGATTTCTTTTAACGCCCTATGTCATGTTCTGTTCTTAAATTTATGAAATACCGTTTGTGAAAAAAACGTTACCAAAAACATGTCCAACTTATAATTATAGTGAAAATTATGAAGTAAAAAAAGAGAGAGAGAGGTTTTCAAATTGTGCCCCTCTAAAATACAATGACCATATTTTCTTGAAGAAAATAAAAGATGAATTTAAAAAAGTTTTATAAGAATTTAAAAAATGTTGTGTTTATAATTGAACTTCATAAACGAAAATTGAGGAACAAAACAAAAAAAACTTAATAAATAATATAATAATAAAATATTTTTTATTATACCTGAATCATAATCTCTGTTTTTGAAACTAAAAAGCGTGCAAAGTCGGGCCTTTAAAGCACTAGTGCTTTAAAGTTGCCTAGGTAACAACAAATTCACCTACAAATTTTGAACAATGATAAATACACAGGTAATCAGAACTAATCTTTATTTGCTTAAACGAATATGAAACGTACAATTGGTGTTGTTTGAAATTTGTAAACCAGAAGCTTTAATCAGCGTATTGTTAGTTTTCGTTCATTTTGTAATTCACGAACACAAAGTCGAAACAAACTTCACAAATCAACAAATTTATAATAAATATACATAGCAACGAAACAACAACAATTGCTAACCGTTTCTATATCAACGATTAATGAATGAGACAGATTACTTTGAAAAAGGGATTTCAATTTCTTTTTTTTTTGGTTATAGTTGGTCAGATTGTAGTGCAAGTATAATAAAAAAATAGCGTATAATACACGTGTATAAGAGCCTTTAAAGCACTGCTCCGTTAAAAGGTACTCGGCTTTGCCTCGTGCTTTTAAACCCGTCTTATACACTTGTATTATAATATACTATTAATATTAATAACTAAAATAACATGACTTATTACATAATTTTGATGTTTTCCACATAAATTTATTTGTTTTAAATTGCCTATCTTTTAAAACGTCATCTAATTGAATGCAGCTCTTCAAAATTGTAGTTGCGTTTGTTGGCTGGTCACATATTGCTTATATTGAAAATATTAGTTGAGTAAAAACAATCGAGCCCAAACGTCATTAAAAAAATTCACCAATTTTTAAAATATTATCGGTTAAATATTGAAAAATTTCAATCTATTTATCAATTATCAATTATGATAATTGTCCATTTCATCATTTTGTCGCCATTCTTTGTAAGATATGAGTACTAAAACAAAACAAATACACACAGCTACTTTATTAACTGCCTAACTAAACGATTTTCGTACAGTTTATCAATGTAACACAATATACAAAATAGCTGAATATGTAGTGCGGGCGGTGATTTCATTGACGTCGACCGCGATTGTTATTTTAAACGTCTAGTCCAAAACAACTACAAAGCATTCCGCCTAGTCTGTGCTATACAAGACAAAGTTTATTACAAGTTGTAGTTTTTTGTTAGTGAACCATAAATAATTAAATTATAGCAGCAGCGATGACAGCAACATTAAGAATCGCCAAAAACAGTCAATAACCTGAGGGAAGATGCAAGGGGCTTATTATGGTGATACATTTAGAGCTCGTCGTGTTGTTATGGTGAGGCAGTTAGAGATTTACTGTATAGATTCTGAACTAGATGATAAACGTTATCAAATTTAAAATAATTATTATTTGTAAAATATTATCAAATTTAAAATTATGATTAATATTATTATTAATATAATACATTAACATTATTTAAAAATCTTTTAGTGAATATTACACTAAATTTAGGAAACATCACAAAATAAAAGTTACTCAAGAGATTTAGATTTAGTTATGCAGTAATTTAATTTTTAGTCTAGATCTTACCCAGTATTGCATACGCACCGTTTATGCTATAGTGGATAGAATCGGCAAAACAGTATAAAGCAAAGCTCATTTGACCGTTTTGTTTTACGTTTATTTTATTTCGAAGGCAAAGAATTGAAATGGTGAAAACGGCACTCAGAAATTGCGAAATTGCGATTAAGTAGTATTTCCGGTTTTACGGTAAGCAACATCAACTTTCGTTTTGAAATAAAATGACATCATTTTTTTATGGTATTAGATAGAAAGTTTTCTCACGATTTCAACCATACCAGATTTTGTACACCTTGACAAACAAAATTAGTGTTGGAAAATTAGAAATAGATTATTCTGTAGGAATGTAAAATTTAAAATTAAAGGTAATTGATTCATTCTAGTTATGATTTACTGTTACTAATCGATTTATTCGTGGTATATTCGAAAAGAGTGTTTTATCAGGAGGAATGCAAAATGAATATTATATATGGGCGGACATGAGTTGCGCGCAATTTTACCTGAACCTCATAATCCCTAACATGAACTGCGCGGGGTTACAGTGCAGGTATGTATGGATTGCGCATAATCTTTTAACTTTCTTATACCCGCTATTTGAATGTGCTAATATTAGCCATTAATTTGTTTGTCAAATAGCTATTTGTAGAATTTAAAAGTGTAGGTGTAAGTGTAAACGTAAAACTCGGTGATACCTGATTTAGGCCAGCGTTAATAAAAACAATGTGCTTTTCCACTTTACTTAGTTATTTATTTATGTATAAATCAGCTCATTAGGTACTTGAAGCGGCTAATAAACTATTTGATAAATAATACATATTTGGCTCATAGATCTTATTTTGTAGTTGAAATAAGGAAAAAGACCTCACTATTTGGAAAATAAATTTTAATAGCAAGTTATTATATGTTCAATGAAGGCAGAATTTCATTGAAGCCAAAATTAGGCCATATAAATCAGCAGGAATTACTCTCCTTCATTTTGTTAAATGCGGTTTCATCTGCAATAAACATAAATGTATATGTTTTTGTATGTGTCCCATGATTTAGAAAATCCTATTTATCTAATGTATATTACATTTTTGTGCGTTTTACATAATAAAAATTAGCTGTTGCTGAAATGTGTTGATTTTACTAATGTTTTTTTTTGGTGTCTATAATACTTATTTGTATTCTAAAATTAATACATAAGCGTTTGAGATTTTTGTTAAGAGGCCTTTTAAATATAGTTATTATTCCCAGCAATTACCTCTCTGTTTCATTAAAAAAGTATACGTTTTAACATTTTGTGTATTCTTAGAAATTTATCACCGCATTATACATAACAGAAAAAATAAGTGTTAACTTCAAATAGACTTTTCCATACTAGATATTAATACTTGCCGTATTTGCAAAAGTGTAATTTTTTTTAATTATAACGTTGAACAGTACACCGACTAATAGATTTCTAAGAAAACAATCAGCGGGAATTTGAACTTCCGATAGCCTGTGCAATTGGTTTTCCTAGTAAGTATTTTTTTTTCTTCGATTTTTAAAATAGTTGATAATTCTTGCTGATTTTAATAAAATACTTCAAATAGTCTATCGAAATGATAAAAGTTTATAACGACCGACGTTTGCGTTTTTGAATAAATAATTAATAAATATCAAAATTTTCAAAAATTTTAGGAAGGCGTCAGAGTAAAATTTAAGAAATTAATATCAAACAAATTTGTAATTCACTGGAAGCTCTATCGGCTCAGAAAATTTCATCGTATACTACCCACAAAAAGCTCTCAAACAAGTTGTAGCTGATCCCAATCAGACAACTACTTTTTGACTAAATGGGCGTTAAAGTCGAAATTTTCGAAACGCTCTAGCGGGCGCCATTTAAAGCTAGAGAGTTCGGTAAAAAATTTTTCGAATTGCCTTCAGTTCTTCTTTCAAATTCCGTTTCAAATTTTCAAAATTTTGTTTTGGAAAAAAACGCCACAAAAAAAAACGTCTAACTTCCATTTCCGGTTTCGGATTTTTTTGAAAAGCCTAACTTGAACTACAATTTTCGATATACCTTTTGATTTAAAATTTCATTACAATCCATCTAGTACTTTCGCCTTTAGAAGCGTCACACCGTCACCCACCCACAGACAGAAATTCTTTTAAAACCACTTTTTTAGGTTTCTTGAGCTCCAAAACGTATATTTCCGTTAAAATCTAGATTTCGAAAATTTTCATGAAATCAATACTTCCTTATACCGAAGATATGGTAATTCTCTATACCGAAGGTATGGGAAAGTAAAAAGGTAGGTAAAACTTGCATCGAACCTCCTCAGTTGCTTACCTGGAGATGTCCGTGCGCGCAATTCATGTTTTTATGATAGACTACATGCAAGGATGAAGTGATTATGTGATTAGTTTATGCGCAATCCATGTGCGCCCTTAAATATAACAGTAAATATTAGTTTAATTAACTCGTAGCATTGCTAATTTACGGAAGCGCTGACGGGCCATGTAACATTAATAATTTAACTGACAATTGCAAGTTGTAAACATGCAATTGCAACTTTAGAACTTGCATTTGCAAGTTTACAAGTTGCAATTGCAAGTTTCAAAGATGCAATTGCATGTTTACAACTTGCAATTGCAAGTTTGAGAGTTGCAATTTCAAGTTGTAAACATGCAATTGCATCTTTGAAACTTGCAATTGCATCTTTGAAACTTGCAATTGCAACTTTTAAGTATGTTAATTAGTAGGACTTAAGTTTTCTGGACTGGAACAATTGAAAAGCGGATTCTTATTTACTTTTGCAAAATTCCTACCACTTGCAATATCAAGTTTTAAACATGTCCATTTAAATATAATGTGTCAATATGGTTTCATTTGAAAAATTCAATTAGGCAAAACCGTTTTCACAAACTTTAACTTGTCACATTATAAAGCGCATAATCAAAATATACAGGGTGTTCTATGTATTTAAAATGAGAAACGTGGGAACTATTCCAGTTAACTCGGAATTAAATAAATTAATAGACATTTGTCTATAGATATATTAAATACCACAAGTTTCATTTACGTATTTTAATATGCAAAGAAAAAGGAGGTGGTACCTCATGAATCGTTTACTCCTGGTATGTGAATATTAAATTTCAGTTAAAAAATTAAGTTTGTGTGTGTATACCGTCCGTTTAAAACAATACAGCGCACGAGCTTATAGCTCTTCTGTTATTTACATTAGAAAAATATGTTTTCAAATGTATGGTTTTTGGTTTAGGACCCATACTTCTTACCAATTCTACTTATCAAACGCCATCTTGTGTTTCCGGAAACAACCAGACGCGGCATCAAATTTACTTTCTTAAATACAACGCACTGTATATTGTTCAATGTTCTAAAAGAGTTTTTCATTCCGCAAATGAGATTTTTAATTTTTTTTAAAAATAGCGAGCTATTGTGAACTCAAATATTAAGTTTAACCTTATACTTATATTTCAACGTGTTTACACCTCATTACCAAAGGCAAAACCTGTAAACATGTTGAAATACGTAAGCGGTTAAAGTAAATATCTGTTATTAATTACTGTTTTATTTATATTAATAATAATAGGCGCGATATAAATGCTACAAAACTTAGTTTAGTTAATAACAGGAAGGTAAGTATATCAATAAATACTTTACTTTCCTAACAGGACAGCCATGATTTCTTTTGTTTCTGTGATTGAAATCACGACAACTGTGATCTATGAGAGTTCACAATTTCTAGGTTTAATAAGCTCCAAAATCAATATCGTTCAAGACAGAATATTTTAAAAATAATCATGGTTTTCGCAATGAAAAATCAGATTATAGAATATTAAAAAACATTATAGGGTGCCGCATTTAAAAAGGGGTTAGTTGATACCGCTTCCTTTAATTCCGGAACATTAGAATTTGCAATTGCAAGTTTCAAAGATGCAATGCATCTTAGAAACTTGCAATTTCAACTTGTAAACTTGCAATTGCAAGTTCTAAAGCTGCAATTGCATGTTTGCAACTTGCAATTGTCAGTTAAATTATTAATGTTACATGGCCCTTCAGCGCTTATGTACTAATCAACGTTAATTTTAAATTTTTGTACAACAAACTGATCTCTGGCTAATGTTCTAGCAGTAATTTTGCTATTAAGTATTTGATATAGCTAAAATGAGTACAAAATTTTTAAATCAAGACAGGATTTTAAAAAGTAAATTGAAGAACAACGGTAGACATTCTTTTTATTTCCGCCAGAAAGCGAAAACCACCTTTATAAAGCAGTATAAATGTTACGTCATATATGCCAAGAACATAATTTAAAATTAATTTTCTTTTCTTTAGGAAGACGTCTTGGATATATTATTATTAATTTATACTTATTTTTATCATCTAAAAACGCTGCCACGTGTTGACCATTATTTACAAACGATCCTGTATAATATGGGAAGTTCATTCATATAACAGTAGTTCTTCTCAACCGTATCAACACATTATCTAACTATTACATTGCTGAAATACTCAGAATTAATTAGGTTAAACTCATCATTAAATGTTTGCATAAAGCCAGCCTTTACATACATACGTTATATGTTATTCCGTTATTTATAAATAACCACAACATTAGATAATCAAATATTTATCGAAAACAAGGATTTTTTGCAATTGTTATAGTTAAGAGCAGAACTTAAGAAATTTAAACCATTTTATTAATTAATTCTAGGTTTACTTCGTTGAAGTTCATATTAATGTGTAAATAAAATAAATAAATAAATAAAATACAAAATAAATTTCGGCATATTTACATGTCATTGTCAAAGGTAAGATTAAAAAGTAAACAGATGATGTTGCTATAGGCACAATAGATCTACATACTTGAGTCTGCAGACGACTTTATTTCATATTCCAAAACGTCCAACAATCACAATGGCCAATTTCATATCAAGTTGTTCCTTCATTTAACGTACAGTTGTTAAATGTTTGCCTCCAGTATACCTAATTTACGTTTATCATCACAAAAGCGTTTAATGTAATTGGATTTATGTGGATGTTTATATTTGTAACAAAATAAAATTTCTAATTGTCTAAACCAAATTACGGCGAGAGCAATTTAATTTAATTTATAAATGCCTGATTTTAGCAAATATTCTGTTTTTTCTTTTGCGTTTAGCATTAGTTTAATCTGTTTATAGTTGTTTTAAAAATTACTTTAAATTTATTTATTTTGTTTATAATTTTAGCAATTTGTTTCGATTTATCGCCAAAATATGGAATTAAAGCGTATGGAACGCCATATATTACTATTTATTAAAAACCTTAAGACAAAATTGCGAACAACATCTAGTTGATTTAATTCATTTTCAATTAAAACAATATTTACAAAACAAAGCTTCTAAGGTATTATTTTAAATACTGCAAAATCACGGTAGCAATTGCTGCAATTATTGAATTTTTACAATATACGATTATTGTCGTTAATATAGAATTACAACAATGTTGGACTATTGTTCTAATTCGACACTTGTTTCACCTGCTTTCATATAAATAACAAAGTACTGTAAAGGAAAGTTTACCAAAACATACTATAATAAAGCAATAGCGAAATAATGTTCTATTTCGTTAATTCCGACATTAAGCACACATTGCAAAAAATGAGCATATACAGGGTGTCCAAGATAAGGAGTGCATGCATGGGGATCTCGTAAACGATAATAGATAGAGATTCGGTTAAATCTGAAGAATTGTTACGCATCTCAAGTACTACTTTGATCCACATTCACGTCCTACAATTTTTGTTTAATTTTCAGTACAGACTAAAAAAACTAAAATTTTCAGTTTTCGTTTTTTTTGTATAATTTAGTTATTATCAAAGATAGCGCAAAGCGGTTTTGACATTATTAAGACACTTTTTTACACAGATTTCGAATCTCAAATTAAAATTTTTAAGATATTGACATTAACTTTGTATTTTCTATTATGCGACAAACGCGGCCATGTCATCATTAGATAGGGCCCTTTTTTCTCTTTTCTCTGATATAAGGTTTAATAGGTTTATTTTCACAAATAACGGAGTTATAAGCAAGAAACCTTTTTTTATAGTAGGCTGTGAAAAAATGTTTGCTTGAGTAGGCTGAACATTAACAAAAAAAACAAGAAAACAAAAAACAAGAAGCTGTATTTGTTTCCATTGAAGATTGATCAGTTTATCTTCCCAAATAATAAAGTTATAAGCGAGACATTGTTTGCTCATGGTAGACTGTAAAAAAACAAAAAAAAATGGTTTTATTCTCTGAAACATGCAGGTGTTTTTTTTTCATTTTTTACAGCTGTACAATTATGCGACGAAATACCAATTAAAAAACGATAAATACGTAACTGTTAGGTTATTTACCAAACAGCAGGATATTTCGCGGTTAAGAACACAACGGGGATCTTGTCGACCCCTTGCCAAGATATACTGGTGGCCGTGAATAAAGCGTCCACGCCGCACCAACTCGAAGTACAAGTCTTATTTTTTAACACAAATTAACGATATTAACACAAAGCTATGAAAATGGACTGTGTCGATGCTAAAACACTAGAAGTCCTCTTGGGTAATTGTAATTGTAATTGTAATTGTAACTGTAATTGTAATTGTAATTGTAGGGTGGTAAGGAAAACATTGGTGGGAGACGGATACAGCGGGAAGTGAGTACGAGGGTGCAAAGTAGCACTGGAACTTACGTACAATAACGCGCAAATTTCATTAAAAAATACCAATTTAAAAAAAAACACGAATTACAATAAAATAAAACTAAGTTAAACTAAGTCTCAACAACAGCCTATCATGAGAAAACAATTTCTAACTTATAATATTTGGGAAGATAAAGTGATTAAACCTCAATGGAAACTAATGCAACCTTTTGCTTTTTGTTTTCTTTATTTTTGTTAATTTTCAGCCTACTACAAGAAAACAGTTTTTCACGGCACACTATAAGAAAACAGTTTTTTGCTTATAACTCCATTATTTGTGAAAATCAACCCTTTAAACCTTATATCAGAGAAAAGGAAAAAAGAGCTTTATTTAATGATGACATGACCGCTTTTGACGTATATTTAAAAAAGCGAAGTTAATGTCAATATCTTGAAAATTGAACGACCTATAAAAATTTTAATTTGAAATTCGAAATCTGTGTAAAAAAGTGTCTTAATAATGTTAAAACCTCTTTTACGATATCTTTGATAATAACCAAATTATACACAAAAAACGAAAACTGAAAATTTTAGTTTTTTCAGTCTGTACTGAAAATTAAGCAAAAATTGTATGATTTGAATGTGAATGAAAGTAGTACTTGAGATGCTAAACAATTCTTCTCATTTAACCTAATCTCTATCTCTTACCGTATACGAGATCCCTATGCATGCACTCCTTATCGTGGACACCCTGTGTAACAATGTGTTGTTTTTAACGCTAGAGCTGGTATTGTAGTATTTAAATCAATCTACCAGTTATTCGTTTTAAACGTTTATAAGCTATTGTAAGTTTTACAATTATTTTTTTAGTAAGACAGTTTTCTCTGTTTAATATAAATAAATTTTATGTTATAATACATCAGGTAGTTATACATTTTGAAATATAAATCTAACATCGGTGCTTTTGTTATAAAACAAAGTTTCAGGTAGATTTTTTTAAATATTACCATAACCCTTCAAATTTCTAATTAAGTACATTGGAAGTTGCAATAAATATTGAATTTTTACTATATGCAACTGTTGTGGTAAACAATCTACAATGAAACAACAATCCACATTTGTCATAAACCACACAATACACGTCCATTGTGACAAATAATCGAATTGATATCAAATTAGACTATTGCTGTGAACGATATCTTTTAAAACAATACCACAATGATGCTATAAATATTTATATTTGAAGCAACTACCGAATTAAAACGATACCCGACTATTGCTGTAAATATCAAGTGAATTTACGCAATATGCGGGTGTTGTAAATCGATTTAATACAATAAGCAACTATTGCTGTAAATGTAGAATTGAAGCAAATGCCAAATTAAAACAGTACACTGTTTCTGCAAATAATACATTATCGCAATAGACGTATATTGTTGTAAATCGAATTAATGCAATGTCCGACTGTTGTAAATAATGATATGACACAATACCAGAGCATTGAAGAAAATGCTAATTTAAACGATACCCGACCGACTATTGCACTAAATATCCAGTGAATTTACACAATATGCGGGTGTTGTTGCCAATCTAATGAATAAACTGTGCAACTATTACTGAAAATGATGATTTAAAGCCAGACTGTACTATTGCTTTAAATGCAGACCAACTAAGGAATTAAGAAACACCCGAATTATTACAATAGTCGAATTAATACAACATTCGTGTCGTTCGGAATAAAGTCAGCAGTTGGCAAACCTGTGTTGCGTTAAATAACGTTAGTGAATTTACTTGGCTAACCTGAACCGCAAAAGCACTAGGAACGCATATAAGGCAGTGGATAGGTAGCCGATGACGGTGTTCGGAGTGCGGCGGTGGTCTTCTTCGATTGGTCTAAATTAGAACGGCGAACTATCGGCTACATGAAAGGATGCGGGTAGTACAAATAAAATAACAATAATGCAATAAAAACTACCGCTATTTATATCGATTGCTGGTAATTCATAATGAGAAGAGAATAATAAATAAATAGGTTGAAGTAGATAACTTAACATTATTGAAAATGTAATTTTTACGAAATTATGTGAAAAATGCTTCGCAGGCAAACTAGTGAGAAACCAAATAGATAACGTAATGATAAATTAGAGATTCAAAAATCCTATCAAAGCAGTTAGAACATATCTAAGTGCGAATCTAACAACGAATCACAACTTAGTAACGATAAGATTAAAGACAAAGTTTAAAAGAATCATAAAGCCTAATCACAGACGTAAAGTAAATGTAGAAGTATTGAAAATTGAAAGACGAAAAAGCTTGTACAGAAGTTATAGAAGCAAAAGAAAATAAATGTAAGGAAACACAACTATTAGGAAATCAAACAACAGAAGAATTATGGATTAATTTAAAAAAAATGTTTTAAACGGAACCAGAGACATAAAACTAACAAAAGAAACATATAACCAAAAGAAGTTTTGGATGAATAAAGACATTTTGAAGCTAATGGAAGAACGAAGAAAACGTAAAAACTAAGACGAAATTAAATATAAGGAAATAAATAATGAGATAAGACGAAAGATAAGAAGAGCTAAAGCAGACTGGCATTTACGAAACTGCGAAGAAACAACAATGCTTGAAAGGCAACAAGATGCCTTCAGTCTACATAAAAAAATTATATAAATGGTCGGTTTTATGAAAAAAATATAAACCAAATTGTTCGACCAAAACGGAACCGTAATCTTTGATATAAAACAAAGACCAGCAGATGCAAGGAATATGTTGAAGAACTGTTCATTGGTGAACGTGAACGAGAACACGAATTGCAGAAAGCACACACAGGCCCGCCAATCACAAAGGCAGAATTAGACAACGCAATCCCAAAGTCAAAATGTAGAACAGCAATGAGTCCAGAATAAATACCTACTGAGCTCATGAAACTTGGAAAAAGGTAATGGTATATCTATTTAATACACTTTATAACACCGGCCACATACAACTCCGACTGGCTTATGTCAACTTTCTAAATATAGGAAGTGACGGTAGCGTAGAGGTTGGGCGCTTGGCTTCTAATGCTAAAGGTCTGGGGTTCCATTCTTCGCCGAAGCCATGCGGCAATAAAAATCTATGCCGCAACCCGCCACTTAAATTCCCCAATACGATGCTTGAAACCTTCTCTGGTATTTAGTAGTTCGGATTCCACGTTAAATTGTAGGTCTTCCAAACTCCACCTCAGCGCTAAAAAGAGTACGTGGCAGAAAAGAGTGCCAACGCCCAGCAGTGGGACGAAAAGACTAATTACGACGACGACGACGATGTTAAGATGCTACGTATTTTCCGTTCTTTTAGTTAGTAGCAGGTGCAGTCATTATTTAGTGTAAAATGAAATTCGCTGCTTTGGAAACAAACCAATTATTCATTTTAATAGTTTACATCAAATTGACACAATCTTTAGGTGATACGTATAAAATGGCTGCTAAAGTCCTAAAATTACAAATCGGTAGTGCCATAGGTTATGTTAGTGCCTTTAAAACAATATAATCTTAAAACGAGTTAGTGTCTTTGCTCTGCGTGTAGGCTTTAATCTAAAGTGGCTGCGACTACGTTTTTGTTTCTTTCACCTTTTTACTTTCCTATATTTTTAGTATAGAGAAGTTATGATACATGAAAATTTGCAAATTGGAGATTTTAACGTAGATACATGTTTTAGACCTACAAGAACACAAAAAAATGATTTTTTTAAAAAACGTCTGTGTCGATTCGATGCGCTTTGGAATGCAGGAGCATATCAAAAATTCATCGACAAAATAAGAAAGAAAAAAGAAACCGAAACCAGAACGTGAACTACATGTTTTTTGGTAGCATTATTTTTTCAGAAACCGGATGTTTTAAATTTGAAAACCAAATCTGAGAGAAGATATTAAGCAAATGCATTGTTTTTTCAAACATTTTAGCTTTAAACTGGCGATTTTTTTTAAATTTTGAATTAAACTCCTTATAACTTAAAGAGCAGTTAGCAGATCGGCTTCAAATGTAGTGTTATAGTAGCTCTATGGGGACACAACATTACTATATACGAAAATATTTACTAGAGTCAAAAGTAAGTAAATATTATTTTGAAAATCTTCGAAAAGACATTGCTCAAAAACTGGAAACACAATTTCTTTTAAATCTTGTAGGTACGTAGAACTTGAATTGGGCTAAAATTTGGTTCGTGTCCCAGCTTACTAATTTCTCTTAGGCGCTTTCTATGAATTATTGAAATTTAGGTCTTAACGTATATTTACTTAAAAGAAGTTATTAGATCGGGATGAAATTTGATAGTCCAAAAGTCGTAGCGGACAATATCACTAACTATGAGAAGTTTTGGAACTATTAAAACTGTGAATGAAAACTTCAAAGTTGTGACTTTTTCAAAACAATATAGTTCAAAAACTGGCTACACAATATTTTTTAACTTTATATGCTAATAGAGCTAGGGATAAATTACAAATTTGGTTCGTATCTTCGTCTGCTAATTTCTTTGTTAGGCATTCTATGAAAATCAAAACTTCATGCTTTTTATTTAATAAACAGGGTACTATAAAGAATTCTATTCAAGTTAAATTACTCATGAATCATGATAGTAGAGTAAGGTTTTTTATTTTTAAGAAATTTAAAAAAAAATCAAAAAATCGGGTTTTTATCACATAAAAAACTTTGAATCAATGCTGGAGTGTTAAACATTAATACAAAAACGCTTTTGAATATATGATAAGTAACAAGTTCTAAAGTAACGGAAGGTCCAGGCTAGTGATGTAAAATTTCATGAAATTTATTCTTTGTTACGAATATTCGCAAATATTCGCGAAAGTTTGGAGATTTTGGGGAACTTTACAAAATTTTGAATGTATGGTTTTTAAGCTCACACTTTTATAATTTGCCATAAATAATGCGGTACCTAATCGGGATCTAAATGTGTTTTTTTAAATTTTATTAAGCATGTAAAAATAAAAAAGCGAACTGCGCTACAGTAAAACAGTGACCGCGCCAGGGGGGCAGGGGGTCACGTGCCCCACTTATCAATCGGAGTGCCTACCCTAGTGCCCACTCAAAATTTAGAAATTCTTTTTACGTTGGAACATTTAATAAAACTTCGTGCAACAAATTGCCTAACAGTGGCAACATGTCTACTATACTATATGTATTTTTAAATTAATAGATAGTTACTTAAAAACCCACTTTTCCTATTTGATGTCAAGATGGTTGTGCCCACCCCAAACAATTAGTGCCCATTTGTGCCCACCCATCTAAGAAACCCTGACGCCGTCGCTGCAGTAAAACAACACTGCGCTCGTGCATAAACCTGTTTTTGATTTTTTGCGTTGGGTACTTGTGTACTTCCCCTGCTAGGAATGCGTGCATTCACACCGCCCGCGTCCCGCGTGTGCTGCGATCGCACTTAAAGTGCATTGAAAAGCGAATATTCGTTTTCAAGGTAGCGAATATTTCCAACAGTTTCTGAAAGTTTCCAAATGGTCGTTTGGGAATATTCGCGCCTCACATCACTAGTCCAGGCAAATTGCTTCGCTTATTTTTTACATATTGTGGGCGCACCTCATAATTCCTGAATTCCACCCATAAAATAAGCTTTAAATAATTAAAAACCGGAAGCGGAAATTAGACATGTTTTTTGGTATATGGTAGCATTTGTTTCACAAACAATATTTTTAATATTAAAAGCAGAATCTGGATAGCAGCCTTAAGACAAATTCGACGTTTTTTTCAAAACTCGCTAGCTTTAAAGTGGCGACTTCTACAATTTTTGGAATCTTTTGAATTTACCGCCTTATAAGTTATAAGTCAAAGACGAGTTGACAGATCGGGATGAAAGTTGGTACCGTGATGGCCCTATGCAAACAAAATGTCACTTTGCACGGACATTTTTGATGTGATGAAACTGTGAAATGAAAACAATTTTAAAAATTTTGGGATTATTCAAAAAACATATTGTTCAAAAAATCAGCACAGGATTTTTATTGAACAATTTTTGAAAAGAAAAAGGTGAAAAACATTATTGATTTGAAGATTCGATTTTTATCTGAATCTAAACAGATCAGGAATAAAACTTCCATTTTGTTGAATAACTAGTAGTGCAAATTTTTTACTTTCCCATACTTCTACTGAAGTAAGGACGCTTATGATTTTTTGCAAATGTTCGAATTTTAACGAAAATACGCATTTTAGCGTCTAAGGAACCCAAAAAAGCTGTTTTTTTAAAATGTCTGTCTGTTGGTGGGTGGGTGCGTGTATTCGTTCATTTCCATATATCTCCAGAATCCCTTGACCGTTTTTTATCATATTTGGTATGTGGACGTTTTTTTAGTTGCAGGTAGTTATTTAGAAGGTTATTAATCAGAACAAATACAGGAAACGGAAATTTTGTTTTTTGTAAACTTTTATTTGAAATTTTGAAAACAAAGACATATCAACGGATTTTTTCCGAATGCTGTATCTTAAAAATGAAGGCCGCTACGAACTTTTGATAATTTCATTTTTAATGCCCGATTACTCAAAAATAAAATGCTTAATCAACACAAATTGTCATATCATTTAATAGTATAACCAAATGTCAACATATTTTTGGAAGTATCAAAAATTGTAAATATGCTAGCATCTTAAAAGTTCTGGACATTTTCAAAACATTATTTCTCAAAAACTGCCAATACAATTTTTTATAACTTTCTGATCTGATAGAGCTTGCAATGAACTACAAATTTGTTTTTTTATTAATCTCCAAAAATTTTCTCTAACGCCTTCCAGGAATTATTGAAAAATTTAAAAATGATTAAATATTTATTCAAAAATTCATATGCCAATTGTTCTAGACTTGAATCAGTTTTAGCTTATTTGAAGTAGTTAATTAGAACTAACAAGAATTTTCGACTAAATTAAAAAGTGAGAAAAAAACCACTACTTTTTAATTTCAACAACGCGTTTTTCGAAAGTTACGTGATTTTAACTACGCCTATCAGTTAGTTTTAGTTAACAAATATATTTTTCATTATTTGCATATATTTGACAACTCTTTAACTACGGCTGTTATAGCAATTTTGGTCCAAAGTCCAAAGCGCATCTAATCAGCTGTATGGTGCGGTTACCGTGCTCCTATCCTATGCAGCTAGCCGAAGTTATCGTAGCCCTATTTTTATACGGGACGCGATATCCTATTGTACAGACTGTCGCAAGTTCGAATCACCGCTGCGGCATTTCGTTTTTATGTATTGTTATTTTTTTCTTTAATTTTTGTAAGAACGACGTTATTTAGTCAGTTATTGGCGCGCGAATATTTAAAACGTAAAAAATATGAGAAAGTACAAGCCACCTGACAGAATTATAAAAATGTCTGTCTGTGGGTGCGTGTAGGTAGTTCTGTAGACGGTTTTTAATCGGAACTGGAACTGGAAATTGAGACTAGACATGTTTTTTTAATACCCATTCTTTTCTAACATGTTTTACCTTGGGTTAAAATAAATAAATATGGTTAAAGTAATTACGTATTTTATATACAGATAATCATTAAGTATGGACTTTAACGAAGTAAAGCCAGAATTTATAAATAATGTAAAAAAACTAGCTTCTCAAAATTTTGGATATTTTAAAACATTATTCTTCAAAAACTGAAAAAATACTTATTTTTTACCAATCTCCTAAATTTTACTATGACGCCTTCCGGAATTTTGGAAAAATTTTAAATTGATTATGTATTTATTTTAAAACGCAATCGCCAATTGTTATAAACGTTTTATAACTTTTCAAATGCTCGTATCCTATGCAGCACAGGCAAGTTCAAATTATCGCTTGCGCGTTACCTTTTTTAAATCCTTGTTTTCTTGTTTTCTTTTTCGTTAAAACAATGTTATTAGTCATTTGTTGGCGCGCGAATGTATAAAATTTAAAAAGTATGGGAAAGTACCAGCGACCTGTTTCGCCTTATTTTACGGGTAGGCGCCATTTATCAAATACTTGCAGTTGTCTCATAGCACAAAAAGATTATAATTTTGTTGTTGCTCAAACTATTAAACTAATTCCCATAAAAAGCCATTCCTAAGATTACAATCTGGTGAGTTTGGGAACCATTTTATATTTCTCATGAAATATACAGTAAGACAGTTTAAGTAATTTAGAGTTACTGAAAAATAGAAAAGGTAGCTAACTTTGAAAGTTTGCTTAAAAACTAATGATAAGTAAAATTTAATTGATAATAGAAATATCAGATTCTCCCAAACAGCTATACCCAATAAACATAAATTTAAAAGCAGTTTTTTATGATAATAAAATACATTATTCTATTTTAATTAAGTTTCAGAAAAAAAAACGTATATTTTTCTTCAGTTAAATGATCTAATTTACATTTCATTAAAATATTTATTAAATCAGTAAAGTACCATAAATATTATCATAAATAAACTTTTATTAATTTTAGCATATATTAGAAAATACATATCAAAAAAGTATTAAACATCTGACAATTTTCTCGTGGTCCTTTCCCTCGAGTGCAATAAAATTCATACTGACGTCAAAATTATTTGCTTATCAGTTGCGTGGTGACGAAATAACTCTTTATTTAGAGATATTTTTTAGGATCATCTGGTAAAACAGTGCTACTAATATAATACCTTATAATGCCTCATTAATCGCTCTTTGAACGTGTTTTTCTTATTGTTTATACATTCCGCTTAATCTCACCGTAACTAATTCCGGTTTTTTCATATTTTCTGAAACAATCGTTTTATGATTTAAGATTGTACAATTCATAGCAAATTACTCATGCAGTTTCCAGAAATAGAAAACAATTAGTTTCCAGATTTGTAATTTAGTAAAATATCACTAATTAAAAAAAATGATTTTTTGTCCTTCGACATCTCATATCTAACAATCCTCAACCCCAATTAACTGTAATATTTGTACTTAGAAAAAGACAATGACGTTATCATATTTAGGATGGTTTCCCAAATCTTGTCTGCTTATAGGCGCAGTATTGTTACATGGGAAAATATTTGTCTTGTCTCGAAATAACAATGTCCTACAATTAAGATAATTATCAGGCAAAAGACAAATAAAATTTCTTATTGTTCTACGCTTTTCGCAAATCTCAAATACAACAAGATGTGAATGATTTAAAGCGAATCATAAATTATTCACACCGTTTTGCGCAAAATATTTATCTTTGTATAGTTTTATTTCAGATGGATGCAATGGAATATGGTTCAAGGTGTCCGCATTTTTTTTTGTTAAAGTGGATTATTTTCATATGTTAAATACAGTTTAAGGTTAACTGAATTGTGTTAATGGAGCGTTTAATTACATAACATTGATAATTTTGTATGTCATCCATAATATGAATACAATTTTACGGTTGCTTTTATTTGAAATGTGTTTTGAAGGTAAATATATGCATGCGACAAACGCCTACGCTAATATACGAGAAATGTGATAGTCCAGGCATTAATTTCATGCTAATAATTAAGTTTAACTTCTAATTATATAAACAACAAGGTTTTCAGTTTTAACGCAAACTACAGTTTAGCTTCAAACGTTGTTGCAAAATTTCGCAAAAATATTATTAATCAAAATTGCACATGTGTAACATTGTTTTAAAAATATCAATTACTTTAGAAAACTGTGAAAACTGAATACTTTTGATTAATATGGCCGATGAAAAATTCTTAAAAACCAAAAGAAAATGTATTGTAAATTATTTCAATTAAGTCAAATTTTAAAACCTTTAGATTTGGAATTTTTATTTTTTTAGAAATTGCATTTTACTTTTTTTATACTTTCCGCATAGGGAAGCAAATATCTATTGGTCGTTCTAAGACATTTGGGCGCGGCAGTTTTGGCGCGGGCATTTGAGCGCAGGATCGTTTGAGGGCAGGGATGTTTCGACGCGAGACGTTTGGCCGCAGGGCGGTTTGGACGCAGAGACGTTTCGACGCGGATCTTTTTGGCACAGGGACGTTTCGGCGCAATAAACGAAATTATTTGATCTTCTTTGATTAATTAACATTTTAATAGCCACTCAAGCATTTATTAACATTTAACACTAGACTCGGCATTTTTACATAAATATAATTATCAAAATTAACAATTCCTCTGTAACAAAATAATTCCAGAAAAACTGAAATTTTATTTTTTTAAATGTCCGTATGTGGTTAGGATGGTATGTGAATTACCAGAGGGCGTCAGAATAAAATTTGCAAGATTAGTAAAAACAAAATGCTCCATCGGCTCACAAAGTTTTAACAAAATGGTGTGTGATATTTTTCAGGAATAATTTTCAGTAACTTCCCAAAATTTTCAAACCTGACTTTTTACTATTTAAATATTTCCAAATATATTTTAGCATCGCATGATTGTACTTACTAAGCGTTATCGGTTGGATATTTTTTTAAGTAAAACCAACATTTAAAGAAATTTGCAGTGGCCTTCTTTTTGAAGATACAGTATTTGAAAAAAAAAACATTTAATTTGCCTTTAGATGCACTACGATTCTATGTTTTCAAAATTTGTAAAAAGTTTTTCTGAAAAATTGAGACTTTAAAAAATACCCAATTTCGTTTCAGGTTCCCGTTAAAAACCTTACAAAGAACTGCTACCTAAAAACTACTACACGTCAAAATTAATACAAATCCGTCAAAGGGTTTCGAAGATATAGGAGAACAAAAGCACCTACGCACGTACGCACCCACCCTAAATTTTGCAAATTTTCAAAATGCATTGCTGAAAAACTTGTTACACGATTTTTTAACTTTATAAGCCCACAGAGCGTCAAATTAACTACAATTGGATTGGTGTCCCGGTCAGCTAATTGCTCCGTGACGTTTTCTATGAAGTTTTGAAAATAAAAATCATCTTTTTTTCTTAGGACTATTCTTAGCGTAGAGTGGCGGTAGCTCAGAGGTTGGGCGCTCAGTCTCTAACGCTGAAGGTGTAGGGTTCGATTCCCCGCCGAAGCCATGCAGCAATAAAAATCTATGCCGCAACCCGCCACTCACATTCCCCAATCCGGTGTAGGCAGCCGTGGGGTCTTAATGCCTGAAACCTTCTCTGGAATTTAGTCGTTCGGATTCGACGTTAAACTGTAGGTCCCCCGTACTCCACCTTAGCGCTATGGAGAGTACGTGGCAGAGAAGAGTTGCGGTGCCCAGCAGTGGGACGTAAAGGCTGATTACGACGACGACGACGATTCTTAACGTACGATGATGGAATGGAGATAAACAATCCGAGACTTTGTGATTTTTGACCATTTCTTAAAAAAAAATTCTGGGTTCTCGACTTAGTTAGAATTCACAAACTCGGGGTCGTTTTTGGACGCCTAAATAAAAGGTTTAAGCAAACATAATTCCATTCCTGAGTTATTTCTCTACGCCTCTTATTTTTGCGACGTGATGACTAGACTGTTTGTTGAAAAAACCCGAGACGACAAAACATGTTTATTTAAGCTAAATTGCTCGTGAGGATAGTAGAATAAGGTTTACAACTTAATTTCTAGGTGCAGTCTTATTCAAGGGCGTTCATTTCTCTTTCTCACCCACTTTTTGGTAAACGAATTTGCAATTTCGTGGCTGGCTTTCTATTGATGTCATGAAGCCTTTTTTCAAAAAACAAAAAATATGAATTTTTTCTCACAAAAAGGCTACTGTTAATATTAGACAGCCTCTTCTTTAGCATTTTATCGGATTCTAGCAACCAAATTAATCACCTGAAAGATTTTCAAAAAGTCTATACTATCATAATAAAATGAAAGTCTTCTATTGTATTTACTCTTTTTAGCATCATTTAGTATGTACATGCTGTAATATGACTACTATCATCAGAGGCAGATTGACCTACCGGGACACCGAGAGAATTCCCGGTGGGCCGGTAGATTTTAGGCCGGTTTGATTTATTGAATTAAAAAAATTGAAAAATATTGTATATTAGCTGAAACCGGACAGACATTCAGCCGGTCTGATGTAAAGGCTTGAGACCAATGTTTACAGTTCTAAAAATACTTACAACTATAATTCTGCTGATTTTATATACACATGGAAGGAAATAAACTAACCGATATCACACGTATTTTTTAAATCATAGATCATTAAGAACACGATTTATTTAGTGTTTCGCTTGCAATATTTAATTTATTTATGTAAGGCCTCGTGAACTGTTTTTATTTAATATCTTTAAAAAATATTTTCTTAGTGTAGTTTCTGTTCTGTCGCGTTATATGCCGTATCGTCATCATGAAAATTGTTAAAATAATTGTTATGTAATATATCTTTAATTTAAATAACAAAATAAAATAGTCCATAGTTTTCCCATAAGTTAATGGTTTTAATTTAGTCTTACTTTTTGTATTTTTAAATTTAGCGTATTTAATTCAAGTTTATTATACAGTAAATTTCAAATCAAGTGGAACATGTCTTGAAGAATTTTATTACTTTCAGCAACCCTAAATAAAAAATTAACATTCTTTTACTCATCACTTTTTGACATCACTTGATGCCAATTTATTTGAAAATTCATTGGAAATAATGCTTCAAATAAATTATTAATAGTAATCAAGCCAGTAGTGCACTGATATAACTGGCTCCTAATTGATTTACAGATGTTTTGGTAGCACCGAGCTAAAGGATTTGTATGGTAAGCGAGACGTTATGAATTCAAACCATAATGAGATCTACTGTAAAAGGATAATCAGGTTTACATTATTTTAATGAAAATGTGTAATTATTATTTTTAATACTGTATTAACAACAAAATTAATCAGATGAAACATAAAAAGTTAAAGATAACGTTTTACAGCTAATTAGGTAGAATTCAAACATTTTGGAGTTAAGACTCAAACTAAATGTTTACTTTTAGTTATTTTGTAAAACATGTACTTACATATTTTTTTTTAGCTATGAAACGTTTATATTTACCTTTTTATGTTTCACCTGATTAATTTGGTTGTTAATGTAGCAATAAAAAATAATAATTATATTTATACATTTTAATTACTATAATATAAACCTGATAATCATTTTACAAAAAAAAAGTAGACCTAATCAAGGTTTGAACTCATAACGTCTGCTTTACAAAACGAATGCTGTAGATTGGCGCTACCAAAACATCTACAAATCGATTGTGCAACCACTTATATGAGTGCACTACTGGTTTGACTATTATTAAATAATTTATTTAAGAAACTATTTCTAATGAACTTTCAAATAAATTGCCTTCAAGAGATGTAAAAGAATGTTACCTCTCGATTTAAGGTTACTGGCAGTAATATAAAAATTCTTCTAGGGACGTAAAATTAAGCTTTTCAAGTTTGTCATGCTTATCGACCATCTTCTACTTGATTTGCAATTCACTGTATACCTTTTAAATAATACGGAAAACGTGAAAAGGGGTGCAGAAAAACTTCGAGAAGAAAAAACTAAACTATTTTTAAAAGATGCCCAAAAATGCGTAAGTAAACTAAAAAAGTTTAAACATACTGAAACTAATGATTAAGAAATTAATTTAACTGGCAAAGAAATGGAAATTTTTACTTCTCCACGACGCCTACCGCCGCAACCTTCTAGCTCTGCCTTTCAACTTATTGACGACCAAACAGAAAGAAGGAATTACCACCAGATGAACCAGGCATACCATTCTCAGTTTCACCAATAGATAATAATGCCAGAAAATGAAGAAGAAGTGTCAGACTTTAAATATGTTTCTAAGACCTAATAAAACGGATACAAATTTTTTTCTCTATGCATGATGGATATTATATTTTTTGAGTGATGTATACTTTTTGGGTATAAATAAAACACTTTTTACTTCAACAATATTTATTTAAGTTAACCTTATACGTATTTCGACATGCTTACATGCCATTATCAAAGGGTATATTAAAAAGTAAACAAGTGGTGTTGCTATATGAACAATTGAACTTGGTGACTTGATTTTGATAATCACCTGCAGATGACTTGATTTCTTAGTCTAAAATGTCCAATAGAAGTGAATTTAAGAGATTAATTTGATCGTTCATTAACGGTACACTTTTTAAATGTCTGTCTAAAAGCTTTTAGTATATCTAATTGGAGAATAAGAAATCAAGTCAATTGCAGACTATTACCGAGATCAAGTCACCAAGTGTTGCTGTTCCTATAGCAACAACAACTTTTTACTTTCTAATATAATCATTGGTTATGACATGCAAACATGTCGAAATACGTACGTATAAGGTTAGAATAAAATAAATATTGTTGAAGTAAAAAGTATTTTATTTATACTTAATAAATACGGACTTCAACGAAGTAAAGCTAGAACTTATAAATATATTTATAAATTCTAGCTTTACTTTGTTGAAGTTCATATTTATTATAGGTATATAAAATACCTAATTACTTAACAATATTTATTTATTTTAACCCTATACGTATTTCGGCATGTTTACATGCATTGCCATAATATATTTTAGAAAGTAGACAGTTGGTGTTGTTATAGCAATAGAATTTGGTGATTTCTACTCCGTAATCGTCTGCAGATGACTTGATTTCTTATTACAAATTGTCCAATAGAGGTGAATTTATGAGATCAATTTGCTCATTCATTAACGGTACAGTTTTTAATTGTTTGTGAATTTCAAAAGCTTCTAGTATATCTAATTTAACATTACAAAAGTGTAAGCATTTTATAGTGTTATTAGATGTCATTGAATGATTGTGTTCTAGTAAGTGTTTAGCGTAATTGGATTTATGTGGGTGTTTGTATTTGTAACAATGTACGTGTACCTTCTATCAAAATTTCTAATGGTCTGGCCTATATAAACCGAATTACAATGCAAACGATTTAATTTGTAAATGCCCGATTTTAGCAAATCATCGGTTTTTGATTTTGCATTAAACAAACTGTTTACGATGTTTCTAGTTGTTTTAAAACTTATTTTATATTTATTTATTTTGTTTTTAATTTAAGCAATTTTTTCTGATTTGTCACCAAAATATGGGATCGAGGCATATTTATTTATTTTTTTATTCATTTATTTATTTATTTATTAAATAAATTGCATATATTCATGGTTATAATGCTAAACTTATTGATACATTAATTAATGAAAGAGATTATAAATTAGCCATTCAAAAAATGTATCCGAACACCCCAATTTCATCCGATACATTTAAAATGACTCGATCCCATATTTTGGCGACAAATCAGAAAAAATTGCTAATATACACAAAATAAATTAATATAAAATAAGTTTTAAAACAACTAGAAACATTTTAAACACTTTGTTTAATGCCAAATCAAAAACAGATGATTTGCCAAAATCAGGCATTTACAAATTAAATTGTTTGCTTTATAATTCGATTTATATAGGATGGACAATTAAAAATTTTGATATAAGGTACACGTATCTAATAACACTATAGAATGTTTACGCTTTTGTGATGATAAACGTAAATTAGATATACTAGAAGCTTTTGAAATTCACAAACATTTAAAAACTGTACTGTTAATGAATGAGCAAATTGATCTCTTAAATTCTCCCCTATTGGACATTTTGGAATAAGTAATCAAGTCATCTGCAGACGATTACCGAGATCAAGTCACCAAGTTCTATTGCTATAACAACATTAACTGTTTACTTTCTAATATAACCTTTGACAATACGTATAAGGTTAAAATAAATAAATATTGTTGAAGTAATTAAGTATTTTATATACCTATTATAAATGTATGCTTTTAATGCGTTCTGGTTGTCATGCTTCTTTTTTTAAGCTTTGCCTAGGGCGCCATATTGAACGGGACGATATAGCTTTTGCCCGGTTACCATTTCTGCCCCAGTCCGCCGACTAAAATAATGCTTAGTCTATGATACTATACAGCTACGCTCCCTGTACATTGGTATCAATGGATCTTATAGTGACTTGCAGTGGCGCGTAAAATGTTGATACAAAAATACTTTTGAAAATGTGATAAGCACCAATTTCGAATCTACAGGTAATCCCGGGCTAAGTACTTATGTGTTTTAAATTTATTTTTTTTTAATAATAAAAACAAATTTAAATGAAAATAGGCTAAAGTATTCAATCTAAAAAAATATGCAAAGCCCTATCCGCCGGTATTTGCAGCATGCCGCCCCGATGCGAAGTTTCCTCCTATTTTATCTTACTTTAAAATAAATATACATATTGTAGTATGCCAAATAACTGTAGCGTTAAAAGTGCACGTTCAGAATAATTTAAATTATATAGACTATCTCGTAGAACATTAGTTGAAAGCGAATAAATGTGAAACGCAAAATGTGTACGACGTTTAAGGCTAATTGTCAATAATCCAAATAATAATAACATACTTTCTCAACTCTAACAGCAAACAATTTAGTTACAAACCGTGCAAGTACTTGCAATTTAAGCATTTCATAGCACAGTTTTCATATTTAATGCTTTATGGCGTTTCGATATTGCACGTTACGTAACTCATTACAATTTAGCATGTAAACAAAAAAGTTCAAAGTCTGGTGAAACGTAAAACTGACATAAATTCTTCTAAATATGACTTTGAAGTGACAAGAGTTTTTATTTACCAATTACTTTAAGATTAAGAAGACGTCAGTATTCAGGATAATAATGGGGCTTTCAGTACGTTTTTTTTTGCTATTGATAATCAACTTTACAATAATGCACAAACAACGAACTCTTCAAAATTATTTAGTATTTTGTTTCAAAAATACAGAGTTTAAAAAGTTTACGTCTGTTATTAACTTAAATATTTAGTAGTAAATAATGGAATTTTTGGATGCTGAAAATTACGTCGTACTTTGTAAAAAAACAAGGATTCAAATCAGGAAGGGGGACTTGTGTTTAATGATGTTGTGGAAAATTACTTGATAAGAACGACAAAGCTTCCGTCTTTTAAAACTACAACATGTTGTTACAAATATTATAACCTTTAATATAAAAATAGAACTGTAATTACTTAACTGCCACAATTAAAAAAAAATACGTTTGTGGTTGAGGATAAAGAACGATGATTTCTCTCAAACTTATATGAAGAATTTTAGTATAGTAATTCTAAATTGCTTTGAATTTATACCTTGCTTAGAAAATTAAAATTTCCAGGAATTGAAAATGCGGGAAAAATACTCGGGAAAATAGGAATTTGTAATATTGTGAAAAAAGTAATTCTCCGAAACGTACTTGAAACATAATATTGTTATTTTAAAAGATACGCAGAATGAACGGTCAAAGAGGTACATTGCCCACCTTCAATTGTTCTATTGATTGATGAATTTGTACAATTACAATTACAATTACAATTACAATTACAATTACAATTACAATTACAATTACAATTACAATTACACTTACAATTACAATTACAATTACAATTACAATTACAATTACAATTACAATTACAATTACAATTACAATTACAATTACAATTACAATTACAATTACAATTACAATTACAATTACAATTACAATTACAACTACAATTACAATTACAATTACAATTACATTTACAATTACAATTACAATTACAATTACAATTACAATTATTATTACAATTAAAATTACAATTACAATTACAATTACAATTACAATTACAATTACAATTACAATTACAATTACAATTACAATTACAATTACAATTACAATTACAATTACAATTACAATTACAATTACAATTACAATTACAATTACAATTACAATTACAATTACAATTACAATTACAATTACAATTACAATTACAATTACAATTACAATTACAATTACAATTACAATTACAATTACAATTACAATTACAATTACAATTACAATTACAATTACAATTACAATTACAATTACAATTACAATTACAATTACAATTACAATTACAATTACAATTACAACTACAATTACAATTACAATTACAATTACATTTACAATTACAATTACAATTACAATTACAATTACAATTATTATTACAATTAAAATTACAATTACAATTACAATTACAATTACAATTACAATTACAATTACAATTACAATTACAATTACAATTACAATTACAATTACAATTACAATTACAATTACAATTACAATTACAATTACAATTACAATTACAATTACAATTACAATTACAATTACAATTACAACTACAATTACAATTACAATTACAATTACATTTACAATTACAATTACAATTACAATTACAATTACAATTATTATTACAATTAAAATTACAATTACAATTACAATTACAATTACAATTACAATTACAATTACAATTACAATTACAATTACAATTACAATTACAATTACAATTACAATTACAATTACAATTACAATTACAATTACAATTACACTTACAATTACAATTACAATTACAATTACAATTACAATTACAATTACAATTACAATTACAATTACAATTACAATTACAATTACAATTACAATTACAATTACAATTACAATTACAATTACAATTACAACTACAATTACAATTACAATTACAATTACATTTACAATTACAATTACAATTACAATTACAATTACAATTATTATTACAATTAAAATTACAATTACAATTACAATTACAATTACAATTACAATTACAATTACAATTACAATTACAATTACAATTACAATTACAATTACAATTACAATTACAATTACAATTACAACTACAATTACAATTACAATTACAATTACATTTACAATTACAATTACAATTACAATTACAATTACAATTATTATTACAATTAAAATTACAATTACAATTACAATTACAATTACAATTACAATTACAATTACAATTACAATTACAATTACAATTACAATTACAATTACAATTACAATTACAATTACAATTACAATTACAATTACAATTACAATTACAATTACAATTACAATTACAATTACAATTACAATTACAATTACAATTACAATTACACTTACAATTACAATTACAATTACAATTACAATTACAATTACAATTACAATTACAATTACAATTACAATTACAATTACAATTACAATTACAATTACAATTACAATTACAATTACAATTACAATTACAACTACAATTACAATTACAATTACAATTACATTTACAATTACAATTACAATTACAATTACAATTACAATTACAATTACAATTACAATTACAATTACACTTACAATTACAATTACAATTACAATTACAATTACAATTACAATTACAATTACAATTACAATTACAATTACAATTACAATTACAATTACAATTACAATTACAATTACAATTACAATTACAATTACAATTACAATTACAATTACAACTACAATTACAATTACAATTACAATTACAATTACAATTACAATTACAATTACAATTACAATTACAATTACAATTACAATTACAATTACAATTACAATTACAATTACAACTACAATTACAATTACAATTACAATTACATTTACAATTACAATTACAATTACAATTACAATTACAATTATTATTACAATTAAAATTACAATTACAATTACAATTACAATTACAATTACAATTACAATTACAATTACAATTACAATTACAATTACAATTACAATTACAATTACAATTACAATTACAATTACAATTACAATTACAATTACAATTACAATTACAATTACAATTACAATTACAATTACAATTACAATTACAATTACAATTACACTTACAATTACAATTACAATTACAATTACAATTACAATTACAATTACAATTACAATTACAATTACAATTACAATTACAATTACAATTACAATTACAATTACAATTACAATTACAATTACAACTACAATTACAATTACAATTACAATTACATTTACAATTACAATTACAATTACAATTACAATTACAATTATTATTACAATTAAAATTACAATTACAATTACAATTACAATTACAATTACAATTACAATTACAATTACAATTACAATTACAATTACAATTACAATTACAATTACAATTACAATTACAATTACAATTACAATTACAATTACAATTACAATTACAATTACAATTACAATTACAATTACAATTACAATTACAATTACAATTACAATTACAATTACAATTACAATTACAATTACAATTACAATTACAATTACAATTACAATTACAATTACAATTATAATTACAATTACAATTACAATTACAATTTCAATTCAAACGTGTTTAGTTTACGCTGAGCTGTAAGTAACTATTTTCCTGCAGGAATATTTAAATAAACAATTTAGTCAATAAATCATTTTTCAAAATATATACTGCTCATACTTCTATTAACAATAATCTTCAGCTTGGTTATGGTATAAGGTAAAATTTATGGCAATAATTTCTTTGTTTGTACGTTTCATTATTTTTTTTTTTTTATTATACCAATTTATTATTGGTCTATTTCTGTTGCTAAGGATTAACACCAATATCGGAGAGTAAAATACTTACTTCTAAAAATAATACCAAACATCGGTCTTTTACAAAGTAGGGATATTAAACGTGCAAACATCCATCACACGGGACTCATAATTAAATAACAGATAGCGCAACAACAATTAGTGGATGTACCAGCGATTTTACCAGCCTTCGCCGGGAGAAGAACACTACAAAAGCAAACGTGCATACCGATTCTGAGAATGTGATGGGAGGTTATGAAGGAGTCAAGTCGAATAATTACTTTTCAAGCGTAGCTGTTACGACTTTTTTGAATCCCGGAAAAAAGTGCCGCGGAAAAAAGTTCCGCGGAGAAAAGTGCCGCAAGAAAAAGGTGCCTGGTAAAAAATGCCGCCGGAAAAAGTGCCGCGGAAAAAAGTGCCGTGTATGTGCCTAGCCTAAGCTAACATAACTCTATTATCTGTTATTTTAGCTTTCCGTGTGGTTATTCGTGCGATCTTCCTCATTTATTGTTGCTTCTTCCACGTTCCATAGACGTGGTGGAAACAAAGGAGAAATATTACGTAACCTGGGAATACGATTTCAGCTATTTGTTCCAATCCTCCTATACGTACCATTTTACGTATGTGGTGTCAAATTACTGGATCAAATCGTGTAGTGATGAACTTTTGTTAGTATTTAGTATCCATTTTTTCTGCTTTAAAATAAATTATTAAGTATAACGGTATCTATATTGTTTATATTATTTTATTTTGCAAGTGCAAATGTCAAATTTACATCTACACGGCACTTTTTTCCGCGGCACTTTTCTTCGCGGCACTTTTTACCGCCCTCCGATTGTTCTTTATATAGGCCTTAATGGCTATTTAGTCAAAAACGAGTGGCCAGAAACGCATAAACAAACATGAAACAACGCTACTAATGTACAACGACTTTTAAAGCCGCAAAAACTTCCTGAAACACAAATTCCCAAAATATCAAAATGATCAAAAAATTACTTCTCAACAACTTGCCACATTTTTTATTTTGTGGGGTAATTTTAGATTGGAATGCGCTCCAGTTTGGTTTTCCAATTTTATCTAATTTCTCTGTGACGCCCTCTATGAATTTTTGAGTTTGGAAATTGATACATTTACATACAATAAACGGGGGTGTGGAATACGAAATATCCGCTTAACATAGGTTGATCATATTTAATCTAAAGTAGCGGTTACAAATAGCGATGGAAAACTATCGATAGTAGCGAACATTGATAGTTCTATAGTTTCATTTTAAAACTAGCAGTACTATCTACAGTTTAATTTTATAAAGAAATTTGTGTTAATCATTTAACGCTAAAGCTCATGAACATACATTTATTTAAAAAATACATTGAAATGTATAACACATATTTTATTATTCTTTTATTAACCATAAATTATTATTTATAAAATTATACCATTTATATTTTGTGATTTAAGACTAGCACGTCTATTCGAAATTATGAGTTCCGATGGAACTGACGTGGCAGGCATGCACAACCCACAATTTTGCAAAGCATGGGTTGAGACGACTTTTTCCAATAGCTTAATGGATTTTTGGTCATTGGCACCGCTGGGGATTCCGAATACTGACGCACTATTATTATGGCACCAGTAGTTAGAATAATATTTACATTAGCCTGTGAGATGCGTTTATCAAGGAAACCAAAAAGGTTCGAAATATCTGATGCTGTTGATGGTTTAGCTTCTGCAGGTGTTGTATCTGCTGATGGTTCAACATCTGCATCTGTAGCCGCAGATATTGCAGAGTCAGTGTTTATAGATTTTAAAATATGTACGTATGTTGAATATTAGTTTGTACCTGATTAGTGTTTGGCATTTTTGGAACTTCTGAATGCATGTTTATTTTTAGTCGTGGATCGATTAGCATTTCTATTTTTGTAACATTTCTTTGTTCTTTACAAAATAGTTTTTTGATCACAGCCTCTGTTAATTTTGTTTGTACTGCTATGGCCACTAACGACAAGCGGAATTATCAGTGATATGGTAACATACTCCAAAGGTATGCTGTGTTACAATTTCAAAAGGGAGAATTAGTTTTGTTTAAATTCTGCAAAGCAAACATATCTGCAAAGTTTAAAACGGCGGAACATTAGATAATTTTGCTAATGCCTTAGCCAAACACTCTTCATTATTAAGCTCCATGAATATCTTTATCATAATTATGTAATACACTATTTCAACGTATTGCAACATTCTGCATTGGCTTCACAGGATATTTATTATTTAGCGTTGTATTTCCATCAGCTTATCCATAGCTGTAGTACTTTTCTGGAAATAACGGATAATTTTTTGCACTTTTGCAAAATGTTATTAAGATTCTGATCCTTTGAAATAACTATAGTTAATCGTTTACAGCATTGTCTGTGATAACTGACTGAACTTTGTCATGTAAAGACCATTTATCAACAACTACCTGAAAAAATAACTATAAAAAGTAAACCGTTTTCAGTATTTAACTAGCTTTTGTATTTTTACCTGTACGTGCTCCTCGATTGCAACAACTGTATAAGAACCTTTTTATATGCAACGTTTATATAAAATGGCATGCACCTGTTATATACCCCGCCTCAGCTAAAGACGTCCACATATATGTTAATGATAGAGATTCCACACCTTTTAAAATATCTTCCAGCTTACTTGCCATATCCTTAAAGATCTCTGGCGGTATTTTATTCTTTATTATTGTTTTTGAAGGTATCAACAGCTATTAAGAAAAAGCTCAAACTTCTATTATTTCATACATTTAATAAACAATTGCTAACTGCAAAGCAAATTAGAAATTACCTTGACTTTCGCTAGTTTAAATAAAACTATCCATAGTTCGCTATATTAAAGTTGATAGAAAACTATCGATATATCGGTAGTTACTATTGATAGTGTTCTTGCAAACTCGAACTAATGTGTGACAATGTGGTGGAAGCTCTAAGCGGTTTTTTGGCATGCAATTTAGCATAATACTAATGAGCTGCTATTTACTGGTTTTCTATTAAAATGAGCTAGTACATTTGTAGTTAACGTTTTTGATAGTTGACTGCCGCTTTATATTTAAGTTTACTTTACAATATTATTTAAGGGCTCAATCGTCCCCTTTCACTTTTTTAGTGGCTAGCGCTGGCGCATTGGCGCGGAACTGTCTTCTGGCCTCTCCGCAATTAATCCCATACGAATTTACTTTACTATTTTGCTGGCGTGTTTTATTTTCTGACCTTTATTGGACTAAGAAAAATTTTGACGTTGCTATAGTGTGCTCTTAACAATCTTGACTGGTACGCTCAAAACCCTGCAACTTCTAGCATATAGTTTATGGTTTAATGAAAGTTGTTTGCAGCGTGCCTACCAGTCAGGCAAATCCATGGGAACGGCACTTCATACGATTGTTTTTAAGATCGAGAAGTCGTTGCACCTCAAGGAGCTTGCCGCCCGGGCGCTTCGCGATATCGAAGAAACCTTTGACAACACCTTTTTTGATTTTATTTGTGCAGCTGCTACCAAACATGGCATTGACAACACCATTATTAGGTGGGTTAGGGCCACGGCGGGGCAGGAAGTACTAGCCGCGCTCGATGAGACCGCGGTTATAGTGTCTGTAACAAGAGGATGTCCCCAGGGAAGAGTTCTCTTACCTCTACCGTGGTGCCTCGCCCTTGGCGGTCTGCTATCGGAATTCGAGAATGCTGGTCTACATACGCAAGCCTATGAAGATGATCTTGCAATTTTAATTTTAGGTAAATTTCCAGGCACTGTCAACGGGCTCCTACAAAGAGCTCTGCGGATTATACAACGATAGTGCACTGACAAAGGCCTTAGAGTTAACCCCTCCAAGTCCGAGTTTGTCATCTTCACCAGAAGAAGAAGAGTCGACGGTTTCATTGAACTGGAGCACTTTGGAACTAGGCTGCGTCTCTCCGAAGTTGCCCGAGACACTCGGCTCTCCTGGAGGAAAGATGTCGATAGACAAATACAAAAAACCACTACAAGCCTTTGGGCCTGTAGATGGACTTTTGGCAAAACCTGGGGATTAGACTCCAAAGTTACTAGTTGGATTTAGTTCGCTATTGTCAGAACAACGATGACGTATGCGTCGTTGGTGTAGTGGCCCGCAGTCCAATGGCCATGCATCAAAACTACACTTAACTCAGCTTCAAAGAATTGGCTTGTTTGGCAGCCACAGGAGCAATACACACGTGGCTTACTGCGGCTCTGGAGGCACCTCTGGATCTTGTGCCTCTTCATATTTTAATTGAGGCGGAGGAGGCCCGGAAGGCAGCTCACAAAGACTAAGGGTTTTTTTGGGGCATGCACGTTCCTTATCTCTCACGATACAGACGCACGCGCTCCTCGGGGCGAGAGCCACTGCATGGCACCTGTATTCTGCTTTACGAAACAATTTAACACTGTCTTCCCTAATAGGAAAGACTGGAACCGAACGGAGCACCTTCTTAAGTCAGCGGACCTTGGTTCACAGAAGGATCGAAGACGGCTGAAGGTTCCGGTGCAGGGAATTATGGCAATAAACCTAGGGAAAAGTTTTTTTTCGCGCTTTGGCAAGTTCGCTACAGTGCTTCAGGCAGAGAGCTATCTTAGCCTGTGCTCAGGAGAACCTTAGCAGAGGCATATCTATATATGCAGCGATAGCCAGGCGGCTCTCAAGGCTCTTGGTTCTGTTATAACCAAATCATTGCTGGTCAAAGACTGTTGTGACATTTTAAACAAACTTGGCTCACACTATTGGGTCCAGCTACTCTGGGTGTCAGCCCACAGTAGCATTAGAGGAAACGATGTTTTGGCCAGGAAGCGCTCTCAAAAACCTCTCCTTGGCCCGAAGCCGGTCTTCGAACTACCCAGGACTGTCGCAAGGTAGGAGATTGAAAACTGGGCTCGCTCCCAGTTTAAAATCCACTGGACCTTGCATCCAGGGCTGCGCCAACAAAGCTTCTTATTTGAGAACCTTCGCCTTAGAATTCCAATCCATCAGCGGGGTACTAGCCTTTGGCTTAAGTACAGTTCAGTATAAAGAGAATCCAAGAACTAGCGGTGGATTTTCAATGACGATTAACAAAGTAATTGTATATTAAATCTGGAGTCCTTCCCTCTGTCCCAGCTTTTAGTTGTGGAAGGCCCCTGCCAACAAGACCCACATATTTAGGCGTCGATTACTGAAAGCACAAATTTGTTTAAGTAATACCCCGCTACGTTATACCATAGAAACAGGATTTTATAGGTGCAGTATTCAGTTGCGATATTGTAACCTAATCTGCTTATATCGAGTTACTGAAAAAGACGCGGAACGAATCAGCGCCCTTTAGAGTTGCTGCGGTACCCGCATTTGTCGTCGCGGTAGCCGATTGTGGAATATATATTCCCTTATATTGCGTTCGGTTGTGCAGACCAATACTAAATATTAAGATAAAATTTCGCAGTCTAAGAAATTTCATTACTACCCATCCACGCTACTTAAATAAGTTATATGGAAAACGGCGTACCAAGCGTAAGTAATAGTAAGCATCAGTTATAGACACTATAATGCACAAAAAGTTGATGACGTTGATCTACATTTATATTGGACATTATAAACATAACAAATAGTTATTTATACATTCGCGGCGTCTGACTTCGTTTTTGTTTCGGCTTAGAGAGACAACGTCCTTAAGAAACTCGCAGAACACGTTCCCGGCAAAAACAGTGATGGAAAAAACATTGTCTCATTGTATATTCTCTGAAAAGGTACGTGTTTTATGGTTGATAAATGATTTATATGAATAAAGGCAAATTTTAATATGGAATATCTGCAAATGTCTCATAAGATTTTTTGTTGTTTTGTATATTTCGCTTATCTATCTTTCTTCTATATATTGATCTAGACCCCGAATCCCTTCTACCTGTCTCAACTTTTAGTGGTAAGGGAACCCTGCTATTAGAAGCCACATATTTACGCGTCCGTTATATAAGACGCATATTCGTTTGTACAGCTGGCCGCTACACTTTTCGATTTAGATAAGCAAAATTTAATGCCCGCGGTTTGTTTATATGATTGGAACATAATCTTTCGATAGCTGGCATTCCCACATCAGACTCTTTAGAGAACCACACGTGTTGAGTTTACGAATCCCTTCCGTCGAGCTACACTTTGACTCACGGCAGGATCCGGGACAAATCATTACCAAAAACGACTCTAAAGAGAGATGTAGGTCAAATTATGCAAACGATGCCGAGCGTGAAAATAATCATAAATAAATCAAATCAGGTTTACAAATTGCATTAAATCTGAGATTTCAAGAGGGCGGATAGTTGGAAATGTTTGCATTGTTAAAAAAAGTGACCGAAAAAAGCGTGCGGCGTTGACCACAGGTTCTGTTAATTGTATTTAAACACCTTAAAAGTCAAACGGTTTTTGGTTATAAGTACCATAGTTGTTGGTACTAGGTATATTTTATTGAAGTATAGAAAAATCCAGTTCAGGTGAAGTACTTCGCACATTTCCATTAATATATGTTGTAACACATAAGAAATAATAAAGGTCTATACTTTTCGTTTGTTTGTTTTTTAATTTACCGTTGGCTGTGCGTATTTACAAATTAGTGTTTGTTGCTTAATGTTAATAATAAAGTACACGTGCTGCCATTGTTTACGATTTGCTTATCTTCTATTGTAGAATATAATACTATATAAAGGGTGTTGCTTTATTTTGAAAAATAGTTAGCTACTGTTTCACCGATCACATTATATTACTACCGATTTATAACGTATAATTTACCTATTTCATAATTTTTGGTGTAAGTTATAATTACAAAACTATTGATTAAATGCGTTTCAGTGAATTACCGCAAGCATTAAAGAACAAAATACTTTTACAGTAATAAAAATAATTAAATACTAAAAACAGCGTCATGATCAGAAAGCAACAACATTTATTATTTATACTTACATGTACTTAAAATAAATGATGAATATCTACCACCACCAACAATACTTTGGAAATTATCACATTAGTAAGCAGATCAAAGGAAACAAGCTTCTTATAAACATAACACCTGTATATGTTCATAACTCAAGTTTAATTAAGAAAACCCCGTGCTTAATGTAGCATTAAGGCCATAACCAGAAATTAACGAGGCGTTTGCTTATGATACAATTTCAAATGTATTTCCTTTATGAATAACACAGTGTGGGCGATGTAAAGCTAAAATGCGAAGTTATATTACCGGCCATTTGACAATATACTTCACTGATTCAAAATATGAGGCTAGTTTACGCAAAAACCAGAATTTACGCAGTGGCATAATAAATTTTGTTATTAATAAATATTTAACTATTAAAAATTAATAGTTTATTAATAAAATAAACCACTTGGTAATTGTTTCACAAATTGTGAAACAATTACCAAGTGTTTTATTTTATTAATGAACTATTAATTTTTAATAGTTAAATATTTATTAATAATGTTTCACCATGTGCCTACCATACAATCGATTCAAAACATCAATTCAAATTTAGTTATTAGTTATGCACATTACAAAACACTCTACTCTAAACAGCAAAAAATATATAACCGTTGTCATGAAAAACGCTCGCTTCTTATTCAACATGGCCAACGTAAATTTTAACTGTTTCTCGAAAAAACGTATTATAATTCAATTTCGCGTTAATGAAGGCGCCAAATCGACAGAAATTTTACGCAGACTTAGCTCACAGTTTCAAGAAATACAGTCAAGAAGTTGCAAGTATTTGAATGGGCTAATCATTTTGAAATAGACGTGAGGCTGTTAGTGACAATCCAGGAAGTGGAAGTTCAACTGCAACAAGAGTAATTTCTGATTAATGAAAATCGATAAGAATCGCCTTTGAAATAGTGGAGAAAACCAAAAACACGTTTAATGACTGCACATGACTCTTGTTGTAGTTGAATTCTCGTTGAACTTCCTCTTCATAAACTGTCACCAACAGTCACACGGCCATTTTTAAAACGGTTTGCTCATTCAAATACTTGCGACTTCTTGACAATTTTTCTATGACAACGGGTTTGTTTTGTTTCCTGTTTAGAGTCGAGTACGTTCACAAGTGTGCATAACAAATAATTGCTTGAATCGCTTAAATCACTATGTCGTGAGCTACTCTCGTTCTGATAGCTTCTGGCTAGTTTAGAGATTAGGCAGCAAAATGCAAAATATGATTAGTTTGTCTATGTGCAATAGATTCAAAATATTCTGCGTTTTTTTAATCAGGCGAATTTCCTGGTCAGTTACTTCCCCAAAAAACTCAATTTATGGGATGTTGTCATGAAGGCACGTCTATGACATTTACACTTTTTTACATATTGCAGTATTGAACAACATTATGTTTTGTTTATTTGTCGTTTTCGGTAGCGCGATTGGTCTAGCATATCAGATCGTGTGCAAAAAAGGCGGTTTGAAATTAGACAGCTGTGGAAAAAATGAGCGACATAATACAAACTAGCAGAATTCGTGGGCTACTCTCTTCCTCTTTTTTTTAGAAACTTCGTACCTAGTGCTTACCGCACCGCGTCGCTGCGTCGTTTCGGGAGGGCTAGCCGAACAACCCGAAAGAAAAACCCGAATAAACCAAAAAAAGGACCGAAGAAACAAAAAAAAATGTCTTACACTAAAAAGAATTCTTATACATTTGCACATAATTTCAAATTAAATTTGTTCATATTCATATAAATCGATCAGCAAGAAGAGGACCACCCTATCTTAATTATACAGTGATCTACCAGTAAGGCAATGCCCGTGTTTTTGTTTAGGAAATGTTTTTTTGGGCTTTTTTTCTCCGAGAAATTATTGTACTGTGGTTGTTTTTTTCTGGGAAGTTTTTTTCCGTTTTTTTTCTGGTGATATTTCTACCGAAAAAAATTTTCAGGCATTTTTTGTCGGCAGGTGTTTTTTACATCAATGTTTTTCTCAGCGAATGTGTTTACGTACTTTCTTCAGGGACGTTTTCTTCGTAAACTAAATATGGCTCCCATAAGCAATAGCAAAGTTAGGCGCCAATGATGAAATGTATTTAAATTAGGTGTATGTGTATAAAGCAGCCGCGCATAACTTGTACAGATGTTTACAGTTTCCAATTGTAACGTAAGGTCGCCAGCGAGTAACACAATTGCGCTTTCGTCATTTTTTTAGTGCATGAAAGAATTTGCCTTTCGCGTTATATGTTGGTACGTATTTTAGTAGGGTGGTACTTTTAAAATTAGGTAATATTATTTTTCTTATTATCAAATATTAGTCGTATAGACTGCACAGCTTTGTAACTGAATTCCCAGTACCGACAAACGGACAAGCCGCAGTAACCCGAACAACTCTACTGTGAACCTGAATTTGCCTTTTTAACGTGTAGACGTAAGCGGTCGACTCTACAAGGAAATACACTGTGTCTATAAAGTAACCACCCCCCTCAACTAACTTTTGAACGACTTGGTATTTTACCACAAAAATTGGTGTGTTTTAATGGGAAATTAAATACTATTTCCTAGCCCATATTTAAATTTTGTATCATTTAAAATGTCAACTAGGAGCCATTTTGAATTTTTTGTTAATGAAAATGGGGGTCGAGTGACATCTCATTGGAAAGGTCTTTTAGTTCTGCGCCTGATCCTACAGTTTCAAAGAAAAATATTGAGCCATAACAAAAAGACAATGTTTGAAGATAAAGAAGTCTATTTGAAAAAACTAAGAATTAAAGCAAAAAAATTAAATTAAGTGTTCGAAATGTTCACCATTCACTTCTTCGCACATAAAGAGTTGGTTATGAAATTCCTGCCTTACATTTTCATAAGTTTTTGGAGTGATATTTCTGCAAACTTCTGTAATGCGTTGCTCCAGTTCCTCAATTGTTTCTGGACGGGTTCTATACACTTTCGATTTCAGATATTCCCATAGAAAAAATCAAAGGAAGTTAAATCTGGGGAGTGAGCCGGCTATTCTACAGGCCCATGCCTACCAATCCTTCTTCCAAGAAAATGTCCGTTGAGAAAGTCAGAAACAGGCCTATAGTAATGAGGCGGCGCACCGTCTTGTTGGAACATAACGTTTTCAATATTATTTCCAGCCAGCTGAGATATTTCTGGGAACATTTTGTCTTGCAAATGAAAAAGTGGACTACTGGATAAAAATAAATCAAAACAATTTTGAATTGAGTGAGTCCATTTGTTTAAAGTCCGCCATTTTGTTATGACTGAATATTTTTCTTTAAAACTATAGAATCAGACGCAGAACTAAATACCTTTCAAATGAGGTGTCATTCGACCTCTATTTCTATTTAAAAAAAATTCAAAATGGCGCCCAGAGGCCATTTTGAATGACACAAAATTTAATTATAGGCTAAAAAATAGTATTTCATTTCCCATTAAAGCACACCAAATGTTGTGGTAAAATATCAAGTCGTTCAAAAGTTAGTTAGGAGGGAGTTACTTTATAGACAGACGGTATACATCTTGTGTAATGTAGGCGCAAATATGTGGGTTGTAGTGGTGGGGGTCCCTCAAAGTCAAAGTTGAGACGTGTGGAAGGAATTCAGATTTACTGTATTGATATGCCATCTTTCGCAAGAAATTGAAACTGTGAGTTTCATATACTGTGCGATATCATTGCACGTTAAAGATCTCTACCCTGCCCTGTAGGATTCGGCTCAAGTTCTAGGTGTGGTAGACTTATTCCCAGACGTCGCGTCGGTGTTTAGCATTAACAGCAAAAATAAACCGACGTTAAATAAAATGAATACATAATAAATAATTTTTGTATGCAGTAATAATTTTAAGTGTACAAAGTACTAAAACCTACTCAATTTAATCCTAAACGGTACCTTTCTGTTAGATAGCTAAACAATCGTTACTATGGCAACATATTTTAAATAATGTAAACGTTTAGTAAACACTAACGACCTTGTAATAGAAATTAATCAATTCAATCGTTGTTTTATAAATACTTTCGCAAAATAAATTAAAACAATTAATAAAAACAGTACATATCTCTTTCTTTAGTAATTACGATCATGCCTGTGGCTTTAACAAAAACCTTGTGGTTTCAAACTGCACACTATTTTTAAAAATTGCTGAACATTTCATAGTTTTCTTAAGAATTTAATTGATATGCAACGGCTCACTTTGGGAGCAATACCCGCCAAGTATGTTTGTTCTTGAAGTAAAGCAATAGGTTAAGTTAGTATAAATTTCAATTTTCGCAGAAAGAATATTTGGTTTTTACACTTCTGTATTATTTTCCACCATCATTCTCCAAATAAAGTTGGTGTATATTACACATTCAGATATGAAAACTAAGTAAATTTCTTTAATATTAACAGCAAATAAGATTAATTGATGCTTGAAGCAAAGAAATAATGGTCAAGAATAAAATATATAGTTCTGTTGTCATTGAAAATTAAAAAAATAAAATTGAGAATTATATTCGAATGTGTAATTGATTAAATTAATTATATTGCATTTACAAACACACACGAATCAGTGGTTTTGTAGAACGAATTTGATTAGAAAAGCCCCATGCATCAACAAGCAACCATGGGAAAACCATTATATGTGAAGTCATCTCTAAGTAATGTATGGGTAAAGAGTCTAAATACTGATCGGTATAGGTATGATGGAACAAACAAAATGTGGATGTGTAGGTGTTTTAACGTTAATGCAATTGACAACTATAATGACATGACAAACATAACTTTCAGGAAAAAATTTACTTTAATGTAGAGATGGGCAACGCTCAGTTTGAATTTTTCCAACTTTCAGAAGCATGTAGTAGGAAGTAACAGAAGTATTTATGTCGCAATTATTATAAGCTAACTTTAAATTTAAATGGAGCTGCTCAGTCAATCTACACATCTCCAGTCTCTAGGACAGACATTACAGGGATACAAAACCTAACCTGGACTAAACTCAAAATTTTCAAAACGTCGTAGCCACCGTCATTGTGAAGTTAGAAGGTTAGGCTTTGTCCCCATATTCCAAAACTCATCGAAATCGGACCTGACGTCCTGACGTCAGTTCGGGAGTAATACAGCGAGCACGTTCCTCCCCTGGGACTTTCTTTAAATCATTTTTTTGTTTCCTAAAGGTCCAAAACATGCATTTCCGTGAAAATTTTGATTTTGAAAATTTTGATGACATCAATACTTCCCTGTAGAAAGTATAGGAAAGTAAAAATACGAATAATGGCGATTTTGAGCTTGGGGTGAAGTTAACACAAAAGAAAACATTAAAACAAATTGAGATTAACAAAAATCATAAACTAAACAATAAAATCAGAAGTGGAGACAGTGAAGTACCATTTCTCCACTTTTATATGTTACTGGGTTAAATTAAAAAAAAGTGAATCTGCAGACTACGCCCTACGTATTATATGTATTCTTCTTAACAAAGAAATAATAAATATAGATTATTGCTATTAAATAACATAACAATACCGCATATATTAGCGCTACTACCAGCGTCTACTGCATAGAACAAAAGATCTTTCTTGACATTCGGCCGCCGCCACCGCGTTTGTTGAAAAATTACTTAAGTAGTTCACCATGGGGGAACAATGTCACACTATAATACTTTTTATCGTTTTGGAATTTTTTTGATATTAGGTACTGTTTTATTAACCTAAAAAAAATGTTTGATGCCTATGGTTATTTTATATGTCAACTATTTATTATTTCGATGTTCCTGTTAATATTTATATGACACGTTGATTTATGACGTCACCCTCACCCGTAAGATAGAAATAAACAAAGAATCTTGTTCGATTTGTAAGCTCTTAAATATTGTATTAATATAAATTAGCGTTTTACACAACCGACGCGGACGTTTATAATAGTCAACCTAAATTTGTTATGCATTAGGGCGCGAGATACTATTTCTAACCTCTTATAAACAAAAGAAAATGTTTCAATTCAAACATGCTCAATTTTTGGAGTCTGATTAGAATAAATTGAGGACATAACAAGCAGCGCACATTTTTCCTTATCCGCAGTTATTAGGCCTGTAAAAGTTGATACTGATTAAACGTATAAAGCAGCCGAAAGAATTTCAGATGTTTCTACGTTCCAAAATACTTATGTAAGGTCATCTTAAGTGATGAACAGTTGATGTTTTGTGGATAAAGTAGTATTAGCTTGTCGCGTTAGGCGTCTACTGGCATTGCCGTTCGAATAATGAATGAAAGCTAGCGACGCAGTCAGTTGGGTAGAAAGTTAAGTAAAGTGGAAGGGCGCCGGATTTAATATATAGATAAGTTTAAAATACTATACTATAATTTCCGAAGAGCAATTCAGATTAAACGCGGATTTTTCAAATTTCAATTTATAAAAACGAAATTCATAGAGAATATTATAGAAAGGTTGTTACATCATTGTGGTAAAGCAGTCTGAACTTTATCAGTTAACGAAACTTTAAAAAACAATTGAGTGATTACTAATTAGTATTGATTTCTAAAGAACAGCATAATGGTGTCGATCACTTAGAAAACTTCTGTATAAACAACAGTTCTGTATCAACGTGATTGTAGCAGGATTTATTCACCAAAAATCCAACACTTGTTACATCATTCTATAAAGAACTTTTTTTGAAAAATGTTTATATAACGCTTTTTCCTAAAACAGAAATAGTCTAAGAAACTGATAAAGATATAAATTTGCTCTTCTCATCCAAAAGTAAATTCAACTTTTGTTTTTCAAATACGTAATACATAATTCTCTTTCCTTACATATAAAATATTCAAACGTTTACATTGTAACACTTTAGAAGAATATTGCAGCATGCTGCTTTTATTTGAATATAGAAAAAAAAGCCGAGGAAAAAAGGAGTGGAAAAATGCCAGAAGACATGCCGTGGAAAAAAGATCGGCAGAAGAAAAGCCGAAAATAAATCCAACGGAAATAAACAGAGATATACGGCAAAAACTTTAATTGATAGTACTTTTAATTTAAAATGTACATAACTATTAGTCAAACTTTTAAATAATACCAACATCGTTTTAATTTAATAATTTAATTGTAAATAAGAAACACAGTTAGACAATGACAATAAATACCTAAGTATGATAATAGTCTACTATGGCCTTTATTTGTTACTACTTAGCGACTTTGAACTGCACAGTACTTATAAGAGAACTAATTTTTTGAAGGTCACTTTTTGTGGATAGAATTACACCTTCCAAAACAGCACGCTAAACTGCTCTTATTTACCATACTAATTGCTTAATTTTTTTTTTCGCGGGTTTTTTTTCTCGACTTTCTTCCTCGGCTTTTTTGCCATTTTCTGCGTCTAGTATGTTTCCCCCTTTTTTCCCGCAGCTTTTTTCAGGCTGTTTTTTCCGCGTTTTTTTTCCGCTTATCTTTTTATTTAGATCGTTTTTCCATGCCAACAGTAAGTCATGCATTGAATAAGAGTAGTTGTTGCACAATTGCCAAGGGAAATTTAAGTTCACCATGTAAACAAACTATATATGTACTGCTGGGCAATGCAGTGCCATTCGTAACGGCAGCACCGTGGACAACGCTCTTTCTAGCAAACACTAAAAGCAATAAACGTCAGGTATAACCTTTGACTGTATAATAACGGTATAAAATTAATCGTATAACATACGCCACTTTTCTAAACGTATAATACCGTTGTACTGCAGTCGAGGAGAGTGATGTTTTTCCAAAAGAGCACGACGGCAAATGTATTGAAATGGGCGTCTTAGACGGGCACCGTGGTTTTGAGAACGGAACAACGGTTATGTCAGCAAACAAACTAAAAGATATAAAACTGTCATGGCAGGTGGATTTGCGCGTGAGTCAAAAACGACGCGATCATATTAATGCTGTAGTTTTGTCTATCGTTCTGATGGTGGTGCTTATGACATTGTCTAAACAAACTTTCAAACAGTCACTTTTTGTGGATAGAATTACACTTTCCAAAACAGCACGCTAAACTGCTCTTATTTACCATACTAATTGCTTAATTTTTTTTTCGCGTTTTTTTTTCTCGACTTTCTTCCTCAGCCTTTTTTGCCATTTTTTGCGTCTAGTATTTTTCCCTGTTTTTTTCCCGCAGCTTTTTTCAGGCTGTTTTTTCCGCGGTTTTTTCCGCTTATCTTCTAATTTAGATCGTTTTTCCATGCCAACAGTAAGACATGCATTGAATAAGAGTAGTTGTTGCGCAATTGCTAAGGGAAGTTTAAGTTCACCATGTAAACAAACCATATATGTACTGCTGGGTAATTCAGTGCCATTAGCAGCACCGTGGACAACGCTCTTTCTAGCAAACACTCAAAGCAATAAACGTTAGGTATAACCTTTGATAACTGTATAATAAAGGTATAAAATCAATCGTATAACATACGCCACTTTTCTAAACGTATAATACCGTTATACTACAGGCGAGGATTGCAATGCCACATTCTAACAACGCCCAAATGATAGTCAGCTTTAATAAAGAAGTAACTCTTGCAGTGTTCGGTTATGATGAATTCAGTAAACAAGCATTTAAGGAGAAGGCAAAGAAAGCATTTGAAACGCAATTTTTATTACTTAGTGATAGACCATTTTGTAAATAAGAAAAAAGGTGTTGTATTTCATTTATGGAAGTGTTAATTGAAAAGTACGACCAACACGGTTAAGTATGCTACGAATAATTGAATAATAATTGATGCTAACTTAAGTAACTATCCCACCCACCACGCCACGATATGATGAATATGGAATATTTCTTATCATTTATTTAACGCTACCTATCCTTACTTCAATAATTAACTGCATCGAGTTTAAACGAAACTTGGAACATTCTTTGTTTTCTATATTTGTTAAGACAAACCGCAGGGACGACGTGAATATTTTTTTAAGCTCATTAAGCATCATTTAAGCTTCTTTGGTGGAACTGAGGTTGAGCGTACTGTGCGGTTTTAAAATAACAATAAATTGACCAGTATAAGTCAACACTGAACAACAGAATTTTATTAACTTGCAGAGTTTAAGTCTGCACTACAGGGTGGCCAAGAAAATACAAATCAATAGCACTATCAATAGACTCTTGTTTCCCGTACCAAACATGTTAGGAATAAGTTTTTTCAGACAGAAATCTACATTTTCTTACTATAATACTTATTATATTATATATTGACATTCAATATAAAACAACGGTCTTGTTTATCATTTCGTGGCCCACTCTGTAGGTAGCAAATAGGACGGGCACCTATAGAGGAGTCCAGAGGTCTTTCTCCTGAAATATCTAAAGAATATTACGTTACGAGTTAAGTATGCAAATTACAGATATACATGGGAGGGGGTGTTTCCCGAATCCACCGCTGCAATAATAATAAATTTGGTAATGAACGTTTATTGGATACACACAGAAAGTATACAACCGTTGATTGAGGGAATTCCCTCAATCAACGATACAACTATATAACAGTAATAATAATATTGCACTCCAATTACAGTATCACCTATTTTCAGCTCATAATTACATAATACCAAAGGTATCAGAATTTTAGAGACTAAACTTTCATACCTCAAGTCCTTAGAAGCGCAATATTAGTTTTTGGAATTACCAGTTGTTAATTTCTTTATTATAATCACACTACAAAGAGTTGGCTTAAGCAAAGCTCTTTCTAGATACTTATCTCTATCTTCTAGGAACGGCCACAATACTAACAAACGATATTCCAGGAAAAATACAGAAACTAACCGCTTCACTACCATTTTGCAACAGGTCGCAACATGCTTGATGTGGTGCTATATTCCAGAGTGGGAAACAAATTGGCAACAAATTTTATTAAACTTAAATTAGTGTGAAATAGTTCTCTAGACTTAGTTTTAATGTTGAGACATGGTAAATTTATAGTGCGGTAAAAATTCCCCCTCCAAACATTACATATAATAATAATATTAATTTACGACCACATTTTTCTATTTATTGTCACCTGTTTGCGCCGCTTATGAAATTTTTCATTTTTTTTTTAAATTTTGGTACTTCACAGGTATGTATTAAAAATCAAAACAACATAATTTTTTTGGTAAATCTGAAATAATAACGCTTATATGGAAATAGGGCGTGGTAGTAAAGCGGCTGAACATGAACCAGTAATTAAATTGTTTAATATGCTGTTCATTTTGATTTATGCATTTTTGCAACCTTTTAAAAACTGATTTAAACTATGCTAAAAGTATTACGATTAATCCCCTTAAGATGTCCATTCACCTATTGCAGTCTCTGGCCCGACAGGCTCGGCCTGCAGGCAAAGTCATGTAAAGGCCAAACATTTTTCAAATCACGACTAAGTTTTTGCCTTCGGGTCTTGGAACGGATAGACCACAGCCTGCAGACGCCCTGAAGATTCACTACACACTAGGAATCAGGGTAGGCAAAAAGGGTCTCTGAAAGAAAAGTCACGGAAAAAAGTCTTCGGAAAAAAGTCTCCAGGTAAAAAGTCCTTGGAAAATAGTCTAATGGAAAAATAGGCCCCAGAAAAAAAGTCCCTTGGAAAAAGTCTCCGGAAAAAAAGTTTCCAGTAAAACAGTCACCAAAAAAATGGCTATTGAAGCCCCATATAAGAGTCGGTTAAAATAAACGACTTGACCTGATTTTCAGATGCGGGCGACTTGTGTCAATAAAATTTTTGTGTTTATTATTAAATTAAATGTACAAAATGCAGTAGATTTTGCCAAACTACCCTGGTTCTAATTATTACTTTACGCATATAGTGGCATACTGCTTTTCAATCGGAATTGATCATACGATTGAATTAACCTAAAAAATAACGTGTTCCATTTCAAAAGTCAAAGATAGACCCGCTTTTCAGTTAAACCGGAAATCGGTAATTTGGCTTTTGTGCCCAGAAACTGCATCAGTTTTTTATTATTATATGTAATAATAATAATCTAGCAATTCATATAGCCCTGAATTTAGCGGTAACATCAAAATATAAGCTTTTTAATAAACTCACTGCCAACGATAAATGCTATAAAAAAATGCAAGTTTACCTTAACTTATTTTATATTAAACACATTTCTGTGTTTTCATGAGTTTTGCCTTTCTTTTAAAGTTTTTCAGGTTTCTTTCTTAGAGACTTTTGTTCCGGACTTCTTTTCTGCGACTTCTTTTCCGAGGACTTTTTTCCAAGAGACTTTTTTCCGTAGACTTTTTTCAAGGAGACTTTTTTACAGGGGACTTTTTTACGGAGACTTTCGTTCCAGGGGACTTTGTTTCCGTGACTTTTCTCCGGAGACTTCTTTCCTAGATTCCTTCGCTATCATGTCGTTACAAAACTAAACTCTTGACTTGTTTTGTAGCGACATGATAGCGAAGATAAAAATGAGCGAAACACTTCGCCTGGACTTTCCTATACTTATAAATTAACATTGTTTTATATTTTCCAACACTTTTGATGTACACCTGTCTAGACCCGGCTAGTAAAAGTAAACAGCGTTTATAAAAACTTCAAGCCTGAATAGCGTAACTTAAACCTACCATTACCACGCTGGCTCTGCCTGCAACTGAGTACATGTAAAACGACCGAACTGAAATGAACCGCCGGCAAGTGTAAGAAAGCGTGTTGATGTTTGAAAATGTATTAATAACTCGAGAAGTATTATTTTTAGCAAGAAATTACTCTTATTAATTTGTATTTAGAATTTCAAAACCTTTCTGATTTTATAGCCAAAATGCCACGTTTCCATTTAAAAAAAAGTTATTTTTTACCGTGGCCGCCATATTAAAATTGGAAACTCAAGTTTTTTTCGTAAATACAATTGAGAAGAATTTGCCCTACAACTTTGCTCTTGGGTTTGCGAGTCTATCTATTAAAATAAAAAAGTTAGCCTACACTGAACATTAAACGACTAGTACAAGAATACAACTGCTGTAGAAAGTATGTGAAATTCTTCTAAGGACAAAAAGATTATTAAGGGGCAAAAAATTCGATCTTTTTATTTTTTGTAAAAAGATTCTCCTAGAGCAAACAAAACAAGAAACCAAATTTTTAATTTTTTATCGAAAAAATTTGGGGGTAGGGGGAATAGTAGCCCACCTAAATATTAAATTATCAAAAAAATATTATGATATTCGGATTTTGCTATTAATGGTGAGGTCTTTCACATTAACAGAAATATTTTATTGCCCCCCGTTAAATAAATAAAAGCGTACCAATTTTCCATTTTCAAAAATTCATAGAGGGCGTCACAGTGAAATTATAACAATGAGCAAAAAACAAAATTGTAGCAGATGCCTATCTCTATCAGCTTAAAAAGGTTAAACAAAAACGTGTGGGCAGTTTTGGAGAAATCTTTTTTTGAAAATTTCGAAAATTTTGGAGTGGTGCCATTGAGATCGTTTTTATATTTTCAAAATTAATTATATTTCATGGTATAGTACCCTTGAAGGGCTACCAAACAAGATGTAGTTGATTTCAATCAGATAACTCGTTTTTGAGTAAATGGGCGTTAAAGTCGAAATTTTCAAAAATTCGTAGCGGGCGCCATTTTAAAGCTAGAGAGTTCGGTAAAAAATCGTTTGATTTTTCCTAAGGCCTTCTTTAATCTCCACTATTAAAATTTCCAAAATTCAGCTTCTGAAAAAAATGCTACCAAAAAAACATGTCTAACTTCCGCTTCCGGTTTCGGTTTTTTTTAAAAGCTTATTTTGTCGGTGAATTTTTGATATACCCCCTCATTCCAAAGCACATCAAAATCGGTCCAGCCGTTCCGGAGATATGGAGCGTAACCCACCCACAGACCCACCCACCCACCCACCCACAGACAGACATTTTTTAAAAACCACTTTTTTAGGATCCTGGAAACCCAAAACATGTATTTCCGTCAAAATCTCGATTTTGAAAATTTGCATGAAATCAATACTTCCCTATACTGAAAGTATAGGAAAGTAAAAATTGTCGCTCTTTTAATTATTTTATTATTATTAGAACCCAATAAAGCGCGCAAACAATTTTGGGTAAACGATTAACTTTAACGGAACAAATTCTCATACATAAGGTTTGTGAATAAACAAAGGTGATGATTTAAAAAAATAATGAATGAATGAATGATGAATGCTTTCAAAAATTTCTAAATCTGGTTTGACCTTTTACATCGAAGAACTATAGAGGAATTATATTGTTACTAAATCCTATTTTGCTCTAAGTTGTGTACATCAACTTGCTAAATACAAAAAAAAACAAAACACTTTGGTTCTCATTTGATCCACATTTTGCACATGCGCACTTATTTGCTATAGTCCTTAACCAGTTCTATAAAATATACTCTATTGATTTACAATTCTGAACAGAAATTACAAATAAAAGTGTGGTTAAAATAATTTAATTGTATTGGTGTAGTAAACATTACTCCAAAACAAAATGTAATTTGCGTTTAGTCCTCTGTTAGCTTACTACTGTTTACACCGCATTTTTTTGCCGTTAATACAACCCTATTCCGAGGACTAAACAATTGATTCACATGTGGACCAACTGCTTTCATCTAGAGCGTAAACACCGCATCTTGATCTGAATTGATTGGTACCTGGATCAAATGTTTGGTCCTCACTATGAATACATAGTCTATGTTCTGATAATTGAGTGTATGCCTTGTCAGCCACTTACACTTTATTTTCTACAAAGCCGGATGTTGCCCGTAGATATCTATACATTTTTACTTTTTCATACTGAAATAAGGGAAGTTATGATTTCACGTAAATTTTTAAATATCAGATTTTAACGGAAATACGCGCTTTGGGGTCCAAGGAACTCAAAAAATAAGGTTTTAAAAAATGTTTAAAGTTTTGTGTGTGGAAGTTTTTTTAGTTGCAGGTAGTTCTTTGTAAGGTCGTTAATCGGAACCGGAATCAGAAACGGAACTTAGACCTGTTTTTTTGGATTAGATTTTTTTCTAAACATATTTTTAAAATTTTAAATATATAGCGTTGTAGTGCATCGTAAAACAAATCAAATGCCTTTTTCCAAATGCTATGTCTTGGAAATGAAGGGCGCTATAAATTTTTGAAAATTTTAAGTTTAATGCCCGATTACTCAAAAACAAAATATCCAATCACTACAAATTGTCATATTATATGATAGCCCTTAATAACTATAATCAAGTGATGTTAAAATATTTTTGGAAATATGAAAATTGTAAATATACTAGCAAAATTTTGGACATTTTCAAAATCGGTATTAATTGTTGATAACTAGCCATACACTTACAGTTTCGTTGCAAACTCTCGATCTGCAGGTTTGGACCCGTCGACCATCTGCATGTTGAACAATGAACTGCAGGCATATTTATAATAGTCCGCGACCTGCAGGCGGTCTGTAGGTAAATGGGCACCTGTAGACGCATTTAATATGCGGAAAAAAGTCTCTAGAAAACAAATCACGGACAAAAGTCCACGAAAAAAAAGCTCCAGGAAAAAGTTTTCGAAAGCAAGTATATGGGAAAAAGTTCCAGAAAAAATCTCCGGAAAAAAGTCACTTGGAAAAATAGTATTCGCAAAGAAATCCCTTGAAAAGAAGTCTTCGGAAAAAAGTCTCCAGACAAAAAAAAGTTTCTAAGAAAAGTGTTGGATATTCAACCCATATGTACGAGTCGGTTAAAATAAACGACTTCACCTGATTTTCATATACGTTAAACATGGCCGTTTAAAGATTAAGTTTAATAACGTAGCGACTTTTGTCAAAGAATTTTTTTGTTTGTTTGTTTTTCAGTTAAACCGCAAGTCGGTTGTTTTGCCTTTTGTGCCCGGAAACTGCATAAGTTTTTCTTTTTTTACATCTATTAATAATAATCTAGCAATTCAAATAGCCCTGAATTTACCGGTATAATCAAAATATAAGCTTTTAAATAAACTCACTGCCAACGATGAACACTATAAAAAATGCAAGTTTATCTTATATTTAGATAAACTTATTTATATTAAGGAAATTTCCGTGTTTTTATGAGTTTTGCCATTTCTTTTTGCAGTTTTTTATGTTTTTTCCCTAGAGACTTTTATTCCGAGGACTCTTCTTCTTTGATTTTTTTTTCGTAGATTTTTTTACGAAGATAAATTTTCCCGGATACTTTTTTTACCAGGGGACTTGTTTCCGGGGACTTTTTTGGGAGATTTTTTTTATAGTTTAATTTAATACGTTTTCCCGCAACTTTTTCTGATTTTTAAGGTGTTAAAATTGACACAGTTCATTGTTCACATGATCACACAAATTAAAATCTATTGGTGCTAGATCAGGTGAATGGGCTGGCCAACGAATTGGTTCACTGTTAGAACAACATGGTGTTAATAATTTGTGGGTTAAAATTTGGCTGTTCCCCCTGTGTATTATGGGCTGAACAGCCATGTTGTTGAAACCCAATTAAATATAAAAAACACATGTACTTACATACAGAAACTAACAGGTTGTAAATTGTAATAATACAAAACAATGCTATTTGCGCGTTGTTTGATTTTTTAGTAATACTATTTTTCCCAAATACATTTATAAAGCCGAAATGCAAAGCAATATGTAAGAAAGTTTGTTTAATTTCAATATTTTTATAGGTAGTTACACATTAAAAATTGTAAAAAGGAGGCTGTCTAATGAGTGTATCATTAAAAGTAGTGCCCATAACAAATACAAAAGCTTTTGGTTTTATATCAAAACAAAAAAAGGTAGAAAATTTTTGAGCACATTTTCGATTGTATTTTTAAAAAGTGTCTTAATAATGTACAAGTTTGGACATTGCAAATAAAAAGAAGTAAAGAAGGTAAAGGGAATAACGAAAACTCAAAATTTTGTTTTTTTTTTCGTAATATCTGAAAAACTAAGAAAGCTAACCTAATTCGGAAACAGCTCTTGATGCTACATACTATTATACAAACATTTCCCAAATTAACTGACTTTGTATCTCTTGCCGTTTTCGAGTTTCCAATGCTGAAACTTGAATTTGGGAACTACTATATTAACAGTAAATTTAAATAAATGAAGAAAACCAGAGAATGAGCCGTTTTTCTTTTACGCTCGGTATACTTTATTTGTTTTTACTTTCCTATGCTTTCAGTATAGGGAAGTATTGATTTCACAAAAATGTTCGGAATCGAGATTTTGACGGAAATACGTTTCGAAGCTCTAGGAACCCAAAAAAGTGGTTCTTAAATAATGCCTGTCTGTGGGTGGGTGTGAGTGCGTGTGCGCTCCATAACTCCCAAACGGATGGTCCGATTTTGAATGCGAGGTGTATCAAAAACTCATTTGAAAAATAAGCTTTAAAAAAAATACGAAACCAGAAGTGGAAGTTAAACATGTTTTTATGGTAGCATTTTCTTCGGAAACGAATTTTTAAATCTAAGACCGGATTCCTGTAGAAGACCTTAGAACAAATCCAACGCTCTTTACCTGAAAATTCTAGCTTTCAAACGGCGGGCGCTGCAATTTTTTGAAATTTCTTACTTTAGCGCCTTTGTACTCAAAAACAAGCGGACAGATCGGGTTCAATTTTGATTCTGGCCACACGATTCTTTCTTCAATTCTATAGGCTAATAGAGCTAGGGATGAGCTATAATTTAGTTTGTGTCCCAGTTCACTAGTTTGTCTATAACGACTGCTATGAATTTATGTAAATAGAAAATTCAGGCATTTTTGTTAAATAAACCGAGGATTATAAAAAATTTCTGTTTTGGTGAAGTGTAAACCGTAAATATAAAAAAAAACTTTTGGTTTCTAAATACAGTACGACACGCCCCTGATCAAAGCATACGTTTAGGTGAGTTAACACTGTTTGCATGTTGTGTTAATATTATATTGCCCCACCCCTTGATCGGTGCGGAGTAGTGTTTCTCTCCGGTGTGCGGAGCTAGCAATGCATTCTCTCCGCACATCGGAGAGAATGCATTGCTAGCTCCGTTCGCCTGTAGTAGACCGTATATACAGAGTGTCCAAGATAAGGAGTGCATGCATAAGGATCTCGTAAACGGTAAGAGATAGAGATTCGGTTAAACGAGAAGAATTGTTCAGCATCTCAAGTAGTACTATGATCCACATTAAAATCTTAGAATTTTTGCTTAATTTTCAGTACAGACTGAAAAAACAAAAAATTTTAGGTTTTCGTTTTTTGTGTATAATTTGATTATTATCAAAGATGGCGCAAAGCAGTTTCGACATTATTAAGACACCTTTTTACACAGATTTCGAATATTAAAGTAAAATTTGTATAGGTCGTTCACTTTTCAAGATATTGACATTAATTTCGGTTTTTTAAATATGCGTCAAAAGTGGCCATGTCATCAATGAATAGAGCTATTTTTCCTCTTTTCTCTGATATAAGGTGTACTGGGTTTATGTTTTCAAATAACGGAGTTATAGACAAGAAACCTTTTTTTTAATAGTACGCTGTGAAAAACTGTTATCTTGAATAGGCAAAAAAACTAAAAAACAAACGGTTGCATTTGTTTCCATTGAGGTTTGATCCGTTTATCTTCTCAAATAATAAAGTTATGAAAGCGAGAAATTGTTTGCTTATAGTAGGCTGTAAAAAAACAGAAAAAACACCTGAATGTTACAGAGAATAAAACTATTAAAAACGTATGATCGTATGATAATCAGAGATGAGTAGTATTTAATTTATTTTGGCAATATCTGCATCTTCACACGAATTTATTGTCCTTCTAAATTTATCTTCCTTTTCGTGTTTTATTACTTAGCAAGAATATTTAAAAGTTAAACGTCTTTTGATTGTTATACGAACATACATTTTTAATAGTTTTATTCCCTGAAACATTCAGGTGTTTTTTTACAGTTTACCATGAGAAAACAATTTCTCAGTTATAACTTATAACCATTGTTTGGGAAGATAAAATGATTAAATCCAATGGAAACAAATGCAGCCTTTTGTTTTCTTTATTTTTGGTAATTTTCAGCCTACTACAAGAAAATAGTTTTTCACAGCCTACTATAAAAAACAGTTTTTTGCTTATAACTTCGTTATTTGTGAAGATAAACCAATTAAATTTTATATCAAAGGAAAGGAAAAAAAGCTCTATTCAGTAATGACATGGCCGCCTTTGACGCGTATTTAAAAAAGCGAAGTTAATGTCAATATCTTGAAAAGTGAACGACCTATAAAAATTTTACTTTAAGATTCGAAATCTGTGTAAAACGTGTCTGAATAATGTCAAAACTTCTTTACGCTATCTTTGATAATGACCAAATTATACACAAAAAACGAAAGCTGAAAATTTTAGGTTTTTCAGTCTGTGCTGAAAATGAAGCAAAAATTGTAGGAATTGAATGTGGATTTTAGTAGTACTTGAGATGCTGAACAATTCTTGTCATTTAACCGAACCTCTATCTCTTACCGTTTACGAGATCCCCATGCTTGCACTCCTTACCTTGGACACCCTGTATATTGTTCAACATTTTACAATTTTTATTTTGCCGTTGTTGGCCCGTAAGACGTTAATACTAAACTTCTCTTAAAAACATAATAAGTAACTATTTATAAAATGTATAGGAAAGTTCAGGGGAAGTGCTTCGCTCATTTTTAATTTTATCGTGAAACTATGTATTTGTAATAAGATCATTAAAATTTTGTATGAATAGGAACAGAAAAAAAGGATCTATTATTTGACACCAACGAAAATCTGATGCTACTTCCGTTTGAGTCGGAACAATAAGCGTCATATTCACTTTACATTGCGGATTTTTCATTATATTTATTTATAAATTGCAGCTTTACTTCGTTAAAGTCCATATTTAATGAGTATCTGTATATAAAATACTTAATTACTTTAACAATATTTATTTATTTTAACCTTATACGTATTTCGGCATGTTTTACATGCTATTTTTGAAGGTTATATTAAAAAGTAAACCGTTGGTGTTGTTATAGCAATAGAACTTGGTGACTTGATCTCGGTAATCGTCTGCAGATGACTTGATTTCTTATTCCAAAATGTCCAATAGAGGAGAATTTAAGAGATCAATTTGTTCATTCATTAACGGTACAGTGAATTTCAGAAGCATACAGGTCCCTGATACATAGGGCTTTGACGGTCCCTTTAGATGAAATTAATTATAATAGAGAAATTTCAATTATTAATCAAATTGCATACAGTAATGGTTATAATACTAAACTTATTGATACATTAATTAAAGAAAAAGATTATAAATTACCCATTCAAAAAATTTATCCGAATACCCTAACTTCGTTCGATACAATTAAATATGCTTCGATCCCATATTTTGGTGACAAATCAGAAGAAATTGCTAAAATTATAAACAAAACAAATAAATATAAAGTAAGTTTTAAAACAACTAGAAACATCTTAACCACTTTGTTCAATGCAAAATGAAAAACAGACGATATGCTAAAATCAGGCATTTACAAATTAAATTGTTCGCATTGTAATTCGGTTTATATAGGCCAGACAATTAGAAATTTCGATATTAGGTATAAAGAACACGTACGTTGTTACAAATACAAACACCCACATAAATCCAATTACGCTAAACACGTACTAGAACACAATCATTCAATGACATCTAATAACACTATAAAATATTTACACTTTTGTGATGATGAACGTAAATTAGATACACTAGAAGCTTTTGAAATTCACAAACATTTAAAAACTGTACCGTTAATAAATGAGCAAATTGATCTCTTAAATTCTCCTCTATTGGACATTTTGGAATAAGAAATCAAGTCATCTGCAGACGATTACCGAGATCAAGTCACCAAGTTCTATTGCTGTAACAACACTAACTGTTTACTTTTTCATGTAACCTTTGACAATGGCATGTAAACATGCCGAAATACGTATAAGGTTAACATAAATAAATATTGTTAAAGTAATTAAGTATTTTATATACAGATACTCATTTTTCATTATATTAATTCAAATAAACAAGTAGTATGACGATGTCTAGCTAACATTTAAAAGTGTTTTAAACAGGTCGATTCTCCATAATCAATCTACTTTATTATTCTCCTTCCAAAAACTGAGTTTCTACGAACAGAGTTGCAGTTTTTGGAAATTGTAGAAATAACATATTTAAAAACAAACGTTCGAGAAAACTAAAATTATTCGGAATACCGATAATTTTAAAACTACAAAAAAAATTGGAAACTTAAACGAAACACATTAACCAACTAGCGTTGCAGACTTGCAGTCCGTTACGTCACGAGAGACGAAGTGCATTAATTAATCAATGGCCGAAAAAAAATTTTTAAGAAAGAAAACCACAAAGAGTAACATGAGGAAGATACAGACAAAGGACTGCCAATACGAGAGGTCAAAGATAAAGTTGCTTGATGGTAAGGAATGTTTTGACAGTACCAAATTTTTCCATTCAGAATCAAGATAGAGCGAAACTAATCTTCTTAACCAGACTCCCTTAAATATTTACCTATTTGATTTTCCAAACAATATTACGATATTTAAAAAAAAACTTTTCCACTAGGTTTGGTACCTTTAGGCTATAGTTCCTGTTTAATCTAGATAACAATCGTATCATTATAATAGGTGAAGAATAAATCAGTCAACGATAAAACGAAACCAGTGGAAAGTTACCAGAAACGATTTAAATTTATACAATGACATTTCAAAGTATTTCCGTATTTTCGAGTTCTACGGTATTACTTTTACCTGAGATTTTCTGTTTCATGGGATTTAATATTGCGATAAAATTAGCCACAAATTTTTATATTTTCTACGTTATATTATATTACAAGTTCTAAAGGTATTTTTTCAATCATAAAAATCCTGATTAAAATTTACACACAATATAAGTTATAAAAATGTCTTTTCTGCACATGAATCATTTTTACAAGTAATACAACGATTTTCGTCATTAAGTAGTTACTGAAGTAATCTTCCAGAAACTGATTATGCCATAATAAGCACATAAAAGTTTTAACCCTTTCTTTCCCGGTGATGCCATATGGCATATTTAGATTTGGAACCCTGTAACTATTAGGAACCTACATAAATTGGTTTGAAAATTGGGTAAGTTAGTCAGTCTACTATATAGATGGCAGCATCTAGTCAGAAGTGCAAATATTTTGCGTAGTACCAACGTAAATATTGTGAATGTCAGAAAGATTCTAGGTTAATTTTTTCTTCTGTATTAGTGGAGCGCAAAATAGAGGTGAGTTTTGATTTCATTAAATCTTTTAATTGAATTACACGTATTTGAGCCCAATAACTAGTCTGCTGGGTGATTTTTTGAAGAAATAATAAAAAATTGTGACATTTTGTAGGTTTTAAGTATTGATGCCAATTGGCGTCAATGGGCAAATTTCACCTTCATTTGATTTTATTTTCATTTCAGATGACACGTGTAGGTCTTACCAAAACTGAAGAAGAACGACTTCTGATACTAATGGAGGGAGATATCTCCGATATTGACATTGATTTAGATTCATCTGAGGAAGAAGACAATGTGGAGAATATTCATGAAATTGAAATTCCTGCTCAGAACGAAATTTCCACAACAAGCAACCTTAGGTATGAAATTGAACATTTATCATCTGATGAAGAGGATAATATACCATTATCTGAGATAAGAAGAAATTTAGGAAAAAACCCAAATTTTTCCTCTGATGACGAAGACAATGTACCGTTGTCTGTGTTTGCAGGTGATAAATATGTAACTGGTACTAAAAAAAAGAAAAGAGAGAAATTGGTTTGGGAGAAGAAAGATATACAAATTGTCAACACTGAATGTAATGTTCAGTTCACCAATAATGATAGAAAACAAAATATGACTCCACTTTCTTACTTCAAATTATTTTGTGATGATTACATAATAGACAATTTGGTTCAACAAACTAATCTTTATTCAGTGCGAAAAACAGGAAACTCTGTCAATACATGTTACACTGAAATGTGTCAGTATATAGGAATTCACATACTGAGTGGTATTATGAAAATGCCCAGTTACAGGCAGTACTGGGCTCTGCAAACACGTATATCAGTAATTGCTGACACAATGTCTCGTAATAGATTTGAAAAATTGAGAACAATGCTACATATAAATGATAATTCTGAGATGAAAGCACGAACTGATCCTAACTATGATAAATTGTTCAAGGTGAGACCATTCATAGATGCTATCCAGAATAATTTCTCACATATTGAACCTGAGGAATATAACTCTGTTGATGAAATTATGATACCTTTCAAAGGACGCAGTTCTTTGAAGCAATATGTGAAGAACAAGCCACATAAATGGGGTATCAAAACATTTGCAAGAGCTGGCACAAGTGGAATAATATATGATTTTGAAGTTTATGTTGGCAAGGAAACTATAAAACAACCAACCCAATTGGGAATAAGTGGAGATATTGTTATCAGATTAGCCAAAAATATCCCAAAAAATCTTAATTTCAAACTCTTCATGGACAACTGGTTCACGTCTTTTGATTTATTATGCGATCTGAAAAAAGTTGGCATACTTGCATGTGGAACGGTGAGAGTAGCAAGAATGCCACAGTGTAAAATGTTAGAAGATGAAAAGTCATTGAAGAAGAGAGGGCGGGGATCATTTGACTTTGTAACAGAAGAAAATCAAAATGTTGTAATCACCAGATGGTACGACAATAAATGTGTACACGTGGCTTCTACATATAAAGGCATTATGCCTATTGAAAATGTAACGAGATGGTCAACCACGGACAAAAACTATATTGAAATACAGCGACCAAGTATCGTTCGAGAGTATAACAGCTATATGGGTGGCGTGGACCTCAATGACATGTTGGTAGCTTTATATCGAATAAGAATAGGGGTCAAGCGATATTACCTCAGAATAGTGTTTCACCTCATTGACATTTGTATTGTCAATAGTTGGCTTTTGTACAGGCGCGATTGTGAAATGACAGGAGAAAGCAAGTATAAAAAGTTGATTGCATTTCGATCAGAAATTGGACATGCTTTACTGCAGAAAGATATCAACATTTTATCAAGAAAACGAGGAAGACCTAGTAAGGAAATGGTACCATCGCCAGTACCTCCTACTAAACGGCCTGTGAATCCTTTACCAATTGATGATGTGAGGTATGACAACTTGGGACACTGGCCAACTCATTCGGAACCCAAGAAAAGGTGCAGACAATGCAAGGTAGCTTATGCGAGAATTGGTTGTGCCAAATGCAATGTTGCTCTCTGTCTGACAAAGGACAAAAATTGTTTTTTGCAATTTCATAGAATATAATATTACATTCTAGCATTCATTATCATTGTATTCATCGTAAGAATGGAATTAAAGTTTTCAAATTTTTTTAAACATTGTATATTTTGATTACCACACTTTCCCATAGATGCCACATGGCGTCATTGCAAAAAACAGTAATACCACAACTTTTTTCGATAATTTTTGTTACATATCATATTTATAACCCATTTTCTACTAATTATAATGAAAGAATATTTTTTTCAAGAAAAAAAATTAATTTGGGAAAGAAAGGGTTAAGAAAGATTAGGATTTAAAGATAACAAATATTGTTTTCTTTTAGTTGCATCTTCGGAACAAACAAAATATTCTTAGGTTTCATCCGGATTTTTCCTACCGTTTCTGGCAGCAAGTGGTTACCTATTTATGTTTTGAAAACTATCAGATCGTATGCATTATTCATATTTCGTTAATATTTGCTACGTTTCAATAAGCATTTTTTTTTCTTTTTTAGCGTAGGAACAATAGGTAGCTAACTAACTAAACCATTTGCACGTCTCTTATCTACAGCTACTAATTGACGACCTAAAAATAATTTTTGTAACAATTTATATAACCGTAGGCGGTTATCTAGAAGCTTTCAGTGATAATCGAAATCAATTCAGCAGCGAATTTATGATCTGACTTCAACTTACTAAAAATAACAGTTATAATAAAAGCTTGGAGGAGATAGTAAAATGATAGTCATTGAATTTTAAGTGTTCAACTGCTAATGTCAAAGTCGCTAAACCCCAAACACGATATGTGTGTCCGCAAATAGAGCAACCACTCGAAACTGGAAAATATGCAAACAAAGGGTTTAGTTTGGAACCGTTGAGTATTTCCTGACGTGCCACAATTCGAGAAAACGTAATTCAGAAGAATATACAAGAGCGACTGTTAATGACGGTACAGACGCCATTATTAGTATCGAGTTGATCCATGGCACGTGAACTATCTCTGTAAAAGTCGACTCTGCGAGAAGTCAACAGCATTTGCAACTACCACCACCGAGAAATCAGTACTCAGTACTCACCTGTGTGTCGTGCCACTGTGCATAGTGCGGTCTAGTAAACCGTGTCGCAGGTGTACTAGTTTAAACCAGCTGCATTTTCCTCTATTACGCTAGTAGCATATTGAACTTTTAGACGTCTTCAGACGTCGCCTTAAAATATCTTCAATAAAGTTGCAAACTGGGGCCTTATTATCTAAAAACATCCCAATTGTTGAGACGTGTATGTGAATTTTGGGAAGTAGTGAAGGACGTTCCCGAACCAAAGTGCTCGAAAAGTTGGCGGTGTAAGCGTCCCAGCAAAAGGTGATTAAGACGCGCTTCCCTGTGACGTAGACGACGTCGCGACGGAGCTTCTTTTCTTCTATTTATTCACGTAAGTTGCCGTGGAAAACTATTTTTTTAAAGATAATTCTAATAAGTTCGTTTCTTCGTATAAATAATATTTTAACAATATTGTGGTTGATTTCTGTATTGTAACCATAATTAACATGGAAAAATGTAAATATGCCATTTATTTTGTGGTTTAGTAAAAGTTTTTTTTACATTGAGTTTTAGCAATTATTTAAAACTAGAAAGTGGGTTTATATAATCGTATGTCAACTGGAAGTGATTTTTCAAGCTATCTTTGAACAATTTATTGTAAATTAATTATCATTAAATATTTTAAATTTTATTAAATTTTGTACATTACAATTGCTTTTAAATATTAGAAAGCTGTCTAACTAATAGCATATGTAAGGGTCAGTGAGAAATAACTGTAATGCAATTTTAATTTTAAAATATAATAGTAGTTTTACGAAAAAAGTGAATTTTACGTCGGATGCAAAGAAGAGATGAGAAATCCTATTTGATTTTCTTTCGCAGAAAAGGGGTATTGAAATTAATTTTAAATTCACTTTTATCTCCATAATAAACGTATGGAAAAATGGCTTCATATGTTGCGAAGTATGTTAACTAACAAGTTCATTGGGCTAACTAAAAAATTCTTTTGCCGGACATTTTTCAACAATTAAGTGCCTAAAATTATGTTCTTAGAAATTTATAATTAGAGAAAGTTATTCCGATTTTCAAAAATGTGTTATGAAAATTCTAAAATTTAGTTTCCTATTTTGTCTAAATTTTCATCTAGGGGCGATGTCTATAGCGACGCCAAATTATTTTTTATATTTTAAATCTTATTTAGCTTATTTTTGGTTTTTTATAACTAGGGTTCTAGGAAACCTTCAGCTTTCATTAACACATTTTAATAGTTTTCAGAAGATGTGTATACAATAAGCGCCATATTAGTTAATATTATAATACCAGTTTTGTGAGAAAAGTCATCTCTACATAGGTGGCCCTGAAGTTAATTGATCAGTTTGGTAATCGCTCCTCAAAACGGTCCTGGAAGTTTAGGCATTTTAAAAAGTATTTGGGTTAGATGAGTCTTTATACAATTTTAATCTAAACATTTTGGATATTTTTTTTGTTATTAAATTTTTACAGATTTAATAACTCTTGATATTGCTGTAATAACTTGATACATACTTTTAAACTTGAAAGGTTACTACTAAAATTTAAAAAAAAAAATTGAATTTATTTCGAGTGAAGTGTAATGTATATCAGTTTCAGCTCTACTTTAGTTCACCCTTAATTAAAACAAAGTAAATATTATGCTTTGTTTTTTGATTTTTAACAACAACGTTTGAATATGAACGTTTTCGCTATGCTTAACTGACGGATTTTATAGTACATGCAATTCACTGTGTTCATAAATTATGCAATTGTATTGTATGATTGTATTAATTTAATTTAAAAATTTGCGATACAGAGATGTCTGTTATAAAAATTACTATTGCATTGTAATACCTATTGGGTCAGCACGTGTAATATATATCGTGGTCAACATTAATAATAATAATAATATACTGACACGTTTAAGTCATATAGAAATAATACATCAATTAATTGCCGACTGTTACTTGCTTCTCACATTTTTATTTTTATTTCATACTCAATTTTTTTCAACTGTAATATAATGTGAGCTTACATAATATCAATAGCTAATTGCTACCTCAATACTGTAATTGTTTAGGAATAAACATATCTAATTAATACAAATACGTAGCTTTCAAATTTTTTGAAATTTGACGTTTACAATTTACATACCATGATATTTAGTACCGCAGATTAAATAAGTACAGAGTGTTATAATAATCTTCTGACCATAAAAAGTAATTGTTCTATAGTATATTAAATATAATACCAAAAATTATCTAAGGTACTTTTAATTATGTGTTTAGAAATATCCCTTAGATATTTTAAAATATATAAACGCATTTTAAATTTAAAATATCTCAGATATTTTTATTTTTTCCCTAGTAGTTAGATATTTAAAAATTATTATATTTCAAATTATTTTAGATATTTAAATTTAAATTATACAATAAATTTGATTAAGAATATCTTAGAAATTTTAAAATAAAAGAATTGTCGAGTATCTAAGCTATTCGGAAACTACCGCCATCTGTAAGGTTTGTACTACTGCTAAGTCAAACTACGACTGGCAAAGTTGCGACCTGCGTGGTTATATAATATATTATAAAATAATTTAATAATGCATTTATTTATGTGCTACCCTATGCAAGCTGAGCTGTTAAGTAATAGAGAATAGAATAATAGTATATGTTTTGTGACTGCAACAACAATTTGCAACGATCTTGTTTTGCAGGTTACATGCACTAGACATGCGTAAACTTAAACAAACATTCTATTTTTAACAGCGCACAGCATCCGCGTTCAAGTCTACAGCTATCTGTTGCCAGATTTAAGATTGAAACTAAGCGGACGTGCAAACTTTATAGATGGCGGTATCTAAGATATGTTAAAATAAACCAATATTCAAATATCTAAGATATAAAAAAATTAATTTGTTTACGATATTTAAGATTTATTTTTAAATTGTATTTAAATACCCACAATACATGTAATTAAAAACTTAAAAATAATAATTATAAGATAAATAAAATTTCTTAAAAGTATCTTTGAGATCGCGCTAAATAGTTAAATTCGAAATATCCTGAACATTTTTAATTAATTATTATTATTCTATGGATATTTCTAAACGTTTTTTTCAAGTAAAATATATTTAAGATGTTTGTAATATAATCGACAGAAACAAATTAGATGTAAACGTTTAAGACATTTTTTACAACATTGAACTACTTTTTCATTAATTTAAAAAATATGAAAATAGTTTGAAATAATTACAAATATCTAAGATATTTTTAATTAAATACAAATATCTCGGAGATATTTTTAAATTATATACCTTTTTGGGTTTATTTTGCAAAATTCGCTGTCAATAAAATGTAAAACAGCTTACACAAGCTTATTTTAAACTTAATGATGACAACATGAAAATTTCATCTTGTTGCTTTCGCAACATAATTATGAAAAAATTGCTTCGCCTGAATATTTGTTAAAATTCGATTTGCAATACAATTCGTCACGCAAACATGGAAATAGACGTTTTTAAAAACTACAAATTGGAGTCCAACAAAAATCACCAATACACGTTGTTTAAATGAGTCGTTGTTTTTTCGTGGTCGCACTACCTTCACACTGAAAATATGGAAAGCTGAAAAGCCTAACACATAATTCTGCCATATTACACAACACATGGCTTAATCTTGCCTTGTAAAATTTAGCAGCCGCAACACTACTTTTTATCTTGCTTGTTATAGATAGCAGTTGGTTTTTTCTTAACGTTAATATTTTAAATTAAAACAAACAACACGCTTTTTACTGTTTTTCGTGACAATATGCATTAGTTAAAGTGCAATAGTCATGTTCTATCTACAAACATTTTTTGGTCGTAAAACAACATTCGATAATTATTTTATTTGAATGTCGAATTTCTATATTTCTTTAGTTTACTACTAAGTTATTAAATATTAGTTCTTAAATTTAAATCACCACAATCGTTTTTAATAAATTAAATAATTAATCGTCAATCAGTAAAAAATAGGTAAATATAAAATATGATTTAGTAGTTTGTTATGACATAACATTGCAAATAGCCTTAAAATTACAAAAACGCTACTGTAGACACATTAAAAAATATCCATCAGCAATTTTTATTTGGTCGAGGTTATCTGTATTTAATAACGTACCTATGTACCTACATCAAAGCGACTGTGTAGAATGAAAATTTGCTTATAATGCATTTAATTTGTTTTATTGTTATACGCATACCTTTTAGGTGTGCGTGTAATTAACTTTGGATCGATTATGTTCTAAAAGTCGTATCGTAATGTCATGGTTAGTACGATGAAATAAATTCTATTTATACTATTGTTTCTTCCGTACGTATTATTTGTGAAAATGGTTTTAGTGTGTGATTTTGGGAAAAATAAGGTAATTTACTTAACATTGTTATTCAGTAGAACGTCGATTAATAAAAATTGATCCATGAAATACTTGATCCGACTACCGTAATTAGTTTATATGTGTATGCCCAAAAGTCAAAGAAAAACCTTGCGTAAATATGTAATTTAGTGGTTCTAGCTTACCTTTATTGTCGCCATATCTGGTTGTATTTTTAAAAAAACTTGTTCTGGTGATTTTTCTTAATGATTTGATCAGGTTGAAACAATTTCAATTTATCAATAATATATTTTGCGTCATTCCCTGCTTAAAGAAAAATGGTTGATGATTATAATAAATTATATTAGTAATAATTAATATTTTAAAGGTCACTTTTTGCTTCGCTTTTAAAATGTATCAACATCCTAGTTATTTAGAATATGTAAAATTATTGTACGTGTTGTTTTGGTTTTTGTTTTATTGTAAACCTGTAATTAGTAAAATACACAGTCGGAAATGAAAAATTGTATATGCTAACGCAAATAAATAACATACTAGATATAACATATAATTTTAAACGAAAACATCAAGTTATGGACAAAAACTGGCGGTTATTGTTTCTGTGGTTTGGATCTTGCATAATCGGTTTACTAGTTTGAAAATTTTATGAATATATTACAAATCGATTTAGCATACTTGGCCCAGCAACAATCAGAAACATGTTAAAATGTTTCATATTAAATTATTTTGCTAGTGTAATAAAACTAAATAACACACCTAACAAATTCATTTGTTTTTCATCGCGCACCACGTTTCTCCTTTTTGCTAGTAGATCTGAACGCGCGAGCTGTATGACGATATTTTTAAAATTATTTTTTTCTCGAAAACTATGGCATTTGAAAAAAACGTAATTCAGATTTTGTGTTGGAAATTACACGTTCTTTCCATTAATATACGAAAATATTTGGCATTCCATTTAAGAAAAGTATTATTTTATAAATTATTTTTTTATGGAACACCCTGTATAAGATTTTCATATGTCAGTTTGTGATACGGGTCGGTTTGCACAACTTTTAATAGTAATTTTTTTGCCTATCTTTTCAAACGGCAGAAATATTTTAAAACCCGTATCTTTTGACTCACGCTGTATATTGATAATAAAGTACTGATCTAAAATTTAAGGTTTTTGTACATTTTGCAAGTTACATTGTAACAGGTAATTTTTAAGGAGAACTCGATAGAAAACAATAACCTGACGCAACAACATTTATCTCTTACGATATAATAAACAGAATTACTTAAAGGGAAATCCTGCGAATTTAGAGAAGTATTTTCTAGAACTCGTTAATTTCTTTTATTTTATTATTACTGTTATTGTTATTTCTAATTTTTTATTTACCCACAATAATTTCCAGTGCGCTAAAATATTGATTTTAACCACATTTACTATTTTAGTGAAAGACCCATAAGGCCAAGTAACTTTTTGAAAAGTGTCGGTGGCTGCGTTCGTTTGCTGTGCATAATCTTTGCAGCGGATTGCCCCTATTTTGATGAATCAAAAGGTCATTAAAAAACGTAAAATTCCTAATATGAACATTATTAGAATACGTTTTTGAACTTTATAAATATCACAACCGTCATCACTCTTTAAAAAGTTCGATTTAAAAAGGGCTAAATTAAAGTTTTCGAAGGTTTGAAGATTTTCATAAAAATTATTTTTTAAAAACTGAACAGAAGATTTTTTCATTAAATTTGGTTTCCTAATAGAGTCTAGGCTTGTTTTCTAATACTCGCATTTCTTTGTGAACTCTCTGTGATACATTTTTTAAATAAAATAATTAATGCCTATATAAAAAGGCAGTTACAAAACATCATTTACGGTAAATGGCCCGAATACCGCAAAACTACGGTTCTTTTCGTATTTGCATATTTGCAGTAATGTTTAGGAAAATCTAGTCATCTTCCTCGTCTATTTTCTGTTTGGCGAATTTTATTAAGTGCTATAAATCGAGTTTCTAAAGTTTTATAAATGTTTTATGAGCGGTCATATAAAAAGTCTTATAGGCGTTCATTATTAAACATACTAGAAATATTCTGCTGTTATGTGGTAACTACTGGTGCTAGAACGTTGCAATTAATTATTTTTCAAAACGTCAAAGGTAGATATTGTTGAAATATGACAAAGTTAGAACGAAATGCTTTGTTAATTTTATCATACCATATAAATCAACACTTTTGTGAAACACTGAAACTCAACAAAACTTGAAAAATGATTGAGTGACAGTAATCGAATTTTTAATAAATTTTTCAAAATAAGTAATTTAAAATTTTCGATTGGCCGAAAAACTCTTATTCAAGGTTTGCCCGGTTTAAAAATTACAATAATTATCACTATCACTGTAAAATTCAAATAGGTAGGTTAAATTTTCGTGTTTACAGAAAATGTGTATACTTTTGCTAATATAACAGTATTGTATTTCAGTTGCATAACTAGCAAGCAATAGGAAACAATCTTATGAGGTAAATTTAAATTAACTAAACTCCCCCTACAATTAACCAAATACAAAAATCCATTCCTAGTATTCGATTTTTGTTTTCAAATTTAAACCAATTATGTAAATGTACTATTAGTATGTAAAAATAGGGAAAACATTTCGTCGGGATAATCCCATACTTCAAAAAAATTAACGTTTATTGTTACAGCCACATTATGATACGTTCAATTGGTGAACGAAAATATCCATCCATACATATATAAAAGCACAAAGGGTTTTTTTCTCCCCTTCCTCCAGCGGCTACCGCTTCACCAAATTGGTTTTTTTTTAGATGAAAGGTCTCTATCCACAGATGGAACATGAAACATTTTTATATTTTTATTCTACGTCGATTTTTTATTAATAATTATTTTAATTTATAATATATATGAAGGTCGGCTAGACGCGCGTCAGTTGGGGCGCCATCTACAATAACGTCGCGTGTCATTATTTGAACTAATGCATCACGTGACTTGACATTTCGCCGATTCTGTCAACGCTGTCTGTCAGTGCATTGTGTGCTGAGGTAACACTAGTTTTTTTTTTAAATCTCGACTTTAACGCCCATTTGCTCAAAAAGTAATTTTCTAATCGGGATCAGCTGCAACAATTTCGAAAATCCAAAAACGATCGCAGTGCTTCAAAGTTTTAAAAATTTTCAAAAAATTGTTTTCAAAAACTGCTCACAGTTTTTTAAACTTTCAGAGCCGATAGAGCTGCAGTGAACTACAAATTTATTTTTTATTAATCTCCCAAATTTTACTCCGACGCCTTCCAGGAATTTTTAAAAAATTTGAAATTGATTAATTATTTATTCAAATTATTTACGCAAACTCCAATCGTCATAAACTTTTATCAGTTCGATAAATTATTTGAAGTAGTTTATTAGGACCAACGGGAGTTTTCAATTATTTTAAAATTAATTTAAAAAACGATACTTTTTAATATCAACAAAAAAATTTGTCATCTATAAAGTGGGGGGAAGGGGAAAGATTAATCCCTCGAAACAGTATTGCACTTCAAACTTAACTTTATAATCTCATTTTATAACCATTGTTGGGCAATTTAACCTAAACAGAAATGCTTTATCTTGCCCTGTTTATATAATAGAAAAATATAAACCTCACAATTCATAGAAAGCCTCACAATAGTTATTTGTGTACCAAGGCCAAAAAGTGGATTTTTTTCGGCCTAGTCTGAGTTTAATGGCCGAGGCGAAGCCGAGGCCAGAAAGCAGACGAGGACGAACTAACACTTTTTGGCAGTGGTGCACACAAATGGTTTTAGGCGACCTTCATTATAAAATTTACAAATTTGTTAGATTTTTATTTATGATTTATTGATATAATTATTTATTACTTCGAGTGTAAATAAAGAAAATATAAACGTTTCTGAAAGAGTCACAAATATGTACAATTGTTCAGTTGTTATAAATAATTATATCAATAAATCATAAATGAAAATCTAACAAATTTGTAAAATTTATAATGAAGGTCACTTAAAAACATTTGTGTGCACCACTGCCAAAAAGTGTTTTTTCGTCGACGGCCAAAAAACGGTTACTTTTTGGCCGCTTTTGAGTAGTAAAAATTCAATTTTTTGTTAAGGTCGCCTAAAATGTAGTTTATCGGATTGGGATATCAACCAAAATGTAGTTTATTTCTAGCTGCAAATATGCATACCTATGATCAGTTTTTGAGTAATATTTTTTGAAATTTTCAAAAACTTAGAACATCACAGTTTTCATGTTTTAAAAAATATTTTCGTATATAGTAATATCTTGCGTGTTTTAGGGTAAATAAGCATTGATGTCATCGCAGCGACCACCATGTTTAAACTATAAAGAATTCGATAAAATGTGGTATATACTAAATAGCAGTGGCGGTTCGTGGTGTGGCATAGTGTGGGGAGGGGGGATTTATGAAACTATGTGAAAAAATTGCCTGCGTCGCATTTTTCACGTATACAAAAAAATAATTCCATAGGTAGTGTTATACAGCTCGCGCGCTCATGTCCTCGCGCAAATAAGGGAATCGTGGCGCGCTATGAAAAACAAATCAAATGGATAGGTGTGTTATTCAACTGTATTACATTCAAAAATTAATTTCATATGAAACATTTTACACATGTTTCTGACTGTTCATGGTGTGGCATAGTGGGAGGGCAATTTATAAAAGTATGTGAAAAATGCTCCGCAAGCAATTTTTCAAAAGAGGGCGTGGCCTATTTGAACGTATTTAACGAGTACATGAGGTTTTAGGGCAGTTTAAACATTTCTTCAGGAGTAAGATTTAAAAAAAAAAGGAGTTGTGGTAGCTCAGAGGTTAGGCGCTTCTTACGCTAAAGGTCTAAGGTTCGATTCCCCGCCGAAGCCATGCAGCAATAAAAATCTATGTCGCAACCCGCCACTAACATTCCCCAATCCGGTGTAGGCAGCCGTGGGGTCTTAATGCCTGAAACCTTCTCTGGTATTTAGTCGTTCGGATTCGACGTTAACCTGTAGGTCCCCGTACTCCACCTTAGCGCTAAGGAGAGTACGTGGCAGAGAAGAGTGCCGGTGCCCAGCAGTGGGACGTTAAGGCTGAGATGATGTTATTGCGGTCGGCGGCGTCGACTGGCGCTCACATCAATAAACAAATACAGGGTAATTGTATTTATTGCTTTCGTTTGCCGTTTGAAACGATAAACGATGCTTCGGCTGTCAGTTATTGTATCGCTAAAACCTCATTTATTAACATGCGTGTTGCATCAAACCGCCAAGGTCTCGCTCTACTCGCTGTTCCAAAAACATTTGTTTCATTTTGACTAATTCATACGAACTCGTGCTCTTTACAAATCTTAACAAAATTTGTTTTCTTTGATTTTTAGTCATATAAAATTTTTAAACAGTAATAATAAAGAAAAATACGGAATCGTAACAGATAGCTGAGAGGGCAGTGCCTCGTTACCTCCCCCCCCCCTGTACTAGCCGCTACTGGTATATTTATTATTATTATATTATTATTATAATAGAATCTTTTGGAAAGTTTAGCAATCTGGGAATCGAAAACCTCCGACTTATCCCAACAGTTTTGTAAGCAATACAATTGTTTGAAGTTTAAACAATTGATTAAATTTTGATAAATAGTTAAGAATTACTCATGAATTATCATGTGCACCTATTGTAATTTTATATTACAATCAAGTTTGTTAACAGTCTTATCTTAATTAACGTTTTGTTAATATTCTAATATTTTTATTTACAACAACATATAACTAATGCCTGTGCAACTTTCTGGGAACTTTCAATTAGTCATAAAAAACTAAATTATCTCGAAAACAGTAACCTGGACAGTAAAAAGTATAAAAAACAACTTTTATCGTATATTTGTACTAAAAAACGAGGAACACTTGTAGCTCTAACAGGAACCATTTCCTTATTAATGGTAATCAAAACTTTCACTTATTTTTTGATGCTGTCCATAGGCACATTTTACTCAAATATTGTTGAATCACGACGTATAATTAAAACGGTCATGCTTTCGCAAGATTTGCATAGGTATATATGAAATCGGTTCAGAGATATAAATTGACTTGCAGTATTACAAAATTCACCGACGCAAAACATGACGGAAACATAAAGCTGCGAATTGCTTAATTTAGTGTTTTCAAAGAAAAAGTAAATCAAGCAAATTTTGATAATTTTTAGACTAGAATTATTGTTACCGATAATAAATTCGAACTGAATCTGCTGTAAATACAGAACAATTAATATTTCTCGTTTATTGATACCTAAAAACAATAAGTTAGGAAAAAATTAGTGACTGTGAGGAAATAATAATTGGCTAAACCCGCGACCTTCGCCTAACGCTTATTTGATAACGTCGAAGTGTAAGACACGTCGCGTCGGCGCGTACCGCGCCGCCTGGCTGCGTTCAATATGCTGCGCCACCAGGCTGCCTTCTATGTGCCGCGTCGCCCGGTCTTCTGTATGCTTCGCGTAAAAATGTCAGCGTTTATAATTTTACCTAAATCTCCCAATACTTGGGTTAAAAAAGTATCGAATTTGCAAATGTTCACTTGTAGCTACCAGACGTGTTTACGACGTTCTAAGCAAAATATGCTTAAGTTATTTTGTATACTGTAAGGACCCGCTTAATGTTAGCATTAGAAACAAACAAGTATTATTTCATAAGAACAATTAATATTTGTTTTTGTTATCAATGTTAAAATTGGTTTAATTTTGATTTTGTTGCTTGTATTCACACCACTCGCCATAAGTAAATTTTGTTTCTACTAAAATTGTAATAATGTTCCACGTGCAATGCTTTTATTATACTAGTTGTCCTTTATTAAAAAAGATTCTTGGCCCGCCAGAATGAAAGTAAGCCATAAATAACCAAATTATAGCAACAGTAGTGACAGCAACATAAATATTTGCCGAAAACAATCAATACATTGAGCGGAGATTTTAAGTAAATTTTTGTATGTATAAACGTTTTTTTTTAAATAATATAATTATCTCTATCTGGGGCTATTACGACTCCAAATATATGCTTATTTGACACTTATTTTTGAGAAAGTAGGCTTTAAAGCCATAATTTTCATAAAGTTTTAGCGGCCGCTATTTTAAAACTAAAGAATTCAAAAAATAAAGATTATGTTTGTTTTATCTCTATTACACTCGGTGTTTAAATTAGTAAAATTGGTGTTATAAGAAATTATCCCTAATCGTATTTGTTAAAATCTGGATCTTAGAAAAGTTTCATGAAATCTGACCTACTTATGCTCGTTATTGGAGAAAGTAAAAATTAACTAATATTTGATAAACAATTTCCTTAATTTATCCAATACCAAGTTTAAAAAAATACATTTTTAAACTCAATATCAGGTCGTAAGTGAAATGAAAACAAATAAATTTAAAATAGACTAATCGAAATCAAAATTCTCCTAAGTAGGCAAAAACAATACTACATTATGCATGAAGCCGCACGGTACTTGATACTTTCGTATACAAAGCAAAATGAAATCGTTGTCATATTAAGCATTTATAAGCGTCCTCCTATTCACGTGACCAAAACCGTGCCCATACGAACATTGTTTGCTGAACTTTTCTCCTTACCGCTGCGCTGCTGCAGTTGCTAGACTGAGATCCGGGCCGAAAATGCCGTTATTGCCGAGAAGGACCTAAAAAGTTATTTTAAAGCCACTTGTCTTGAGTAACGTGCAAGATCCTGGTTTATGACGTCAAAAGTTTACCAAAATTTTTAAACTGAATGTGATAAATTGTTACTTATGTTTGAAATCTTAATTTTAAGTGGAGTATTACATAAAAGCTACTAAATTTCTAATTTTCACAGCTTTTGTTTTCCGAAATGCATTTCCCTGATAACATTTTTCGATTTAGGATCTTACAATACTAAATTCTACACCCATTTTAAGTAAAAAGATGTTATGGTTAAAATTTAAAAAACCCGAATCAGCCACCAGTCTGAAGTTAAAAAAATCGGAATAGAAGCGTTTGCTTTCTTGATATTCTCTACGATAGGCACGGTCAACCTGCGGCACGCATACGATTGTTTACATGTTTTATTTAACCACCAATTGATGGAAATAAACAATAACAGTAGCTGGTTATTATTTTTACTTTCCCATACCTTCGGTATAGCGAAGTATTGATTTCATGAAAATTATCGAAATCTAGATTTTAACGGAAATACACGTTTTGGGGCTCAAAGAACCCAAAATAGTTATTTACGTCACTAGTCCGGGAAGTGACATATTAAAGTATGAGTTTAGATATTTGCGGACGAGGCGACGAAAGGAACCGAGTCCGAAATTTCTAAACGAATGCTTTAATAATCACTTCACGGACGTGTATCGTACAAAATTTTATTTTATTGCTGCCAAAACCATTTTTTATTTGAATATTTTCTTTTTATAAAAACGTCATTTTTAAAATTTATATTCTTTCAAATTAAACATTCGCTGATGGTATTTCATTTTAAATCACTCATTGCTTAGCTACAAATAGATGTGTTTGATGAATTTTTCTCCAAGCAGTCCGGGAAGGGCTGCTAAGCAACACTTCCCGACCTTGGCCTGTAATGTGCCATTTCCCGGACTCAAATCAATGACGTAAAGTGGTATATAGCGTACAGTATGAAATAAAAGTTGTTTTAAAAAAATGTCTGTCTGTGGGTGTTGGTGGGTGTGAGGGTGTGTGTGTGGGTGACGCCTCACAGGCTAAAATACTGGACCAATTTTGATGAAATGTTAAATTAAGAGGTATATCAAAAATTGTAGTTCTAGTTAAACTTTTCAAAAAAATCTAAAACCGGAAACGGAAGTTAGACATGTTTTTTTGTAGCGTTTTTCTTTTCAAAACAAAATTTTTAAAATTTGATCACGGAATCTGAGAGAAGAGCAAACCGAAAATTTTTTTACCGAACTGTAGATTCAAAATGGTGGCCGCTACAGCTTTTTGAAAATCTTGACTTTAACGCCCATTTACTCAAAAAGTAGTTGTCTGATCGGGATCAGCTACCACTTATTTGAGAGCTCATTCTAGGTCTTCTTCTTATAGTGCCATACCCTATTCAGGGCGTTGGCTACCTCTCTCCTACGTCTGTGTTTGGTGCGCGGCGATAGATATTTTGCACAGACAGACATAGGGGACCTACAGTCTAACGTGGGCTCCGAACCACAGGAAGTGCATGCACTTCTTCTCCAGCCTTGCGAGGGAGAACGACCGGGCCGGGGATCGAACCCGGATCCGCTGCCTTGGTAGCCCTCGCGCTTACCACTGAGCTACGGCCGCTTTCATTCTAGGTAGTATACGATAAAATAAAATTAATTTTGAAAACTCTCAACAACAAATTTTCAAAAAACTGTACACACGATTTCTTTAAACTTTCTGAGCCGATAGAGCTTGGATTGAACTACGAATTTATTTTTTATTTATTTCCCAAATTATACTCTGACGCCTTCCAGAAATTTTCGAAAAAATTGAAATTGATTAATTATTAATTCAAAAACGCAAACGCCGATCGTTATAAACTTTTATCAGTTCAATAGACTATTTAGAGTAGGTACTTTATTAGGATTTGCTATAATTTTCAACTTTTTTTTTTAATTAGGAAAAAAGAAACAAAACTGTTTAATATCAACAACCCGTTTTCCGGCAGTTACGTGATTTTAACTACGCCTATCAGTTAGCTCTAGTTAAAAAATATATTTTTTATTCTTTGCATATTTTTGATAACTTCCCAAATAAAGCTAATATAGCCATTTTTTTGTCCGAAATTCGAAGCGGAATTTCCAATCCGCCGATAGGCGCGGCGGCGAGCGCTAACCTTGTTTTGGTGCAGGTAGTCGCTGCTTCTATGTGTAGAGTTACGGTACGGAAATCAATTAAACAGGCTTTCGCAAATTCAAATTTCCGCTGCTTGTTTTCTTAGAAATCTAATACTCGCTGAACTGTACAACATTATAATTATTAAAGGTTACACTTTTGCAAATACGGCAACGGCTATTAATAGTATCTAGTATTAGCTACAATTTGTTTTTTTTTAAAGCTATAATTTCACTGTGGCGCTTTCTATGAATTTGGATGGATGGAATGGAAGGCTATAATTATAAAATTTACAATTTTGCAAATACTATAAGTTTAAGCATGGGAAAGTTTACTCGAAGTAGACACTTCAGCTTTTTTTAATTTTGAGAGAAAATTTCGGACGCCGCGCCGGGATGCTTTAGATTTCAACTGATATAAGTATTTTATTTATTAAAAAAATACAAATAAAATTAATAGTAACAGTTCAATGTTTTGAAACTTGATGGTTAACGTTTCGTAATGTTTGTATTTAGATAAACATGTTAACTTAATAATAATGCAGCGAAAATTTTTGTTGATATTAAACTTCCACCAAATGTTGAAAATTTCATAGATATATTTTGGCTTTGCATTATTTAATTCATAGATCAACCTGCCTGTCGTCGTCGTGCATTAATACTGAAATCTTGAGGATATTTTGTCAAATGTAGCCCAAAATTGTATTTCTTTACCTAACTCAATTTTTTTGACAAAATTGATAAAAAAATATGTCGGACGTGTGAATGTCAATGTCATTTTTAGCGGTTATTCAATTAATTACAAATTTTTACATTTATATACAAAGCGATTGCAAATGTTAAGGCCTTTACATTGCAATGATGAAAAAGTTCCTATGAACGTGGATCCGAAAATGCTTCTTTACGGGGTTATAGCCTCCAAAACAGTCTAATCCGTGTAGCAGTAGTTGTATTAAAATATGTAACTTAGTTGCGGCATCACCGGGAACTGGAGGTTCTGGCCTCCCTGAATTTTACTTTTCCCCCTCAATGACACTTTTCCGCCTGATGGCACCATCAAGTCCTTAGCATGTTTAAGAAAACTACCATAACTTCAGTTTTAAAAACTTTTAAAATTTTTGCTGGAGTTGATGAACTACAGTCTACATCAAATAATGCTTTAAAGTATAACGCAAAATTAGACACTAACTTTGTTTTGGTTTGGTTGCTGATACTGCTTAGATATAACGGCATTATTGTTAATAAACTGTTTTTACGAACTTGGATAAGCTAGAATACCACTGTAATGCAGAATATCAAATTACAAGTTCTGTTTACGCTAGCACACATTTCTAAAATTTGATAAAATAGTTCTTCTGTTGTGTTTACACCCTCACAATCAACATCAAATAAAAACGCCAAATTTACAAATTTAGCGTTATAAACAAATAATATAAACAAATATTATTAAGTTGATCTTAATTCCGTTTGCAGAAACGAGAGGATATTTTAAATTCTTCAATAATAAATAAATTGTATTTTAAATTGGCCTACAAAAAACATTTTGTATTCGAAATTGTCCAGCTAAGGAAATTGTCTTTTCAGTATAATTGGGTTTGATACATTCATACATGTGTAAATAAAATACCAATAATAATCCCTAAATTTACAAAACGTGCATGTTTGAATAAAATGTTATAAAGTAATACATCTAGTTTTAAAGTGCCCTCTTTACTTTACCTTGACCCTCTCTCGGCTACCATAAACAAAATTTTCTAGTGCCGCCAGTGGTGTGACTAACCATTAAGCATCTATATTTAATTTTGTTTTCATCGGGGTTTCAGATATGACATAATAAAAATATAAAAGTTATTTTTTCGAGATAGTTTAGATGTGTACACTTTGTGAATATTTGTCTTATTATATTATGAAAATGTCTGAAACTTTTGACCATTTTTGAAATTTTTTTTGTAAATTCTTGGAAATTTTCAAAATTACGAAAATTTTGAAAAATTTTTAAGATTTAAAAATTATGTTTTTTGGAAACTCTGAAAATTCTGAGAATTTTATGAAACTGTCCAAATCTTAAAAATGTATTGAAATTTTAACAATTTTACAATTTTTGAAAAGTTTTGAAAATTGTGAAAATGTGTACATACACTTTTCTGCGTCTGATTATAAGTCAAAATATTTACGTTGAAAATGTTTGGCATAAAAGTATTGGCCAGTAAGCCCAAAGCGAAAAAACTGCGCGGAATGATCGCATTTGCTCCAAATTCCACTAGACAATCACAATACCTATAGCGAGGAAAGTAAAAAGTATATTAACTGTTATTTACTTTTATACAGGATGAGCTTGAAAGGTATGTACAAACTTTGAGGGTATTTCTACACATCTAAATAATTTACAAATGATACAGCCTTCGGAAGAGAGCAGTCTGAAAAATCCAGTGCTCCTTCTTCTGGAGACTGTAACTTTGTAAGCAAGCGTTTGCGGACGAATGTTTATACAAACCTTTTTTTATTGGTTTGATGCGTAGAAGTAGCCCGCCCTCAAAGTTAGTACCGGTTGGTACAAACCTCACAGATTATGTTTATCTATTTTAAGGGATTCCCAAAATCTTATTTTTATTCAAACATTTAAATGGTTGTTACCGGAACAAAAACTACGTAATTACCGGGTGGAAATTTTCCTTAGTGTCGATACAATAAAGTACACAACAAAAAGTTTCCATTCTTTCTAATCGTAGCATAATTTAATTAACTTCTTGTAATTCAAATTTAAAACATTGATTTTTCATAAGCTTCTACACTCAATCTTAAGATATTGCATAATACGAGGATGTAATTTAATTTAAGGAAACTGAAAATGCATTTTAAAAATAATCTTAAATCAGCAAAATTATCTCAAAATTTGTTATTGTTATTATCCGCTGAAATCTTGCACAAACCGGAAAATACTCCTTTAAACTATCCTATTCAATAATTTAACCATAATATACATAAACAATTAATTCAATCAATAAGATCGTGTCTTAATTATAATAAGCACGTTTGTCCTACGTATTTAATAAAACTGAATTAATTTAGTTCCATTATTTTCGTTCCTAATGACTGTAGACTTTGTATCATAATTTTATTTTTGAGAAAAAAAATCATTAAGTACCCATTCATTATTGAAGCACACAAGCACATCGTTAAAGATCGTTTTTTAAGGAACTCAAGCACACAAATAACATCCTTTAATAAAACTAGTAAATTAACCTTTAACGGTCCGCTGCCTATTTTCATTGATACTTGAAAACAATTTTATCAATAAATCTTTTAATTGCCCTAATTGACATTAACGACAGCTCGGTAATTCTAGTGTTGTGAATTATGGTATCGGTATAACATCCTCTCTTCCCGATCTTGTTCCCGGAAGTGCAATTAAAAATTGTACTTCTAGGTCTTATCCAAGAATTTTTAAATAATAGTAATTGTCTTTAATAAAAACTGTTTCCGGTCAATTTGAACTGTATTAAGGGGAATTTGTGTGTTCTGGGTACAAAATTGCGCCACACTTTTGCCGATTTTGACATCACCATTATTATATGTTATTGAGGAACTTGTGTCATTATAAAATATGGAGGTACTTCAAGGATAACGATGCAACCTGAAATTATCTTTTCGTTATGCAACATTGTTTAGCAAATGCATGCCAGTGCTCCCCGATCTTTGGCATCGTAAAGAAATACGTACGAGTTCGGACTTTGAATAAAGATCGATGATTTCCTAAGACTGGTTTTTAACACATTTGCTTGAACATTTTGGCCGCGCGTACTGTAACGCAATGACTTGTTACGGAGTGAACTGAATACGAAATGGTGTTTGATTTTTCCACATACGCTAAAATTACATACTACATACCGAGGGATGATTTTAAGAGCAATACGCCTGTGCTGCAGAACATTCAACAACGGAAAGCTTCTTATTATATTGTAAGGGTAGCCTTTTTAGAAGTTAATTTTTCGCTCACTAATGATGCAATCATTTAACATATTCATCACGTTTTAGCTCTTACTTTTCTTCATTGGGTTGTAATTTTTACGGCACGAGGTGTTTTATTTTTCACGTAAATTTAGGATTAGATTCATGTAAATTTATCGGACTGTGTATCCTATATTCGTGCCAGTATGTGTCATTGGTTTTGTTCTGGGGCTTTTTGTAATTACTGTAATTGGCGCAAATACTCTAAAACGAGGGTTGAATAACTTTTGAATTGTGGGAAAAAATTACTGGTAAGTTCATTGCTCAGATCAAAATATCCATGGTTCAAAATTTGATTACAGATTTTGTTACAAAATTTTTTGTCTAACAATAATAAAACGGTGATTATTTCAGCTAAATTTATTTATTTGCAAATTTAAGTCCTCTTTTGACGAAAATTAAATTGGATAAAATTGGTAAGTTATATATAATATTGAAATATAAGTTGTTTTGTTTTGATAAGGAAAGGTGTTTTATTTAAATAATTTTTGTTTATTTATAAATTGATTTTAGTTATTTTAATACTATATCAAAGTTTTCGTACTTCGATCGTGAAAAAAATTATTTATTATAAATTATCTATATGTGTGAGTGACGTATTGAAATCTCAAAACCTTCCAAGTTAAATTTTTCAAAATTTTAAAAATATTACATTTTTTTTAAACTGGGCGATACGAAATTTCCAATAAATCTTAATTGCTTATGATGAACATTACGGCACAGTTCTAAATTAATTTTTAATTCCAACCTAACTTTTCTTAGAAAATTAAAAAATTGATTGTATCTATTTCGTGAAGGACAAAATGTAGCACCGACGTTTTTATTAAAACAAAATTAATGAAAAATTAAATTTGGTTGAGTCTGGAAAACGTGTTTAGAGAATAATTTTGGCGTAATCTTGTAGTGTTGTTAAAGATGGCAATCTCTTTAATTAAAATATAAACTAAATGATCAAATTTGCTATTTAAAAAGTTTGCTTTGCAAACCCCTGAAAACTTAAAGAGACTTTTTTTTATCAAAGCGGAAATTGTATTTTTATAGTTAATTTTTCCATACAAAATTACGAATAATTTCAGTGGTATTAGTAGGCGAGGCGGTGTATATTATTGTCTTTTGGGGTTGCGATTAAATATTTTGATAACGTAGCTCACTTACTAGAGGTGGCAAATATCTACATACAGAAAATAAATGCATGTTTTTACATAGTGTACGACATAGCTATCATTTTATTATTTTCTAAATATAATATTGTTTCAGAAGTAGAACGTACCATTAGCTAAGGTCGTGGTTAGATCTCCGATAGTCAGGGTATGCTCCCCGACAGTCCGAGTTTTAACGCTTTTATTAAAACTCCGACCATTAAAAACATAAAGTCTGAATTAATCTACTATTTTTAGATAAGTTATTTTACCGGCCGTCACGGGGCCGACCGGGTGCAGATGGTAACGCGCTAATAGCTGGCGGCTATACAAAATATCGCAGAGAGCATAACCTATGTACACAAAAATGTAAATTATCACCAGCTTTCTTAAAACCAATAAAAGTGAATCCTACACCGTGCACGCATTTCTCAACCGAGCTGTTACGGCTGGTAACAGCAAATGCTTAAAGACCCCACTGTCGTAGATTTAAGAAAGGCGTTAAAGCTCCGATTTTCTGGCCGGTAATCACTTTGCGTGATGTGAAAATAATTTGACAATGGCATAATAATCTTTCTGATAACTGTTTGCTTAGTGCTCAGCTATCTATCTATCGTCTATACATTAAATCCCTAACTGTCTCCCCATACCACGAAGCCAGGCTTTTGCATCTCGACACCGTTTATCGGCCGTGTTTTGGCAATAAACTGTGTTTATCGGGGGTGTTCTGGTTATACATTCTTGGTTGCTAAAAGCGAGCCCGCGTGCAGCGGGTTTAAGAAATAATGCTAATTTAGACACGGTCATAAAAAATATTTGTTTGAATTATTGTAACATAATCATTCCGCAAACAAACTTGAGGCATGCCAGCAGAGCGTCCGGTGCTTATAGAATTTGGCCCCAATGCAGCCACGGGCCGGCGAACAGCTTCCGTGCAGTTGTTCTTACATATTGCTTTACTTTACACTCTTAATATACTATAGAAGCTACATAAATGCGTTCATTACTGCTGGGACTTACGGTTTTATACACCCCTTAGCAATTACTAGCAAAGTAAGCCTAAATTATCGCGGATGATGTTATTGTTTATATAAATACCTGCTGGTGAATGAGCTTTCTCTAAAAAGGGTATGAGTTTTAGTTTTGCTGGTCGATTGTTACGAGTAAGGGCGAATTTTATTTCGGATAACATGCAAATGTCTAACAAGATTTAGGCACTTTCCTGGAATTAAGGAAAAATGTAATAAACTTTTTTCCCGCTTGTCTTTTTAGGAATATTTTACTATGTGTATGATAGAATTTTTTAGGAAGATGTCTTTCCTAAAGATTTTACTTGGATTTTTCTGGCTTAAATTTTTTTTCAAAGCAGCTTTTTCCAGTTTCTTTTCCGGAACTGTTTTGTCGTTTTTTCTACGTTTTCTTTTCGGTTTTTTTTTCAATCCCCAGATCTACTCAGCGGGGACAGCATTCGGAGTTACCAAAAAAACACGGGTTGTGCTGGTATAAATTTAAAGTAAAAAACTACAAGCTACCCACAAATAATATGTGTCGCCATTTCTTTGAATCTATCACATTGTTTATGATTATAATAAATATACAATCTTAATTCATAGTGAAGGAAAGATTAATGATTAATAATAATTTTTCGTTTTATTGTAATTGTTGGCATTCATAATGTATCCGTGAATAGGTAATTGCGGATTAATCTTATTCTTTATTACATTGCCTTGGGAAATTCACTATTTTTTCTCTGAGTTGTCTATTACCTGAATGGTACTATAAATATGTCGTTTACATTACAAAAACCGTGGCAGATATTATGCTGAGTGACTAATGACTGTCTACTGTCAAATTTTTTTTAAATTGGTTGGAAATAAATTTGGCAGGATTCTCAGACTGTTATCACATTAGTATCTTTAAAAGTATAAAAAAATGTCGTTATTATGGCAATCAAAATCGTTTCTGAAATGTCACTTTATAGCACTAGTGCTATAAAGTAGTCTTTATAACACTAGTGCTATAAAGTACACTTTTTGGTTGTCAACAACAAACATTTTCAATTATTGTTTTGTTCCAAATGGTATAATGATAATTGCATTTCACGGATTCTCATTGATTTTTTTGGAAATTTCTTGAAGAAAGTAGTGCATTTACACGCGAATTTAAAAAGCATGATGTATATACCTCGTTGACAAAGTGCCTTTATGGCACTCGTGTGGTTGTAGACCTCGGCTTCGCCTCTGTCTGCAAACTCCACACTCCTTGCCATAAAGTTCCGCTTTGGAAACTTGATATATAAATAACTATTAAAATTTGTGCCAAACTTATATAAATCCGGCATAACTAAATATTTATTTAATTTTTGATGTAATAAAATATCTTCATATGGTGTGGGTTACGAACTTAATTAGATACATAAAATTAATTTTAATTTGCTATCAAATTAAAAACTTAACAAAATCATCTTGGAAAAATACTTTAATGGAATTGGTTTTTAATTTAAACCTATTGTAATTACAAACGTGTAAAATCTCACGATGATTCGTACAACAAATAATATAATTAAATACCGTTCATTTTCATGTGAATCATAATAATTAAACGGCAACCATTGTTCTTGATAAAAGAAGACACCTTCTTTCCTTTTCTCTACTAAAATTTTCCATAAACACATCCAAACATATGTTTGTGCCCCCTGAAACTCAAAAACGTGGTTTTTAAAAGATGTCTGTATGTGGGGGTGTGAATGTGTTTGTTTTCTCGTATCTCCCGAACGGATGATCCAAATGTGAAAATGTGAAGGCGTCATAAATTAATAAAGACCATAAACTTAGAAAAAAACCGAAACCGAAAGAAGGAGTTAAACATGTTTTAATCGTATAATTGTTTTCAAAAACTGAATTTTGTAAATTTGAAAGCGGGCCTCGGTAAACGATTTTATGGCAAATCCAACTCCTTTTTCCAAACTTTTTAACATTAAAATAGCGGCCGTTATAACTGTTTGAAAATGTTTCCTCCAACGCCTTTTTTTACTCAAAAACGAGTTGGCAGGCCGCGACGTAATTTGGTATCCTTATTGCTGTAGAAAGACACAATGCTGCTAAGCACAGCGATTTGTTATAAAATGGAAACTTAGAAGGGAAAAATATTTCCAAGTTTTAGAAATTATCAAAAAACATTGCCAGAAGTTCAGAAATTAATGGTTTTTTGTTTATTAAACCAGGGACCACAACATATTGCTGTTTATACAAAATTGCTCATCGGTGATTTTTATATACTAATATTTAGCGGGGCTGATTTGTTTTCTGCAAAAATTCTTATGCTTAGATATCGAATAATATATTCAATTACGTAGTCAGATACAGATAAAAAAATGGTATCAACTTATGTTAAAACTTGGCCATAATGCAATTTTGTGTAAAAATATAAAAGTTTTACATTTCCGAAAAGAGAAGAAAGAGTCCGGAGTAGAAATTTAAACGATATACAAATTAAGTAAAGCGGTCATAATGTTTGAATGGCACAAAAATTAAATTGGTCAAATAATAGTTCAGCTGATGCCAAAGTGGGTACTTTCATTCCATCCTGCATTACAGGAAAAAAATTATTTGACTAACGTAGACAGAGTAATAAGCAGGTAACACTTAAGAGGACTAACCCTGTATGTATAGTCAAACCACTTTTTGTATGTATGCATAAATGAGTTAGCGTACTACTAAAACTTTTTAGCATACAATTTTCTATTAACATTATAAACAAACATACAAAAAGTTTATTTACACTTCTTTTAACACCAAATTTAAATATTCATAATTTAAATATTTGAACTGTCCGCTAACCAACAATCAATTATTATATTTCTATGGAATAAATATTCTGCGCAAAATCGCAAATACAAGCTCATCTTTCATGACCTTGGCGCTCAATGGCACGGAAGTTTATAATAGCATGTTTCCGACACAGGAATTACCGATAATAACAAACTGATATGGAACTGTATGTTTTAATGGTTTTATACAATTTGTTCGAACAATATGTTTTATAAAAAAATCACGACCCCAAAAATTACAGGTTGAAACTCCGAGCCTGCAATCTTACAATACATATTTAACATTGCTCATTCTCATTGTTAAGCTGCAATGAAAAGCAAGCTCAACTATAGCAATTCGTCGGCTCAAGGTCCTGCAAAAAAAACAACAAGAAAAAGAAGCTTTGTAAAAGCAACTTCAGGCCGAACTTCTAGGAAACCTAACCGCGATGTTGACGTAAGATACGGCGCTTATTTGATCAAATTTAATCCATATCGACAGGACAATTTTTTATCGGAATCGCAATTACTTAAAATGTAAATGTGACGCAGCGTATTGTTAATTAAGTGCTAAAGCGAGGGTTAACTGCTTTCAAAGTGGTATGTCATGACATAAAAGTATTTATCAATTCAAGATGATTCGGAATTTGTCGCTTTGAAGGCAAACAATTAGTATTTTAGTAATTGTTTTTAGAACACACGGATAACGGTGCTGTTAAACCAAAATTGTAGTTAATCGCATACAACTTTTTAAGATAATTGTGCAATTAATGGATATATAATGTAGAGGAAGGCTTTACTTAAAATTCTGATTAAATTAATTGAAAATTTAAACAGGATTATTTGGTATAATCATAGTTACGTGTTATACAACATCGAAATTGCCTTGCTAAATATTGCGACGATTTAAAGTACAATGTAGGTTATTAAAAGCTATTGTACATATTCTGTGGAAATTGGAGTAAATATAGAAATAATTAAATTATATGACTAAATTCGTTTTCAAAGTGTACCTAAATTAGAGCTAAAATATGTTAACAAAAGAATTTGCGTGCAATGCAAAACATGACCTTTATATTGTTTCTCTCAAGGTAATAACAAGTTTGATTTGAAATTTGCAATTACAAAAAAATCGTTTATCTACGATAGGTAAAAAATTGAAAAAAAACACAAAGTTGTAAAGGAACACAGTTGTATTTCTTCGTAGGCAATTTTAATAGTACATACTACGTAAAAGGAACACATCAAGATTAAAACTTTTTTAATTGCAATAATTTTGCTGAAGTAAATAATTCACAAAAAGTTAAATACGTTTGATGTGTAATAAATTTGTATTTTTTATACATAATTTTTCTTCTATATCGTAATATGCGGTAATATACATACTGTATTACTAGGCAATTAAATAAAATGAAGCTTATCGTCCTTTGATTAGAACACCTTCTATAAAGCTTAATACCATATATGCTCTGAGGCATTTGCGGTTTCTCGAACCGTTAATAACATAATTTTCTTTCGATCGCGTCGTCATTTCGGAACTACATCCAGCATAATCAAGTAAAAACCGACCTGTAGCTTGTCTGCCTTTACAAGCATTTCCTCCAAAAGTTCAAGCCATTGTTGGCTCGTTAATCAGTTTTAGTCAGTTTAAGCTTAAAATCAGCCGGGATCCACAACATCCCTTGCTCTTGTGGTTCAAACTACATTGGACAAACTGGTCGTTCCATTGAGTTAAGATTGCAAGAGCAAACACAGACGTATCACAAAATCTGTGGTTGCTGAACATACTGGTTTTAACTGGGCATAAGACGAACTTTGAGAAAGCTCGAGTACTTACCAAAGTACCCCCATACTTCCCTCGTATCATACGTAAAGCAATTGAAATTGAAAAACAACCTAACAACATAAACAGAGAGGATGGTTTTAGGCTCAGTAAATCTTGAACTCTAATAATTCATCCTCTAAGGACTCGTAAGCATAATCGATCTTACGATGACGCTCCACCGGATCGGTCTCCGCGCAACGGTGACAGCCAACCAGAACTCCGCCGGTCTGTCCGACTGGCTCAAAAGGGTTTAAATACCTTCATATCCCGGATTCAGTGTTCTACTCACTCTGAAGATGCAAGCTGCAATGTTTTACGAAACGTTAGTGTGTATGGGCATAAGCCGATTAAGTATTCTTGTCCTGACAAACAAGATGCATTAAGATCAAATCCTTGTCCGCCCCAAGCTTCAAATTATCTCACACACGGCCCACGTTTAGGCAGGCAGGGTCCACGAACAACAATGGATCACACTTTTAGAACAAATGCTTGTAAAGACAGACAAGCTACAGGTCGCTCCTTACCTGATTATGCTGGGTGTAATTCTCAAATGACGACGCGGTCTAAGCCGAAACTGAATTGTAATGTTGACAAACTCAATACCATCATATTATAGCGAAAATTTTGATAGACGACTTGATTTTTCAACTTTTTTTGTACCTCTTGAAATAAAGAAATTATTTGTAATATACGGTTCGGCAAAACACATCAAAATCATACTGTGTTATTCGTATTCATTTTGGCAGAAGAAATCATTTCAGTACACAATTTTTGAAAAAGGCCGCGTCCAATGTAGAGCAAAATAATAAATAATTTCAGGAGGTAAATTTACTACCTAAAGCTACAAAATGACGCTAAAATCAATACGGTTCATCACAAACTGGAAGCCATCGGCTTATGGTAACCATTTGTTAGCTATAACCGGCAGTCTAAAAATTGCCGTTAGGTTGTTATAACCGTTTGTTCATTATAATTGGCGCTTTGTTATATGTGGGGTGTAAAAATAACAAACAACTTATGCTGTGGTTTAAATAAAGTTTTTCTAATTTTTTCATTGCTTTCTTGCATTTATTTGTCAACCACAAAAAACCAACAGACATTCGCTAAGTTTAAAAGTTTGTGTTTTGATAACATTGCTCTCAAAATTATTATTATTTCTGTAAGCGTAATATCTTGATTTTACTGAATATCCTAAACACACCATGTCTTGATCGAGTCGTTAAACGCCAAACTGCAGATAATGCCCAAAATATTTGTGGAACTGCTTTCGTTTTGCTTGTTTTTTAAGCAGCTCTGTTTAATCTCACTAGTTGGTTTTAAATGCTTTCCCAGAAGAAGTTAAATGCAATTCCTAAATTTTGATAAAATTAATAGCTCAAGTTAAGGTATGATTACGAGATATTATATCAGATTTCCATCCTGTTTACTGCTTACACATACAGTGATAGTTGGGTCAAATGCCATCGTAGAAAGTGCTAAGTAAAGAATCCGAAAGGATCATAATTGAAGTTCCGGCACGTGCTAACCTTAAATACACTAAAAGTCCTAAAACATCAAGGCATGAGTACTTGGAAAAATTAGGAAATCTTACCCAACCTCATTATATTACCAAGAAACACGCCGGACACGTGCCAATAATCAGTCTTTTTAAGGAAAATAATACACCTTTCCTTTCCCGCGCTTTTTTTGCTAACTGCTTGTTTGTTTCAGTAACATTTACATTTTACAAATAGTGATTACATCATAAAGTTACGCTAAAATTTTTTTGGAAATAAACCAATTTTTGCTTTCGGCTATGCCATGAGGCTTATTATCGCACAAATTGCAAACGTGTCGACAATCAATCAATGTACAAGAATGATTCAACTGGAAGTTAATTTTGGGCCAAACGGATACTATTTATGCTGTAAAATTGCAAAAAAAACCGTTTAATGTCATCTTTAGCTTATGGAATCAGCATTTCCAAGGCAGACCGCTTGAAATGCACGGCCATCAACCCCGTTAATTAAAAATACTTAACTAATTTATAAAAATAGAAAAATTAGCATTGCTTCATTAATTTTCCAAATTTTATTCGCACATTATCTTATTCTGCTTGTTGTTAAAAAGGCGACCTTTTGTATTGCTATAAATATCTAATGGGACAGGTTAATGTTGCAAAATTTTCTGTTTACATTCCTTATTCCTACATGCATGTGGCTATAAATAACTTTTAACTGGTTTACCGTGCGTTTGCAATCGAGCCAGCAGGATTAAACTCTTGCAAATAAGAAAGTAAGGAGTACACGCTCACTGGTTCGGTCCGGATTGAACAAGAAGTAAGCGCCTATAACAAAAATTTCCATTGGGCTTCTGAATCATGGTTATATCCATCGCAACGCTAAAATCTCATAAGGGAAAGTAGCCATTTGCTAGAATATAAAAAAATCGTAAACAATTTAATGCGTTAAAGTACTGCTACCAAATATAAAATTCAAAACAAAATAAAATTTTACTTAATTCCATATTAGTAAAATACGACAAAATTATAAATTTCAACCTAGTGCTGGGAATGTGTTGTTTTGAATAAAATGTTTGAACCACGAGATAAAAAGTGTGATTAATAAAAAACCGCACAGATAATTTGAATTTGAATAAATATTTTTAACTTGAGCTGGCTGGTACATTCCAACACTTGTTAAATCAACCAAAGAGGTGTTTGACAAACAAGAAAATAAGTTTAGGAATCCAACAATTTAATCCGCAAAAAACCTTTTTTAATTAAGTAATTAATTAGACTATTTACGCACGAAGAGTTAACTGCGGCACAAAATCTATACGGATTTACATAATTCGAAATGATTGACGAGACTGAAACAAAAATACTATAAAATTATTCGAAACTTATTTCAAGTGATTTTCTTTAATACTTAAAAATGAAAAAAGTTTATTTATTATTTTTCGATATAATTTCAATACTTTTAGACGGGGGTTTTAACTGATTCGTGATCACACGTCGGGTATATTTTTCCCACCTTTTCTAATTTATGTAATCTTAAGATGTTAAACAATTTCAAGAGATTTTAACCAACGATAACAATTTTAAGTAGTTTTAAAAGAATTTCAGGTCATTTTGATCATGATAAAAAGAAACACTGGGGCTTTAACAGTAGAATACAATACCGAACTTATTTTTTAGAGGCCGCAATTTTTAAAACTTCCTCATATTTTTTAGACTGGCGTACTGTTTTAATGTTTTTCCATTTGTTACCGAAGAAAAGTTACTGTTTTTATTGGCGTTGTGACTCTAAGCGGTATACGAGTGCTGACTCACTACTTGTCACAGCCTTGCGAAGGATGAACATCAGGAGCATTCTGCTCTTTTAGTAATTGTGGACGTTAGAACATAAAAAAATATAAAGTATTAAATACAAAAGAAAGTATATTTTTGTAGTATGAGAAAGTTCAAGGGAAGTGCTTTACCCATTTTTAATTTTCTGTACTTTCAATATCAGGAGGTATTAATTTTATGAAACTCGAGATTTTGAGAGCAACACACTTTTTGGATCTCCAGAAACTCAAAAAAGTGGTTTTAAAAAAGATCTGAAACCGGAAGCGGATGTTAGACATGTTTTTTTGGTAGCACATTTCTCCGAAACCAAATTTCCTAAATTTGAGAACCGAATCAAATAGAAGACTAACGGGCGCTACGAGTTTTTTTGAAAATTTTGACTTTAGCGCCTCATTACTCAAAAACAGGATGACAAATCGAGTTCAAATATTTTATTGTAATAGCCCCATAGAGACACAATGTTATTGTGTGTGCACAAAAATTTTCGAAAAGTGAAGTGCTATGAAGTGAAAAAAGTTTCCAAAATTTCAGAATTTTTTTTAAGATGTTACTCAAAAACTGAATAAACGATTTTTGTTAAGTTTTGTATTAATATAGAGCTTAAGGTGAGCTACAAATTGGTTCGTCTCATCTCGCTAATTCCTCTGTCGTGCCTTCCATGAATTTATCAAAAATTTGAGTCTTAACGCTTATTTACTCAAAAACGAGTTATCGGATCGGGATGAAATTTGATATATTAAGAAAAACTGCGAAGTGAAAAAATATGAAAAGTTTGACTTCTTCAAAATCATGCCGCTCAAAAACTGGCCACACGATTTTTTGTAAATTTTGTAGATATAGAGTTATGGATCAGCTACAATTCGGTTTGTGTTCCAGTCCGCTAACTTCATTCCGAGACCTTCTATGAATTTTTGAAAAAAATTTTGTCTATGCTAAATTCCTCATGAGTGATAGTAGAATAAAGTTCTCGTCTTAATTATTAGATACTGCAATATTTGGTGATGTTAATTTTCTCCCTCTCACCCAATTTTTAGACAATTCTTACCCTTCCGTTTTCGGGTTTCTTTAATTCCAGCCAATCATTTCCAAAACATAAAAAAAAACGATTTTCTTTATAAAAAGTTGGAAAAATTCAAAGTACAATATCACTCTCTCTCTCTCTCTCTCTTTATCTGACTCCGATGCGTTAATCGAAGTCTTTCGGCGCGTAATCGAAGTACACACACAGCTACCTGTCGACCTTTGCTTCACTATTCTTTCTTTGTAGGATATATTGGAGCATAACACATTAACAATGAGATACTTTTAAATATATGATAAGTAACAATATCTATAGAAAAGTCCAGGCGAAGTGCTTTCCTCATTCTTATAACTGCGAACAAGATATCAAGTGATTTAAAACTGATTCCAAAAAATTAAATAATTTTTTACTATGTCAAGCAACTCTAAGTATAACTGATTCGAAAAATAATGGGTGATGTAAACTATTTTAATTAATTAAAGAAAATTGGGCACAATTGCAGATAATTAAGCGTTCGTGGTTATTTTCAATTTATCAAAGATTTGGGGAAATTTCGTATAATTTTGGGTAACGTTTGCGTCAAAGATTTCAGGCTACTTCAAAAATTTTAAAAAATATACCCAATTAATCCACATAACTGACTTTCGGCTGACTTCAAAGGTGATTTTTTTAAATTCAGCATAATCCAAAAGCCAAAAGTTGGTTTTAAATGATTTTAAATTTTTCAAAATCATTTTCGAGACTTTAAATAGTTTCTATTTCATTCCGTACGCTATATACCACTTTACGGGCATTGATTTGAGTCCGGGAAATGGCACATTACAGGCCAAGGCCGGGAAGTGTTGCTTAGCAGCCCTTCCCGGACTGCTTGGAGAAAAATTCAAAATTAACCTTTTTAACTGATTTTTATTTATTCAAATCAATACAAAAACCTAAAAGACCTAAAAGAAACAAAAATAGGTAACTTAAACTTTATGAATATTAATTGTAATTGTACAACTTGAGTTCCCTTCCACACTAATATTAGGCATATTTTCTGTGTTCACTGTTGTAGAAACTGTGCTTGAAATGGTATCTTCATTATTTTGAAGCACTTGCACAAAATTTTCACCGTTTTGAATCATGCGAGCAACCTTCATCTTATTTTCAATAGAATCCTCGATATATTGTTCCGCCACTAAGGAACTCTTCCATCCCCCGTGACGTCTCAAGACATTAAGGTCTGCTCCAGCATTCGCCAAAAGAGTGGCCGATGTTCGACGAAAACAGTGCCCTGTGTACCTTTCAGGCTGCTCCAATTTCAAAAATTCAGCTATTTTTTTGGGAACCCCTCCAATAGTGTGAATACCTACTCTTTGACCAACACACTTGCCTTTCCTGTAGGCAATGAAAAGTGCCTTTCCTGTGAAATTGTTAGGGCGCAGACTGATGTACTTTCTGTACATATCCAAAACATTTTCTCCTTCACAGTCATTAATAACAGTAAATACCCGCTTGATATTTGTTTTGGTATAAGGAATCGTTACAACCAATTGAGTACCAGTGTCCTGTACGTCAGCTACTGCCATATTGTACAGTTCTTCCCGGCGACAACCACCAGCAATGCCCATCATTACGACCACCTGAAACAAAACATAATATTTAAAAAAAATGCAAAAGGGCTTTGATGCAATCTAGAAAGTACGCCAAAAGAATGCTTTCATTAACTACTTTTTCCACCTTATGAAGCTTCCACCATTCTTCAAATAGTACGTATTCCTTTTCATAACGCACAGAAGATTTTGCTGGAACTAATTTAGTCATTGCTTCCGCACATTTTAGCTCGATTTCGCTATATTCTTCTGCAGATTTCATAATTATAAAATGCTTGTTTTTACAAATAAACAAACAAAACAAATACACATCTATTTGTAGCTAAGCAACGAATATAAAGTGGATGATGTGATTTAAAATGAAATACCAACAGCGGATGTTTAATTTGACAGATTATAAATTTCAAGAATGACGTTTTTATAAAAAGAAAATATTCATATATAATACCACGTGTGGTCAAATTTTACTCGAGTTTGTTGCCAATTTATCTCGTGACATTTATTAAAAATCACTCGCCTAACGGCTCGTGATTTTTTTGACAAATGTCACTCGATAAATTGCTAGGCAACAAACGCTCGTAACAATCAAAAAATTTTCCTGGAATAAATTTGATCACGAATGGTATTCGGATGACTATTTCATGAATAAATTAAACGCTTAAGTGGAAAAATGTATACCTACTTATAAACTAATTACACTGTATTACAATTACAATTATAAATTTATTGTCCAATATTGTATCTATTAATCTTACTGATAGTTATATTGTCATGTGATATTTTTCATGTTTGTATTATGCGAAAATGGTGCTCGTAAATAAATAAATAATAATAATAATAATAATAATTGCAAACCTATTACACGGGCTTATTTAAAAATATTAAATGTGCAATTATTTGGGATGAATTATGATCATTATTAGCCCCGGTTACAATAGTAGATGAATTATTTTTATTAGTATTATCAGATGTAGTAGTAGTTTCAATGCCTCTTAAACTATGAATTAAGTTAAAATGATGTTCATTGTCTAGTTGAAGATAAGGTTTGAGGGAATGAGTATGGGCATGGCCAGTGATTTTTATTAACTGCCGTTCACCAATGCCTTGTTTAGCTAATGATGACACTGCCGAAGCACGATGGGAGTGGTTGGTGATTTTCAAGCGCTTCGTTTCTAGTCCAACGTTTTTTGCCGATTCTTGTGTCCATTTTGATAAAGTATTGATACCTATTGGCGAGTCTTTGTGCCATTTTCCATTTTTCCAGTTAGTATTACTACATAAAAATAACCTATCTGCCTTAATTGTCAAGCCACGTTTTTCTAGCAGCAATTTTGACAAACGAACAGGGCAAAGGCTCGGGTTGTCAGTATTTTTAATTAACCACTTGCTGTTTGTTAAAGTTTTTGATCCTCCTTGTGCGGTTTTAGAGAAAACTGTATTGTATTCAATTCTTCCAGTCCACATTCCGTTAGTATCTATTTCATCCCTGAAGTAATGTATTTTACAGTGGACAGCTTCATTACCTCTCCATGCTAATTCAAAAGCACATATATGAAAAAATTTTCTCTGCAAACCTTCGGGATGTTCTTCGTTCCATGAATTTGCCATCAACTGTATGTCTTTCAAAGATAGAGCTTGGGAACGGACCATTCTCTTATCGTCACACTCTTGTAAAGATTTTCGTTTGGCATCTCTTGCTTTTCTTGCTGATTTGAACAGTATGTCAGTAAATGGATCAATTCTCCGACCATATTCATTGAAATATTTTTCCTGTAACCTCTTTGCCGTGGAATTCCATATTGTTTTAACACATGATTCTTTATAATCCTGACCTTCTTCTTCTTCATATTAAAGCCCCAGTCTTGAAGGATATGCGCTAGTTGCTTTGCTTCTGTATCCGCCTGTAACAAGAGCTTCTTTAATAATATAATTATTAATTTTCGGACTCTACCTGTAACTTGTAGTTTCTTTCCCCGCAGAACTCCTGAAACTGCGCCCATATGGACGCTTGAGTTTTAACAGTATTGCGTGGTGTTACATTTGAGATCGCTTTTTCTATGTTTTCAATAGAATTATCACCGAATCGATTCATCATTTCAGGCAGTTTAAGAAAATCAACAACGTTGCTAAGGACGCAACGTCAAAATTTTTTCATTTATTAAAATTCGCATAGTTACGAATATACTAAATGTGATTGGATATAAGGCTTCCATAAAATTCGGCGATTGGTTTTTTTGTTTTAAAACCATGTAGTTTGCCCTAATTCTACTTTTTGATTGGTTTATATATTCATGAATGAAATAGTCAAATAAAAAATGGGTTTGACAGTAATGAAATAAAATTTTGTATGATACACGTCCGTGAAGTGATTATTAAAGCATTCGTTTAGAAATTTCGGACTCGGCTCATCGCCTCGTCCGCAAACATCTAAACTCGTACTTTAATATGCCACTTCCCGGACTAGTGACGTAAATAACTATAGGTGACTACTTAGTTTCAACTGTTTCAGCTGATTTTCGGAAATATTTTATTGGGCACCCTCTGCGCATTCCGTCGCCCTTAATGATTTGCGGGTGGCTTTGAGTAGAACGGTCCCAGTTCGATTTCGAACACCACTGATGTTAGATTTACACGGTCACGGCAACCCACCAAGCTGAGTCAAAGTTTACAGTGTTATTGTATAACAATACAACTCAACTAAAACTGTAGGTCTCAACTGTAGAAATGGCGTATAATATACGTTGTCTTACAACAGTTTGTAGTTTTTAGAATGTGAACTGCTACGACTATTATATAATAATTATAAAAAAAGTCAATAAATTTCAAAAAAACAAAATTGAAATTTTATTGTTCGCAATAAAATAGTTGAAACGTACACAAATGACAATACATGGTACAACATCACTACAAATAATATAGTGTGACATTGAAACAAACCTTAACAATAAAATGCGCCATCAAGCATCGCAAAAATACCTCTAGTCATCACATACATTGTATGTATCTGTTTTATGGGCGTTTTACGATAGCTATGAATCAGTTCTCTGTTTTATAATCCATTGTATTTGATTTATTGCACTGAAAACTAATTATATATGTTTGATTTGTTTCAGATCGAGGAGGGCAACCGCGGCCGCGAGATGACCGCGTCCCTCGACCACTCGGAATCACAAAATGGTTCCGCAAATGCGCGAACCAACGATACCGATGGAAAAGTGTACACCGTATCAGTAACGGGGGGTTACGATAATGAGGGCTTCAAAAATGACGGAGACGGCCTGGGGGTCGTAATGAAACCTCCGCGAGAGCTCACAGACGAGGAAGCCTCACAACAGGGTAAATTCAAATTATCCCGAAAAGAAAAATGGCGGATTCTGAAGAATGTCACCGTCATCTCTACGGCGTTCATGATCCAGTTTACGGCGTTCCAAGGAACGGCCAACCTTCAAAGTAGTATTAATGCTAAAGATGGACTTGGGACAGTATCATTAAGTGCAATTTATGCGGCGCTCGTTGTAAGCTGCATCTTCGTACCTACTTTCCTCATCAAAAGGTTAACTGCTAAGTGGACCTTATGCCTTTCCATGTTGTGCTATGCCCCATATATTGGGGCCCAGTTTTACCCGAAGTTCTATACACTTGTACCTGCTGGTGTTCTACTCGGTATTGGCGCTGCTCCCATGTGGGCTTCCAAAGCTTCCTATCTCACCCAGGTTGCTGGAGTGTACGCGAAACTCACCGACCAAAGCGTGGATGGTATTATTGTGAGATTTTTCGGATTCTTCTTCTTGGCGTGGCAGACTGCTGAACTTTGGGGAAATTTAATATCGTCACTTGGTAAGTATTATCGTAGCAAATTCACAAATAACTTTGTTTTTGCAAAAAAAGGGGGGAAATTCTTTCAGTTACTACAAGCCTTCTTCGGTAGGACAAAGCAACGACAAGAATACACTAGCGTATACGCTGTGTTGGTACTCTCGCCCATCACGCTGCTTGTTCTCGTCCACGATCTGGGGGCTTCTTATCCTTGACTCGTGCGTCAAATTTTTCGTATACGTAAATAACGTCATTCCATACAAAATTACATGCAATAACGTCATATACGTATACGAAAAACTCGACGCACGAGTCGAGAATAGAGTCCCTGTGTGCTTGTATTCGATTTATTCTACTGGAGATGGTTGCTTAGCAGCCGAAATGTACATTGAGTAATTAAATCCTCTAGTGCTCGAAAGTTGCTTAGCGGGAGACAAAGTGAACTTTTCCTCCCGATTTTAAATGCGATTTTTTTTATCAAAAGCATCTTACTTGCAAATGTCAATTCTTACACTTACACAACTGTCAAAATAAAATAATTTAATTTAGATTAATTTTAATTTAAAATGAATGTTTTTCAATCAATTTTCAGAGTCGACAAAAAAATCATATGTGAAACTCGTGTGAAACGGCACGCGCGGGAAAAAAGTATCACTTTCTTCCTTTATCACACAAATAACTAATATAAGAACTGAGGAATTGTTTGACTTTTTATCTGTAATTGCTGAACTAAAATTGCCAAAAGATTAATTTATATCCAATAATCCACAAAAAAACGACTACTTAGAAGACAAATTATTGTAAATTTAAGTACTACAGCAGATTCGTGGTTTCAAATTAGCACACAAAATAAAACTACTATAGCTAAAACAACACTTTAGATTTTTTTTCTTTCAATATATAAGCTTTGTCACTGCGTTTTAGAAATGCCTGTTTTATAATTTTGGTTCTTAACGGCAGGCAGGCTTTCTAACAGATTCCTGCTATTCTCGATTATTTTCCTTGAATACGTAAAAGTGAAAGACTAAGTTGTGAAATGTTCTGCAACTGAAAGTGGAAATTGTAGGACTAACCTTTTCTAATGTTTTTAATAAAATTTTTTCAAAAAACTTCATTCCTACTTCGTAACTAAATATTTAAATAATGCTGCAATTAGTTGTCTATGCATTACAATTCTTAAAAAATTTTCCTTGAGCATCTCTACTCGAATAATTAATGAATTGATACAAACGCAATGGTTATATTTTTTAAATTGTACTTGTATTAAATTAAGAAATGTAATGAACAAACATAAATTTAACGATGAGCTAGTCCTAAATATCTGAATAATAATTCTGTTTGTTTACAACAATAAATTAATAATCGAATGCAACTTCACTTCACTAAACTTAAAATACCTAATTTTATAAAAGTAAACATATTTAAATTGTCTAGATCGCCGTGTTAATCATGTTAAGCAAGTTACTAATTGTAACGTATCAAGCTGACTCTTTACAAATTAGTTATGCTAAATTGACTGCACAAAAGTGTTCGCTTACGATTTTGTTTTTGATTACTTTGCTATTGACTATTCTTAGCTTTATACCTTGGAGTGTTTTAAAACAGGAAAAATGTTATATACAATTTACATACCTATATTTAGAAATACAGAGTGATATGAGGTTGTTTAAGATTAACTAATTGATACCAACATTGCATTGCCTTGGTGATAATTATCTAATTGTACTTACAGTAACGAGCGTCACTAATTAAAAATGTAATTACTGGTTTAAATCGTATATGAAGTTAACGACATTACGAACAGATAATTTTAAATTTGCTTTTGTTCAATTCATTGAAAATTATAACCTATATGTTCATATTATTTTGTAAGGAAGTATAGTTATAGAACGGTCAAAAAATTATAAATATTAAATCGGTTTATTGGATTAGTCAAAAAATAAAATTTTTACCATTTCAAGAAAAATGATGTTCATACAAGCATTTGCCAGTTTCCGCTCCCCACTCTTCAGAATATGTTATCTCCAATTTCTGTGAGGTATGCCACCAGCTACGAAAAATACTTAAACGACGGTTAATATAAGTTTCTGCAATTTAAACCACGTTTATGTCACATTGTTAACATTTTCGTTTTGTCTGTTTTTATAGCATACATGTTCTGTTAATTAACCTATTCTGGTCATTCTGGTTTTGTCTAATTTTGTCATTTAAGATATCGCAACACTTTCCTGCCTGTGAAATCTTAAGTGTCTCAATTCGCATCGTATCGTTGGACACAAATTGCGTTGTATAAAAATAATAGCAACTAATTTGCATTAATTGTATGTTAAATTGCTTTTGTAATGCTCGAAACTGATTTCACTCTAAACAAAAAAAACTAATTTGAATTTTATAAATTCATAATTGCTTAATAAACCTAGAATAAATTTTGTTATTAAAACTTTCGTGAATAATTTTTGAGTTTTGTTAAATAACATGATTTATAAAATGATTATCTATTTTTTAATTATTTGGCGATAACAAAAATGGACGAATATAAAAAGAAATGTTAAATATTTAGTTAATAATACAGTCGCAGAGAATGAATAAATTTTTTACCTTTTTTGAACCACCCTGTATATTGCTATGTAAATGGTAAAGTAATTTTAACACAGGAATTTATTTTTTTAGTGCTCAGTAACCCTCATGGAGCTCATGGAAGTTCAAGTGCGAACGCAACCACACCCACATTCGATACTTGTGGAGCAAATTTCTGCGTCATGAACCTTAACAACAACGATAATTTGGCCAGGCCGGACGACAAAGAAATTTTCGAAATTTCAGGCATCTACCTAGCCTGCATCATCGTAGCTGTAATCGTAATCGCCTTGTTTGTTGATCCGCTTTCAAGGTAAGAGCCTGTTTTTAGACCATTCGATTCTTGAATGTCAAATAATATTATGTAGGTGTGCAGTCAAGACAAATTAATTAAGCTTTTGGGGAATCCCTTGGTTAGCGAAATTGTTGACGTTAGCAGAAAATGCAGTGATGGTGGTGATATCATTCGCTTGCAAAAAAGTAGTTAAAATATATCAACAATCTAGAAACACAAATTATTGGTATTCAGGGGGAAAAAACATTATGTTGAAACAGGTTAGGTGTGTGAGAAGTGATTTTGAGCAATTCTGTGAATTTTATCGGCACATTTGAATGTTCCAAAAAATACAATAATTTATTTTAGAATGCGTTCCCGTAGTGACCTCGTCATCAGATAATACTTAACCACTGCACTCTCACTTTTTTCTTATATTGCTTTTTCCCTTCTAATTGTAGTTAATTTAATACATCTATTTTAATCATTGGATGTCAGTTAAATGGAAAGAAAAATGCATGTTACGTAATTAATCACTGGTGTGTGTTTATATCAACTAATCATGAAATGCTCTTTCCGGAAATATTTATTCGGCTTATGCAATGCATTCCAGTTTGAACACCGAAAGCGGAAGTTTAGTTCTACTCGGTAATCACGCGTAAATTGTCAGTACAAATATGTAAAGTGTACTAAGTAAAAAATATATAGCTTTAGCTGAACATCAATCAATATTGACAGTACATCAGCAATATTAAATTAATTTTTTCATTCAGTTTTTTTTGCAAAACGGGAATTCCCTTCTAAAGCAACAAAAAATGAAAAATCATTTTGCTTGTACCTTCTCATACTTTCTCGCTTAAGGACCACCCTCCAAGATACTACCCAGCGATCCACAAAAAAATATTATACAGGAAGATTTATCCAGCGGTCTGTAATCCTTACGTCTTAGATATATTCAGAAAACAGCAGTTAAAGACTGACATTAACATTTGTATTTGTTTTTTAAATGTTACTAAAACGTGACGCATGCTGGCCAAAGCTTGCTATAATATTTTCTTTTTGGATATCTCGGTGCAGAGATAGTTAATGTATTAAAGACCGGACTTTTAGTCGCAGAAGAGCAAAAAATTTCGTTAAAACTCATTAAGTAAACAAAAAGCACGGACGTACTCAAATCCATTAAGTTATACGTGAAACATATTGGAGAAGAGAACACATTTTTCGGATGAGAATTTAGAAAAAGTTGTTGTGTACTGCAATTCATAGGTTTTTTTTATTCAACTGTGGTTTTCCTTTATGAATGTTGATAGTTCAAATCTTTTTTTCGTAGAACTTTCTTATTGTATTAATGAATCTACACGTTCTATTTTACATTTCAATTGAAAAAAATGTTTTTGCAGTTTCATAAAATTGTTTTGTGAAGTACTTTTAAAACTCATGACCATTCATATATACGCGTATGAACCGTGTTTTATTTTATTTTACTATTACACAAGCATCAATTCTAGTTGACCAAATAAATCATAACCATCTGCACAAGCTAGGTTAAAGTCAAACATATGGATGTGTTGCCATTCTAAGTTCGTAGATAATTTGTTTAGAATTTTAGATACGCACCAACTATACATTTAAAGAAATGGTGTCAAAATTGCTTAATAATTGATTGCCTCATAATTTAAATACTGACTAAATACTAGACTAGGAATCCGGACTTTATATAATGTTTATGAAAGCAAATAAGACCTCTTTTTTTATTTTTTGTGTAAAATAGTTGATTAAGCAACATACTAGACTAAAACATTCATTAGCCAAAAAGTGTGAAAAAGCTTTCCCAATTTTTTCCCCGTCACTGATCAGCAAACTTAAACGGAGGTTTTTATATTTTTACTAGCAATATCTAAATTTCAGAAATTCATAGAAGGCGTCACAAGAACATTAAAGCACTGAAAAATCAATTTATATCCCATTTTCTACTTGATTAAAATATCGTTAGGCAAATTTTTGCAAAATAAGTTATTGAATATTGATGAAATTTCATTAACTATAAAATTTCATTAATTCAGACAGTTTTTTTGTTTATTCGTATATTAGAGTATTTTCCTCTTCCGGGGTGTTTTATATTTAAATTTGCGAACTTATTTTTAAGTAAACAGGTGCTTAAATGAATATTCCACTCACATTGCAACAGCCAATGGAAGCCGTTTATTTTCAGGCTCTTAACCAATTACACCCTGACTGGCGACGATGTTTTTTTTTAGGAAACCATAGCAAACATATCAACAAAATATTTTAATTGTTACATTTAATAATTAAATAACGCGTTTGTACGGCAACAAATAATTACACCAACTAAGTGTTTTAATAATAAGTTCGTGGAATATTCTAAAAAATTCCACCTGTGAATTAAAATTATCTGTAAATCTATCTTTCACTGACCAACTCAATTGTGTTGATGCAAGGAAACACTGCTTCTCCTTCGGACTCGCGATGTCTCTTAGCAACAATACAGTTTCGTTGTCAATGAATCGACAGAGTTATCGATAATTTTTAATTAACTTGCTGTATTGCTGTTGATAATTTGCGTAATGACTACCATTTAAAAAACTAGAGCACTCAAAAAATTTTCGATACCCACCTTTATAAATGTTTATTTTCGTACTTAAGATGATACCAGAAAAAATCTGTCTAATCTCCATTTATGACTCCGAAACATTTTAATATATTTTTTCACAGACTTTTCTTTGCATCTATGTATTTTAATCCATTTCATTCAAATTAAGTTCCTGAAAATTCAAGGAGTCAGACACCTACTATACATGTGTCACTATCGGCCCCTGCGTATTAAATAAAAAGTTCTTAATTTGGAAATTTTAAAAATGCACAGAGGACATAAAGAAACATAGAACTTTAAGAAAAAAATCAAGTTACAGCCCAGCTCATTAGCAGCTGATAAGTTTAAGATAAATCGTGTGCCTAATTTAGGAACTATACGAATTGTAGCAGCCGCCATTTTAAGACTATAGTATTTGGAAAAAGTTTAGAATTTTTATAGTATTTTCTATAAAAATCGACTTTTAAATTTAAAAACACTCGTTTTAAAAAGAAAAACTTTTGAATCGGTTTTGAAATTTGTTTTCTCAGCAAACTTATATCTTTGTTTCTCAATTTTCTCAAAAATCGGTTGCAGAGCATAATATATACTTAAGAGTATGCACGAATCCTGGTTGCTATGGCCTTATTCTGTAGTGTTTTAGAGAGAGAGCGACGACAAAAGAAAACTACTAGATGTACTATTTCACGGAGCTGTTGATTAGCGCTAATATTGTTTTTCGTTCACAATTAAGATTGGAAATCTGCCAATGAATTTGATTGTAATTACAAAAATTTATAATGTTTAACAATGGTAAAACCTAAAACGTTTCCTGTCCTGGTAGGTCCGACACTATCAACAAAATCAACTTTGTCTGGGATCTCTCTGTCACATGTACTATAAAATTGAGACCTGCTTATCATAGCAACAAGCGGTTCGTGCATCCTCCTTATGTTTTATATTACTTCGCAATATCGGTTTAGTGTAGATTTTGATACGTTTTGATACACACAGACTGACATTCCAAAAACCTCTTGTTGGTTTCACCGAGGTCTCAAACGATCACAATACCTTGTTATATTCTAAATATGAGAAAGTTAAAATAACCGTAGCATTTCGCTTAGATTTTCGTATACTTTAGAAAATTATACTTTTTCTAATATCATCAGTCAGTTAGTGCCGGTATAACAGTGGTAAAATCCAGGCACCTTGCAGAGTGGTGACGCAACCTAACATACAGATATACCCCATTTTTGCTGTACTATATAACGATGGGAACAGTGCAGCAAATGAGACAAAATTAGTCAACTAAACTACGGTTCTTCAACATAACTTCGTCAGTGCGAGTTGGCATAACTATGAGAAAAAAAATTGATTTTTTCGTGAAAAATTCTTTTAAGTATTAAAAAATATCAAAGGCGATAAGTCACATTCACCATCCAAAAATTCGGTAAGAAGAGAAAAAGTAACACCTCTAAATATTACTGCACGAAAAATTAAGTTTGTGAATCATATTCTCTTATCGTTATCACTCATGCGCAGTTTAGCTTAAACAGAAGTGTTTCCTCGTCCCCCGTTTATTAAAAAGGGGTCAATTTCCAAAAAATGTAGAAGGCGTCATAGAGAAATTATAAGACTTTAAAAGCTTAGTTTCTCAAATAATTTTGGATATACCTCTGCATTCAGGCCCGAATCCAAGAAATTCTAATGGGGGGAAGCGAGGCTTGATTACATTTTGCCATGTCGTGGCGTTCACCGGCAACACTTTTCCAGAAATTATTGTCGGTAGAGGGGGAGGGGGTACTGAAAAACTTTCTTGTCATATATAAGCGATCATCATGTATTTTAACCTTTTTGCACAAAATAGCACCACTACAAGAAGACAAAATGACCGAATTACTTTGCCTGAACCTTCTTATACTTCAGAAGTATGTTTGTAATTCCGTATAAATTTCTGCGCACGAATAGTGACTTGTAAGTCCTGCCACTATACCGGCGCGGTCACTATACCAGCTCGGTGAGCGGAGACATACACTGATAACCTGTTAGTCGTAACCAGCACGGGCGCACGCATGTAATCAACCTGCACGCTATACTGCGCAAGGTGTATTATAATCCAAAAGTATTATTATTCTATAGCGCTAGTCTACCTTCTAGTTTATCAGCTGCTGTTCGAGCATCTTTTTCTCTAATTTTTTTATCTTTTAGGGAACGTTTCCTTGAAATTGAAGAAAACTAAAAAAGTAAGCACAGATTTAGCGGGGGCATAATTTTTAGATTTTCAAAAATTCATAGAAGGCGTCACAGAGAAATTAACGGGAGGAGACAGGAACCCAATTCTAATTCATTTATAGCCGTATCAGCTTATATAATTTTAAAGAAAAATCAAGTGGCCAATTTTTAAGCAATATTTTGTTTTGTAATTTTCAAAATAATGTATATATTGTCTTCTTCTAGAGCTACTACAATACGATATTGTCCCGGTTTGTAAGTAACATTACTTCCATAATAGGTAAAGCGTTAAAGTCAAAATTTTAAAAAATACAACAGCGGCCGCTGTTGTGAAGCTAGAAAGTTCATTCAAAAAAAGCGTTGGATTTGGGCATATAGTCTTCTGTCAGATCTCGCTTAAGACTTCAGTTCTCAGTTTCTGTGATAAATGCTATAACAAACGTGTTTAACTTGAGCTGTTGGCTTAGGTTTTTTTTAAAGCTTATTTGTCGATGAATTATTGAGATACATTTCAAAGCGCATCAAAATCGGCCAAACCGCTCGAGAGGTAAGAACATATACCAACTAAACCACCAACTCATCCACAGACAGACAGACATACTGCAAGTATAGGAAAGTAACCTAACAACATACAACCACACAACACTGCTGGGAAACTGCTAATGCGAGTAGAATTCTAAAACATTCTAATAAAATTTTTTTAAAATTTTGGGTAATACCGGTAAATAGGTAGTGCCTTTCTCGCTTAATTATGTACCAAATTTCAGTGTCGAGAACCTATTAACGACCTTAAGAAGGTTACTGTCTAGTCTCTACCAAAAAGCAAAAAAAATGTTTTAAGATCATTTGTATTGACTCATTAACAATAGTTTTTTAAATATACAAATTCGCCAATTTTTAAATGTTTCTTGATAAAATTATTTTTATGAAGCATAGCGGGGGAGCTACGTACTCTATAGCTTCCCCCGTAAATCCACCCCTGTCTGCGCATTTCAAAGTAGTTAAATTGGCGCATCGGTTCAGTAAATATGAGGTACGCCCACCTACAAAAATCTTTTTAAAACACTTATTTGGGTTCGTGGAGCACCGAAACATACATTTTCGTCAAAATCTCGAATTCCTTTCTATACTAAAAGTATAAGGAAAAATACAACCTGTGCTTTTGAGTTCCTCGAATCCCAAAATCCCATTGGCGTGAAAATATCAGAAATGATGGTTGGATGAACAAATAAAAATGCAAAACTGTGAATAAAACTTGATCTGAACCATTAATTTTTCAATGTAAAAACAATTATTTCTTTCGTCGTAGTTTTGAAAACATCATTAAAAGTATTGTTTCAATCTGCATATTTCTATTGTTCAAATCCTGGAACCTATCATTGTTCGCAACAAAGGATGCATTATACGTCCTGCATTTCATGACTTACGTAACAGAGAGACTTTACTGACAATGAATCCACCCATTCCTTTCACAGCGGTATCAGCAATACAGTACACGCTAGTTTAATTGTCGGAATGGTTTACCTTGAATCTGATTGCACCTTATTTTTTCCTTATGGCTCAGACCATCTACGTATAGTTAGAGGTTGTGTGTGTTGAGGTTTCGATTTGAAAATTATTGTTGTATTTTCAAGATTTGCAAAGGCTTTGTAAACGCCTCCGGTATCCTTGTACCTATTCTTGAATAATGCACGACTTTAGTTTCAAAAGCTTAAATTGGTGCAGAGCCAGCCAGAATTTGAAAGGTGTACGCTCGGAGATAAAGGCGGATGTGTGTTACAGTTGTCTGTTGCCATTTACAGATGTTTATGTTGAATAATTATGAACAAGGTTATTAAATCCATTTAAAATATTTGTTCACGACAGCAAAAAATATATAAATTTAGTAATAATTCGTTTCCCTTGAACGGGGAAAATTCTAACGAATAATCATGTATCGAAGCAGGGACATGTTTTATATAGTATACAAGGTTTTGAAAGAAAATATGTAAATATGTTATAAATAGAGGATTCACACAACTAAGGACTACAGTTTTTAAGAATGCAGTCATTGTATCAATTCTTGAACAAAGGTTAAACTACAAACCTTTTTTTACATATAAAATGATTTTTTTACAATATCATTAAAACCCATCAACCATAAGTAAATTACTTGTTGTAAGTCACTACTTTTGTAGTTTTATACAGTCGTAATAAAATTATTGAGCATGAAAAAATTAATATGTTGTGGTACTTGATGTTGATAAACATTACTGCAGTTATTAAGCTACGTTTAACAATTGACCTTATATTAATAATTTGCTAAACTGATACACTATTAATTAATTAAAGTGTCGAATTGCCAGTCTGATGAATATCACATTAATGGTTCAATGGAAAATAAAGACAAATATCAAAAAAACGTTCACATAAAACTATGCTTCGTACGGTTTTACTGTAAGTAAAATTTAATGTTGTACAGAACTTTATCACGCTTGAAAATATTACTTTATTTCTAGTAATTTCTTTTACGAAGGTGTAAATGTTAGCCAATACTTAATTCCTAACTACTTTATTAACTATAACTAAAGGCGTACCTCTTTTTCATGTAATAAATGCAAAATAAAAGCTCTATTATTATTTAATTAAGAAATAAAACAACTTTTTTCGACTGCCGGATCTGGAACCGCTTTTGATTGTTGTTAATTGTATAACATCTTAAAGTTATATTAGGTTTTGGTTTTCCTATATAATCGAAGTATCGTTATCCAATTATGGAATACTCCTGGGGCCACTTTTATTGACGCAGACATCAATTGAAATCCAAATTGATTTTTCAAGTACGCGGTACTATATTGGCGCTATTGTTCACATAACCTTTGTTGTTCTTCCTCTTATGTTCTCGGGTAATACAAATGTGTAGAGCCATTGTAAATAAAAAATTATTTGTAATTTAGTTTAAAGCAGTATTGACTGCGTCTAAAAATTTGATTTTGGTATTTTAACGAACAAATACGCTCATAACATCCAAAAAGAGAATTTTTCGATGGTCCATTTTTGATAAAATTTAAAATATAGAACTATTAAAAATTTCTTCGACTTTTAGAATAATTGTAAACTAGAAGCAGAATATAAACATGTTTTTTTGGCATCACCTTTTCAGGAACCAACTTTGCAGATATAGAACAAATTTGTCCGAAATAAAATTAAAATTCTTTAAGTATATTTCTTTTGAAATGTTTGACCTAATAATTAATTACACAAAATGAGTTAGCAGATTGGCATCGACTTAAGATCTTTAGATTGATTTTGGAGGGGTCTTTACAAAAGTTGGCACTTTTTAAGAACATTCGTTGATTCATTTCTCCTCTCACTATAGTTTTTCGGAATACATAAACTCATATTTTTTGCTCCTCGCTTTAAATAGCCAATATTTTTTTATAGTAAAGTTTTATTGTTGGAAGCGTCTTCACGCGTAATAAAAAAAAGTCAAATGTTGATATTTGGGGAAAAGGGTAGATTAGAATTAAGGAACACCAAAGATCAGAAAACAAAATTTGTGTCACCACAAAATTTGAAGCGGCCAGTTGTTATAAAAACATTTATGCTTATCTGCCCACTCATTTTTAAGTAAACGGTCCTTAAACCTACATTTTCAATAAAACGGCTGCAGCTTTAAACGTAAAACTAGAGAGTTGCATGCTGCAAAAACGCATTTGATGTTTCTGAACGGTTTCTATCAGATTTTGTTTTTGTATTTGATAAAACATTTTTTCTCCTCGTAAGGTTTCGTAATTTATTTAAAACAATTTTTTATGAATTTGTAATACACTCCTCCATATCATGTTGGACCAACCGTTCCGGAGATATGCACTCACCCGCGAACACAGACTTTCTAAAATACTGTGATTGGTCTATTTAATTTTTCCTTGCAATGCCAGTTCGTTTTTAAAATTGCTTCGTATTTAATGCTCATTAATATAAGTTCCTTTGTCATGATCAAATACCTGCTATTTTTAACCTTCTTCTTAACACATATATGCTTAGAAGTATGCATACTTGCTGCAGACCAAGGACTGTAGTCACAGAATTCGTGCAGTAACTGGAGCAATTAATTTTGCTTTTGTTGGAGCTTTTTCATTGCATATTTGCGTGCGTCTGAGAGGTAACAGGTAACTGTAACGCCCGCGCCTTTCGCCTGCGAAGGACGCCCTATTGGAGTAGATGAACTGAACTCTGATATTTTATACATCATAGCAAGGCCAAGTACCTGTATGGAATTATTTTAAATTATATGCATATCAGGTCCTGGTTGAAGTCAGTTTCAGGATCAGATAGAACTTCAGTGCGGATTTAAGTTGTCACAGTCGTGATTTTTAACTTTACCCACCACTCCTTCATTGTTTGAATATTTATTTGAGTTCAATGGTCTACACATTTTTAGACCCCCGACTTTTTCTCAATTGGTTAATTTTATACGCCCAAAGAAATAAAATTGTACGAGTTTCCAATTTCATATTATTTTTATTTTTTTGTGTTCGCGTTAGAAGTTTTTATCTCAATTATATTTCAAACATTTTACAGGTTTCACTCCAAAGCACAAATTGGGGGCTATAAATTTGTTAGTGAAAATTGTTTGTTGCTACTTTTAAAAGTGAAAATGAATGAGGAAACAGGAATTGTGTCACGGTAAAATAACCATTCCGTCATTGATGGCATGAATATGTTTTTTGCGGATGTGTCATTGTTAGTGCAATAATAATTGTGATTTGACATGTACAAGCTAATAATAACAGGATTCCTGTTGACAAGTTTAAATTATTGTTAAAGTATCCTTGGCATCTTCCTAGACTCAGGAGATGATAAATTATTTTTTTTGCCAAGTCCGAGGTCCTCAAAATCCTAAAATTATTGAAGAAATAAAATGACTTTCACGGAATTGTTGGCGACGAATTCGGCGTCGATGTGTCGGTGTCCCTGGTATTGTCGATGCTTTTTAATAAAACTGCCAAAAACTAGACAAATCCGGTCATATAATTACGCAATTTAATTTTGTTTTTCCGTTTGAATGTTTGCCATGTCCATATGTGTATGCTATTATATTCCAACTGAGTTTTCTCATTTGCATCAGGAAGAATTAGAACGGTTAAGGTAACTAGCGAAACTCTATTGCAGATTTCTTAAAACGTTGACGTCAAACCTAAACTTTTAAAAGTAATAATAGTTTTTGTTACATCATCTATTTATCAACAGAAGGGTGTGGTATGTAGATACAGAATGCCGTTTATATTAGATAAATCCTGGTTGAGCAGGTCATTGATCGAATAAAATGATTTACAATGGCGACCCCCAACAGATCATTTCGTCAAAAAGTCCGTTCTTTTAGTTGAACGATCTGAAATGCTTCTATTGGCAGCAAAGAATGGATGAGGGCGGAGGACCTTTTTTATGTAAATTCCAATGCGATTTAACAATCGTTAAGAATTTCTCCAGGGATGTGAAAGGTGCATGGCCGAACAAGCAGTAAACCTTCTTGAAACAGTCTTGACCTATGGTCATTTTAGAGGGAAACCTATAAAATTGATTCTTATACTTGGCCCAAATTGATCCATAATTGCAAGCTATAAAATAATATTATTCAAAACAGGCGCCAGAAATAATGCACTTTAAAAATTCTGCATAAATTTGTGATACTTTTCAAATTAATTTTACTATTTATTTCTTATATGATCCAGCTCTTCAGGTTTTGTCTGTTAAAATTGCTTAATATTGGAGAGATTATTTGAAATTTATTAAATTTACTTACAACTGGTTTCACTAGTTTTGTATGAGATTTTGAAATTTTATCTTACAACTTACACACCGATTTTCCTGCAAAGCCTTTCTTCACTTTCTTGCTATTCCACACAAGCGTTTTTTAGTATTCTTTTGGATTTTTTAAGATCAAATAATCTTTTTTTACTTTCCTATACTTTCAATATAGGGAAGTACTAATTTCATGAAAGTTTTGTAAGTCGAGATTTTGACGGAAATGCATGTGTTGGGCCGCCAGGAACTCAAGAAAATGTTTTTTTAATGTCTGTGTATGGGTTAGTGGGTGGGTGGGTGGATATGTGTGTGGTGCATCATAACTATCGTATTTCGATGAGCTTTGGAATTTGGGGGTATATCAAAACTTTACCGACAACATAAGGTTTAAACAAAATCCGAAATTTAAAACGGAAATTAGACATGTTTTTTTGGTAGCATTTTTTTTATGAAACAAATTTAATAAATTTAAAAACGGAATCAACGCTATTTTTCCGAACTTTATAGCTCAAAAATGGCGACCGCTACAAATTTTTGAAGATTTAGATTTTACCGCCTTATTACTCAAAAAAAGGTTGACAGATCGCGTTCAAATATTGGATCGTAATAGCCCTATAGAGACACAATCCTACTGAGCAAAACCGTTGGAAATGTTGTAAATTTACACAAAATAATTGCTCAAAAACTGGATACACGATTTTTATTAGATTTTGTTGCCTCGTAGTGCTGAGGATTAGCTACAATTTGGTTCATGTCCCGGCTTGGAAATTTTTCTTTGACGTCTTCAATGAATTTTAAAAAATTTGAGTGCTAACGCCTATTTAGTCAAAAACGAGTAATAAAATCAAGATGAAATTTGATATTGAGAATGCCCTAAGGGTACACCAGTTAGTAAAACTTTTGCAACCACTAAATTGCTTTCTAAACATTTCAACTTCTTCAAAAACATGCAATTTGATAACTTTTTTGTGACACTTTCTATGAATTTTTGAGAGTCGAAAATTCTTACTCTATTTAATAAACGGGGGCCGATAAAAGGTTTTCGTTTAGGCTAAATTACTCATGAGTGATAGTAGAATAAAGTTGTCACTTAATATTTAAATACAAAAATATTTGAGGGGGGAGGGGTAATTTTCCCTCTCCCATCCAATTTTTGGTGGACGAATTTGTCTTTCCGTTTTCTTCACAAAAAACTTAGAAAAAATTCAGTGTACTATCAGTTTACTTTAAAATATTACTCGCTCTCTATATCGGACACCTATGCGTTGACCGAAGTCTTTCGGTACGTGACCGAAGCAACGCACACAACTACCTGTCGACCTTTGCTTCACTATTCTCTCTTTGTAGTCAATGTTGGGCCGTATCACATTAATAATAATATACCTGAACTTTTCTCTAAAGCAGAGGAAAGTCCAGGCGAAGTGCTTTGCTCATTTTTTTATTACATACTGTATTTCGAGGTATTCAATAAATGCAGTCCTTTGAACAATGTAGATGCGATGTTAGTATTTTTTCCTGCAGTTTTAATTATTTCAACACGAAATGCTGGTAACTCAACCTAGGTTCACGTTACGCAATATTAGATGATGTCAAATGTTTTTGGGGTTTGTATTGCAACAGACATCAAAAATTTAGAAAATTAAGTGATGCAATATAGAAACAACATAAAGTAATAATCTTTTATTTACAGATACGGTGAAAAGCAAAGGCGAAACAGCGCAGTTGAACTTACCGGCATCCAACTACTTTCAGCAACAGCTTACCAACTGAAAAAACCTTACCAACAACTTCTCATACCAATAACGATATGGATAGGTATGGAACAGGCCTTCATCGGTGCAGATTTCACCCAGGCCTACGTTTCTTGCGCCTTGGGTATCCCTTCAGTTGGTTATGTGATGATATGTTTCGGAGTAGTAAATGCAATCTGCAGTTTACTTTTCGGATCTGTAATGAAATACATTGGAAGAGCGCCTATTATTGCCCTTGGGGCTGTGGTACACGCTGGGCTTTGCGTGTGGTTGCTCATTTGGAGGCCTCACCCGACAAGCCCCATCTCGTTTTTCATGGCGTCCGGACTTTGGGGAGTTGGTGATGCCGTTTGGCAAACTCAAATTAACGGTGAGTTTTACACATTATTGAAATAATTTTGTATAATTAACATCAAATTTTGAGTTCTTGGGAGAAACGTCTCCACGTAGGTGGAGAATTTTGCTGAAAGTTATTTCTTTCTACATTAAGATTTTCGAAAATATTGTCCAAAGAACATATTTCAGCGAATATGGATTTGTGGATTTGAAGAGATTCTCCCTAGATTAACTATAAACGAGGTCCTGTGGTTCTTAGAATAACTCGTCATGGGTTACCACTGGAACTGATTCCCTGCACATTCAATATCTCATTCCTACGGTAGATATAATATACGGAATACGGAAAATTAATTATATCTCATATACAACTTTGAAGTTGGCGCAAGATTTTTCTACTAAGACTTTCTTGGTTTGTTGGGGTTTTATCTTTTAGCTCGATTGTATGTCTTATTTTATGGTAAGTCAGCCGATTAAGAAAATGACTCTTTGTAAAAAGTTTGACACAACAATGGAGACAAAAGGGCGTATAAATCCTGATAGGGACAAAAAGGAAATCACATATAATCTTAATTTTCTCCGAATTTTTGAAGTAATAAAAAATAATCAAATTCGAACAGTATAAAGCAAATTAAGGTGTTCAAGTTTCTCATTTATGGAAATGTAAATTGGAAAGAAATTCGTTTATATTCCAAGAGGTGTATAAATTGGCGTGTTTAGTGTTAACGTAACTCTACCGATGTGACGTCATATGATTTTGCTAGTATTTTATTGCATAGAAAGTTAAATCGTTGTTAACAGTAAATAAAGTTTCTAACTTTGATCTAGATTCTAAACTACAGCATAATAAAAATGTTTTGAATTTTATATCCCACGCTTACTAAATGATTAATAACTATTCTTTCCCAAAATATTAATTTCAACTTTAAAAATGAAAGTTTCACATCAACCTACCTACATGTATATTCTACTTATGTATTTTCAAGCAATGATCAGTTTGAAACAATAGGCAATTGCTGCAGAAAATTTTAACAAATATTTAAGTTTTTGAAGTTTTTATATTGTGATAAACAAAAAACATTTTCGAATATAGTAACGCTGTGCGGTCCTAGAACTGCAAAACCCAAAACTTTATTTTTCATTAAAATATCTCGAATTCGGAAAATTACATGGGGGTATTACTTTCCAGGAAAGTAAACATCGGCATTTTTAAGTCATCATCTAATGTAGTTAAACAAACTTAACCGTGATTTTAAAGTCAAACTTCGCCTATGTGAATATACAGAAAAGAACGTGATATGACTTAAAAGGATTAATTACAAAACATTAGAAATTTATCATTGATGGTGGTAAGGACAATTATGCTAGCCAACGATTAAAACCGTTTTTGCCATGTGGACTTTGGACAACATTAAGACGTAAAACTATTATTAATTAAATATTCAAAATTTATTCTACTACCGGAAGATAATTTATAGATTATGGTTATAGGGACTTTTCTAGTTGAAATTTTAAGCTTTTAGCAACAACAGTCAACACGTTATAAACATTATGTACCCACCTCTACCGAAAGCTTTCACAGGGTTTCTGTGCTTACTGCCCATTGAAGTCTCCATAGCAAATTTCACGTCAGTTTACATAACATTATTTTGAGCTATTATTTTAAACATACAGTAGATTATGAATGGTGTAGGTACATTATTTTTTTGCAAGCCGCTTAGAAATGGTAACAACATTTAAAAAAAGTTGAAGGATAACCTTGAAAATGATTTTGTAGGTGTATCTACTTTTACATTTACACACATTGTAATTGATTAGAAGTATCGTGACTTACGTAAATGCCAAAATAATAAAACCACCGATTATCATCAATTTGCATATTATGTCGACAGCCACTGTGCCCCACCCAACTGGGACTTTCCAGCAAAAACATTTTGCGAATGATCTAAACAAATATGTATTAGAGAGAGGAATGTTTGGGTATGGGGTTTGGGGTCGGTATGCTACTTTCGCACATGCCATCGTGTCAAGGCGATACCAGTAAATAATACATACGTCTAAGACATTTGAGGCTAAATAACCGCTTTATCAATAATAACGCATCGATTACGTCATCGGCGAAGCAGACAACTCGTATCAGCACTTCCTAGTTGATTTACATAGCCAGGGGCGTTTAGGAAAACCGTAATTCTTCTAATTTATGGGGGCACCGATAGTTCAGGAAAGCAAGTCGTCTGTTGCTACAGGTTTATCGGTCGGCTGTTGTAGTTGCTGAATGTTGATATTCCTGCCGCTTAGTCAGAATTGTTGATTCCAAGGCGCGGCGGGTCGAGCAACTTGCCTTGCCCAGGGCTGAAGAGGAAGCCAGTTCAAGCTGGTTTCCCAGTTTGCTTTAGGCCAACTGCAGCACCAATAAACAAACAGCTAAACTTTTGATTGCTCATGCATATTTATTTAATTAACTGTTAGCTTCTCAGCTGTAGGTATGTGTATTATTAGAACAGCACTGATTTATAAAGAAAGCAATCAATCATTTATTTTTTTGTTCTCCTTCTGTTTAATTTTGAGAAAATATGTTTTTTTAAAAACATTTATGTTGGGGTTTTAGAACGAAAAAAGTGGACCGTCACTAACTGTCAATGAATGAATTTATTAAACGTAAACAAAAACAAAATAATAGAGTGAATCCGTGGTTACCTGCACCTATAACAAAAAATAAGCAATTAAAAAATTAAGCGGGATTCATAACAATTTGGATAACCTTCGGTGGAAATCATTTAATATTTTATGGTAACGTCCATTATTTCGATTCTCTTCTCGTTTAGACGATCCATGCGATGTTTGAACAAAAACTGCGTCCACCTTTTTTCCTGGGTAGGGGGAATATTTTATAATGCTTTGACACTAAATTTATATGTCAATGGGCCGGCGGGTGGTCTAGTGGTTAAAGTCCCAGGCTTTGAAACTAGACTCTCAATGGCAGCTGGTTCGAATCCACTGCTCGGCGGTAATTTTTCTGAACAAGTTAAATCCGACGGGTCCATGGATGGTGTATGTAGGTGTGTATGTTGGGTTGCATGTCTTCAGGGGTGGGGTGCATGATAGACCGGTGAAAGAGCGCAAGTCCGCTGAGCCCGGGTAAGGGGGTGGGATAGGAATCATGGGGTCGAGCTCACGCACGGCTTCATGATTCTTAAAAAAAAAAAAAAAATAAATATGTCAGTATGAAAAATACGTAGCAAAAACGATTAAAACATGCATGAAAAAATGTATATTACACAGTGAGTTATCGCAGCTAGCAACACTGATATTGTACGTAATAGTTGGGTGGTACCACCGGAACTACTGACGTACTTCATTTTTTATGTTTTAGCGAATGTGAATTGAGCTATGACGTCAATCGCTTTTATTTAAATTGCACTCCACCGTCTTGACCATGCATAGCTTTTTAACCTTGTTCATGCAGATTTTTTTTCTCTATCCAATGGCATAAACTTGCGTAATGAATATTCGAAAAATTCCCTAAACTGATCGTGCTACAATTTTGTTCTAAATGTTTTCTTATTTAGTTTTGTTCCGAGAAAGCTAAACATAAATTATATGAGTTTTCTAAGAATAAATGGTTAAAATCTCCAAGTATAATGCACTGTCGATAGCGTTTGATTTCTTTTGCCATACTCCATTTATCTTGGGAACTCCTAGAAAAGTCTAATTTTATTGTAATCAGAAATGCAACATTGTTTCGGAAGCAAGCAAGCGCAAAACCACATAAAGCAATGAAATCGGTTTTCTTTAAATTAAACCCAAAATGATAGTTTGCGATCACAAAAACAAGCAATATAACTTCATCTAAAAGTTTGAGGTATTCTCAACCCGGTCTGCTAAACAATTTAACTTGATCGTGGAATTTGTATCGCATTAATTCCAAGTCAAAAATTCATAGGGGGACCCCAAAAATGTTATGGTCTTGGCAAAACAAAACAATCACCTGACAAAATTTTTAAAAAGAGCATTCCGCCAGTATGGAAAACCTTCGTAAAATTTGAATTCTGATAATTTTTACGGCTTAAAAAATGCTGTTTTGTTTTATTATACTACTTTTATTTACAAATCATTATACATGCAAACAAAAGTTATTTAATGACTTCTTTTCGCTTCCTATGTGTTTTAACATATTGATTTTCGCCTAAATTAGTAAAAGTCTTTTTTTTTTGGGATTGCTAGTAGTCCAAGTCGTGCATTTCCGTCAAAGGCTTGAAAGCAATTATTTTCAAAATCATTTCTATACTGGAAGCAAACCAAACTGTAGCAAGACATTTACTAAGTTTACGCTTTACTTTATGTCGTTCAGTTTTTCGCATTGTCTCAAAATTTTTGGTATGGTATTTAAAAACAAAATTCTAATTCCGTCATAACGTATATTCACCTTTAAAAATAAGAAAATAAGATTATCACGTCATGGTTTATTTTATAACTGTTATTAACATAAAACTAGGGCGACTCTTAAATGGATCACCCTGTATATTATTAAAAATAGCAAGCAAATAAAAAATATCAGGAATTATTTCTGATGAAAGGCAGAATAGCATACTGCCCACGACTTTCGTCGCACTCTCCAACGTTAACAAGCGAAGCTTGATTTTGAATTATGTTCAAAACTTGACAACCGTTCTTAAGAAGGTGATTGAACTGCTTAACAAACAAAATTGATATAGCGTAAAAGTCATTAGTGTATTTTAAAGCAAGACTACTTTTTATGTGATAGATGAGAAGAATTTGCTTCCTGCAAATACTTTCAAGCGAAGCATAACGAGTGGTCCTTTAGGCTAAAACAAAATAAGAGAGAGGCAAAACTTTTGCTTGAATGGTTTGCTTTAATTTGCTTGCGCGTTTCTTACAAAAAGATCTGACATATTCCTATTTAACAAACAGTTAAAGACCAGTACTTAAAATATCACAAAACGCTCAGTAATAGATTTTGAGATTCTAGTTTAAATTTCTTGCAATAGATGAGAGACGCATTGACAACACGACACCGTCTTAGAAAAATAATTCACAATTTTTTGTTATTGAATAAACTGAACTAAGTTTTTTGCTAGAAATTTTAAATTATTTTTTTTTATTATAACGTTTAAGCCCGAACATTTATTTTAAGACCAAAATAATTCCGTCATTCTCAGCTACGTAACTATAAGCTACCTCGCCATTACTTACTGACCCTTACAAGAATTCAAGTAAGTACAAGTCAAAAATTTCCTTTATGAAACCGTTAATAAACATAAAAAGTAATTTTTATTTTCACCAGAGAAAATTAAGGGCACCATGAAAAAACAAAATAGTATTTAATTCACAGCTTCATTCAGGCAATAATTTTTAAAAAAACAATTTTGTGTTTATTGTTAAAACTTTGACGTTGTAATTGTAACTTTGAAGGTTATTACTTATTGCAATATTAAATTTTGTGCGGATTTGGTTAATAGAAAAAGTGTTCGATTTGTCGCATTCTCCTCTATTAATTTCTTTAATTGCATAATTGGTTTTTTTATACCGATTATTTTTTAATGTTTTTTTCCTGTAAATTCCTTTATCTACTTTCACATTTCACGTTGCAGCTAAATCGAACCACCCGTTCCGAAGATATGAAGAAGCTTGAAATTAAATAAATAAATTTGGAAAAAAATTCTAAATTATTTTTACTTGCAAAATATACCTCCTAATCTACATCGTTTTTTTTATCGTACGACTTTCCCAACCGACCGACAAATTTCCTTATTTTACATTATGATTATTTTCGAAATAGATTATTGTAACGGTAAAGTAAATTACTTAATATACAAAAAAATTAAATTGTTACTATTAATTCTAACAGGATAAACAGTTTCTTCAAATTTTTGTATTACAACAAAAATTCTATTGGATTAGGGAGGAATAAACAATTAAATACATAGGGTAATATGTGTTTATTACTTAAAAATAAACTCTGTAATCAACTGAAATATTCCAGTCATTCCTGTATTTATATATCTACTAGATTAAAATTAATTTTGGTGTTCCACTAATTACAGTCCTCGTTAGTGTAATCTACCTGAACTAAATGCTTATTATTCATATTTACCTGCTGAAACTAGAATTGTACATAATTTTAATAAAGCACGAAAGGTTTTGCCTTATAGCACAAACTAACTAAAAGAACTAATTATGCTATCTCCATAATTGTGCGGAACAACCTTTGTGGTTTATGACTTTTGCTTAATCTAGTTTTTAATAAATGACACCCCCCTTTCTCAAAAAAAAGTAGTTATTTACGATATAAGTGTTAAAAGTGGGATTTTATGTTGTGAGTGGAGAATTTTACGAAACGAGCGATAGGGAGTTGAGTAACTCCCACGAACAAAATAAAATCACTTTTAACATGTATATCGTACAGTATTTTTTATACAACTGTTTATATTTAATTTAAAAACGAATTCATGATTTCTATTTTAAATTGTTTCACAAAAATCAGCTATGTCGTGATGTAGTCACGTTAATGCAGTGACAATTGAAAATTGTTTGTTAGAAACTTCAGAAAACGCAGCAGTCGTAGTAATGTTCCAATGGCAACGAGAAATTCGTTAACTACTTCCCAAGGAATTAATATCAGTAATTGTTATAATTCCAGTGTGTATGTCACTATTTATAAATAAATTATAAACTAATTACCACTAGTGTTAAAAATCTTTTTTTACTAGTGTTAAATAGTATATTATAGACCAAGGTAGGGAAGACATTTTTCTCAGTCGAGCAGAATTAATTCCCGAGATGCGAAGCATCGAGGGAAATAAGTTGCGAGGCTGATAAGTCTTCTCTACCGTGGTTTATATATTATTTTTTCCACTACTAGCACCCTTATTCCTTTTATAATTAATTGATTTTACATTAAAAAAAATAAAATTACAAATGCAAATATGCACAAAAATAAAGTAGCCTTGCTTTAAAACAAGAGAATAGTTAATTTCCATTGACATTTATGTAAAATATATATTTTATAATAGTGGTTATAAAATGTCCAATTTTGATGATTTGAGTGAAAACTGCACTCCTCCTGAAATTAGGGAAGGTGCAGAAAGTGCTGGTGAACAGTTATGACGAGTAAAATCAAAAGATTTTTACATGTAAGTTTATGGTGAATTTAAAGATTGGTAGCAATTGTTTTCATTATTAACCAGTAGTTAATAATGAAATATTAGTAACCACTAGGAAAGAAATTCATCTTCTTGGCTCTAAAACAAAGTAAATAATGATATCGTTTAATGCTAGTAGTGGAAAAAATATTTTTAACATGCTGCCATATAAAATTGAATTTCTAACCCGGGTAACTTGAACTAAAAGTGTCATTTTTAATGTCAGTTGTATAAAAAATATTTTACCTAAGCATTCTACATGTACTCTAAAAACTCCATATCTATTATGCTACAAGTTTGTAATTTATTTCAGGTCTTTACGGAACTCTCTTTAGACGTAACAAAGAAGCTGCATTTTCGAACTACCGTTTATGGGAAAGCTCAGGATTTGTCATCGCGTATGCCTATTCTACTCACTTATGTGCTAAAATGAAGCTCTATGTTATGCTCACAGTTCTTGTAGTGGGCGTTTTCATGTACATTATCGTCGAAATTCTTCACATGCGTAAATTGAAAAGGCAAAAGGAGAAAGAGAGAAGAGCGGCAGAAGCAGAAGCCAAAAACCGACCACCGGAACCTGAAGAAACAGACGACGAAAAAGATGATATTGATGATGAAATTATTGTTACGCATCTTTGAAGACAGTAAGTGTTTCTTATTTTAATTTTGTACTTTTAGTTATACATGCATGCTTTGTGGTTGTGTTTAAGGTAACATTTGGTGCTCTTCAGTAAGTTGAATAAATTATAATTAATATAAGTTGTAGCTCTGTTAATTGTGTACGTGAGTGGTGCGACTCCGGTTCAACTCCGGTGATGAAACATGTTCCCAAACCGAACTGTAGATCCCCTCTATCTAGAATACTACTCTTTCTGTGCACAAACGGATTTAGAATAGGAAGCACATAGTATATATTTATAGAATTTTAATTAATTTCTGTTTATTACTATTAATGTGAAATTATTAATTTAAAATGTTAAAATTTTTTCTTGGCTATTTTACTACAGTTTAACAGCGCGCCTATTCAAGTAGCATGTAAAAACAAAAACTACTAGGAACACATTAAAAACAATCTTCGTAAATAATCAGTTTTATACAGTTTTAAGTATCTATTATTTGTTCCAAGCCTTTATTTTACAGAATGCTACATCTCGGAAATGAAATAATGCTCTGTCATTTTTGCACGTCAGAACGAAAACAATTAACTCGTTTACTTCTAGTGTTTGATATGTCACCAAACAATGACTTCTTCAAAACACTTGACACAAAATTAGAAAATATTGCTAAGGTTTATGTCTTTGTTGGCGATTGAAATGTCATCAATCATCATCATTTTAATTAATGTTGCGTAAAACCTAATAATCCCCAAAAAAAGACTAATCATTAAAATCTTTGACACCTTTTGCCCTGTAAATATAAAAAATTGATTTTTTCATCATCTACACATTATATGTGTGTAAGAATACACCCGCACATAGAAGACTTTTCGTTGTATTTGTATCATCCCCTGCTTCTTAATAATAAAAAGACATAAATTTTCAAATTAAATATTCTTAGCTAACTAAATTTTAAAATAATCATATGGACACTATTTGAAAAATAATACTCTGAAGATTTTTCAGTAGAGAGACATAAAATCAATAATTTTCAAAACCGTAATTTAAAAAAAAAATGCTATTTTATAGTCCAAAACTCCACTAAAAGGCGATTTGTCTCGAAGCTCTGCTTTTATTGAACAGAATTCTGTAATTAAAAAAAAATGATACCAAAAACATAGGTACTGAAATTGTTTTGAGAAACCTATAGTTACTTTCGCCAAAATTTTTTTACCTTATTTTTCACAGTAACACTCTTTTTATTAACTGAAATATGAGAAAAACTTGATTTAAAAATAGGACAGAGTGAGGGGTCATAAAATTATTACGTATCTGCTGCGGCGGGATTCACCTTCGGTGGTACAGTGGTCAATTTCAACGTGCATGTGATGAATGCAAGCGTTAAAAATTTCTATAATAGGACAAGCATTATAATATTAATCACATTATACATTCTTTTCTAGTATTATAGGTATTTAACAAAAAATATACAAAAGTAATGCATTTTATGCGACTATTAAACATTACCTATTTGCAGCATACCATAAACAAATAATGAATTCAAAACTAATTAGGAAGAATGTATTATAGATAAGACTTTTATTTACTGCACTTGATACTAAAACTAAACACTGATACTAAAACATGACACGTTCACAAATATGTCTACCCAATGCGTTTCAGCAACCTCGTCGGGTATCGAACCACGGTTCATGGACTGCATATTTAAAGTATTTGCTATTTAAAAACGGTTTTACTTTATTATCTGTAACATATCTTTTCCAACTCAAAACTGATTATTTTAAAATTTGTAGAAAGTAAAGACTTTGTGTTCGGATAATCTACTTTATCTCAATAATACTCAAAGAGCATCCAGCATGCTACAACAGGTACCAACCTGACTGCTATTTGGTACATAATACAGAAAATAATCAGCGAAACACTTAGCCGCACATACTTTTTTCTACTTTTTATATTTTCCCAAACATTTTCTATTATAAAATTTTAACTTTAACGGTTACTATAAGATTATGATACTTTTAACCTGTATATCGTTATTTATCTGGTAGTAGCAGTAGCAGGTTAAAACTAAATACAATATACATCAAAACAATTTGCAACAAAAAAGTTTCTCTTTGAAATTAAAGGTAATAACATCAATTTTGCAATTAATAAATGTTAGAAAAACCTAACCAAATGACAACATCATCAAATATTTCATAAATAAACGTTAACAAACCCAAATTAATGATAAATTTTGGAGATAAGAATTCAAGTAAAACGGATTTTAAATTAATTGGTTTAAACTTGAATGATTTGGTACTACTCCCTAATAATAACTTTGTATTTAGCTTTCATATTGCTTTGAAAGAGCCGTTGGTGTTTGAATTTGTTACTTGTACTAGCTTGCGCTTGATGATGTTTAAATTAATGCATTTTTGCATGATGGTTTTTTATTGCTTTACAAGGAAATGCTTTAGGTCATTAAAGTGTACAATATTTGCTTTACTAACTACATATATCTATTAATGATTTAATTTAGATTTTTACGTAACTTGTAACTGGAATTTCCTTTTTATCAATTATATAACACTTAATCCTTTTTTTCGAAACAAATTAAGTTTTGCAATAATTGTAATTATTAGTAAATGTTAAAGCAATTTGCTTTTGAAGTGGCTTTCATTACAACTCTTAAGTACGAATTGTTATTTTTAATTTGAATTTTATTTTCAGGTAGTTTTCAAACGGTTGCATTCCTATGCTAAATTGCCTGAAGAGGTTCATCAAAAGAGATTCCTTCTTTAGTTGTTAGCTAGAGAATAATATGTATCCTTTCGTGAAGTACATGGTGCCTGCCAGTGTTAGTGAAGTTAATAATAATAATAATCAGACACAAGACGCACATATGTATCTTTCAGAATATTGTAATTATTATGTAACAGATTTATAATTTTATTATCACTTTTATGCTAGTGAAATAGACGTTTAAGACTTATTTAGCTATCGTAGGTATCAAAGAAGAAGTTATATAAATTAATAGTAATTGAATGTTAACATATGGTATTGTCTGTTTAAAGGTAGTTTCAATTATCATTACAAGTCTGTGATGGTAAGATTTTTGTAGACGAGCAAAGCTTGTAGACTAAAAAACTATTGTTATTATTATTAAAATTATTTTATATTTAAAGATTAGAAGTCTATTTTTTAGTATTATTCATAAACAAATTTGTTATGCAACAAAATGGCCTAATTTCAGAAATCTGCCATCTTGTTCTGTATAAATTCTTTAGCTTTAAAAATATAATAAAACAGTTCTAAGTGCCATTTAGTCAAGCAAAATGAATAGATAACAATTTTGTTTATGAATGAGACTGAATATTATTTGCTGGAAAATCAAAATACGATTAAAAGGTGACTAGGTTTGATGAAATTGATGTCCGCAAAAAAAATAGAAATACTAGTATGTGGAAAAAGTGCACAAGATGTTAACAGCGACTGCTCAGTCAGATTGTGGATATAATTTCCATTGTATGTATATTTTATCAAGTATAAATTAGATTAGGTTATGTATTTATGATTATTTTATTTCCTTATAGTGTACCTACAGTACAGTTAAACCTCTGCTTCTTTGTGGAAGTTCAGTATTCCAAGAGCAATTATACTGTTATAATAAAAAGTGTTAGATGTATTTGCTGTGTCTCTTTTTATTAGAAAATTACGTAGATGGTGCTGTCGAGCGGCACCAGAGTATGTGGTCAGAGGCTCACCCGTTGGAGCAACTTCACTAAATACGAGTGGGTTCTGTTCCCACTCAGTTTACTTCCAAAGCGTTTTTTTTTTTAATTTACGGCATGTTAGATGAGGATCGTATGAGTTTAGTGTTTAGAGATCACGTAATAAGTAGCGGCGTACATTTAAGCTCAAAATCGTTACTATGCTTTGGATTAAAAATTGCAAATAAAATGTTCTTAAGAAAAAATGAAAAAAGTGAAACAGAACAAATAAAATCGGTTTCTGATTTCCAATTAGCGTCTTAACTTGTTTCCGTTGGTTGGTGATTGTCTCATAAGTTTTAGATCATTTTCCACCGCAAAAAATTAGAGAAACACGTGTACTGAATGTTTTCAGTTATGGAAAACAAACTTAATACCAAATAATACCAAAAAGTTTTTTATTATTTGTTAGAAACGGTAAGTATGCACGACTCTTTGGACCAAGGCGACAGTGCTATTCCAGAACATCTTAGATAAGAGTAAGAGAAAGCGATGATAGTAGGGATACCACGATACCACCAGAAATTCAAAAAGTCAAATTTCACCAGATTTTCTTTAGTTGTTATTACATTTCGCCAAATTTTTTATAAAGACTTACAGAATGTTTTTTTTTCAAATTTGATTAAACAACTAAATTCAGTAGCAAAAATAAAAAATGTACTAAAGTAGTAAAACAATGACATCGATAATATAAAATATTTATTTCTTATTAAATAGGAGAAAAAGCCAACTGTCGTATTTACAGCCTCGAGTCATGACGCATTTACTGTAAACATGAACTTTCCCGTAAATTATTTAGGGGAAGTCCTGTCCTTTTTTAAATGTCTAAATCTCTAAATTATAAGTTGGCTATTGCAGTCTTGCTTCTTAATATACTATACCGTTTACTGTTAATTCTCATCTTAATTTCTCTGACAGTCATTAGAGGGTGCCAACACAAGTTTAATTTTATAGTTAAAATGAATATATTTATGTTTATCAAAATTATTACATCAATAAAAAATATTACAAATTTGCAAATTTATCAGGAATTTCACCAAATTTGCTATCACCAATTTTGGGTTCAAAATGAGAACTTTTCACAAGTCTGGCAACACTGTAGCGCTAAAAGAATGCGACCCAACATACCGTACGTTGAGGATAGCCCTGGTTTTGCGGCCCCCGTTTCAGCCGTCCCAGATTAGCGGTCTCTTTCGACGTTAATTCGATTTAGTTGCCTCCGTTTCCGCAATTTCCATCTCAGCGGTTACCGCAAAACCTCATAAAACCCCGATAAGAATTAACCTTGTTTTCAAATTCCACTGTTAAAAATGTATGCATGGGTTATTTTTATTTTTTGTTGTGTAAATAGTGGAATGCCATTGGATTTGTTTTCTGGCATGTTTTTAATTAACGTGATATTTTAAATGTATTCTTTGAGGCTTTCGCGATTTCTCGAACTGTCAGTATTACAATTTACTTCCGGCTTAGACCGCGTCGTCATTTGGGAACGACACTCATCATAATCAGGTAAGGACCGACCTGTAGCTTGTCTACCTTCACAAGCATTTGCTGTAGAAGTTTGAGCAATATTTGTTCGTAGGCCCTGCCTGCCTAAACAGGGCCGTGTTCTTAGATTATTTAAACCTTGCGGCAGACAAGGGTTTGATCTTAATGTATTTTGTTTGCCAAGACAAAAATTCCTAATCGGCTTATGCCTGTTAGCTGTTGGCGAGCACTTTACGTAAAGTGAAGAAATTAATAACACACCCCTTCGTCTCCAGAATGAAAACATACCACTAATAAAAGATATTATACTCGCACACAGGAGAATCACAAAACACAAAACGTGGACACAATGTCAACGTGGATAAAACCAGATGGAAAATCTAAATAAAACTTCTTAGCGTTTTCTCACTGGTAGGGTTTTCTGAATTCTATGATTTAACAGAAACCAAAAACGATTATGTCATGTTTTGGTTAACTGTGGGAATCGCTATAAAAACTTAAACACCTTCCTATATAGTAAAACCGCTATATTAAATTTTACAATGTAGATCTTGAATTCGTAATTAACAGCCTGGGAACACCCCCCAAATACCATTTTTTATGAAAATCTGATAACTGTATAAAATACTTCAGACAAAGTGAATTCGCCATCTTGTATGTTATAATTTATATCCTCAATTCGTAATTAGCAGCTCTAAAATCTTTCGAATACCAATTATTGTGAAAATTGATTAACTTTATGAAATAATTCCGCCATATTTGCAACCGCCATTTTAAATTTTATAATTTAGATCCTGGATTTGTAATTAGGAGCCCCAAATCTTTTCGAATACCAAGTTTTATAAAAATCGAATAAGTTTATAAAGTGTTTTCCGGCATTTGACATTTATTTATTTTAAAGTTTATTGTTAGCGACAAAAAATGTAGTGCAGCATTCAGTAGCGTAATGCAAACCGTAAGATCTGCCCCCCCCCCGCAAACTTTTGTAATAGGCTCTCACCCCTACCTCCAGTTTTGTTATAGGTAAATTAAGAAAGTTAGATTCGAGCGCCAAGATACATCAGGCCGGATGTAATAATTCCACGGTCAATTACTGCATTTCGATAAACAGCAGTGTGTTTTCTGTTACAGCATTAATTTTTTATAAATTATCTAGTTATTTCGCAGACATGAGGTTTTATGCATAGAACCTTTGTTCGTGCTGCGTCTTGCCTAAGAGCAGAACACAACACATTCTAATGAGCGTTTGAATAGTACTGGCCTGGCGCAAGCAAAAGCATCGCACATTCGTTCCCGGAAAGATGGTCCTGGCTGCATCCTTTAAATGCCTTTCGTTATGCGGCTTAACTCCACGATTGCATGTTGCACCTGCCAGCCAATAAGTTTTACTTCAAAAGTTCTTCCGTCGTAAAAGCAGACAGCAGAGTGCTTGAGTCGTCTTAGAGCGAAACTTTTAAATTTATGAATGAATACTAGCAGGGCGCCATGTTTTACATACAGCCTCAAAGAGTCAAAAGATATAGGTTTTAAAATATTTTTGCTATTTGAGAAAATAGGTAAAAAAGTCTCAAATAAATAATGTGCAAACCGACTCGTACAACATACTGACGTATGAAAATCTTATAAAAGGTGTCGCATAAAAAAATATTCATAAGATAATGCTTTTCTTAAATGGAATGCCGCATATTTTTTTACCTTAAGGTAACACCATCTAATTTCCAACCAAAAATGTAACTAATTCTTTTTGTAAATGCCAAAGTTTTCGATAAATTATATTTTTAGCACAGTTGAAGCCGAGTATTTGCAGGTTGACAAGCTGTCTCTAAGAATAATACTAAATGTTATAAAATGTAAAAGACCACTGTTATTAATTTTGTTTAACAAAAATTGAAAAATCGCATTAGGAAATGTTTGGAGGTCCAAAACATGGGTCAGTTTTTTATTGGAGATTTTTGACCGGGATTTTTTTTCGAGTTTTTTTTACTGGAGCTATTATTTCCAGGAGCCTTGCTTCCTGTTTTTCCTGGAGCTTTTACTTCCAGTGTTTTTTTTTTCGTGCTTATTTTTTCGGGTATTTTTTTCTGGTCTTTTTTACCAAAGGTGTTTTGTCTTAGATTTGAGGTACTCTTGCTCTGTGTACACAGCAATTGCATATAGTTATCAGGGTATACTTAATTTATTAAAAACATTCATGATTTAAATCAAAATTTTAAAAACAGTAAATTAAGTATAAGAATCAAAAATGTAGACTTCTACAGACTCAACATGACGCCAGGATAGAATGGATTATGGACTTAAATGAATAATTCACTCCGGTTACCTGACTTAAAATTTTCAGTTTTACTCTTTAATCTGTCAGTAAGCATCCTCCTTCAAAGATTACAGTGCAGCACTAATATACAACTGTCCTTTTAAATAAATATTCTTTTTGGTTGGATTCTATGTAGTTACGCATTGTTCCATTGGCCTTTACTTTTTATGTTTTTACTAATAAAAAAATGAACCGTGTACATTCGATAAAAAGATAACATCTATACCTAAGCAGTAAAATCCGGATTTCTAGTGTAGTATTTAGTCAGTATTTATATCAATCAATTAATAATAATTTCTGCCATAATTACTTTAAATGTATAAACGAATAAAGGCAATTATCTGCGAACTTAGAATGGTAAGACATCCATATGTTTGACCTTAATCTAGCTTGTGCAGAGTTATTATTTTTTAGGTCAACTGGAATTGATGCTTGTGTAATAGTAACATAAAATAATACAGGCTTCATAAGCGTAGAATATGAATGACCATGAGTTTTAAAAGTGCTTTACGAAACAATGTTATGAAAGCGTGGACATTACGGACAAAGCAACAGAACAGAATACAAACATCGGAAATGCGATTTCTCAGAGGAATAAGCGGACATACACTAAGAGATAGAATACCTAACGTGGATATAAGGGGACAACTTAGCATATTTAATTTAAACGACAAGATAAAACAGTATAGAACAAACTGGAAAGAACATATAGATAGACTGGCAGAGCATCGCATATCAAAACAAGCATGGAATTACCGTCCAAGAGGCAAAAGAGGTATAGGAAGACCACGAAAAAGATGGTCAGATCAACTATGAAAAAGGAGCCGAACAGATCGAAATGGTCTAAACCGTCTATGGAGAAGAAGAAGAAGAACATGGCCAGATCTCATCCAGCGATGAGCTCCCTAAGACTATTTTATAGGTCAGCAGGCCACTGTCTTTTTAATCTTCGTGTTGTAGGTGTCAAGGAACTTGTGTGTGTTTCCAATTTTTGGTGGTAGATGGTGCTTTTCACATGGATGACTTCATTTATAGTTGGCATCTTCAAATTTTTATGGATCATTTCATTTGTCACATACCATGGGGCGTTAACTATTGTTCTTAGAATTTTGGACCGACACCTTTGGATTATTTCGACATTGGACTTGCTGGCACAGCCCCACAGCTGTACTCCATAATGGGTTTGATAACTGATTTGTACAACAATAATTTGTTTTCAATAGATGTCGGAGACCTTCTATCAATCAACCATATGTTTTCTTTTTTTGCAGATGTGTTCTCTCCAGTTTAATTCAGAATCTAAGTGACATCCCAGGTTTCTTACTGTCACGGTTTGTGATATTTTTATGTTGTTTAGGTATATGGGTGGACACCGATCTTTTCTTAGGATAAATGTTATATGAGCCGAGTTTGTCTCATTTACTTTTACATTCCACTTTTTAAGCCAGTGTTCTAGAACATGTAGATAATCTTGTATTTGAGTGTGTGCTCGGAGAACTTCATTGAGGCTAGCCAGCATGACAGAATCATCAGCAAATGTGCACATTGTGATGTTTGGTGAAACTGGATGATCCGAGGTAAATAACAGGTAAAGTAGAAATCCCAGGACGCTGCTCTGTGGTACCCCACAGTTGATTGAGAGTATAGTTGAAACTTCCGTTCTTACTTTTGTTCTGAATTGTCTATCACTTAAACATGTTTTAAGTAGTTTGTAAAACTCTGGTATGTATTGTTTAATTTAATACAGTAATCCTGGGTGCCAGACTCTATCAAAAACCTGGCTTACATCTAGGAATACTGATACGCAGTATTCTTTGTTGTTTAAACTGGAGAGGATGGTTTGCGATATACGATGGCATTGTTGGGTGGTCGAGTGAGCCTGCCGGAATCCGAATTGATAATCTGGTATCAATTTTGTATTGTATTGTATTAAGTACTAGTTTTTCGAGCAATTTTGAAACAGCTGATAATAAGCTTCTACCAGGTTTAAGGATTAAAATTATCTCAGCGGTTTTTAGTTCTTGGAGCCAGTATTGGATTTGGAGGATTGCATTAGAGATATACGTCAATAATAATATGTCTTTTTTGTCAGTTCTTAAGCATTTTTGCTGTTATAAGATCCATACCCGGGGCTTTTCTTGGGTTCAGGCATCTTGTTTCATCCTTTATTTCTATTGGTGTGACGGGTTTAATTGGTTGTACTGCTGGCACGGGAAACTCTATTTCCATTATTTCCTCATCTGGGTCATTTACATGAGGCTGAAATACATGAGCAATGTGTTTCGCAAATGCTTCTGCTTTCTCCTTACCACTTTTTCCCAACTGCTCTTGTGTTGGTTGTTCTATTCTTAAAGGGGAAAAAGTTGTTGTAGGTTTACTTTTAGCTTTGATCGGTTTCCATATAGAATTGTCATAGCGATTTAAATTAGATAAATAATAATAATCTTTAAGTGATTCTTCTCTTATCGGACATTACAATACCACACGATTTTTGTCATCATAAAACACATAAATTAGCAGCATACGGGTCCCTGATACATAGAGCTTTGACGTTCCCTTTAGATGAAATTAATTATAATAAAGGAAAAAGTTCAATTATTAAACAAATTGCATATAGTGATGGTTATAATACTAAATTTATTGATACATTAATTAAAGAAAAAGATTATAAATTAGCCATTCAAAAAATTTATCCGAATACCCTAACTTCATTCGATACAATTAAATATGCTTCAATGCCATATTTTGGTGACAAATCAGAAAAAAATGCTAAAATTATAAACAAAACAAATAAATATAAAATAAGTTTTAAAACAACTAGAAACATCTTAAACACTTTGTTTAATGCAAAATCTGAAACAGACGATTTGCTAAAATCAGGCGTTTACAAATTAAATGGTTCGCATTGTAATTCGGTTTATACGGGCCGGACAATTAGAAGTTTTGATATTAGGTACAAAGAACACGTACGTTGTTACAAATACAAACACCCACATAAATCCAATTACGCTAAACACTTACTAGAACACAATCATTCAGTGACATCTAATAACACTGTACAATGTTTACACTTTTGTAGTGATAAACGTAAATTAGATATAATAGAAGCTTTCGAAATTCACAAACATTTAAAAACTGTACCGTTAATGAATGAGCAAATTGATTCTCCTCTATTGGACATTTTGGAATAAGCAATCAAGTCATCAGCAGATGATTGGCGAGATCAGGTCACCAAGTTATATTGATGCTATAACAACACTAACTGTATACCACCTTGATTATTATTTATAGCCCTAAATTTTTTAAAAACCGTAATTAGATTTGTTAAAAGAATTCGATTATTATTTAAGTCTTGCTCACTTCAATAATCGCGCATATAATTACGTTGCAAGTGAATGGACTCTTTACTAACGTTCAAGCTTGTAGTGTGGTTAATTTAGTAAATAAAACAAACCAGCCGAACTTACAAACTACGCCCCACACTAACCTTTTGTAATTGTAAGAAATGAGCTGTGTCGAGAGGTAGAACATGTACTACGTTTCATTAACTGAAACATTGTTTTTATATTAAAGTGAATACTTTACATATGTATATAAGAACCACTTGATATAATAGGTACTTAGTACAATACTTAATGATAAGAATAACAAACTTCCCAGAATAATTTTAAAATTATTAAATACAAGGGAAATATACAGGAAAACTTAACAAAAGATCTCGGCAGAAATTATTTTGTAAATGAGAGGTACAACTCTGCCCTGAATTAGTAAATCGTAGTAAATGTACTAAATTTATTTGTTTCATTCGAATAGTTCTTTACTATTGAATAATTCGAATAGTTAGCAAAAATCAAAGTAATAGGCGCCTAACCCATGGGATCTGTGGAGACCATGGCCTTAAAATGGCCATAAGCTTATGGGCGCTAGGCCCCTACATTGTAATTAAGCAATAAATATTTTGTGTTTGTAATTTAAATTTAGTTTGCTTAAAATAGTGGCGAACTGCGTAAATCCCTATTTGGTATACGTTTTAAGCTAATTGAATTTCGGTAATTCTTTATACCGTTAATAGGACTTTTGCATTACTGTTTTATTGATTGGGTCTAGAACTGAGACAATAACCGATTAATCGATTGATAATCGATAGGCAATGGATTACTTCGAATCGCTTATTAGTTATTGAATTAATCGATTATTCGATTGTTTGTTATTCGATTATTAAATAATCAGTTATAAACTAATAAAATATAAAATAATCGTTTATTAATAAATGGTAATTTATTATAGTATAATGAACTAATCGATTAACAACCACTCGAAAATCAAATAATCAATTATAAACTAAGCGATTACCAATAATGTGATTATAATAATAAGTTTATTAATTAATAACTCAATGGTTACAATGGTTACAAATAACTAAATACATATCACCAACGTTTTACGAATGTATAATATTTTACTAACACAAATAGGTACCTACAACATAAAATAATAAGTTCTAAATCTATAACACCTAAATTACCCTGTTCTATATGTAATAATATGCATTCTTAAACTACTCTTAAAGGTATGTAAAGTTTTATTGTTTTTATACAATTTCTGGCAGTTGATTATACAAATCCAAACCCTTGTGGAATATATTATTCATTGTTTGAGACTTATTTTTTGTTGTAATATAGTAATTATCATTTTGTCTAGTTTGGTAATCGTGAATATCAGATACTTTAACAAGATTGTTTTTCAAATATTTGGGCAACATACCTTTTACAATTTTGTATATAAAGACCATGCAATTAAACTGAAGTTGCTCTTTAACTGATAGAAAATTTAAACATTCCAACATAAATATAATTCTAGTAAATCTATTACAATGTAATAATGCTCTCATAGCACGGTTCTGTAACTTTTGTAACTTCTGTAATTCACAATCGTTTAGTAAGAAAAGAATAGTACTGCAGTATGTAAAATGAGGATAGATCATAGTGTTGTATACAGTTAATTTTGAATATAATGATAAATGTGGCGCTATTCTTTTTAAAAAAAACAATTTTTTTACCTATCTTTTTTTGAAGTACATTTAAGTATGATTTAAAAGTTAACTTTCTGTCAATTATTATACCTAGGTATTTCACTTCGTCTACAATTTCTATTTCACAACCATCTATTACAATCTTAAGGTTATTTACTTTAAATGCATCTAAACAACTTTGACTTGATATTAACATACCTTTGCTTTTATTTACATTTAACTTCAGTTTATTTCCTGCTAGATAATTATTAACCAAACATAAATCACTATTAACACTATCAATTAATGAATTTAAATCTTCTCCTGCTAGGTATATTAGGGTGTCATCTGCAAACATGTGGATTTTACACTTTTTGACAATTTTCAGAATATCATTTATATAAATGACAAACAGTAAGAGCCCCAAAATACTCCCTTGTGGTACTCCTATGTTTACATCCTTTGGGCTGGACCTCTTTTCTTTCCATTTTGTAATTATAAAGTAACAGATTATCGCACGTCGCCGTTGAGTATTCAGATGTCAAGTAAACTAATAGGAATTAATCGGTTATGCTAATAGAATCGATTGTTAATATAATTTTGTGTTGCCTACCACAAGTAAAGTTTTAGGTTTTCTAATTAAAAATACTTAACGTTTATTTTTTAATCGACTAGCAAACCATATCTGAAGTATCGAGTATACGTGCTTACGCTTAGTGGTTTTGATATCTTGACTGCCAATTCCAAGAATCCAATTTCGAAAGCTGGTAGTCAACTCGACAAAAAATATTAATAATAAAACAGGGTTTACACTAGAGCTGAGAAAATAATCTATTAATCGATTTATAATTGATTAATAATTGGTTATCACTAATTGATTATCAGTTTTGTGATGAAACAATTATTTGGTAATTGATTATTTTGCCTAATCGATTATCAAATGATCGATTAGGTAATCGATTATTACTCGATTGGGTAATCGAATGTTTTCTGTATTGGGTTATCAATTAATCAACTATAATTAATTACTACAAATAATCTAGGTATAATCTATTATCAAGTTTTAAAATGTCCCAAACCTAATTGGTTCCCCGAGGCGCTACTACTTACTAGAGTAATCTAAATTTTGCAAGGATCTTGTAAGTCTCAAAATCTAGATCTAGATACCACAGTGTAATAGTTGATTTGCAGTTTATTTCACAGGTTTCGCGCTAACGTAATTCTTAGAACCCTTTTCTACACTAAATTTAATTCTTTTATTAGATTTGATATTACTGCTACTATTGTTGACATTCGACTGTTAACAAGGAGGCCTAGGGGTCTGCATAGTAATGGGTCATTTGGGGGCTTCCCTGGTTTTAGGGTAAGGATAATTTTGGAAATCTTCCAATGGGCTGAGAAGCATGCGGTTAAAGAATTGCGTTATAAATGTATGAGATCATTCTGACTGCTTTCTTTAGTAATTTATTTAAGATACGCCTTGTAATGAGGTCGTTTCCTGAAGTTCTTTTGTCAACTAAGCTACTTTTTTTACTATTAACTTCGTTTTGAGAGTAGGCTTAAATAGGGAATGAAAGTTAGAACGGTGCATCCAAGAAGCAATGTATTTCTTTGTGAGTTTCCGCTTCTACTTCATCTAATGGTTGGAATACTTTTTCGAAGTGTTCAGCAAAGACTTGTGCTTTTTCAGTATGTTTTTGGCCCAATTTCCGTCTTCTTTCCTAATCGGTGGTACCATCCGCTGTGGCTGTTTGAGCCGCTTAGTGGCCTTCATTAATAAATAATCAGTAGTCTCGGTGGCTGTTAAACCCTCCATAAAGCATTTGAATTTTTCGTTTTTGTATTCATACAACATTTTCTTTAATTCTGTACATGATCTGTTAAATCTATGCTTCTCTTCGAGATTACGTCTGTTTTGCCACTGATTTCTCTTTTCAGCAATTTTTCCATGATTAAACTAGGGTAATTCTACTTCGCAATCTACAAGAAAACGATTGGTTAGATAAAAGCGATGGCATGTAGGATGAGAGAGACGTGTGAAGCTGTAGAAACTCGCATACATAAATATAATTCTACTTCCTTGATTTACTTTGGGTTGTGGGTGTGGCATATCAGGTTGTTTGCTGTTCAACGTTATTGAAATTTTTTATAGCGCTTTCAATGTCATTGTAGTTCCTTAGTGGTACATTCAACGACATGTTAGTATCCACCATTTCCCTACATTGGTCCCAGTCGGTTTGGTTTGTATGCAGTTGCGGTGGTCTGCTTTGAACAATAATAGATGAGCTAAGTGTAGGTATGAGTGAGGAATGATTCGAACACAGATCAAAGCTTTCATCGACTTTAAGATTCATATTTCCAATGCCTTTGGTGATAAAGATGTCCATGTAATAATCAATAATAAATAAGCTAATTAGGTAGGAGTTGAGCGGCCGTGAATACCGAGTAGACGGCACCGTCTCGCGTAGAGTAAATTAGTGTTTTTGTGAAGTTTAAACTAACTTGTAAAAGTTGTGAGTGAACTAGTAGGAAATAAATGAGTGGGTAGAATGTTTTAAATAGGCAGAGAGGAAGTCTCCGGAGAAGTGCATGCAAATAAAGTGATTACATAGTGATGTTTTGCTACGATGGAATTCTTATGGTACCAAATTGCATCTCTAACTGCTAACTCGTTTTAAAGTAAAAGGGCAAATGTAAATTCGTAACACAGTTGCATTAGGGAAATGTTATATCTTACCTCTAATTAACAAACAAAAATGTATCAATTTAAACATGCAGAATCCATACATATATAAAAGCGCAAAGGGTTTTTTTCTCCGGTTCCTTCAGCGGCTACCGCTTCACCAATTTGGACTATTTTTTTTTAATGAAAGGTTTCTATCCACAGATGGAACATGAAACATTTTTATATTTTTATTCTACGTCGATTTTTTAATAATAATTATTTTAATTTATAATAGGTCGGCTAGACGCGCGTCACTTGGGGCGCCACCTACAATAACGTCGTGTGTCATTATTGGAACTAATGCATCACGTGACTTGACATTTCGCCGGTTCTGTCAACGCTGTCTGTCAATGCATTGTGTGCTGGGGTAACACTAGTTTTTTTTTAATTCATTATAGAAACATTACGAGAATGTAAGCAACTCTTACCACTACTAAATTAATCGCAACCACGAAACCTGAAAGTTTATAAAAATATCGAAAATTATCTCTTTTATTAAAACAACTCTTCTAAACTACCCTCAATCAAATTTTAACTATTAAAACATGAAAATTCATAAAAATTACTTGAATCATGCCCTTTATTAAATTAACATCTATTGATTTTGTCAAGTGGTTCGGTTTCCCACTTCACACGAAGACGTAGTACAATAACGTCAGGAATATGTTTCATTTTACCAAACGCTTCTGGATGTTTTAATTTGGATTAGTTACCTGAACAATTTAACGTGACTGCGCCATTCAAAAGTAAAATGTGGACTCAAACATATGCGGGGAAGGTCTCGCGGCGCTTGCCCGATACCTTTTATTCTATTTTTATGGTCTTCGACTAGGAATTGCGAAGCTCGCTTTCACTAAGGAGGTATGGAGGAATATCATGCAATCCTATTACACTATCAAAAAATGAGAACTCGCTACATGGCGATAATAGAAGCAGATGAACATTCTTACAGGGAAATTACGGCAGCAGGTCAAGTGGAGATTGGTTGGGGGGTGTATAAAGCTTTTGGACATGTTCAAGTACTCCGTTGCTATAAATGTTTTGGATACAATCATAAAGCAGATAAATGTACAAATCAAGCAGTATGTAGTACATGTGCTGAAGGAAAACATCAAGGTGAATGTGAAGTACCGGTGAAATGTGTAAATTGTAGTTTGGCAAACAATAAGTTTGGTGTACAACTCGACTGTAAACACTCAGCATTTGATTCAAAGTGTTCGGTGTATATTAAAAAAATCGAACAGCAAAAGAGAAATGACGATGCGTTTTTTATAGGTAAATAGCAACTACAGAATGGAAAAAGTATGAATAAAGATGGTAATATTTATATGTTAAATAGCCAAAGTGTAACTGCTAACCATAGTGAAATAGAAGTCTTTGTAAAGCATTATGAACCTATGGTACTCTGCTTAACAGAGACCTGTTTAACTGATAGTATAGATGATTTTGAAATACATATAGATAATTACAAGATAGTTAGGTTAGATTCAGATAGTAGGCACACAGGTGGGGTAATGTATTATATTAATAATAAGGTAAAATATGAAGTAGTAGAAAAAGTGACATTTGGAAGAAATTATTGGTTATTAGTGGTGTATATAAAAGATATTAATGTCAATCTTACTTGTGTGTACCATAGTCCAAGTGCTTCAGATGCTGATTTTATTTCATCATTTGAGGAATGGTGTAACGAAGCAGTTTTGACATTGAACGGAAACTTGTGTGTAGTAGGCGATTTTAATTTAAACTGGTTGGATAATACTAGATATTATCCTAATAAGTTTAGAAACAGTGTAAAAGATTTAGGTTTAAGGCAGATAGTTACTGAAGCTACTAGAGTTACTAACGAGAGTAAGACAATGATAGACTTAGTATTAACAAATGATACAAATTTAAGTGCAATAGTGTTAAATAGTCCTAAGATCACGGATCATAGCATAGTTCAAATAAGTCTATCTTTAATTAAAACAAAGAATGTTGGCTGTTATCGGATCAAGATAAAAGATGCAGACAAGTGTAGAGACCTGTTAAGAGATTTAAATTTTAATTATAAGGAGACTGATATAGATGTTAAATACAATGAAATTTTTGGCAAAATATTTAAAATATATGATGCAGTAAGACCTAAACGACAGTCTGATGACAAGGCGTGCAATAATTACTGGTTTAATGGAGACGTATTAAATGCCATACAGGAAAGGGATGTCAAATACAAAAGGTTTAAATTAACTGGAGATATTATAGATTGGAATGGTTATAAAAGTAGTAGAAATAATGTTGTTAGGGCAATAAGACAGGCTAAATGTGACTATTATGAAACTAAAATAGATAACTGCAAAAATGATACAAAAGAAATGTGGAAAACTCTCAAAACTTTTATTTCCAACAGCAACCAAGAGAACTACGATAAAATAACATTTAATGAAAATAGGATAATAAGTAACAGAACAGAAATAGTGGAGGAATTTAATGAATTTTATATTAATAGTATTAAAGAGGTGATAAAAGCAATACCCCAAAGTAAACACGAGTTTCAAATAGAACAAAGAACAGAGTACCTTGGTAATTTTATGTTATTAAATAGGTTGGATTTAGATAGAATAGTGTGTAGTTTCGCAGATAAGAACAGCCCAGATGAAATAGGAACACGTTTTATTAAGCAATTTATAAACGAATTAGCAGACCCTATAATGCATATAGTTAACTATAGTTTAGAAACGGGAATAGTTCCTCAATTACTGAAAGTAGCTACAATTGTTCCAATAAGGAAAGTTAAGGGTACAGTAAAAGCAGCAGAGTTTAGACCAATAAATATGTTACCGGCGATAGAAAAAGTATTAGAACGAGCAGTGTATGAACAATTGCGGGATTTTATAGAAACAAGATAATAGATACTTTTCAATCAGGGTTTAGGGAAGGTATTAGTTGTGAAGCAGCAGCGCAATATGTACTGAACGACTGGAAAGAAAGTGTAGACAAAGGATGGAAAGTGGCAGTCATATTTTTAGATCTGCAACGTGCATTTGAAACAGTTAGCAGAACCAAATTAATTGAAAAATTAATAAAATATGGGTTTAGGGATACAGTAATTAAATGGATTAAGGACTACTTAAAAGATAGGACGCAAAGAGTCAAATGTGGACAAACTATTTCAAAAGAGAGTTATATTGAGGTGGGAGTGCCGCAAGGTAGTATCCTGGGTCCACTGTTATTTATACTCTACGTAAATGATATGGGGAGAATATTAAAAGACTGTAAGTATCATATGTTTGCAGATGATACTATCATTTATTTATCAATGAAAGATGAAGGGGAATTGGCAAACACACTAAATAAGGAGATGGCACGAGTTTGTGAATGGTTTAATGCAAACGAACTAAAGATTAATTTGAGCAAAACAAAAAGTATGTGGATAGGAAATACACAGGGATTGAACTTAGAAATAAAAATTGGAAATGAAATAATTGACGAGATAGAAAAGGTAAAATACCTGGGAATTATTATTGACAACAAATTAAAATTTAAATTTCATATAGATTACATTTGTGGGAAAATAGCAAAAAAACTAGGAGTGCTAGCAAGAGCAGGAAAATTTCTTTCAACTTGGAGTAAGAAAGTGATTTATAATACTATAATATTGCCACATTTTATGTATGGTGGCACAATTTTACATCTAGCTAACCAAAGTGAGTTGAATAGATTACAAAAGCTTCAGAATAGAGGAATGAGAATAATCTTAAATAAAAATAGATATACAAGCATTGCTGAAATGTTAGAAAGACTAGAGTGGTTAAATGTCAGGCAGCTATTAGAGTATCAAGTATTAATATTCATTAAAAAAATGGAACTGAACCTGGTACCTGATTATTTCAAAAATTTATTAACTAAAAATAAAGATATTCATAAGTATAGTACAAGAAATGAGGAGAAATACTACTTAAATCGAAAGAACAAAAGTATTGCTCAGAAGGGGATACTGTTTAGAGGGGTTAAAAGTTATAATTCTTTAAGCAAAGATATTAAAGATTGTAATACTATAAGAACATTTAAGATAAAGTTAAGGAATTACTTAAAAATTGCAGAGTAGATAAATAGATAAATATAGTTAATACTAGTTAAGTTGTAGTAATAGGTATTAGTTAATTATTTTTGTATTGTAGAAACCTAAGCATATGTAAACATTAGCGTTTTTTAAGCTAAATAAAAGGAGTATTATTATTATCAATAAGTATTGCTTCGGCGAAATAAGGTGTGAAGTCCTGGTATAGAAGTCCTGTGACTAAGGATAAGAAACTTTTGAGCCTCGTCCACACATTTATATATAGACATGGTTCTTAGCCCGAAAGTTATACAAAAACGATTTTCAACATCAGCGATTCACTTTTTTTGTTTTAGTAAAAGATGTAAAATTTAAAATATATAAATGACATATATACTACAACTGATTGTTAAATTAACTAATGAAGTTAAATTTTTATTTTCTTAAATAGCTATGACGAAGCAATATGATTGTACATAAATATTTTTACAAATTACTCAAAAATTTGCATTTCAACAATATTTTGAATATAAAATAGAAGTACATACAGTTCAAACATTTATTTTACATAGTGGACGTAATTAACCTCATTAACTACTGATCAGTTATATTGCCAAATAAATAGTCTGCAATATTTTGCTACTATAGAAATTACTAGCTTTCTCATATAACATAGTTTTGCCGATGACCTTGATCCCTCAACCCTGGTGTGCCGTGTTACATTTTAATACAAAAAAAAAACATGACAACCTTAATGATAGCTATAGTACTTATTAATAATACAAATCTAGTCAAGTTCGGCGGCTTTGATACAAGCTACTACCTTAAATGCAGTTTCACAAAGATCGGCTCCTTGTATTCCTCCACACTCTTCCACAATTTCCCTATCAGTAGCATCGTCGACAAATTCACCTGCTACTGTTTTGAGAATTTCATCTACAATGTCGCCAGTCTCGGTTAAATAGCCCTCCTTTAAAGCCATGCACTTAAAATAGCATTTTAATTTAGGATCATTAGGAAAGTGATTCTGCTTCCAAACGCTTTTTACATAATCTTCCTCAAGACCTATTTCCTTTGCACATATGGTTCGGTTCTCACTATGAGCTTTCATAAAGGCGGGGTCCTACAAAATACGTTAATTACATTTCTATTTTCAGCAAATTTGCAACAGTTCAAAGCATTTTAATTAAACATTTAGCATTAACAAACAAGCTGCGTTATCAAAAAAGCGTCAAGTGGGCTTTGGATGCCACTGTTGGCGATCATGCCCCTTAAAGCACATGCAGCGCATATACTATACTGGGTAGGATACTCAAAATAGAGGCATTCAAAGATAATTAAAGAAAAAGTTATAAATTAGCCGTTCAAAAAATTTATCCGAATACCCTAATTTCATTCGATACAATTAAATATGCCTCGATCCCATATTTTGGTGACAAATCAGAAAAAATTGCTAAAATTATAAACAACACAAATAAATATAAAGTAAGTTTTAAAACAACTACAAACATCTTAAACACTTTGTTTAATGCAAAATCAAAAACAAACGATTTGCTAAAATCAGGCATTTACAAATTAAATTGTTCGCATTGTAACTCGGTTTATATAGACCAGACAAATAGAAATATTGATGTTAGGTATAAAGAACACGTACGTTGTTACAAATACAAACACCCACATAAATCCAATTACGCTAAACACTTACTAGAAGACAATCATTCAATGACATCTAATAACACTATAAAATGTTTACACTTTTGTGATGATAAATGTAAATTAGATATACTAGAAGCTTTTGAAATTCACAAACATTTTAAAAACTATAACGTTAATGAATGACCAAATTGATCTCTTAAATTCTCCTCTATTGGAAATTTTGGAATAAGAAATCAAATCATCTGCAGACTATTACCGAGATCAAGTCACCAAGTTCTATTGCTATAACAACACTAACTGTTTACTTTCTAATATAACCTCTGACAATGGCATGTAAACGTGCCGAAATACGTATATAAGGTTAAAATTAATAAATATTGTTAAAGTAATTAAGTATTTTATATACATATAGATAATCATTCAAAGATAACTTTATTTCTTATTTTTTTGAACGCATGCTGTAAAAATTTGTTCTACAACAGATTTCGCGTAAAAGTAGTTGAAATCAATGCTTCTGTATAGGGATGCACCGAATACTCCGTGGGCCGATTAATTAGCTAAATATTCAGCTATACTATGTTTGGAGCTTGCCAAATATTCGGAATAGCCGAATAATTGAGTCAACCAAATATTGGCTGAACATTCGACTTTTTGTATACTAAGAACTTTTAGTCAAATTTTATTGTATGCTTACGATTAAAATACATTAAAACAAATTTATAGTTTTGGTAGCCAAAAACACTAACGCAATTGCTATCCGCTCAAGTGACGCAACCAGCGCATGAATTGATTTCCACTACGTAATTGGCACTTGGCCGAATATTCAGTGTTCAGACGAATAGTTAGCGTAATATTTAGTACTTGGTAGAAGATTTGGCCATAGGTTTTGTCCGAATATTCGATACTTGACCAAATATTTGGCTGGTTATTCGTTATTAGGCCGTGGGAGATTGACGGAAGGTATTCAACGAGTGACCAAAATCACTATTGGGTAAATCGCTGGTTCTGTATCTCTTAAAAATAATTTTAGTTTGTTATTTAATTGGTTTAATATAATTTGTTTCTAAATACCAACCATTCCAAGATCGCTAGTCAAATAGGGTGGGGAAACCATTTCTCCTTTCTTGAAATTTCAAGTGAAAAAGAAATTCACGTCGGAACCTCTTGGGCGAGCAGTGCTTCTTATACGGGCGCTCCATGTATTTTGTTTAGTAACCGGTAACTAGATCAGTGTTCTCAAACTGGAGTATGCGTACAGTCAAGGGTATGTCGCATCGTCGGAAATGTTTGTTTGACGCACATAAGACTAAATACAACTGTTATTCGTTTAGAAGTGACCATAGGCTAACATTTTATTTGAGGAAAGCAAAATTTAAAAAGCACCTCATTACAAAGAAAAACGAATCTCCGTTTTCAAGATGACTGGCTGCACGGAAAGAAACATTATTTTCTTAAAAGAATTAGTAATATATTTTTTAACTAGAGTTAATTGATAGGCGAAATTAAAATCACGTAACTGCCGGAAAACGCGTTGTTGATATTAAAATGTAACCATGAAACGGGTCATAAATTTGATTTTGAAAAAACAAAAATTTTAAATCAAGAAAGTAACTATAAAAAACGGCTTGTAATGGAGATGATTTATATAACAAAAGAACCCTGTGTAAACGATAGAACTGACATACAAGGACTAAGTGCAATGTACAATGACATAATTAAGAGACACATTAAATAAATGGTTTTTAGTTAAATGTTAAATCTAGTGAAAATTACCAACATTTTCATACTTCACAAACGTAGCTAACTTCATCTGTATTGTTCATTGTAATATGTCAAGAAATTTTCTATATGTGTATTTATCTATTTCATAATTATTTTAATATGTTCCTTAAGTAAATTAATTTTAAATGACAAGGGCAATTCAGTCTATTTCTAAAAATTATAATTTTAGTAAGTATAAAATCTGTGTTATATATATACATATAAAACATGTAAACATCTATAGTTAACCTAAAAACTTATTTTCTGTATATTTATTTTAGAATTAAAGTTTTGAAGAAGGCCAAAAGCCGAAACAGCTGTAAACTGTTAAACCGTTGATTATTTATTAAAATAGACCCAATTCCCCACGAAAAATTATAATATTGTAAGTATTATAGGGTCACGAAAACAAATAAACAAATTAAAATGTAACGTTTTTCTATTCTTCATTTTTTAAATAGTTGAATATTCTTGCTGATCTTAATAAAGTACTTCAAATAGTTTATTGAACTAATAAAAGTTTATAACGATCGGCGTTTGCATTTTTGAATAAATAATTAATCAATTTCGAATTTTTCACAAATTCCTTAAAGGCATCAGAGTAAAATTTGGAAGATTAGTAAAAAACGGATTTATAGTTCACTGCAAGCTCTATCGGCTCAAAAAGTAAAAAAAATCGTGTAGGCAGTTTTTGAAAAATATTTTTTTGAAAATTTTCAAAACTTTGAAGCAGCGCCATTGCGATTGTTTTAGGATTTTCAAAATTAATTTTACTTCATCGTATACCACCCCAAAGGGCGTTTAAACAAATTGTAGCCGATCCCGATCAGACAACTACTTTTTGAATAAATTCAAAAAATTGTAACGACCGCTATTTTAAAGCTAGAGAATTTGATAAAAAAATTGTAAATTGCCTGAAGTTGTTCTCGCGGATCCCGTGCTCTAATTTCCAAAACTAAGTTTTGGAAAAGAACGCTACACCCACCCACATACACCCCCTACTGGCACACATGTTTTAAAAACCACCTTTTTGGGTTCCTTCGGCCATTAAAACGTGTATTTCCGTTAAAATTCTTCAAAAATGAAAGTTAATCAGGCTTTAAATAATAACCTTGCCATAAATTCAGACATTTGATTTGAATTTAGTATTGATTATTTAAATTTTCCTTTGTTTGTCTTTAAATCTATTTACCAAGATGCCTACTTATAGCGCACTTAAGATACTACTAGTGTTACCTAGCCGAAATTTGACGGCAGACTCAGCGTTGACCGACTCGGCGAAATGCTAAGTCACGTGATGCATTAGTTCCAATAATGAGACGCGGCGTTAGTGTAGATGGTGCCTCAAGTGAAGCGCGTCTAGCAGACTTTCATATATATTATAAATTAAATATATTATTATTGAAAAATCGACGTAGAATAAAAATATAAAAATGTTTCATGTTCCATCTGAGGGTAGAAACCTTTCATTGAAAAAAAATGGTCCAAATTGGTGAAGCGGTAGCCGCTGGAGAAACCGGAGAAGAAAACCCTTTGAGCTTTTATATATGTATGTATGGATAACATTTGACTTATAACTCTTATTCTTCATACATAAAATAAATTCAACCATTTAGGAGATTATTCGGTTTTTGTGAAAAATCGAGTCTCTTTCAAGATCTGAGTGGTTCCTTAATTAAAATGCGATAATATTTTCTTCTGTATGAAGACATATCACAAGCTAGACAACAAGGAAAAATATTTTACACTATCATCATGGGAGATTTCAACGCAAAGATTGGGAAAAAACTGGATAATGATGACATTTTTATTGGGAGCTTCGAATCAGGGGTCAGGAATCATAGAAGCGACATGCTGTCGAACTATATTAGCAGCGAAAAGCTATACTGTTTAAATACATTCTTTAAGAAGCCCCAACAAAGAAAGTGGACATGGAGAAGTCCAGACAATAAAACCAAAAATGAGATAGACTTTATTCTATCAAATGATAAAACACTTTGCAGAGACGTTTCGGTGCTAAACCGTTTCGGAACTGGCAGCGACCATAGGTTAGTTAGGGCAACTCTTGTGATAAAAACAAAGCTAGAGAGAAAAAAGTTGCTACATACAGCGAACTTTCCAACTATAAAAGAGTTAACTCACAGACAAGTCGAATATCAGACAGAGCTCAAAAAGAAATTAGAACCCATACGACAGCTGAACACCATGAGTATAAATACACTAAGCGAAAGAATAAAAAATGCAGTCCAAACTTCTACCAAGAAAGTATGTGCCCATATAAAAGCAAAGAAAGATAGCAAATTACGCCCAGAAACTCGCAAGTTGATGGAACAGAGAAGAAAAACTGAAAAAGGATCAATTATTTACAAAGAACTCAACAAAAAGGTGAAAAAGGAAATCAGGCGAGATATAAGAGCATTCAAGACCAGAAAGATTGAAGACGCAATAGAAGACAACAGAAATATGCGTGTCTTAAGATCTAGACTATCTAGGGGCAAGTCCAAAATTATTAAAATAAAAAACCACCAAGGTATTGTAGTATCGGACAGGAAGGACATTAAAAACGCAATACAGCACTTTTATACACAATTATACTCATCAGTCGTACCGAAACCAGACCCTAAAATTGAAACTACAGCAAACACGATCGTAAATGTAGGATCAGAAGACCTCCCGGAAATAACAAAATATGAAATCGAAATAGCGCTGAAACAAATGAAGAACAAGAAAGCCCCCGGGGAAGATCGAATAACCTGCGAAATGCTGAAAACAGGAGGTGAGGTCACAGAAGAAGCAGCCAAAATACTCCTAAACAAATGCCTAACGGAGGGACAAATACCAACAACATGGCGAAACGCTGAAGTTATTCGTTTATTCAAAAAAGGCGACATCACAAATATTGAAAACTATCGTCCTATAAGCCTGCTATCCCACCTGTATAAACTTTTAACTAAAATCATAACCAACCGTCTTACTGGAAAATTCGACTTCTATCAACCAGTAGAGCAGGCAGGATTTCGGAGGAATTTCAGTACCACAGACCACATCCAAACGATCAGAACCTTGAGTGAGAAGGCCACAGAATATAACATCCCCATACATCTGGCTTTCATAGATTATCAGAAAGCCTTCGACTCAATTGAAATATGGGCTGTCCTGGCGGCGATAAACAACGCAAGAATCGATTCCAGATATTCACTCATGCTAAAAAACATTTATCAGCATGCCACGTTTCATGTAAAAATAGACGAAGATCTGGAAACAGACAAAATACAGATAAGAAGAATAGTTCGCCAGGGCGACACGATATCACCCAAGTTATTCACGCTTGCCTTAGAAGATGTTTTTAAACAACTCAACTGGGAAAACGTGGGTATAAATATTGATGGAACATTCCTCAACAATCTGCGCTTCGCAGATGATATTGTCCTAATCAACAGCGACATAAATGAACTGCGAAGTATGATACAATAATTAAACAATGCCTCAAAAAAAGTGGAATTAGCAATGAACATAAATAAAACTAAGATAATGAGTAGCAACAACGATCCAATTACGATAGACAATGAGAGATTGGAAACGGTAGAAGAGTATGTATACCTGGGACACGCGGTAAAGCTGGGGAAAGACAACCAAACCCGAGAAATAAGAAGAAGAATTGGGGCAGCAT